>OZ018326.1:144540715-145140715 GCA_963969495.1 Ceratothoa steindachneri | reverse complement strand
CTGAATATATACACAACGCCTAACAGCTAATACCCAAATAACTGGGAGATCAAGGAGCTCCTCGATGATATCAAGAGAGGAGAGTACAAGTGAAGTTAATCTTTGAACCACGAATTCGACACGATCAAAATTATGCTTTATGAAAAACTCCTGGAAATCCTCAATAATTAAAGTTCCTTAATTTGGTCGGAGAAATTTAAGGGAATACGGAATAGACAAAGAAAAATTAATAATTAGCTAGGACGACCAAGTAACAAAAACATGGGAAAAAATGACAAGGTATATAAATAAAACTACAAAGAAATTAAGGAAAATAGAAGAGGCTATTTAACCCAACAAACCGAGACAAAAACAAGTTAAAACGCAAAAAGAATATTCAAGAGATTCTCCAGATCTTCTAGGGGCTATGCAATGCTATGCAGACCTAATACTTTCTTCCTTTTCACCCGCTATTTCTCGAATCTATTTCCACGTGCTTTTCTCGCCTATTCTTATTTTACTACTTATCTATACATTATATTACAATTAAAACTTAAATTCCGCTTCAAATCAAGTAAATTTTAGTCTCTGTTCTAGAGATCAATACTTGACATTGTCGTTTGGTGAGATCGCTATCGTATTTCATTATAATTGCCCCTAATTTAAATTAGCGCTGAACCGTCTACTGCTTATCTCAAAACAGTGACCACATACAACTTGATAATGACTTTGGTTGAATCCCAATTCCTTGTCCGTTTATCAATTTGATAACTCGCAGGTTCCTTGCTTGCAGTTTCTTTTTTGCATCTTTTCCAGGGTGGATTACCCTCACCAATGATCTCATCAGCTATTCAAATTGTGCGAAATGTCAAAGCGGCTGAAAGCTTTCCTTCTAGTTAAACATTGCTTTTCTCTATTCCATACACTTTCAAATAATGCGACTTTTTGTGTTTTATAACCATGGTCATTACCAACTGGTAGCCTAATAATTTTTATAAAAATATTATAATAAAGAAAGGTGTTTTTTTCGGGCAGAAACTGTAGCGTACAAAGGGAATATATCTTTTAACATATGTATTATATTTTTGTATTCTGCTTGTTCATTAGTGTTTATGTAGTGTTTACGTAACATTCCCTAGTGCTGTTTGCTCTGTTTATTCTAGGCTCGAGAATTACTTGAGAAGCAGTTCATTTCCACGACTCGACTACAAATCTTTTCTTGAATATTAGTGTTTCCCTGGGTTTATTTTGGTCGCACTATCTCTCTCCCCTCAGTGGTCGTTTCGGGAAATTGAATCAGTAGGCTTTTTCGGAAACTCCACGCCTAAATTGAAAGTTAAACAACTAAGACATTCTAGACCGTTGCCTCACAAATCGTATTCTTTTCCCTTAGCTCCCATTCTTTGTTTCTCCTCAAACGAGAATATTCCCAAACTACAACCTATGACTGCTTTGTTTTGAGCAAAACCTCAAAGAATTTTTTTGGGGCGTATCTTCTTTCTTTTTTTCTTGCAATGTTTACTATTTTAATGATCTTTGCTGCTAATGATTATTGATTGATAAGTCTATATATATTTGCTATGCGTAATTTATACCTCCCTGCAATAAACCCTGCTTTCTTATTCTTCGAATTAGGAAAAATCTAGAAATTTCTACCTTGTGACCTATGTTAATTGGGTATTGTCTTAAAACGTTTACTTTATACATCAAATATGGAGTAGTAAAAAAAATCACCCTTTCAACATCTAAATGAATGCAGAATCTGTGTACTTGGGAGCCATCTGCCATACTGACTGATCGTAGTTTGTTTCTTGCTAAATTTATTGTACTATTTATTTTCATATGAAAAAATTCTTTCACATTCACATGCACCTCAATTAACGCGTCAAAAACTAGCTCTGCCACTTCTAGAAAACTCATCCTATTCCATAATTCCCATCGTCTCTCTCTAAAGCCTTATGAAAATGTCAAAAGTTTTACTGTAAATGAGAACTTCATTTTAAAAATTGCAATATTTGGTTTTACAGAACCGTGTTTCGATGAGAGAAATACAGTTACTCCTGAAAATGTGTCATTTAGGGTTTCCTTTAATAAATGCCACTTCATCTACAATTCATATAGATAGAAAATAAAACACTTTAGAAGCTCTGCTTACAACCTTACCTGTAAAACAGATACTTAAGTTTGCCATTGTTTATGGTCACCAACGCCATCCCACAGACAGGCTCTTTTATAACCTTATCGGATATGAAAATATTACCTTCTCTAATCTATATTCAATCTTAATTAATCGGGTATATTTTAACATCGAACAACATACTCTCTCCTCACCATGACTTCTTGACATTTATAAACTTTACTCTTTCTCTCTTTTGTCAAACTCACACATGAAAATACACTTAAACTAGTATCCTCCTCAATTGTAATTTATAGACTAACTATAACTGACCACTTCACAGCTATTTAGTGCCACTTAATCGTACTAATCGTTTATCTCTTTTATTCACCTCCTCTTTCCTCAACGTCTATGGCCATTTCTTGCTCTTTTTTATCTTACCCCTTTCTTACTTCTACACTTCCCTCCTAAAGTTTACCAACTTGCGCCTAATATTTCCTTACAGAAAACAAATACAATCCCCAAAATAATCCACATACCTTGTTCAAGCTTTCTTCTAATCGTTCTGTCTGTCTGACATACCTGTCATAATTCCATATCTTCCCAGCTGAATTCTATGCCATCTTTAATGAAAAGATAGCACATATCTTCTCTGGCTCCACTTCCATTTCTTTCAAAGATTTTTTTCCCATTTCCAAAAATTCTTTCTTTCCCTTTAGGGCCCCGTGAGAAATTAACTTCCCTGGAATTAGCTTCTAAAATTACTTGTTTTCCCATTGAGTTGTTCCTTCAAATTATGTTCTGCTAATTGTTCCTGTTATTCTCTTTTATTCACTGATATATATTAATACGTGTCTATCATCTGTAATAGTACCAAGTGATTTCAGAATGCTTGTTATTTGTCATATCCTAAATAAACTTGAATAAAATCCAAACTGGCTTATGCAAGCTTTCTCCTAATCGTTTAATTCCCATTCTTCTCAAAATTCCTTTAAAGGTTTGTGTCATCAAGGAATATATTTCACAATCCCCCTTTATATAAATGTGATATTTTAACACTGAATTAGCTTTCTGACATCGAATCCGTCTAACTTATTTTTCATCTCTTTATCGATTAATCCATATTGGAAATTATATTTGTCGGGCAGAATAGATACGTTTGGGTATCCCCCAAATTGGTAAGTTTTCTACTTCTGTTTTATATTTAATATCTCCGCTTGGTATTCTTATTCATCGTTTCCATCTAGATATTAGTTCCCTGTTATTTTGATGACAGGCTAATCTATCACTCCTTATTCATATCCTCTTTTGTGGACTCTAAAAATACTACTTTCCGCTTACATATAGCACAATTACTGAATGGGTCTTGGTCAACTCTCAAATAATTAATAATTTTTAAAAAATAAATAAAGTTAGTAGTTATTCCTGCATCGTCGGTTTAGTGCACAATAAGTGATACTTTACTTAACATTTGTGTCTCCCCTGCACCTTTTTGGCTACATTGAAAAAACAGCGCATCATCTTTGATAATAAGCTATCTTTCAAATCTATTGTTGCTATTTTTTATAATCCTCTCTCTGCACACTCAGTAATCACAGCCGCATGTTATCCCAAGATTGCTACAAAAGCTTTTAGAATGCTATTCATGCTTTCCTTTACTCTCCGCCTTAACTCTATCAAATATCCTCTCGACGAATCACTGTATTCCTCGCTTCCAGCGTGTCATCTATTCAAAACATTGCAACGTGCTCCCACTTCCACCAGGGGAATTTTTCTTGGGCAAATACTCTGTTTCACGAATTAAGCTGGCGCACCTCCATTCGACAAAACATCACCAATAACGATCTTCATATTACATATGGCCTTATATACCATAGATAATTCCTAACCTTCCTCCTCACTTACCCTATGCAGCACTCAAAATACTTATGCTCTCTCTCACTCCTCCGCTATGGATCACTTATCGTGGTAATCTCTGATTCATGTCATTCTGCTTTTCCAAATTTGCGCCCACAATGTGAATTTGCGAGTTGAAGAACCATTTCATTTCTCTAGCATTTACTTAGTTGAAAGAATTATGCTCTATTACGATCCATTTCATTGAAGATCGCCATACACAACTCCTTATTAGCAATATTATCCTTTTGAATTTCCAATGACAGAATAGCTCAATAAATTTAATTTTACGGTAGAAATTCCTTACTCTTAAATGGTAATGAAATTATAAATTCTGTTCCTGTGATCAAAACATATTTTTATTAATTATAATTAATATGGATAATTATCCGTATTTTATTCTACCTTTTATTCATAATTTATTGTTTCCTCAATTAGACAGATAATCTCTTTAAGTTTCTTGCTTCACCTAATAAAAGGTTGAACATTAATTTTTAATCTTAAAAGTAAAAACTTGGCGATATCAATGGTGGAATATATGGGGAGCTGTGTTTCTCCATTTCTTCGATCTATTTGTTTCTCTCTATTTAGAGCTGGCTTCCGAAATTCCATGCAACCTTTTCGGTTGTTCACTAAAAGGAAAATTCCACAAGAGGTGATGACTACGCAAATCATACACTATATTGGTGCTCACCGAGGCTCAACG
Source organism: Ceratothoa steindachneri (assembly GCA_963969495.1). Taxonomy (NCBI): domain Eukaryota; kingdom Metazoa; phylum Arthropoda; class Malacostraca; order Isopoda; family Cymothoidae; genus Ceratothoa; species Ceratothoa steindachneri. The sequence continues at coordinate 145,136,018 of OZ018326.1, read as the reverse complement.
CTAAATAATTCTTAAAATTAAATGAATGTAGCTGAGTAATATAAAATAGTTCTTTCGTGTAGACAACAATAAGGAGTGGCAAGTGGAATAGAATATGCAAACGAAAGTAAAACAAAAGAGGTGGAAGCTCTTTAAACGTTCAAGGGGGCCTATTTGTGTTTTTCAGCATGAAATTTCCGAGAAAAGAAAAAAATGAATATAGAATATTATATTTCATGGGTCAATTATAAAAGTTGGATTCTTCCCTCTGATACAGGGTAAAAATGCGGTATTTTAACCTAAAAATTTGCAATTGAAATGTACTAATATCGCTATATAATTTAATGAGTTAAAGTTGGCTTTCAGTAACAAATGTTAAACCGCTATAGAAAATTGCATGGCATTAGAGAGAGGGACCGGACAAATCTTCCTTTAAATGAAAGTTTTACAAAACACTTTTGATCCAAGCACCTATTCTTTTAATGCCGATTGTTTTCTGTGTATTTTATTATTTCATCATCTAATTTTCACTAATCTAAAGAGTTTCTACAGATTATATGCTAATATTAAAAATAACTAGTTTCTTAAGATCTGCATTTTGTGTAATTTTCTTCAGTAATTAAGTCAATTATTATTAGAAAATTAATGTGAATATATGTAATCAAAATGCCGTATAAGAAAATCAAACAAATAAATGTTGAATTGATTATTTTCATGTTAAGAGATCATTTACATATTGTTAATTAGTAGCTACACGTAGTTTTCAATTAAATATATCAAATAACATGAAGAAACGTATAAGAAGTGTAAACGATATATATTAGTTTAAATCTAAGAAATAAAATGAAGGAGAATAGATAAAACATAATTTTAAGTAAAAACTGTTGGAAGGATAGTGATAAAAGAAATACTGATGAAGTTAAGTGTAGGGGAATCGTCACTCCCCTGTTCTCTCGCGGTGGAGTCAGAAGGTGATTAACGCAAAGACATCCAGCCCCAGGCACCGTCGGGTCAAGCGCGTAAGCGCAGCGCCGTACCACTCGGCGCGATAAAAGACCTAAAGGTTAAAATGCAAGATCTCCCGCAGGAGAGTGAGATTCAATTTCACATCAAGTAAGAAATTGGAGACGTGTTTCTCCCAAGCTTGAAAGGCAACGAGGAGCCGATGTAAGACTTGGTGAGAAAAACCGTTTGGCAGAAGAACCCTCCTGGGCCCGTCCTCAAGCCTCCCCCCCCTCTTACCACTGCCCCAGTTGGGTAAGAACGTATAAATAAGGGACACTGAGGAAACTGGAGTTAGAATACGTTAGTCTCCAGGTGACGAAGTCCTCGGAATTAAGACGCCGGGCTAGCTAGATTGGATTGGTAGTTTACTTGGCTCACCAGACCAAAAAGTACCCTGCAAGAGAGGCAGGGCTACATACCTTAAGGGGCTAAGAAGCAGCTCATCCTCAAGCTAGTCCATGGTTATCAAACTAAACGTTAATTTAACTTTGTTAAGTTCAACTTACTCTCGTCAGAGAGACTCCTCATATCCTGATGCCTCTTAAACAGCAGCGGTATTCCTTGTCCTTGAGCAATTAATAAAAGAAGAAGGAAAAGGCTTCCCCTCAAACTCGTTAACTTGGTTGAGGAACCAAGTTTAACTTATTCTCGACAGAGAAATCCCCCTCCGTTATCCTCGCCCTTAAGAAGACTGGAACCTAAAAAGAAGCTCATCCTGGAGCTAGTTCCTGGTTACCAGACCGACCTTTAAGTTAGCTTATTCAAGTTTAACTTATTCTCGTCAGGGAAACCCCTCCTCATCGATCCTCGCCCTTGAAGAAGACTCTCCCCGAGTTCAGTCCTCACCCATGAGGAATTAATTAACGAAGGGAAAATGCTTCCCCTTGAGCTCGTTACTCGGTGGTCACACCGCACTCCAAGTTAACTTGGTTTAAGCACCAAGTTCGACTCACTCTCGCCAGAGAGACTACGACTACCTTGGTGCCACCTAAAGCACCGAATTGTTCTCGTCCTTGAAGAGTATTGCCTGGGGTTAATGTTTAAATTTTGTGTATCCAATTGTTAAAGTTAAAATATTAATTTTATTTTGGGAATTATTGTGCGTTTCTCTATATCCTTACGTGTTCCAAACGGCTCTCTTCTTTAAGATATCCCTATTTCCACTCTTAGCACTCTTAGAACTAAAAGAGGGGCATACTACGACGTATTATAAAAGTGGTGTCAGGTTTTGAGGTTTTATATTTGAAAGAACCCAGCAGTGTCTAATTAAGGAAGAACCAACACGTAAAGGAATATCAGGAATAAGTGAATAATTGACGAGAGGAAAATTGGTAGATTGAGGGGTGGTAACAAGCTACAGGTAATTGGTAGGCCAAGTGTTAAATTTGTTGTCGGAGTGGTATTTCAATCAGCATAGTAGTGGATTTAAGGGTAAGTTAGGCTGCGCGCTACCTGGTGAGTGGAGGCATTCGTATCTCAGAATACAGTAAATAATATTCGACGGAGGAACACAAAATGCATCCGGTCGAAAGATTTAACCTACAAGCCCAAATTCTGAGACTTGAAGGCGAGGATATGAATGCTTACATCCTTCCAGAATTGAGAATACAAAGAGAAGAAGAAGAAGAAATAATAGAGTTTGATAGAAAAAGGGAAAATATAAAAAGAGAAGGAAAAAGAGAATGCTAAGCAATAAAAATACGGAGAGAGATAAAATTAGAGAAAGACAGAATACAGGGGAAAATAGAAACAGAGGAAAGAAGAATGCTGAGATGAGGTAAAACAAGCGAAAGAATAATACTGTAGAAAAGAGAATCAAAAGAATTCGGAATAAGGATGGAAAGGAAAGATGAGGAAATGAGAATAAAGATAAAAAGAGGAGATGATGAAAGAAAAATAAAGATAAACCTGAAAGATGAAGAAAGAAGAACCCGACGGGAAAATGAAATAGCGAAAGCAGAAAGAGAGGCCGAGGAAAGGAGAATGAAGAGGGAAAAAGAACGTGCTCAAGCTGAAAGAGAAGAGAGAGAAGAAAAGGAAAGATTGCTGGCAATCGAAAGAGCACCTATCGATCGAGAATCTGATCGAGGCCGAGAAAGTTGTAGCCCAGCATGGACCTAAGAAAGGACCCTCGAGGGAAACCCAGCCAAATGGGGTAACGATGGAAGAAGGAGAAAGTAGGGATGAGGGACCAACATGAGTACCTAAGGGAGAACCAACGAGGAGAACCCAGCCAAATGGGGTTATCAAGGAAGAAGTAGAAGGTAGGGTAGAGGTACGAGCAGGAGTACCTGAGGAACTACCTACGAAGAGAACCGAGTCAAATGAGTTGACAAGGAAGGAGAAAAAAGGTGTTATTGCGATACACCCAGATTAAACTAGTCAAATGGTAGACACGGATGAGTATCCCCTTCCTCTAGTAGTCTCCTCCCCGAACGGAACGTCCACGGAGTTAACGCTGATACGCCAATTCGTAGTGAGCGCCGAGCCCATTAACGACTTCACAGGGGAAAGTTTTTTCGATCTCCAATGATCGAACCCAGACACGATCTTCCCGTGTACCTGGTTAAAGAAGAGCTATGGTACCCACGCTCCCATCAATTATGCCCCGCTGCAACAGGCCGCTCTAGCCATAAGGGTCAGGTTAAAGTTAGTCAAGTATCATAAGTAGGGTAATTCAAGTAGGTCGAAACACCACTATCATTTAGTGACATGCTTGGGTAGACTCCATAACCCAAACTTCCGACTCAGGCGCAGTAGGATAATGGTCACAGAGCACCATTTTAGTATTAGCCATATCAAAAGAGCCGATAAAGTACCGCTGATCTATAGGCGGAGACGAAATACCATTAAGGGTTAGTTCAGTACCTAATAAGCGTGAAACGATGTTTTCATTTGTTTTTCCTGTTAATAGTTTTTGGTAGGATTTAAGTTCTCAAAAGCTTAGAAATGTAAGGAAGTAGCTTGTTTTTTTCTGTTTTTTTGTTGCGGGTAAAATTGTATTGCGAGTAGGTCTAGTTCGACACATTGCCGGTGTAAACGCGCGTGAGTACGCTCATGTGTAAGGAAACTTAATGTAAGAGAGGGCTCAAATAAATACAACTTTGCTTATCTCGACTAGGTTGAGTTAGTTGTTTTGAGTTCCCGGGAGTCCCCCACCCTTTCCCATTAAATTCTTCGAAGGAAGGACGGTAGGGAAATTGTTACTCCCCTGTTTTCACGCGGTGGAGTCACGAGGCGATTACCGCAAAGACATCCGGCCACAAGCACCGTCGGGTCAAGCCCGTAACCACCGCGCCGCACCACTCGGCGATATGAAAGACCTAAAGGTTAAAATGCAAGATTTCCCGCAGGAGAGTGAGATTCAATTTCACGTCAAGTAAGAAATTGGAGACGTGTTTCTCACAAGCTCGAAGGCTAACGAGGAGCCGATGTAAGACTTGGTGAGAAAAACGTTTGGCATAAGAACCCTCCTGGGCCCGTCCTCAAGACTCCACCCCTCTTACCACTGCCCCAGTTGGGTAAGAACGTATAAATAAGGGACAGTGAGGAAAATGGAGGTAGAATACATCAGTCTCCAGGTGACGAAGTCCTCGGAATTAAGACACCGTGCTACCTAGACTGGATTGGTAGTTTACTTGGCTCACCACACTAAGAAGTACCCTACAGGAGAGGCAGGGCTACCTACCTTAAGAACATAAGAACATGAGAAAAGAAGAAGACTGCAAAAGACAATTCATGGCCTACACTTGGCAGCTCCTGTAAGGGGCTAAGAGACAGCTCATCCTTAAGCTAGTCCCTGGTTATCAAACTAAAAGTTAAGCTAACTTTGTTAAGTTCAACTTACTCTCGTCAGAAAGACTCCTCATATCCTGGTGCATCTTAAACACCAGGAGTATTCCTCGTCCTTGAGGAATTAAGAAAAGAAGAAGACCCCCCCCGGGAATACCGTGTTGGACACCATAGCTGCTACCCTCACCAAAAAGACCTCGTGATCCCGCCCACGTACATCTGGCCAGGCGGCACGCGTCGTGAGACAATAACATTCCTGAGGTATTTGAACTCCAGTGGATTCCGTAAGCCTAAATCTTATATATTGAAGTGTGTAGCGAAATTAACCAATTTTAGATGGTCAAACCAATTGAATTAATTCTTGTGTATGATAATATTCGGAGTATTGCTGTGGTTAATATTTAAATTTTGTGTATCCAATTGTTAAAGTTAAAATTTTAGTTTATTCGGGGAATTCTTGTGCGTTTCTCTATATCCTTACCTGTTTCCAACTGCTCTCTTCTTCAAGTTATTCATATTAGCACTCTTAGCACTCTTAGATCGAAAAAAGGGGCGCTTTCTACGACATTAATTTTAGAGGCAATCCTAAAAATCAGTCTATACGTCCACTTTTATGGTCTCATAGATGTCATTTTTTATTTGAATTGAGTGACAACTGACACTAGATTTCTCGTGATAATTCTCCTTATGGTTTCTATTAGATTGAAGTCGCGAAGTTTGGAAGCCATATCCTCATTGAGCATTCAACATATCCTTTCGACTATAATCCATTCTGCGAGACACTTTTAAACATATCTAGGAGGATTCTCATGAATGAATACAAGTGTCTTCCTCAACATCATAAGGTATCTTTTAATCCAAGGTTCTAATCTTTTCCCCAGAAACATTGAGTCTGCATTCAACAATATTACGACACCCTACTCTAATTTTGAAGGTCCTACTATCTCTTGTCCGACAATTACAGCCCAAATTCCTATTCCCCTACCTTCTTCTTATCAATTAGTTTACTGTTTCACCTCACCTTTATCGACAAACTCTTTTCTTCTACAACCACCCTGCTTCTCTGGAGTGAATATTGATTAATCTGTGATGATATCTTTAGGAAAGACTTTTTACATGTAAGTATAGGTCCCTACTAGAACTTATTATTTTGGGTCAGGAATGGCTTTTCTCTTTCTCCTTAGAATCGAAATTTTTCTGAGAGCATTACACCTTGTGTATCTGTAGACATAAGGAGTGAGAGCACCTAATAATTGGCTTTGGTTTGAGCCTGAAAGATTTTAGCTACATTTATCATTTTTTAATCCTGTATAAAAGCCATTTAAGACAATTTCTTTGCATTGTAATGATCCCACCTCAAACGTAGGAAATTTAGAGAGAAGACTTGCATTTACCTAATGAATTTAGAAACACTATAAGTCTATATGTTTCCTTTGAAATGTTTGAAGTTGATTTTAAATTTTCACATAAGTAGCCTCTTGTTTTTAATTTAATCTGACTGCCAGTTTGTTAGCTTTCTTCTACTTCAATCTCCAATGTCACCTAATTTGAGGCCTTCCAGATATCTCACACTAAGTGATGGGATAGAAAAATTGAATCCTTCTATCTTGCAATTCAGATAAAATACTTTTCATCCCTGTGATTTTGACCATCATTCACTTTTTGCATCGCCACTATCTAAATAGCAGTCCCGTTAGACCTCATTAACGAATTTTCTTCAAAAGAGTTTTCCTTTTATCGGGTCGATCTGCCGATTCTAGTATGTGAGATTTTTTTCAACCTTCTATTTCTATTGATTATATGACTGTATATTTTTTGGTTAGAAATACACTGAAATGATATTGTAGAATTTGAAAGGACTCGTTATGTTTTTACTTCCGCTACCTCGTTTTTCCCTAATACTACGTTTAGTTTTTTGTTTGACACATTTTTTTGTAAAAATCATATCAGTATCACATCCTTGCGATTTGGAATATTATATTAATCAGCAAATATGATATATTATATAATGACATATTGACTGTATAATACTGCAGAGTGATACCAGATTTTAACAGATTTCAATAGCATTGCCTTTTAAGATATTTCAAAAAGGTTAAAATGAATCTTGTACATTTATTTTGCTTTCCAGTTGTATGGGCCACATGCAGGAAAATATACACAAACATATATCAAATACCCCCGAAATAATAAAAATTACAAGTGTCCGAATTCTTTTAGTCGCGGCTGTACAAAGCATGTTTAATAATAGATAGTTTCTCAACACATAGTCTACTTTTATTGACAAGTTTTTAGTTATTATTTAAAGCGCACCACCAACAAGTGTTTAATATGCCATCTAAAAATATGATAATGTTACTGTAAGTAGAAATGTGTAGAATATATATATATATATATATATATATATATATATATATATATATATATATATATATATATATATATATATATATAAACGAATCGCCACCTGCCTACATTGTGTCGACAAGGGTAAACTACATGAGTTTGGGCCCGAGACAGCAGACTATGCTCCAAATGTTAGCCGCAACAAGGATACCCATGCAATAAAAGACAAGAGAATGATGCTGAGAACGTCACATTTTCTATATTAATTATTATTGCTCTATCTCAAAATTTATTCAAAACCATATAATGTCATTTTGTATTTATCTTGTCAATAATGGTTATCTACATACCAAAATTATTATTAGTGAAAATAAATAAATTTAAAATTAGATGAATGGGTAGAATTTAATGCGAATTATTCATAATAGTTTCATAAGAAATGCTTGCTTGAATTACGGTTTGTAAGAATTTAATTAAAAAATATGGGCAAATTGCTAATACTTTTACAAATAAGAATATATTCGAAAATATTGCCATACACATTGTATACGGTGCATTTATTACATGACCAGAGTTCTGTGGTGAAAAGAACTAGGAAGGTAGCAACTTTACTGAATCTCTGCATCCTCGACAATTAAGATCATTTTGAAAAGAAATGTGTAAATAGGAAATATTTATGAAAATATAAAAAAATCATTTTTAAATAGTAGTAGTAGCAGTGCACACGCTTTTTAAAGGATTCCCAACATCTGTGCAAACATGTGATTCGACTAATTTATGTTAGCCGCCGAAAAAAAACCCTTATCTGATACACAGCCGCCAATACCCTTAGCCAACTTCTCAAAATTTGTCCCATGGTTACTATTAGTGATTTTGTTTGGTCTGTTCGAGATTTAAGCCTTCAGGCTGGAGTACCGCAAGACAGCTATCTCATGATATACCTGATATAACTGCAGTTAGCAACGACATCACACATTTTGGCAAGAATACAAAGAAGACCAACCTAGTGCATACTAGAGAGAAGGGAGCGGAGATCGAAAAGATGAATTTATTTGAGCGGAAATTGGAAACAAAGACGAGTGTTTAAAGTTCACCAGAATCTCCATAAATCTCACCAATATGTCCGCTATTCATTTTGAATATGAAAGTTATCCTTATTCTACCTAAGGCACATTACTCGGTCAAAATGTGCTTAACAATAGGAAAAAAAAACACATCAAGATCGTGAGAAAACCAACGAATTGAGAGCTCGCTAAGCTGTGCCGCTTCTACAAGATTAGCAACAATAGAAAATCAAAAACTCTCAGCAAAGGAAGTCCATCTCCTATAGAAAAATCATTGGAAGTTTCCTAGAATGCAGCCAGATGAGAGACAACTCAGGCGCAACATAAAAAGTACCAGGAGAAGAAACACCAATAAATTCTCTCAACGTTTAAGGTACCCTATGGAAAATGACTAAGCTACCAAAATTTAGCAATTGGAATATGGAAATTTAGAAGCTAAAATTTAAAATATGCGGATGGAAAGGGGAGAAAATTAATCACGTAAAATTAGTCAGAAATATTGACCAAGATGTTTAAAGAATATCAAGCGCCATTGAAGAAACATAGATAGCAAGGAGAAAAAGATATGGATAGCCAAAAATCCGTCGAATCGGCAATAGATATAAAAATAGGATTGCAGATCAAAACAGTTCACTAAATATAAGATGCCAATATAGCTCTAGAAATTGAAAGTGAGATAAGCAACATCATTGTGGTGACAGGAATCTAGCCGCCTATGCATCTATAATTTCCGGTGCAAAAGTTTACTAACCTATTTAACAATAGAGTGCCGTTCATCTTGATTCGCAATTTGAACGTCTATTGCTGGTCATCTGTTGATAGATCTACAGAGAGAGAGAGAGTCGTAAGACAATTTAATGCATACATTAACAGAAGGATACTGCAAATAATGGGTTCTAACTTCTCAACAAACCTACGATTTGAATCTTCTAAAAACCGGACATTATCCTGGCTAAGTTCATTTGCCTTTCAACCATGAGATGGAGCCAGTATAGGATCGTTAGAGTGAGCAAATTACAAATATAATCCATATAAACAAAGAATCTATATAAATAAATCTATTCGAGCAAATGGAAGTTATACAACAAAGGGGATAGGGAAAAGTACATAGCATTATTCCAACTAGTTATAGATTACTGATATAGCGAGGAGGGAATAGCAAAGAAGGATAGAGTGTAAAAGATATTGTAAAATTTCGGCTGTTAAGGATAATCATACTAATAATTGTTATAATTTTATCGTAGCCTATGATGAACAGAAAGAGAAGAATTGACTAAGGATAGAGGAACGTCTCATTCCATCGTTTTAAATTGATTTAATCTTGATTTCATCATTTTCAAATATTTTGCGATTCCTTAGATAGTTTAAGCTTCCAGGTAATAATCTGGTTTTAGGGTTTATTTTGGTTCCCTGCAGATTTTAACACTTTCCATGTTCCCTTTAATTTCTATTCATATTTTAGATTTTTTTAATTTTATTTTGTTTCAACTTTGTACGTATATACATATGAATACCTAGGAAAAAACAAAATCTATGAAGCGTTTTTGAAAACATATATTACCATTGAATGCAAAAAAATCAAATATTACTCGCAATGAATATTTTAGGACAAAGTTTGCCTCAATTTTTGGATCATAAAGGGGCTAATTGCGAAAACTTTACTAGTATTTAGCTTATTTTGGTTTGTAACTTCCCCATGGAAAATAAAAAATACACGTGATAGACAACCTAAATGCTCTACTTCGTCCCATAAAGAATTTTATCAATGTCGCATTTTACTCTTCAAGACCCGAAATATACAACTAAATTTATTATAATCAGATGTACAATCAATAGTTTTTGTACCAGGTAGATAATGTACAAAATTCTTCATCTGCTGTGTATGTACCTTTGATATCACAGTGAGTTACACTCCTCTATTACTTTGCAGTCCGTAATTTTCTTGATGAAACAAATCCCAATATCAATGAGAAGGGATAAATTTATCATATAGTGATAATGATTACTTTATCTCACTTACGAGATTTTCTTCTATAAAATATAAAATACTTTTGGGCTTCTTTATAATCAAACTTGGGAAACATAGATTTGGTTTGAGAATTATCACTGCCGTTATTACTACCGTTTAATAACCAATTTTAAAATCAACATTTTTAAGCCTTAATGTATATAGATAGATATTAGTAATAATTTATATATTAGATTATTTTGGATCAAAAGGGCGCTCATATATTACTTTACAAAAGGATACTTAGTAAGCTTCATATTTTATGTATTTTTAGTTACAAAATTCTAAAAGATTAGGGAAGGCTGTTTTTCCCCTGTGCTTTTAAAAATTGAATTTTCTTCTAATTTAATATGGTGTGTGAATTTGGCCCAGTTGAATTAAGAAACCTAAACGAATGACCTTAAATGCACTCATATATAAAATAATTTTTTAGGAAATTAGGAATTTCCAACGATTAGAGAGATTCGAGCCTCATGAGAGGAAACAAGGTCTGCTGACCAAAGTCGCTGGCTCTCACTTATTCTGATTTATAATCAATAATTCCCGGACTAACCTTGGAAGCACCTTGACAATTAAATCATCCGAAAGAGAATGTTAAGTAAAAGAACATAAAGGTTTTGAAGTTCGTTAAAATCGGCAATATAGTTATGATGTTAGTGCTAAAACAAAATAATCACCGGGCTAATCAGGGGAGGATCTTGTCAATTATATCCTTCGAAAAAGAATATACAGTATGACAACATAAGGGCTTCGAATTTCGTTAGAATCGGCAATATAGTTACGAGGTTAGTGCCAAAAAAAAAAATTCCCGAGCTAACCTTGTGAGGACCTTGGCATTTATATCATTCTAAAGAAAATGTAAAACAACATAAGGATGTCAAATTTCGTAGGAATCGGCTAAAAAGTTATAATGTTATTAGCAAAACATGAAAAAAGCAAAACGGGGGCTGACGGACCAAAAAGGATGTTCGTAACTATCGGCAAATAATTCGTTTATTCGTTGAAATAAAAGTTTCTTTCGGATACTTGAGGCTTTGTCATGATTTCGCTGCTGTACGGCAATAGCCTTTAGCTTCTACCGATACTATTATGTTGTCCGCCTTTTAGAAAGTTTAGCAAATGCCAAAATAAAAACTGCACGAGTAAGGAAGCTCGAACCCAAACATTCTCAAATTGGGGCAAAATGAAAACAATTTTGGCCAGAGCTATAGTCTCAGTCAGGATATTAGAATAAGTATTCCCTGGACGCTCTTGCGGCATTTAACTATATACCAACAGAGACTCTTAGAATTATGTGTCTTAGCTAAAGTTAAAGAATGCCAAGATTAAATATCAACTGTAACTGTATTTAAGAGAAAGCATTAGACCTTGCCTTCAAACACGAAATTCTCAGCTGCCAAAAGTGGTGTATGTGAACAGGCATCTTTCTATGTTGATTTGCTTGTATTAATTAATGCCCTACTTTGTATTCTCTAGATTGGCACTCTTGAAATAACTAGCCCACATTGTACTTCATATCATGTGTAGATGCTGGCTCTAAAGGGAAATGATCGTACATGGGGTCTCAAAGTGAAACGTTTATGAGTTAAACGAAGGTCAGTATTAAATGCTAAATTATATGTTCCTATTTGTGCCGACATGGCGAGAATTATCGTTACGACAGTTTTTTTTATTTCATTTGTTTAATGATTTAATGATGGCCGTTAACGGAAAAATGCAGCGAGGAGAGGTTGACATTAAACGATGAAGTAGCCACACGTGTTTGTGTCTGTGTGTTTGAGAGAGATAGAGATTTGGAAGAGGCAGAGACAAGTGTCACTATGTATTCTTGCAAAAGAGACTGTTTGGCTAGAAGATAAACTAGCCGCGATCCACCTCGTTTCTAGTGGTACGTAGGAAAGAAGTAAAGTTAGATTTACTGCAACTGAGCAAATCTCCTTTCTCTTTTTTACATTCGCCTATTTCGTCTACCATAATAATTTGATTTAAAAAAAAGGATATTCTTTAATTTTTATAGAGCATTGTTAACTTACATAAAGCAAAATTAAGATTCTTAGGAGTGATAAACTGATGTCATTCATTTTACTTTTCCGTAAGCAAACTCCCGAAAAACTCAGCTAAGCGTTTGGGTTTAGGTGCCTCCTACACAGGCTCATATCTTGTATTGTCGAAGGGGAAGAGCCCCCACCAAAACTTCTATGAATCAAAGAAAAAATGGTAAGTAGCTGAGAGTTATTTAGTTACCTAGTTTGTAATTATGACCTAGAAGAAATTTTCTTTAATTTTCCAGCAAAACTGTATGGTAAAAATAAATACATTTAATTTGAGAGTTGTAGTAGAATTCCTACTTAAAATACGCAAAATAGAAATCTGGGATGGGATTAGAAGCAAATATAAAACAGCTGTTTATCATCACCATTGGAAAACATAAAATTTAATTCCTTAAATAAAGTGCGTTAAAAGTGATTAAGCATGACACGAATTACTCAGTCAAGATGTGGTTTAAGCTTCTTGGATCTCGTTTAAGATATCTTCTTTCCCAAAGGTTTAATTATTAACATTCAAGACATTCCATCGTATATACAAGCGGAGTGATAATTAATGAATAACTATCGTCCCGAGGGCGAAATGGAAGTCATAAACGCTCTGCTTGAGGTGGACAGGGGAGGAGGTTATAACGGGAAATTAACGAGTAGGCTAAGGCTTACGTCTGGTGAACTCAGCAGACTGTTTCAGTTGGTTTTAATTCCACCACTGCTGCTCTTAAAGCGATTATCTATTTACATATTGGTCCTTTTCATAAAACCTCTGTTTCAATAATTGAGGTAATTATATCTTCTTGGAAATTTATTTTAATAATTAAATTACTTCATAGATGTTATCCATATACTCTCATTTTTGTAGTTTCATAACGAGTTAAAAATATTATTTAAGTAAATGTTCTGTCAATTTGTAAGCTGAGAAGCCTGAAAATGTTGTGTTTTTACTTGTGTTAGGAAAATGGGTGCAAAATTCTAAATTCTCAAAAATACAGAGAAATAATTCTTTACGCTGATTCATGGTGAGAATTTGTTGTTTTATACCGAGCCTATCTCTCATTCGTACAAAATTCATGAGATTAGCACTTTGGTTTTCATTTCACTCAAGTACCTGAATAGTAACCTATTTTTTGGGCAGTACTGCACATAAAAGAACGATTTTCGTATTAATCATAATGTCTTTTTGAAAGAAGGGTTTAACTTCAATTGTAATTACTTTGAGAAGTTATCGTTAACGTTCTTCCCTCCTTCTTAGGCATCAGCTCCATCTCGTCTCCGAGCATCAGTTTCGTTGCAAATTGTAGAGGGATCTGTTAAAATAGTAGTATTTCCCCACCTCCTATGCTATTACTTCCGGAGAGAAAGCGAGCCGTTACTCCCCCCTTCCCCCTCCGACTTCACCCTTTTTGGACTTGCCGCCAGGTCAATGAGAAATTCACATAGAGACATGACGCTGAAATTAAAGGCTACCACCCCGCTGTCTCAATCCCCCCCCCGGGTCGGGAGATTACCCATCTATTTTGTAGGTTTGCCGCTGGTCGTTCCGTCTGTCCCGCTGGTCTCTGCCTTTTACACTTTCCCGTAAGAAGACTCTTGGTTGTCTCAGCCGATATGAGGGTTCGATAAGGCCTCTCTCTCTCTTTCTCCTTGTTTTGAAGAACTCCGGGTATATATGCACCACCCTCTCAAGGATTACGGACATATTTGGTTTGACGACACTTTCCCGAAAAGAGTTCGATTCAACGACGCTCTCTCCGAGAAGTGTTTAGTGAAGCTCGACAGCCACGGAAGAGATAGACATCACACTTCTATCTTTGGGTCAGGGAGAAGGGTCTCGTGAGGCAACACAAGCCTTTCTTAACCGCCTTCGGATCAAGGAATGGAGAAGTCATACTATGAAGTTTTTATGGCAACCTCTTAAAGACAAGAGGCCCACATCTTGCAAAATCCAAGTTTGGAGACAGTAGCACCAAACTTTGCGGGTGCCTAGCTTTTTTCGTAAATAATCAAGGTCACCAATACCTCACGCCAAGTTTGCCCCACTTTGCTCTCTAGGTTCAAAGGAACCAAATCGCTTACTACATTAAATCTCCCATTATAACCATTTAATAACCCTCGTTATCAAGTTATTATTCAGAACCTAATTCCGTCTTCTTTATGTACCTATATATATCCATATTATCTTTGTGCCTTTTATTTAGTGTGCATTAAAATCTATTTTTGTCGTTGTGTTTGTAATATTCCTTGGTCACGCGGCTGCAGCTATCTATTCAAATCACACTCTTAGAACAATAACATTTGTTGCCTTGCTTAGCCCATCTAAGAGCTCGTGTGCGTATATTCCTGTATATTGGGCCATACTACGAAATAAATGTATATATTTATAATTATATAACTTGGTGACAGGCTTTGGGTCTTTCTAAGAATCCTCTCAAACTGATTTTGAAGCACTAAGTCAATTAATAGCAACTACATTACCAAGAATATCTGAACACCAATATATTAGGACAATTTTCTTTTTGATTAATGGGTAACAACCAATTTTAAGCCCATTTATGTGTGGTATATCCAGACTTTTCCTAGTTCCTTGAAATAGGATACTAGCTAAGCGATAATAGTAACCTCCATTTTTTGTGTCGTGATTAAATTCCATGGTTAGTTATTTATTTATTTTTGTTGTGTGAGTTCGCCCGATTTTTACTGAGAATTCTTAATAATTTTGTCGTTAGTAGAGTTTATATTTGTTTTGGGGTAAAATTTTAATATCGATGGCAACTTTTACGTGTGCAAAGATCGAAAGTAGGATATCCGAGATGTCTTTATTCGATCGCTTTTATAAGCAAGGACAGATCTTAGGATTATCTTGAAAAGATTTAATCGCTACATCCAGAAAGAGAAAGTTTAAGAAGGTGCGGAAAGAAAAGCACAGACAGCAATCGAAGAAAAAAAAGAGCAGAGAGAAGGAGAAGAGAGAAAATAAATTAGGCAACATGAGAGGGAGATAAGCCGTGACCAAGTCGAGAAAACTCCATAGGATCTCGAAATGAACAGGCTCAAGCGCCCTGACTAAAACTACCCGCATTCAAGGATGGAGAAGATTTTTGCTCTTATTTAACGAACTTCGAGAAGATCTTCGAAGTTAACAATTGGGACTTATAATCGATGGTGTCGCCTGGCTACTTCCACTCTTGAACTCTCGTCTTCGCGACATATTCGTTTCGCTTCCTTCAGAGGCCACCCTTGATTATTCAATCCTAAAGGCTGAACTTCTTTCTGCTATTAACATGAATCCAAAATTTTATAGGCTTAGATTCCGCTCCGCGCGAATACAGACAGGCCCAAACCTATAGACAATTTCGATTCACGCTTCAGCGTAACTTCCAATTCTTGGTGGATTCCGCCCAAGTATCAAGTCATAATGAGTCGTTAATTGACTTCATTCTAAGGCATCAATCAATGTCGACCTTCTCTTGCGAACTAAGGGCCTTAATAGCGGACATAAGAGCTTCCACTTTCAAGGAGTGTGTGGAAGTCAGCGACCTTCACGATTCCAGTCACGAGATATACATCAAGGAGGTCAAGAAAAACCCTTCCCCCTTCCCCTAACACAAGTTTGGGTTTAACCGAAGAGCAGCCAAGGGGAAAAACTGCTTCGTAAATGTGCAGGCACCAAGCAAGTACAGGCCATACTCGCCACGAGAGCAAAAGGACGTGAAGCCCAGTTACTTCACTCCCCGCCTAGCAACTACCCATGTAGACCAATTGTATGCTTTACCTGTGGCACCCCTGAGCACTTAGGTTACAATTGCCCCCAAAATTCTCAACGGAGAACCTCGTTGATTCATCAGTTTCACCAAATCTCTGGTTACCACTCGCCTAATCCGCCAGCCCCATGGCCAGCGGCCCCTGCTCTCTTTCCCCCGGATCAACAGGTAAATTTCCTGTTCAACAAGAGTTCCCCCGGTGGGGTCCAATTTGAAAATTACGCAGTAAATATTTTCCGGGTGTTAATCTTGGTTAGAGATAGAGGTTCCACCTGTATAGTAGTATCCGACAAACTACTAACCCCGTAAGCCCCCAGCATAACAGGTTCGCGTTGGTGCCTGACTTTTAGGTCGTGCCACCAGGTTTCCAGTGGTGTGGTGCCATATTTAGCGCTAGTACCTTACCGAATAGGCTGATGTAGTAGCGGCACCGATGAAATTCTGCTCCGTCCTTATTGGAAAGAGTGCACAGCTCTCTTAAAACCACATTTCTCAGCCGGTCGTTACCAGGGACCAAGCCGAGAAGGATGTATCGCTTCCGGTAGCCCTATCGTCCCCAGAAATTGACCTCTTCACCAATGTTCAATTTGCTAAGGCGGAGAAGAAATGCCTCACATTACAACCCCTGTGAGAAAAAGCAAGGAAGAAAGAGACTGAAACGTTGCGAGGCAATCAGAAGTTTGAATATACCGTGAACGATGCGTTATTATACCGTTCTTCTGTTGAACCGAAGAGCCCCCCGACTAACTCGTTACCTGTGCTGAGAACGTATATCGAACCCGTTCTAAAGGTGGCTCAAGATGGCCTAATGGCCGGGAATTTCGGCCAGAAAAAAACGCCACAGCAGTTTTTTAAATATTTCCTTAGGCCAGCGCGACCAAAGAAATTATTGACTTCTGCAAGTCCTGTGAGCTTTGCCACAAGTTCACTTAAAAAAGGCGTGTTGCCCCAGCCCCCCATTTAAAATACCAGGAGAGTCGCCTAGCCCTTCTCCCGGCTCTTAATCGACCTAATAGGTCCCATTCGTTCCTTGTCAATTAGGGAAACATCTATACCGTTGAATCCTTGATTCTTGTCCAAACGGTGTGAGTAGAAGCAGACGATGAGTATCCCTGCCATCTCTTCCTTTCCCCCAAGCGGAGCCTAACTCCGACTTGAATGTCAACCCCAATCTCGTTTCAAATAAGAGGGCTCAATTGCTTGCCTTATTGGAAGGCTTTCACCTGTAATTCTATCGTGGTTTTTTGCCGAAATTCTCTGTCATCGCCTCACCCCTTAACGACATTTTTAAGAGAACGGCCTCAGATCCAGTATATTGGACTTTTTCCGCGAAATATCGCTTCCACCAGTTAAATGAAAAACTAATCTCTCCCTCTATTTTGAGATTACCGAATCCTAATAAAACATTCGGGGATCGTACCAATGACTCCCAGTATGGCCTAGCTTGTGCTTTCGTCCAATATGATGACGATGGATTAGGATATCCTGTAGGATATGCTAGTTGGAAGCGGTCCCATCGTAAAAAGGAGGTATGTCACCATAAAGTTCGACCTTTAGCCATAGTGTGGTCTATTCGTCAGTTTAGCATAGATCTCATAGGTAAAGAATTTATTGTCGAAAGTGATCACAAACCCCTGTAGTACTTAAAAAACTGTAAGAGCCAAAATGACCGTTTAATGCGTTGGAGCCTACTACTCATGAAGTACCAATTTCAGATCATGTATATTAAAGTCACCGGCAACTGCCTAGCCGATAGCTTAAGTAGGAATCCAATATAAGACCCCCTCTAACAACCTGAGTATATAGTAAAATTCGTGTTTGATTCATTTTATAAATACTAGTTTCCTTTCTTTTTGCCTTGTTGATGTTGTGTGTGCGTATGTATAGATTAAGTTATCTGTTCTTACACAAATGTAAATCCCGTGTAGTATTATATATATTTTTTTTCTCTGTTGGTAAACGTTAAAATTGTAGCTTTATAAGTTCCCCTCTTGATGAAATTAGTTGTAGACATTTTTTTAGCTCCAGTGTTCTGTGTTGTACAAATGTCTTTGGATAGGGAGGAGAGTAGGGGAATCCGTTAAAATAGTAGTATTTCCCTAGCTCCTAAGATATTACTTCGGGAGAGAAAGCGAGCCTTCCTTCCCCCTCTGAATTCACCTTTTCTGGACTTCCCGCCAGGTCACTTAGAAATTCACACGGAGGCATGACGTTGAAATTGAAGGTTACCTCCACACCGTCTCATTATTCCCTTCCCCGCCCGGGTCTAGAGATTACCCAGCTATTTTGTAGGTTTGCCACGAACAACCTTAATGGCTCCAGCCGCTGGTCGTTCCGTCTGACCCGCTGGTCTCTGCCTTATACAGTTTCCCGTATGAACACACTCGGTTGTTCCAGCGACAGTCGCCAGCCACGGAAGAGCTAGACATTGCACTAATATCTTCTGGTCAGGGAGAAGAGTCTCGTGAGGCAACGCCAGCTTTTTTTAACCGCCTTCGAATTAAGGATTGGATAAGCCGTGCTCCGAAGTTCTTCTGGTGACCTCTTGAAGACAAGAGGCCTGCATCTCGCAAAATCCAAGTTTGGAGAAAGTAGCACCACCCTCTGCGAGTTCCTAGCTAAACTGGTGAGTAATCAAGGTCACCAAGGCCTCCGCTCAAGTTTGCCCCGGTTTCCTCTCGAGGTTCAAAGGAACTAAATCGCTCACTACCCTAAATCTCCCATTATAACCATTTAATGACCCTTGTTATACAATTTGTATTCGTAACCTAATTCCGTCTTATTCATATACCTATATATATCTAATTTTTTTCTTGTGCTTTTTTTTTAGTGTTTTTTAAAATCTATTTTTGTAGTTGTGTTTGGAATATTCCTTGGTCACGCAGCTGCAGCTATCTATTCAAATCGCAATCTTAGAACAATAACATTTGTTGCCTTCCTTAGCCCCTCTTAGAGACCGTGTGCGTATATTCCCATAGACGATTGACATTTGCTGAGTAAGTTGTTTTGGTCGATAGTGATTGTGCGACGACCATGCCCGCCCACTTCGCCAGTAACGCGTCTACTGAGGCTCAAAACATTGAGACATGCGGTTTCGGCAAGGCTGGTTGCATCGAGCCACCGGGTTTTTTGCCTTTATTGCGCCTGCCCGCTTGGCGCTGCCCTTTTTGCCCCTCACATTCACAGTATCTAATCTCTGTATTGAAATCAATCTTTCCTTTTGCCACATGACTTCGCCGATGGCTAGTTATTTGTATATTTAAAGCTCGTTGTAAAATTTCACACTTTCTCAAACTATTTAGAATTTCTATTTCCCTGATAAGTTAATATGAGTTTATATAGTACGAAAAAAATTGCTCTAAGATATAAGCACCATATCGCTTTGATTTCGGTAACAGTTTTAAAATTCATATTTTAGTTAAAGTGAAACAAAGCATTGTAGCATACTGCGCCTAATTAGCCTGTTATCCTCTCAAAATTACAAATAAATCTTTCTATTATATGCTATATAATGTTACAGTCCTTTGTTTTTAAATTTTTTTCTGGTTTGCTCTTCTTTTTTCAAATTCAAATAATTAACATATACATAGGATATTCACCAGCTTTGGGGTGAGGATAGGTTACTAGTTTATGAGGTCGGGCTAAGGCGGCCTTACGGTCGAGTTTGTTATTATTATTATTATTATTATTAAAGTTCCAAGCCACAACCCCAACTGGAAGAGCAAATAGCTATAAGCCCAAGGGCCCCAGCGGGGAAAGAAACCTGGTATGGAAAAAACGAAACAAAGATTAAGAAAAACATAATAAATAAATAGAAAATTAAAAAAAAAAAAAAAAAAAAAAAAAAATTAAATGCTATAATGTTAAAAATATTATAATATTATATATGTGTGGATAATGAATAAAATATTAAAGTTATAAGTTTCTGTTAATTAAAAATGTATTAGCACCCACTTTAAATTTCTGAAGTTCCAAGGACTCAACAACAACAGTAGGAAGTTCATTCCACATTTTAGTTGTGTTAGGAATGAAACTTCTTGAAAACTGTGTTGTGTTGAATCTCATAGGCGTAAAGGCCCTACTATTGGCATTTAGTACACCTCTGGTAACTCGTTGAGGGGCATATAAATTGGGCAGATCGTGATGCAGTGGATGATCTGCATTGTTAAAAATTTTATATAAGATGCATAAGGAGCTTATTGCTCGCCTGTGCCACAGATCAACTTTGAGGTCAGGAATTAAAAATTTTATTGCTCTCAAATTTTTATCTAATAAATTAAGATAAGAGTTGGCTGCCGAACTCCAAACAGGGGCGCAATATTCAAAACACGGAAGAATAAAAGCATTAAAACAATTTTTAAGAACAGTCTGCTCTCCAAATACTTTGTAAGATTTCCTCAAAATGCCAATTTTTTGAGCAATAGAGGAGGAAATAGATCGAATGTGATTCTCAAAAGTAAACCTAGAGTCAAGCATAACTCCAAGCAACTTAAAAGAATCACATATGGAGATGGGAATGTTATTTATTAAAAGATCTGGATGGGGAGGATCTAGTGTTCTGGATCTGCTAACAATCATACTCTGGGTTTTCTTTGCATTTAACTTCATGCCCCATGAAGTGCACCAAACATTTATCTTAGCCAGATCTCTATTTAAAGACTCTGCAACCGATGCTCTCAACTCAGGAGATGGGACTGGGGCTATTAGAGTAGCATCATCAGCATAGGCTATAAGTCTATTTTCCAGTCCAAACCACATATCATGGGTATATAAAATAAACAGTAGAGGACCAAGAACACTGCCTTGTGGTACACCAGATAGCACCTCTCTCTCATCACTAAAATTATTGTCAACATAAACCTTTTGATGTCGATTTGTTAAAAATTGTTCAATAATATTTAAAAATACACCACCTACTCCCAACTGCTTCAACTTAAATATCAGGGCCTTATGATTGACACGGTCAAATGCGGCACTGAAATCCAGGCCAACTAAGCGAACTTCTTGACCAGAGTCTAATGATTTTTGGACAATGGTGGAGACTGTGAGAAGTGCATCACAAGTGCTCAGATCCTTACGAAATCCAAACTGTAAAAAGGGAAACAGACGATTAAGCTCGGCAAATGTACTTAAACGTTTAGCTAGTAAACGTTCAAAAATCTTAGATAGAACAGGAGTTATAGAAATGGGCCTATATTCAGTAGGGTTAAAACTACCACTTGCACTTTTACATAGTGGAGTGATGTTACCAATTCTCCAACATTCGCAAAAACTACCACTCCTCGCCAGCTTCCGAAGAATAACGGAAAGCTTGGGAGCCAAATACTCTGCAGTTTTCTTAAAGAATAAAGGGAATATACCATTTGGGTCAGTACCACCATAAGCATCCAGATCAAGAAGTAACTGTTTTACTTCACTTGAACGGAAAGCAATCTTGTTTAACCTTGGTTCAGGGAAACAAGTGTCAGGTAGAGTTAGATTCTCATTACTTTGTTTATTATCAAAAACATCAGCCAACAGTGTTGCCTTTTCTTCAGGACTAAGGGTAATGGAACCATCAGGTTTAAGAAGGGGTGGCATAGATGAATCATTCCCAAAAAGAGCAGACTTGAGAGTGGTCCAGAATTTGTGGGAATTTGCTGTGCGCTGAAGAGTTCCCTTTGTGGTAGTATTGAATTCAACTTCAGCATTATTATATACCCTCTGAGCTGCTGTTCTGTAGTGCACATAATTATCCCATAGAAAGGCAGATCTACTCCCCTTCCACAGGTTGTAGGCTTCTTGTTTCTGCATATGAGCCCTCTTACAGTCATCATTAAACCAGGCTTTGTCCTTAGTGCGATATCTGATCATACGGAATGGAACATGTCTATCAATAATTGAAACAATTTTATCATTCAAAATACGAACTGCTTCAACCTCCTTATATATTAGTGGCCAGTTGATCCGGGAGATATCATTTAATATATTGCACCAGTCTACTTGAGATTTGATGAATACTTTGCTTGTATGAGCTATATTAGGAATAGATTGCTCAATACAGATAGTTATAGAAATTGCACAGTGGTCAGAAGTTCCCACAGGAGGATCAACAGCACTTGTAACGACTCCAGGGGAATCAGTGAAAACCAAGTCAAGGCAGTTCCCAGATGAATGGGTAGGCTCCCTAATGACTTGCTCACAACCCGACTCACACGCAAAATCATAAGCCCTGATACCATGACAGTCAGTAGGGGAGACAGAAGACAGCCATTGCCTATGATGAGCATTGAGGTCTCCCATAAATACAAAGCAGGCTTTCCGGTCATTTTCCTGTACCTTGGCCATGGCAAGGAGCAGACAATCAAAAATAGTATCATCTAAGTCTGGATTGCGATAGACAGAAAAAAGATAAAAATTATTTTGCTTACCACATACTTTCATAACTTGCATCTCATGGCAAGAACAAGCATAGGAGGTCTTTGAAGCAGAGTAACCATTCCTAATGTAAACTGCCAATCCTCTAGCCCTAGGAATGGCATCACGCCTAAGTAAAATTGGTTTTTTGAAGCCTGGTATAAGTAGTTCAGAGACATGCCTCATATTTGAAACCAGGGTCTCTGAACAGAGTAAAATGTCATGAGACTTGGATGAAGCAGTCAAGTCTTTAATATTGGCATGTAGGCCCCTAATATTAATATAGAGTAGACGACATTTTATCTGACGAGGATGACCAGGTCCAGGGTTGAGCTCAATATCTCCTGATAAAATTAAAATCGATATTAAAAAAATAATATTAGCAACAAGATCTTCAACAAAAATAACAATTTGTACAACAACAACAACAATTTGTACAAAATTATTCAATAGCAAAACTTTCATTAACTGAATATTATATGTCGGAAAAAAACTGGTCAACATGATGGAGCCGACACATCATGCAAGGCAAAATTCCCTTCAGGACGCCACAACAACTGAGGGAGGACAGTAATGATGACTTTGGAATGAAAAAGAATAAAGAAAAGAGAAAAGAAAAGAATAGACCAAGGCAACCTCTTGAAAAGCCATCAGAGCCTCTTTGCTCATCTATTAAGCCTGCCCTACACACCATTTGAGTAAAACAAGAGGAGGAATGAAAAATAGGAAAGTATGCCTAAATGTACCCTTAGGCAGGGATCTCAAACACAAGAGAGTGGAAGACCATGGTACAGAGGCTATGGCACAATCCAATGCATGAGAACACCTTTCTGTCAGGGAGGTCCCTTAGCCTTTGACTGAAGTGTCTATCCACAAGACAGTGGAGGGTTTGGATTCAGAGTTATCCCTCTCCTAGGCGGATTGTCAACCAAGACTTCGAGCTCCACCTGCCCGGGTTTGAGTTCGGAGTTGTCCCTCTCCTAGGTGGATTGTCACACAAGACTATGAGCTCCACCTGCCCATACCGTAACCCTGGTATAGGGTGGCTACCGAGCGCTACGCCTTGCCAAAGGGCGACTCGTGATTTTGTCCGGGGCTGCTTATTCAGTTTATTCGCAACTAACCTCTATATCTAGAGGCCTTCCCCCGATCCGCAACCTGGGGACCCGATGGATGGGAGTTGTCAGCTCTTTTGGGTAATCCACTTGTAGTCTAGGCTTGAATGGTAACCTGGTTATTGATTGACAGAAGGATAAACTCGGAAGAAAAATAGCGGTTAGTTAAGCTTTAATTTGGGCTTAGGGTTACTTCAATTCGGGCAAATGAAATAGTTGTGTTTTCTGTGATTCTTTTGTGCGTTTAGGACTTTGGGCTGACTAACAGTGTTAGTGTTTCGTGGTTCTTGTAAGTCTCTACTGCTTAAGATTGTTGAGACTATGGACAGACAGATTGGGGATGAGGTACGGAGAGAGGATGCTAATAATAATAATGGTACTAATATACTAACCAGAATGAGAATAAGAGCAAGAATGCTTCCTTCCCTCTATTTATACTCTCACTAATTAAGTGAGTTTGACTTCTCTTCTCTTAATATGAAAGAGGGGCGGAGCTTATGGGGTCAAAATTATGTGCGGGTGTTCTCTACTATGAATGATGGGTGAAATAAAAGGGTGTGTGCATATTAAGTGAGGCACATGTGCACCAAAAGGGTATTTGCCATCGGACACCTGACCGGGCTTATCAAGCCGACCTCAATAGTAAGATTTATTTCGTATTTTCACAGGGTCATTTAAACACTGGCGGATCAGATCAGATTCCATTCTATGTGTGCACAGCTGTTTCCA
Source organism: Ceratothoa steindachneri (assembly GCA_963969495.1). NCBI lineage: Eukaryota > Metazoa > Arthropoda > Malacostraca > Isopoda > Cymothoidae > Ceratothoa > Ceratothoa steindachneri. The sequence continues at coordinate 145,111,781 of OZ018326.1, read as the reverse complement.
AATGTGTGTATGTTTATATATTAGCGTGGGAACACAATAATTTCACTTTCCACATTACAAAATATTCTGTTTTAAATTAATACATAGTGGATTGCTATTTAACATTATTTACAAGTATTTGCTTTGTTTTACATTAAGTAAATGTTACAAGATAGCATATTATTTAAATGTTTGATTTGTTGGCCCAATTTCAAGATTTCATAGGGCAAACGGGGGTGCTCATTTATGAACTTCCTTGTTGGCTTTACGCCACCTTGCAATTTGGCCCCACAAAATGTCTAACGACACAAGTTACTCCAACATTTACTCGAATTCTTCTTTCCTTCTATACCAAAGCTTTTTTTGCTGCACATAAGGAATAATAGTTTACAACAAATTAGGTAAGTAATTTAAAGTCTTTTTACTTATATTTCGATGTAGATCTTACGTATCGACATACAATCATAAAAGTCTTATCAGTGTTCTTTATATTTAATCTTTTCTTTGATGAGTCTTTTGTATCAGTTTAAAATTTTACTTTTTGAAGCAATATCATATCATTCAAGTATTTTATCAATTTAACGTAACACTTGGATGGCTACTTGCTCATGTGCGATTAGTTTTTCTCATTTTTCAAATCCTTCACATGTAATGTACCTCTCAGCTTCTCTAGCTGAAATAGAGATATAATAATAATAATGCTTAAGATTTTATTTGTAATGCACTTTACATTGAATGAACAATTTCAAAGTGCTACATGGTTAAAACATGAATATAAAAAATACAGAAACATCTACATATACATTTTAAAGGACCAAAATATAACTTATAAATACTTGTACAATATTGTAAGCAATTGGTAATTAAAAAGATTAGATATTAACAATTTGCTTACAAAAACATTGTAACACCCGACTCATAAAGTATCGGGCACATGTCACTTAATATTTAGTTAGTAATCTATTGTTGGCAATTAAAGCTTGCAGACTTCTCTTTGTATTTGTTTTAACTTCTTAGCAGAATTCAGGTGTGAGGACATTCCTGTTTTTACAGAAATTTTTTCCCCTTTTTAAATTCCGTGGGTTTCTCGCGTGGAATCCTATCTTCAGCTCATTCCATAGATTCTTAATGTGATTGAGATCAGGAAATTAACTCGGCCATTATAAAATGTTCCTTTTTTTGGTTTGGAGAGTCAATCGAAGTCGATGATGACGGTTTTCCTCAAGTTATTCTGACCCACACATAAATAGCTATCTGTAAACTAATCCCCACACTTAAGCACATATTGCTGAGAATTTGATAAGGAAATCCCACAAAAATTAGGGCCTTGATCATGACCGCGCATTCAACGTTCTCCTTCCATATTTTTCCGTTAAGCTTGAGCAAGGCTGAACTTGACACGTTATATATACGAATAAATTAAACCTCTCACCAGAGAAAAATCAGCAAAAATTGATTTGGGGACTGTTTTTTTCTATTGCAATGAGAAATTTCGGATCATTTGTGAAAATTTGGAACAGAAAATTATTAAAAAGGAAAAGATATCCACCAATAGATTAACGGAAAATTTTTTATGTTGCTGAAATAAAACGTGTGCATATAATGTACAGATAAATTAAAATATCACAAATATTGTAATAATAAGAATGGACTATATTATCCTGGGTTAATATCCTTGGCCACATTGCTAATAGAACGTAAATCTATTTACGACTATTTTAATTTTAGTGCTAATCCCGGATATGCAGCAGAAATGAGACCGACATTGAAGGTGAAAATCATCAATGTTAAAGATGCAAGAGGCAATAGCATGGAAAGCCTGAAAAAGAGTTCGTTATAAGTAAGAGAGAGAACTATTCTTAATAAGAACATGGCATTCCTAGTTAGTTATTCGTAGGTTTCACTACTAAATAAAAACTATTGCTACCGTTCTCCAATAAGGTGAATATTATAAACTCTATAATCAATTAAAAAAAAAGAAAATTTATCTGAAATATAGTATGAAACTTGCCCATTTATTTTTTTTAAGTATACTAACTTAAGCTACAAATATTGATAATTTATATAAATGAGTGATGGCAGACATACATTTAGCAAGGAAAAAATTGAAATTCTAGAAGGTTTTTGTGCGTTTTAAATGAACAGCTCCCGTAGTATACCACCAGTAGCCGGTAATCATGCTCATACTCCAGCGCCGCTGGAACCTTTTTTTGATTACTAGATTATCTTAATGCAAATGCTTGCCTTGATTGTTACTATAATCACCGTAGTTTTAAGGAAAGTCGTCTAGATTTGAGTTATAGAATGCAGGTTATAGATTGTCGTAGGTCAGGTATATTTCACTGACCATCGCTTGCCCACCCTAGACGTGGGGGTGGAAGTCGCTTTTAAGAATGGGAGATATTCAAGTGCGTGTATTCCGTTGGACGACTTAGAAAATAGACCAATGACTTTCTTATGTGGTACTGGGATGTAAACAAGAGCAACAAAAATAATCTTTTCTATTATACATTAAAATAACAAAATGTAACAATAATTTATACACTATGAGAAAACTAATCGTTCAGCAAAGGAATTAATTTACAACGAAATGCTTCAGCACGAACTATGAGTAGCACAATATTTATTCGGGCGAAAACGGGAGGAGATTAGGGTGGTGAAGCTTCATAGTCGGAAAGCGTCACTCTTTTTCGACGGTAATCGAAAAACGGTAATAGGCTTACGATTTTCCAAGAAGGGGAAAGGGTGCCTCGAGTGCTGGTTAAAGGGAGTATCCTTGCACGGAACCGAGAGAAGCGTATATTTCAGGATGATTACTGACGTCCTTGACTGCCGTAGTTCTGAATAACTGTTTTCTTGCCTGCTTCTCTTTAGAATAACAGGAGGTCGCGTATGAAGGAATGCGTGTTTCCTTAGGCTGGTTTTAATGAATCCTCATGATTTCTGCTTGGATAGCGTGTGAGCTCTGCCTGCCTCCTTATGAATACTAATTTGCTCATTTCTACGCTGGGAAATATATAAGGCTTCGTCGGAAACAATTTTGTTTGCCGTCGGAAGTGGTTCCAACTCCGATCTAAGACGCGGCGAATAAAGGCTTAGCGCCTTCTCGTTGATTTGGGTTCCGGGATCTAGCCAGACTCGTCTCGCTGTGTTATCGCCACGGAAGTTTACCAAAAGATGCCAGTTGAAGATTCGTCCGTTCGTGAGATACCCACTTAGGTTTCTTAGTCTGCGTAAATCTCTTAATCTCTCACTGCATTATCGCCCCGGAAGTTTAACGAAAGATGCTGGTTGAAGATTTATTCGTCGTGAGATACTCGCTTAGGTTTCTTAGTCTGCGTAAATCTCTCTCTCTCTATTTCTCTCTCTGAGACAGATATAAGCGCACAAAAGCCTGGAAGATTTGTAGATACATCTCAAACACAGATTAATAATATGAACTTCAGATTTGAGAACTATCAAAAATAATACTTCCTCCAGTTTCTATCACGGCGAAGCTCAAATTTTTTTCAAAATTTGAAAATATGGCATTCAGTGTTTAGTGATCTGATAAATCTTATTCGTTGGTCAGGTTTTGCGTGTACGATGGAAGTAGCATCTTCTTTATGTAAACAAGATGTGCTAAAATAATGTAATAAATCGGATTAAGATTCAGTTTTTGGTGGCCAGTCGCTTTGTGTATAGGGCAATTTTTTACCTTTGTAGTCCCACAGACGCAAGGAGCAGAAATATTTTTATAGCTTCATAATAAACTCAGCACGTTGTTTTTGGTCTGCTAAATATAGAGATAGTACAATAAATTTAGTTGAATCATTGAGGTTTTCATTACAGATATTCCAGTTGGCCTTCGCATGCTTTGAATAACTAGGTAGGTGCTACTTGTTATTGTTATCGTATCTTTCTGTAAACTGCACTAATTAAACTATTCGAAAGACAGGCAAATTTTTATCAGTGTTTACTACGATTTTCAGGAATTTGGGGTTAATTCGAAGAAACGTCTTCACTCTCTATTATCATGCACTAACTAGAAATTTGTAGTAAGGCTTTGACGGCGTTACAGTAAACAAATTAGCAGACTTCGTCGAATGTAAAAAAAAATAAAAAACCTTCTTCCATTAATTGTGCCAGGTGAATGGTTTTTTGGAGCTTATTAATAGTTTTTATTGACTGAATTATGAAGCAAGCAACATAGAAGATTCTTAACGGAAACTTAAAACATAGAGATCATTTTTCTCTCATTTCGGAGCAAAGCATTAGATTAAATAGCATGTATCTTGAGAATATTTGATTAACGTTAGTTCTTGTCGGAAAGTATTGTATTGAAATTCCTGGGCCATGAGAGACTAATATTGGACTGACATTCTATACTAGAAAATTTACACTATAACAAGTGAATACATATTGATAAAATAGTAAAGGACAAAATTAAACAATCTTTTAACCCTGCAAAATTCTAATTAGTACCAAATCTCAATCATGCAGAAGAAATAGTCTGTATTCTAATCTTGTCCTTCCTGCCACATTAAAGAAATAACAAATGATAGTTTATTTTTTTAATATCAACAGCACAACTCCCATCACGCTTGAGATTTTCCTACACAGGCAAAAAATACTTTGTCAAACCCCAACATCTATAGATAGCAAAATAAGGATGAAGATTTATCTTCACAAAAATTCAGTTTTATTGTGATCAGGCAATTTTACTTTATCCCAACCTTAGTAGAGCATATTTAGATCATTCTTTAAGCTTTTAATCAGCCAGAAATAATTAAAACACAAGTATGTGCTAAATATATAAGAGTTGTTAAAGAAAATAATCTACGACATAGAAATTTTGCTTTGGTGGCGCAGCCTCCCGCGTTTGTAAAGGTTTTGCCCATAAACAATACAAAATATCAAAAAAATCACTAGTATAATGCCGAAGGCATTCGTTAAACTTACGAAACCATCTTTGCAAAGGGTAAGTTGCCAAAACTGAGGAAAAAGATCTAAACCCTAAATATATTTATTATAAGATACATTGACACTGGGTTTATGAATCTGGTTATATGCTACCTAGCAAAGGTAGAATGAATATATTCCTACTGTATTTTCAAGTACATGCAAACAAGTTGTTTTATTCATGTAGATAGATAACTTGATCTTCCCACCTTTTTATATTAATGATCCTAAACTCTGGTGGCAGCCTTTTTTGCAAGCTATAGCAGTACCACATGCTCTAGTTTCATTAGTTTTTATGGCCTCAAAGAGCGAAACATTTGAGATAAATTTGTCCATTTACAAAACATGACCTTTATATTAAAAGTCTCGCATCAATATAGTTAGAACCTAATATAGAACCTAATCCACCTTTAACATCTTATTTAGACTTTCCTTTTTAGAAATCCAATTTGATTAAACACCCTATTTTAGAGTCACAGCCAGAACAAAGCTTTTCCACTACTTACATGACGGTTTTAAACAGGTTACTAATTAATATTAGGTCAAGAAAGAAAACTTAACCTGATTATTTACAAATAGATACATCTTTTAATTAGGTATGTAAAATTTATAGAAGTTAATGCGAATGAACTTTACCATAAGAAATACCTCAACCTGCTGACTCTTTCCTTAAACAGAAAGCTTAATGAAATGTGGCATTATTAAGTGCAGATTAAAGATCACGATCTTCGTCTGGGTTTATTTTCTTGCACTAAGTATTTAATTTGATTACTTGGTTAATATGATTTTGTTTTAGCGTGATTGTAATGCTAACCAAAATGTAATTTGCGAACTATTGAATAGTTATGGTTCCTTAGCTTTTTCTTATTCCTCCGCATTTTTTGTGTTTCCTTTTTTCTTTCTTTTCTCCTTCTTATTTATTCCACCTCAGAAACTTTCCTCTGTGATATTAAATTTAATTTAAGTCTCGTTTCTCAATCCATGTTTAATCTTTTGAACTTATTAAATCCTTCTTCAAGCTTTCTCTAGTATCTTATTTTTGACAAATCTTTCTGTGTAGTTAATATATTCGGCTTATCTTAAAATAATTACTCCTGAAACACTGACATACACATTGTGTGAATTTGTTTATTTCCAATGAACAAATAAGATCTCTCCCATTACAAGAATCATGGTGGTTAAGGGGTATAAACTTTTTGGGTCAATAAATTGTTTTGAAGTTTGCAAAATGGAACCCAAAAGGCAATAATGGCTGTTCGAAGTAAACCTGTGTTATTTTTAGGGAGTGGGCCTCAATTCAGGCGTTTTATTACATAATCATTTGCTGCACTAACGCTCATCAACCGGAAGTCTATATCCTTGCATCGAGTAGGAGGTTTCTTTTCTATCGGTGATTCTTTAGTGCACTATGGGGCATATTTTTGTTTCAGAGGCATACATCGTTGACACAAGAGGATAAAAGTCACAAGAAAACTGCTTACAAAGCGCGATGTTCCTTTCGTATATATCTTAAAAGAGTTCCTGCCAGGATCTCAAAACCAAGAAAGCGTTTGTGTACACTATAGATTTTCAATTATTAGGTCTATTTTGGATGATGACGAAACAGAAATTTTCTTTATTCGTAAATCAATTATCACAGACTCCATTGGATTATTTTTACCGTATTTATGATTATGTTGAGATATAATATTTGTGTCACCAGGTCAGAGGAACTTCTTAGACTGTTACGAGTAACTACTGATAAAACTTAAAAATGAATGTATTAAGTTGATTTTTTAGGCAAACCTCCAAAATTTCAAGGTGTTAGCAGTTTTATTGTAAGCTTGTCTTACATTGAAAATATTGTTTGAGAATTTCCTTTTATGGAAATAACACATGTTACCCACTTCAGCGATCAAAGTGAGCGGTTTTAGCAATATAGATTTAAATTAAATAGGATGTGATAACCTTGATTTGGCATAAACTTGAAGAATGCTTCTGATTTTTTTTTTCAAGAGTGCTACACCAAAATTTAGGCGCGCGATAGACAACTCTCATCTAAATACGGCGTCATTCCATTCACGGCGAATTAGAATAAGAGTATCTATATTACTATGCTTCAATATGAACGTGCGGAGTTTGAGAATGAATACGGAGGACTTTAAGAGCATAGCGAAGTGAAGTGAAGTTGACATGATTGATACATATTTGATTTACTTGCCGGCCGCCTATCTCCACTTCTAGGCCACTTCTGAGGCCGCAAAGAAATCCACCATTAAGGAGTGAGCATGGGGTAATTTATTTTCCCCTGTTTTCAGCTCCTAAGGTACCGCTGACTACTCTAAGTTCGGAGTGAGAAGAAGTCGGGGAGTGGGAAACAGAGAGACGTCTGTGTGTGGCGCGATTTGGGGACCCAATCTCTGCTTCTCCCTATTCCGTCCTTAGCCGGAATGACATCCTGAAAATAAAAGGACAGGACGGATCTACTCAGAGACGCTAGCGCCCCCCCCCCCCCGAAACACACGGAGAACGAGAGGACTCACTATAAAGGCGCGAAAATGTTAAAGATCACCAACACCCAATCTTCCCACGTGTGGAGAAATCCCGCGATTAAAGGAACGAGGGAAGGCCGTTCAACCTAGTAGAATCTAAAGCAGCCATAGAAACGTTTAAACAGAAATCCGCAGGTATTAGTGAAATCACCAAGAAACACATTATAAACGCGCCCGCCAATATCCATCAAGCACTCCTCAAAATCTTCGATGCATGCCTGAACGCTGTGCAGTTTCAACCAGCCTTGAAGACGGTGAGGATGATATTCCTTCCCAAACCCGGAAAACCCAAGGGCTACATCGAGAATTATAGACTGATCTCACTGTTAAAATTCATCGGCAAAAAATGAAGAAGCTACTAAATGAGAGAATACAGACCTTTCTGGAAGAAAACGATGGGCAAAATGAACAACAACATGGATTTAGTAACAAAGGAGGTACAGAGACAGCACCGGACCTCATTACCGCAAAAATCGCAGTCGAAATAGCAAGAGACGACAGAGTAGACTTGACACTTCGCGATATCGCCAAAGCCTTCGACAAGGTATGAGTGCCAGTCCTTAAAGGAAAAATATTCAATCTCGGTCTGGAGACAAACTTAAGCAGAATCTTGTGTAGCCTTCTGGACGAAAGACGAAAATTACCATCAAGAACTACAATCGCAGTGCTTTTACTCTAAAATCAGGGGTCCCGTAAGGTGAGTGTCTAAACCTTACGTTGTACACAGTGTATACTAGGGACTTCCCTCAACCCTTAGGGGACAGCACGATGTATATCCAACTGACCGAAGATGTCAGCAGATCATCGCCAGTGATAGAAAAAAAACAAGGGATAACGCACAGTGCACTTCAAGAGGGATCCTAAATATAAATGTATTCGAGAGAGCCCCTAAAATAGAAAAAATAATACAAAATTTAAAATCATAACAATAAACAGAATAAGACGTACCGAATCACCGTCAACAACATCAACTACCCCTACAGCGAAGGGGTCCAAAACCTACAAAAGCAAGAAGGGCCCTTAACTCTCTACAATGATTCAAAAACCTCTCTGAAAAAAAAAAAAAATACCTAGCCCTAGTTCTTCTTATTTTAACATACCCGTCATCCCGATTAACACTTTATCCAAAACACCAATGTTAAGATTACAATTGTCCCAAAGTCCGCGACCAGATTTATAACTTACACCTCAAGACTGGAATAAATACCCTCAATATAACTACATCGAAAAACAAAGTTAAAACCAATTAATTAATTACTACACGAATGAGCCAAGAAAATATGGCATCAATTAGAGGAGGAACTCCCAAATCAAACAATAAAGTTATACGACCCAAAGAGTATGCAGGATACTACCCTTTAGGCAAAGGTTTAAAAGTAGTCGAAGAAATATACAGGATGAAATCGAACCCCTATATAGCTAGACTACCTGAGAATGACCCTAAATGAATACTAGCTTTTACGAAAATAACTTAGTAACTAAATAATATTAAAAATAAAATATATACATATATACATGCGTTATGTGTGTATGCATAATGAAAAAAATAATTATAATAATAAAAAATAAATATATAAGTTAAAAAAAATAAAATAAAAATAAATAAATTACCCCAAAGTAATGTGTGTGTGTGTGTGTATATATATATATATATATACATATATATATATATATATATACATATATATATATATATATATATATATATATATATATATATATATATATATATATATATATATATATATATATATATATATATATCTATATATGTTTGAGGAATTAAACTACATTCACGACCTGACCATGTGTTATGTTTGTAAGCACTTTTCTTATATTTTCTATCCAGTGTCAGTTGAAAAAGGGTGTGAGATACACCGAAACTGTTCTGAATTAAATTGTCTTCGGGGAATGTGGTTTAATCCCTCATCTTTTCTTGCGATATCGCATTAATTTTCATCATATATATATATATATATATATATATATATAAATATATATATATATATATATATATATATATATATATATATATATATATATAATATATATATATATATATATATATATATTTATATATATATATATATATATAAATATGAATGTAATAACGCAATAATTTTTTTTCTTACAGTAATATTTATTACCTTTTTTCGAAAAAATCTGTGATCAAAGAAAGCGATGCTCGCTACCTCAGTGTCCATGGTTTTAATGTGTTTATTGAATTTATTTTCATCATTCTCTCGCGCTACTTTGAGAGAGATTATATATATATATATATATATATATATATATATATATATATATAATCCAGGTAGTTTGCGCTGTGCAGCCTTAATTTAATTTTAAATAAGAAACAATGGCGAGGAGTAGACGTAAATCCAACAGATTAAGATATACAAATATACTAAATACGTTTACGTTTTTACCGCAAATTATAATTTTAGGGGAGTAAAATAGAACGATTTAAAGAAAGAAGTAAAGTAAAATTGCCTAGAAAACAAACAACTAAAACACTGGCTAATAAAAGCTTCAAAAACAACAAAAAAATCAATATAAAACAAAACGGATCAAATGAGAAACATACCTTGAATCTTTGATATCTAGGGAGAATATGGTATGGTAGAGAGGTGACGGGAAATATAAGAGTTTTGCTAGTAGCGGTTGTTTAAAGTATGTTTTATGCAATAGAAGAGTAATCGGAATTGAGTGAGGGAGATAGTGTTTTGATATAAATACATTCAGAGATACTTAGTGACAGTGGGTTTAAGTTGAAGTCGAAAATCTCGAAGTCATTCAGCGATGGAATTGTTTGGAATTTAATCGAGTGCTCTCTTATAGAAGATTGTTATTTTTTGTTGAAAAGTTTCCCGGTTCTAAGGCTGATGCTCATATCAGAGAACAAACGGGCCTGAAGGGTACGTAGGGTGCTTCCAACATATTTTCCAGAGGTACACTCTGGACAAGAGTAAAAATAAACTACACCACTACGTAAGTCGTTTGGAGTTTAATCTTTAATTTAAAAAAAAAATCCAATTGTGTGGTTGTTGGAAAAAACAAATTCAGTTTGCATAAAAAATTTTGATAATACTGTACTTTAGAGATATCTTTTCTGAAGGTTCGATTCAAAAAACCAATCTCAGGAACAACAAGAAATCTAACTTCTTTAGGTGCAGTGATTTCAAGATAGGGGGGTAATATATATCATTTAAAAACTGTTTTATTGTCTTTTCAATTAAGAGTGACGGAAAGCTTTTTTTTATCAAGAGTGTCTTCAAGTTTGGGAACTCTTGGTGGATTTGGAGGAAGGATGAGCAAAGGTGAAAGCCCCTGTGTACAAGAGTATAATGGTAGAATTTTTTCATTGAAAATCACAGAAACTATAAAAGTTAATCCCTAACCCTGTAAAGTCGGTTTTCTATGGATGGAGGTCAAGATATTGCCGTTTTCTTTGGAAATTAAAATGTCTATAAAGGGAATATTGTTATTATTTTTTTGTTTCAATAGTAAAAAAAATATTCGGGTGTAAAGAATTAATAAAATGAAGAAACCTTTGAGCTTGTTAAGGTTTATTAAAAACTGCGATTAGTCATCGACAAAACGACGGTAAAAAGTGGTTTATAATCGTGGCACACTGATGAATAATTAAGTCTTCTAAAAAATTCATAAGAAATTCAGCAGCGGTTAGGCCAATAGGAGACCCCATCGCAACCCTATCTGTCTGTTAATCGATATTATTATCGAAAGTGAAATAGGACTCATTAAATATAAGCCCTAAAAGTTGTTCCAAAAGAGGTCTAGAAAAACCCTGAAAAGTTTGTTGGTGATTGAAAATTTTGTTAAGAATTATTTTAATGGTTTGATTGACAGGTACATTTGTGAAAAGGGATTTGACATCAAAACTTACAAAATACTGATTATGTGTGAATTTCTGTTTTAGGATATCCTTTTGAAATTCATAAGAGTTAATTACAGTAAATTTATTACCTTTAATGGGACACAACAGTTTGACAATAAACTTCGCTAATTTATACCTCGGTAGAGGTTATAAAGCTATAATCGGGCGTAATGGAAGATGAGTTTTGTGGATCTTTGGTAGTCTCAATCGTAATTAAGATTTTTTTGATGTTGGATTTAAGTCTACTCCTCGCCATTGTTTTCTTATTGAAAATTAAATTATATATATATATATATATATATATATATATATATATATATATGTGTTTGTGTGTGTGTGGGGGGGTAAAACTCACAAAGTATCGCATGAATAAGCAATAAATGCAACAAAGCACACAGGATAAATTAATGCGAGTATTCCAAGTACTTTCGAACTTTATTTCGAGTTCTTTATCAAGGAATACCAAAAGTATTAAAAATTGTAATATTTATAAGAATAATAAAGAGGAGAGGGAACGTTCACAATAAAATAAAAAAACCAATCGACAAAATTGAGTTAATAAGAAATGGAAACATTAGATGGAGCGTGAAGATAAATACAAACTAAGATCATTAAATGAGGTAAATTTACCTGAACCAATTTACCAAAGAACTGCAACATATCAAGCCATGTTTCCAGTATCTTAAAGCGATCTTTCCTGAAATAAGTGACGCCAAGATTAAAGAAGGCATATTCGTAGGCAATCAGATTCGTCAACCTATAGCTAATAAAGACTTCAAGGCGACAATGGATGAAACTGTGCTAGCGGCCCGGAATAAATTCAAAGCTGTATGCAAATGACTTCTGGAAAAACACCAAGGGGCCCAACGAGAACGTATAGTGGAGAGCCTGATCAAGTGCTAACAAAATCTCGGATGCAATATTTCAATGAAGATGCAATTTCTTCATTATCATCTGTTTTTCTTCCCAGATAATGCAAGAGATATGACTGATGAACATGTAGAGAGATTTGATCAAATTATTGTGCCAATGGAAAAGCGGTATACAGGAAAATGGAGCCCTGCTAAGAGTGACACAACTGAGAAGTAAATACTAAAATGTAGATTAATACATTATATAATGCTAATAAACATGCTGATTCATTATATATTCATTAATTAATCATGATGGACATATTTAATCTGACTTTGGGAAAAAATACATTTATGGTATCGTGGAAATTGGCATCAATTGCATAATTATTAAATCGGCAACTCACAAGAAAATGTTACGTGATGAGAATTTTTTTAGCAAATTCGAATTTAGCACACTCAACTTCATATAGATTCGCATCAAATCTATGTTTTCCTCTTGACATTATAATTTGTTGTACAGTGTAATTAATATTTTTCTGTCCTCCTTTGCTTTTATAACGACTTTTATGTGTTTTTTATGTTGTGCATAAGTGGTTGGAACAAATTTCTGCAATACAACTTGTTATACTAACGTTTATTCCTATTTCTTTCGGTATTATATTATTGTTAACTTTCAAGTAGTAAGTTTTTGTTAAAATTGTGTCCGAAGAAACAGATTCCTTAAGCTCAAAGAGCTGAAATGATTGAATTTTCTAAGGAGGATTATCCCACGTAAAAATATAAAGAAAATTAAAATGCTCGGTAAACGGTGACCAAACAACCATTAAAAGTTACAATAAGACAAATTCTTTCAAAGGCCGTGATAGTCAATGTCGCAAAAGGAGGAAACTTCGAGGTGAGAGAGTTGCCAAAAAGCACATCTCTATCTGATAGGAAAAAATCTCTTCTGATACAGCTGCTGAGTTTCCTGCAGCAACTAACAAAGAGATATCAAAATGCACAGTGAGAGGAAGGTTATTAGATTTCAAAAGATGGGCTCAAGGGATGTAAGGATAATAAAAAAGAGTAGCTGTCTCAGGTGAACAAGAGGAAAAAAATGCCTTGGGCAAAGGAGCATGAAAATTTAGCTGATGATGAATGGGCTAAAGTTGTTTGCTTTGGAGAAAACATCTTTGAAGTAGGCTCATCCCACTAGTTTCAATCAATTTTTTACGCATTTACACATTTCTATTGGATACAAAAAAATGATCAGTAAAATTTGTATTTCTCCTCAGATCTTTGGAAGCACTGGAGCTGTTTATGTTCGCCGAAGAGTTAAGGAAGCTTATGATTTGAGATTTGTTGTCCCAACATTCAAATTTTGAGGTCGCAGTGTAATATGTAATGGTTTGGGGCTGCATCTCTTCTTCTGGTCCATAATTGTTGTTCAGTTTTGAGGGCAGAATGAATTCTAACACTTACACCAGCATGTTAGACCGGGTTTATCAACCTTTCTTTGATAAAATTTTCAATAATGACATACCAGATGGGTTAGGCTTACAACAACGCAATGCTCCATGCCCCACATCTAGAATCTCAAAGGGTTTCATAAGAAGGAAAGGGGTGAATGAAAAGAAGGGATGGAATGGCCCATAAATCTCTAGACCTCAACTTAATTAAACATTTGTGGTCACACTTGGGCACAAGAGTGAGAGTGCACAAATGTTCCTCATAAGGTGAATAAACAGCCAAAATTCCTGAAGAGTCGCAGAAAATTGAGCCAACCACCTCTGCCAACTTTGTCTCAAATATGCAAAGACGCTTAAAAGAAGTTATAAAAGCAAAAGGAGGACAAATCAAATATTATTTATTAATATAATATACGCAAAAATGTTTATTTTTATTATGGCAAGTATGAAATAAATAATTTTTAATTATATTTTACACTTTTTTTTACCCGCACTATAATTTGGGCCAAGGGTGCATATTAATGTTTATTTAAAATAAAGAAAATTGAGCAGACCATTTTGGCGGTTGGTTTTCAGGACCCTCCGCTACATGGATTAGTACCCGAAGACGGACGTTCTTTAGATTTGAAGGAGACCGGAGACCATCATTCCCCCCTTTTTTCGCCTTTGAAAACGTAAAATAAAAGGAAAGTAATTAAAATAAAACATAATGGAGAGTGAGGCGTATGAATGTATGGAATTGAAATTGAGGCGATTGCTGGATGGGTTGCGTCAGAAAGATAGTTAGAATGCGCAGCTGAGAGAGAAGAATCACTGTTTGAAAGGGAAAATGAGGGAAATGAAAGTTAGGATGGAAAAGAGAATCAGGGATTGTGAAAGACCGATTGAGGAGAAGATGCAAAGTTTTGCTTGGTTTAGAGAAGATAGAATTGGTGAACAGAGGATAAGTGGTCTAGTCGACGGAGGGGTCAGAATGAAGGAAAGATCAGAAAAAAGACATAGTATCATCCGATATAGATGAGCAGCCAGTCAGGAAAAGAGAAAGAAGACTTCTAAGAAGCGACAGAGAGACGGAAGAGTAGAGACAGAGTCAGTGTTTCGATCTATCTAGCAAATATAGAGGCACTTGAATCGCAGAAAAATTTGTCGACAACGTAGTAGAGGACGAGTGCTCGTTTTCCTGTTGAAAAGTCATGAGAACTGCGTTGCGTGGAGAATTTTTTTTGGTGAAGGGTTGAGAGTGTGTAAATGGTAAACGTAGTCACCGATGAAGCGATTGGTTAATTAAAGATACTCATTATTCTATATTTCTTTATTAATATGGTCTACGACTATAATTCTACATGTTGCTTCATCCTAGGTCTCTTCAGCTTGCGTGTCTGGTGAGCTTTTTTAGAGGTTGTTGTTAAGGCTGGCAGTTGCAGTCGAAAGAAGGTGTAAGCCAAGAATTAATAGGTCAGGAGTGGCGGCAATTTGCCAGGTCACCATCATGAGGTTGTCATCGGTCTCTTGCTATGCCATTATCATGTGTCTATATTAAATTGTAAGAATTTCTTGTAATTTTAAGATCGGAAATAAACATGCTTTAAATACGACTATATATGAAAATAGAAAAACAAAATAATTAAAATGATAATATGTATTTATTCATTAGATAGGGACGCTATATTTCGTTTGCACCACCATTGTTTCTTAAAAGCCCTTTCTACTTTAATAGTCTCCTGAAAACATTGTGTTTGAACTCTGCCCACCACTCCTTAAATGTATCTTTTAATTTCTGTAAGGTATATAAGTTTCTTCTTCTAAATTGTTCCTGCTATATTCGTCAAAGAATTTCATTTGGGATCGACACTGCACACTAACCGAATAGAGCAAACAACAAAAAGCAACTACGTACGCTGGAATCTTCTTATATTAGATTTCCAAACCCCACTTCAAACTCCGACGCATGCTCATTTCCACTTCTACTACAACGAATTACACCCGCCAACCCCCCCACTCAAACAAAAAATATCCATATTTTCAAAAAAATTATATTATCTGCCTTTTTTTAAACGAAGACATCCAAAACTAATAATCACAGTTTTTATTTAAAAAAAACAGAAACATATTTCCAATTCCCTAATAGGTAAATGCCCTGCAATTTTATAATTAGAGTATTACCACTTCTGCTGCTTCCCATTTTTCATAGAATTAATTTATGAATATTTGATAACTTATATAAAAAATTCTTATGTTTGTAAATATTTATAATGTCAAATCATTTAAAATAGGTTCACACCCGAACCCTAAAAATTCCTATACACCTGGCAACGCGCAACCCCTTTGCTCTCTTACGCTATATATATATATATATATATATATATATATATATATATATATATATATATATATATATATATAATCTATATATATATATATATATGAGGAATTAAACCACATTCTCTGAAGACAATTTAATTCAGAACAGTTTCGGTGTATCTCACACCCTTTTTCAACTGACACTGGATAGAAAATATGAGAAAAGTGTATACAAACATAAGACTAGGTCAGGTCGTGAAAGATCCCCTCTTTTTCCCCCATCTCCTACTTGTGACTAATCTGGGAGGAGGGGTAGGCCTTAACATATTGACGGGCTGACATTTTACTATTTTGTTTATTTGCTTTCTTATTACAGGATTAAAAGAAAATTGACCCTCAGATAGATTTATATTAGGGACTGACGATATGAATCTCGATTCTACGATTCTTCTCTTAACATAGTTAGCCGATTTAAATACCATTTTACCTCCATTGAAATTGATCGTATGATTCAAGTCTCTAACATGGCAAAATATTACACTGCTTTCGCTGCCCACTCTAATATCTTTTTTGTGTTTATACAACCTCTTGTCTAGATTTCTTTCCGTTTCCTCTATATAAACTTTATGGCAATCGTTGCATGGTATTGCATATACTCCTATGTTATGATGTTCTTTGGGTTTCCTGGCAATCATCAATTGGTTTAAGGAATTATTATATTTAAAGGCTGGATTAATACCCTTTAAACTATTTAATTTATTATTAAATGGCAATGTTATACATTTGTTGAAGTTACTAGTGCGGGAAGGCTTATTACCATAGAATTTTTCCTAGCTGCAAAATGGGCAGACGATATGAAACAATCGGGGCTGAGGGATGAGGGGGCAAGGTTCCGTAACCCTTCAGCTCCGGTTCATGATGGTGGTTTTTTATTAACCTTCTTCATGCCTACCCATACCTTTCTCACATCCCTTTTCCTTTTCTCTTCACACACCAACGTAAGGGAAGCGGCGATTTGCCAACTTGGCCCCCGTGCTGACGGGACACAGCCCCCCGTCCTACCCCAGCTTAGCCCCTTTCCTTCTTTCAGACAGCCTGTATTTCTCCCCTAACGGGTCGCTTTTCATACAACCTCTCCCACAACTTTCTCTGGTCAGCCTCTAATTTCACAGGGTAGATGCTGACCTTCTTCTCAGCCAACCGTCCAGGATCTGGGCTGAACGGCGTGGGGACAATGTTTTCTAACCCCTAAGCTCCGGTTCAGGATGGTGGGTTTTTACCAACCTGCTTCATCCCCTTTGATGCCTTCCTCACATCCCCTCTCCTTCTTACGTCAAAATCTACTTTCTTACGCCGTGTCCAAGGTGGAGCCGCAATCCAACGGACTGCCAGGTCACCAGGTGGAAGGAGTAGTGCTGAATGGCGGCACCTGCCTCAGCCAGGCCTGTACGCACCCCCTTGCAGAGCGGGCTACTGCGAGGGGGGGATGAGCTATCGCTTCATTTTGTAAATTTATGGTCACCATGCCCAATGAGGAAAAAATAAAAAATTTCCCCTTAATTTCCCATTGTACATCGACGGAGCCGCCCTCGGGCAGCTCCACAGAAGAAATAAAGGGCCTCCCTGTGCTTGCGCATTTGGCCTCCAAAGTTCTATAACAGGACAGGAGGCTTACTCCTCTCATACGCCTAAGGAGGAAGGGGACTCACCCTCATCTCTTTCTGTGGAGGTGCTTTCGGGCACCTTGCTCTTCCCAGCCGCAGTCCCCCCTTTTCTTTTCAAGGGTACTGCCAAAAAAGCCAGCAGGCTGCCCATAGTCGACCGCTCATCATTGAAGCGGCTCGGTAGGGCAAACCCGCTTTGGCGGGAGAGGGAAGCCAGTTCCCTTCGGTCGATTCCCTCAAAAGACCTGCTGGCAAGAATATTGAACCTTGCCGGAATCAAGGCCTGTGCCTTCCCATACACGCCTTGTGACATCGCCGCCAACGGGACCTGCAATGACCGGAAGGGGAAAAGGAAAACTGGAAACACTTCCTGAGATAGACATGGTCCTTAGGGCAACCAAGACTCAGACGTTAGGGCCTTCTATGGAAGGAAATCTGGGCTAGGCACCAGGAACCGAACCCGAATCCACCCCTATGCAAGGGCCTCCTCAAAAGGCTAGGGTTTCCAAAGTAGTAAAAGGAGGGGAGGGATCTCCTTTGACGGGTGCCCCTACAACTGCCTGGATCTTATCTATTTCGAGGAAGGAGCTGGCTGAGGCCAGTCCATCTGGCCTGGGGGCTCTTGGCAGCGGAGAAGAGAAGCGGGTTCATTCCCCATCCTCCTCTCCTAAAAAGATAAAAATAAGAAAAAGACTAAGTAGACTCGGGACTCCTCTCCATCCGCGGGGGCTGCGGGGATGGATGGGTCTGCTGGCACTTCGGTAAGCGACCATCCAAGATCGGCAAACCCGGCACCATTGCATCCCCGGATGCGGAGCCCCTAACTATGACTAAGACCAAAAGTGCAAATTGAGGAGCCTCGATAACATCGGAACCCCATCATTCAGAGGTTACCTGGCGTTCATGCGAGGCAACTCGTTGAATACTCCATAAAGAACATCATTTTAGAGCTGGCCGACCATGAGGCAGTCAAGGCTGAACGTGTGATGAGAAAACTGGAAGGGGCCTCAAGCCACACCCCTACACTCTTCGTCACGTTCGACTGTAACAAGCTCCCTGAGTCGGTGAGTGCCGGTTGGTACCGCTATCGTGTAATGGCATTCTCGCCACTGCCAAGGAGAGGCTATTACTGTTACCGCTCCGGCAATACGAATCGCTCATGTAGACGTGCAAAGTCGGGGTCACTCAAATTATGTGTAAATTGCTCCAAGGCCGGACACAATGAGTCCAAATCGTTTGTGGTCAAGTGTGTCAATTGCGGAGAGCTGCAGCCTGCTTCCTTGAAACAATGTGGAGCATATCTTCTAGTTGAAATAAATCTTGGCCGTTCAGGCCTAGGATCGATTTTAATTCCGCGAGGCTAAGGACTTGGTCCTGGCGCGCCCGGGTCTACCTGGGAGGAAATGACTCGTATGGCGAGCCTAACCTCCCTCAATAAGTCCTTGAAGGCGACAGCGCTTTGTCCAGCCAATAGAGCCCGGGATTCTGCCTCCGGGAAGCGTACGGCCATTTCCATGATGGTCTCCTATTCAAAGAGAGCCCCCACGTCTCCTCTAAAGTTAGGCCTGGAGGGCATATTCCTTCAATGGAATTGCCTTGGACTCCGAGCCAACTGGAAGGAGCTTCGGAGGCTCGTCTCGTCCCGTCCCTTGTTACCTATTTTTCTGCAGAAGACCATGCTAGGCACTTGCCCCTTGCCCACCCTTCTGGGGTTTAAAGGTTTTGCACCCTTACCACCACGAAAGGGCCGGGCTGGGGGATGCGCGGTTTACCCCGGCATGATGTCTCCGTTCTTCCTTTCACTTTAGATACCCCCTTTCAGGCAGTCACTGTGCAGCTTTACCTGGATAGGAGGTATACTATCTTTTTTTCGTACATTCCACCATCAGCTGACTTCGACGCGGGAGACTTCCGCTGCCTCGTGGCACGGTTGCCGAGGCTCTTTCTCTTGCTGAGAGATCTCAACGGCAGAAATCATCTCTGGGTAATTACTTAATATATACTACGGGACATATCCTAGCCGATCTGATCGAAGAGCTTGAGATGGGTGTCCTAAATGTGGTTGAGTTTACGCATCACTGCCCGAGAACCGCTTTATTTTCTTGCCTTGATCTATCCTTGTGCTCTTCGGATGCACGGCCCCATTTTGATTGGGGGGTAGTCGATGACCTCCATGATAGTGATAACTTTCTCATTTAAATATTATTTTCAGGGTAACTGCCACCTGAGAGCCCACCATAGTTGTGCTTGGCGCGGGCGCGGTGCCCTGCCCTTCAGGAAATGACTGAATTCTCAATCTCAGTCGAGGAGTTTACGTCTGTAGATGTGGCCGTTGAGTTCTTCTCCAGCAACCACCCCGCCGCGGGCCTAACTACTATTCCCAGAAAGTCTGGACGTTTTGCACGTTGACAACTCCCGGGGAGGTTGGCCGAGTGTGAGAAAGCCCTCAAACAAAAGCGTTAAGCCTGCATGCGCTATAAGCGCCGCCCGTACGATTTCACTGTCGGTGAATTTCGTCGGGATAGGGCTAGGTTCCTGTATATTTCGAAGCACGCTCGCCGCTCTTCTTGGCGGGCATACGTGTCTTCACTTAACAGGAATACCCCTCTAGCAGAGGTGTATAAGCGAGTAAAAATGATTCACGGCAAGTTTTCGCAGAAGCCCCCTTTCATTCTCAAGGAGAATGGGACCGCAATCTCGGACCCCGCGTCCGTGGCGGAATCCTTCGCGACCGCTTTCTCCAAATTTTCGAGCCGTGATGCTACTCCGCTAGCATTCAATGCATGTTGTGATGTTGCGGAAGGTCGCCTACTGGACTCTATCTCCAGAGGCGGAGAACCCTTTAACGACAGGTTTACTGTGAGTGAGTTGCGCTCCGACCTTGCATCGGGTGCGGAAACCGCCCATGATCCGGACGATGCCCCGTACGCCATGCTTCGACATCTGCGTGAGCGAGGCATGGCCTTTCTCTTAGAGTTGATCAATAGGATCCCGAGTGGAAGGTCTCCTCCAAGATTCCTTGCAAATTGCTACTGTGCTCGCCTTTCGCAAACCGGGGAGAGATCCCTATACTCCTGCCAGTTTCCGCTCAATCGCTCGAATCTCTTGTGTGTGCAAGTTGATGGAGAAATTGGTAAATGTTTGATTATCCTTTCTCCTGGACAGCGAAAGCCATCTTCCTTCAGTACAGTGTGGCTTCCGCAAGTTGCACTCCACGTTGGAGCTTCTGTTCCGAAGCAAAATGCCTTCTGCGAGGCTTTCCCTCGTAGACAGCACTACGCCACGGTGTTTTTTGATCTGGAGAAGACCTAAGATACCGCATTTCGATACGGTATCATGAAGACTCTCCACACGATGTGGGCAAGGGGACGCTTCTCAATGTTTATATCTGAATTTTTGCGAGATCGTTGATTCCGCGTACGGGTGGGGGAGCCTTCTCCGGCCCAATGGAACAGCAAGAGGATGTCCCGCAGGGAAGTATCATAAGTGTCACACTTTTTTCCCTGAGCATTAACGGCATCACCTCGGTGCTACCAGAAGATGTTTTCGCTACGCTCTACGTGGACGACGTTTCTATCTCTTTTTGCGCAGCCCAGATGCCGACTCTGGAGTGTCAACTAAAGTGGGGCAATTTTGCCACCATCCACGGCTCTACCCCGACCCAGATTTGTTTCTTAATGGGGTCCGCGTGGGAGTGGTTGAATCACACCGTTTCCTTGTTCTTGTATTTGACCGACGCCCCACCTGGGAGGCTGATATTGGCAGACATAGGGTCTTTTGTACCTGCGCCATTGATATTCTCCGTTCCGTGACGTTCATTGCTTTGGGCGCTGATTGTGCTACTGCCTTCCTTTTTTATCGATCATTTGATGGTTCGAAGCTCGACTACGGATGCTAATTCTATGCATCTGCAGCCGAGCGTTTATTGTGGAAGGTGGACTCGATCCATCACACCGGCCTTCGCCTGGCGACCACTGCCCTTCGCACTTCCCCCCTTGAGAGCTTCTGTTGGTCGATGCTGGGGAGATGCCACTCTCTCTTCGCTGCGTGCAGTGCATCACTTGCCTGCACGCGTGAGCCCGGCGACTCCCTCAGTCGCTGACAACTCTCACTGCATCTGCAGCTGATTTCGACCTTTCTTATGACACCGAGAGACGCCAGGAAACTCCTTTAAGATCTAGGTATAGCTCTCGGGCCTGTGGCGCCCCTAGTTCGGCCAAGGACGCCACCCTGGAGGGTAATACATTTGGCTATTTGTCGCCACGCCTCTGCTCCCAAAGCTTGTACAGTGCCGGGAGTATTGCGTTCGACCTTTTTGGAGCACACCTCGTGTCACGCTGGAACCGTGCCAGTGTATACGGATGGCTCTAAGTCCCAAGAGGGGGTCGGCTTCCACGCACTATCCCCTCTGTTTGAACTCAGCGGGGCTCTACCATGCGCTTCGAGTGTCTTCTTGGCCGAGCTGGTGGAAATACACCACTCGGTACGGGAGATTACGCGACGTGCCCGGTTTGGAGACCGGATTGTGATCTATAGCGACTCACAAAGCGCCCTGAGTGCCTCCGGGGCATTGAAATCTCTGCATCTCTGGTTCGCGAT
The DNA here is from genome assembly GCA_963969495.1 of Ceratothoa steindachneri. Lineage (NCBI taxonomy): Eukaryota > Metazoa > Arthropoda > Malacostraca > Isopoda > Cymothoidae > Ceratothoa > Ceratothoa steindachneri. The sequence continues at coordinate 145,089,566 of OZ018326.1, read as the reverse complement.
ATTCGTGACTCTACGGTTTTAGCGATCCGGGCGGATGACGAGATTTTCTTCTGTTGGTTTCTTGGACATGTAGGAATTGCGGGGAATGAGCACACCGATGAGGGCGCCAAAGAGTTTGCGAGGACTCTGTGACTGGATCAGCGTTTTGCTCTTCCTCACACTGACTACATGGCAGGAATACGGGTATCTCTTCGGACTGCTTGGGAAAGAAGATGGCAGACGGTATAAGGGAACTTAAAGTTGCGTGCCATTTCTCTGAGAGTGTTCCCAAGGACCTATCCTTTAATGCCACGACGGCTTCAGGTCGCTTTCTCTCCTCTCCGAATCGGGCACACTCGTTAGTAGCATCGCCATTTGATGGAGCAAACGCCAGTGCCTTATTGTGACGACTACCTCGTCCCCCAGACAGTTCGGCGCATTCTTATCGAGTGTTACAGTCTGGGTGAACTTTGCGCACGTTACCTGTCCCGGTACCGTCATATGCGGGGTCGCTACCGTCTGTCCCTTGTACTCGGAACGAGTTGGTACACATTGACTGGTTGACTTATAGACTTTTGGGGGGAGGCCGGCCTTCTCTCCTTAATTTAACTAGGTTTTATTTTTATTGTTGTTTTCTTTGTAGGTCGCACGCTCCTGCGCCGGGGTTTGTGGGACCTCCCCTCGACGCCGGAGATTGCTTCCTAATTGTTACGATCGTCCCTTTTTATCATTGTTGTATTTTCATATTCTTCTTTTAAAGTAGCTTAGTGCTAGGCTGTACTGATTCCTGCGACTTATGCCCAAGTTGGCAGTCGCCAGATAGGCTCTTAAAATTAAAAATATAAAAATTTGAATCTCATGGTGCCCTGTTGAATTCTGTTCTTTTGAGGGACAATCATAAAGCTAAATAAAATAAATTTTAAAATATGATTCCTTTATCCCTCGCGATCATAAGATTAACTTTATAAATATAAATTCGAAGCAATTATGAACTTTTCTTTATTACCTATACTCCAAATGTCCCTCAAATCAGATCACGTTACCTCGTTTTTTCTAAGTTCTATCTTATTCGAAATCATAAATATTAAATTCCATATAAAAAATTCGATAACTTTTGAGATAAATGTTATTAATATTCTTCTATTTGGCTACACCACTAGCCCTTTTTGCCTCATTTATCTTTTATTATTCTGATTATCAGTCTTTTCCCATATTTTAGCACTGTCAGTTTAAAGTTGCTAAATTGGAAAATATTCTCATTCTCCCCTAACAATTATAAATAATAAATCTAGGTAAACTTGCAAATATAAGTTAAAAAATGCTACATACGACTAATTTTATAAGTGCTTCATATTACATAATGATTAGTGATAGTATTTGTAGGGTTTCACATTATTTAAATATCTTAATACGAAAATCAAATTTTTGGCGTTGAAATTATTAGACTCATATTAAAAAATCTTTTTACCTGGACTAATAAATTGCTTAGGAATGTTTGATTTGGGTATATTATAAATTTTCATTAATTTCGTACCGTTTAAATTATAAAATTATTGAGATAGGTGTAGATGATTACTATGCTGAAAAAGTGTGCGGTAGAAATTAATTGAACTAAGGAAATGAATATACCAATATCCAATTAGTTTGTTCGTCTTTGGCCCTTTAGTCTTCCAACTTTACCATTTGTTTTAAGACTCTAATTTGGTGAAAATCCGTTGTGCTAAAGATAATTCGGTCCTCTCTACGCCAAAAATTATTCTCTCTCGTTTACGAATAATGTTTCTAAAGTTGTGTTCTTATCTGATAAAAAGTATTGCACTTCATCTTTTCGTAAATATAGAAACCACTTGAGGGATACATGTTTATAATTTAGACAAACAATAGATTTTATACAGTGCTATATATCGTCTGGTTATTCTATAAGAAAAGACATATTACCTACAAGAGACTTTTGACTTCAATTTCCCTATCATCCGCTGACCTATCTAAATTCGCTTATAATTCTTCACGGTCTTATACGTATATATTTTTCTTCCCTCTCATTTTTAGTAATGCGTTGTACTAAACGAACATGATTTTTGGAAGACGAGGAAACTATTTTATCTAACAGCACAATTCTGGCCTTCGATATAGATAGATTTCCTAAAATGTGAACAATAAATTGCTTCTGTAAGGAACTTTGTTAGAAACTATAAATCTAATTGTATGAGAGTAAAATTTCTGCGTGAAGATCGAGAAAGAAACTAAGCCATTGATATGTTTTGTCTATGATTAAGACAGCTAGAAACAATGCTAAAATTTCATCCAATGAGTTAAAAGCAAATCTTTTAGTAGGTGGCGTAGATGCACACGATTTAATGGTACAACGGTTTTCTTTTACACCGGAAACAATTTTAGGGACCTGTCTTTAGAAAAAACCTCTGGTAAAGAGATCATTACGATGCCCGTTTCATGTTACCTGGATAGTATCTGAAAGATGGTAAGGTAAATTAGATATCTTATGGTCAGAAGAAAAACATTCCGCTCTTTGGTAAAAATAACGAACGTTATCTTTGGGAAAGATCTAGCGAAGCTCTCATAGAAAAGAATACTGTACCTACTGTCAAATATGGCAGAGGTTCTATTGGACTGGTGGGGATCTTTTCGCTGTTACTTGAACTGGCAGATTAAAGGTGATAAATATAACCATAAATTCTGAAAATTATAAGCGTATACCTTATGAAAACGTGAAGCAATTGGCATGAAAACTTTGGATTCAAGGCATTTCACCGTTCAAAATGACCACGATCTCTAACATATCAGAAAAAGTACTCAAAGTTTACTCAAGAGTCCTTTCGAAATCACAGATTTAAACAGGAAGGGACATCTGTGTAAAGAGCTGAATAAAAATGTGGAATATTGTTGATATAGTAAGGTTAATTGAAGAAAAAGGGAATAAAATCCCTAAGAATCTTATAGGTAACTTCTTATGTCTGTTTTTTCAGGCTAAAAAGCGTCATACCAGATATTCTTTGCATGTTTCCATTATTTATGCTTTTTCTATTTTCTGATAAATAAATCTTTGTCAAATTACACCTGCATTTGTTTTACCATTTTTTTTAATGATATATTGTTACTTAGGATTAGGAATTTATGTTATACCCATACAATATGCAAATGAAGTCTAACTCAGAAAATATTTTAGAAAGAGGTAAAATTAAGGTGTTGCCTATACATATACAAGCAAGGTATGTGTACATTGTATGGAGTTTAACATTATAAATATATAGACGAACATTTTAAATCACTAACGTGAAAAATTCCCTAATAGAAAATTCAGGAGGGAAATTTTCAAACGGGCAAACAGAAAAGAGAGAATTGTTTCATCCAATGAATTTTAACTGCACGTATTCCAAAGGTCAAAGATGATCAGTCACATTACCCCGACCTAAATACAATCGCATCGTATAGAACTTTAGGAAGCTTTTTGTAATATAATGAAAATTTAGAGTAGCTAAGCTTACTAGAATTTAATAGAATTACAGAACAGCAGCATTATAAAACAAATATAAATAATACCACGACTTAAAATCAAAAGAATGTTTGTAATCGAGCTGATTATAATTGAATCAAAAATTACTAATTGCTTAAAAGTTATGAGAAGAAAAACGCAATATTCTGAAAGGGTTTTAAAACGATAATTTTTACTTATGATACGGGTTTTCGAACTAGCATGCTTCCACCATCAGTCCAAGAATAATAATAAAAATTGCTAACGGAGTTACAGCCTACATTTATAGAATTTGTATGAGTAAAGGGCAGGGAGAGAAAGTTTCAAAAATTATAAGTGTAAAGAGCAGATGGCTTTTGATAAGCCATAATAAAATACATACATACACTTATTTAAATTATTCAATATATAGACGAACATCCATATGTAAATAAAATTTGTGAATTTTTTCGGAATTAAAATTTTGCGGTTGCCTGCTGAAAGTGGATCGAAAGGTTATTAATATTCTTATCAGGGGAGTAAGCAAGCTCACCCCAGGCCTATGGTTGATTTGAAGCCTAGAGTCAATAAAAGAAAACGCTCTATCGGAGAGGTGATAGCAAATCGACAGGTGAAGGATGCGAGTGCAGATTACTTCATCTAAGAATTCATGAATGATAGAAAACTTTAATTTGCCCTTTGGGCTCGAAAGAGGAAACGGTAAAGTTGAGTTAAAGGTAAACCCAATGAGTTATAGTGATTTGCTTCGCGTCTAAAAAAAATGTTTTTAGACAGTATAGAGCTTTAGAAAGAGAAAAAAGACGCAGTTTTTAGGAAATTATTTTATATGTATAATTTTTATTTAAAATAGAGGTTTTGGAAGTAACTCTTTCTATCCACCCACAACCTTGTATGAGGCTGGAATATAAAGTGTAACAGTATACCATTTCTTTTTTTAATCTTGAAATGATGATACAAGCCAGTTACTTCTAAAACCTGTATCCTAATTAAAAAATATATTTGAAAAACCATTTCCTAAAACTGTCTTTCTTGTCATTTTAAAGCGCGATACCTAGTAAACTTAAAAATAAATAGTTTCTAATACTATGCAAGGCAATCAATGATTCGTAAGAATATCTCTTAGGAAAAAGTAAGCGAAAATTCATATTTTAATTATGATTTTGATACATTAAATCACCAGCGAGTTATGTATATTCTGTTATGCATATAGGGTGGCACGGCGAAGAGTCCGACAGGAGGGTCCGACGACTTTAACTCTGCACGGATGCCAGCGGCAGACCAACCGCAAATAGGGCAACAGACGAAGCACATGAGCAATGGCTGTAGTGGCCTGATCCACATTTAGGTCAGGCACAGGGACCATAGCTGTTTAACCCACAGCCAGTTTCGAAGAATTAAAGTCTCGTATAATGTTTGAAACATACTGATCCGGATCTTTTCTCTTAGTATGGCGCAATTTCGACTCGAGTGATTAGGCTGTCATCTTTAGTATTAGGATATCCTTTGTTTTTTTTACCAGCATAAGCATTGTTTTCATCCTTAAAAAATGACAACGTACGAACTTGCTAGAAAAAGAACAATTTCTGGAGGGTTTTAACCAGTGCAGTGGGTTTCAGATGGAAGTGCAGGGAAACGTACGAGTTTTCCATGTGTGCAGTTCCTGATAGAATGGCACAAACATTATTATCTATAATTAATCCTCCTAGAAATGCGATATAAATATTTGACTATTAACGATTCGTAAAACTCTAAAATTCAAGAGACAGGTACCCACATAAACCAAATAGAGTCTCTTTGGAACAAGGCAAAAATAGGAATAATAAAAAATGTGGAACAGCTAGTTCTCTGATCGAGTCTTATATGGGCGAGATTTTATGGAGGCAACAAAATAGATGGAAAAAATTAGTTGCTTAAATTCACAAAGACATTGTAAAGTTTTATCCAGTAAATAATGTTCAGCTTTTACTTTTTTCACTTATAACAGTAATGATCCCATCCATGGGTTCCCGCGCATGAGAAAGGCAATTTTTCCTCCTCAGCCGTCCGTTCAGCCATCTGGCTTAGTGACAAAATTGCACCATAATAAAAGAAAATATCCGACTCATCCTATGTAAAGTTAGCCATCGACTAAAGAAGCCTGGCTATCACGCATCTTGCGTTGTAAATTTTAAGTGTGCTGGCGGCTGAGATCATGCTGCTTAGACCACGGGGACGTAAAGGGCGATTCAGGGACACTTTCTGCGAAGATGTGACCCGCAATCATTTATTCTGTGATGACCAGGCCTAAGGCGACTTAACTCACATGTGAGAACGATATAATGACTATGCCTTCGAAGACTTGACCTGTGGATGGGTCTGATATTGTAACACTTGCCTCAAAGGCTTGGAGTTACGAAACCGGTTTGGTGATCATACCCTATTTCATTTGTTGCTTCAGGTGCAACATTTCCGCCTGACGTCTCAACAAGTCAAATGAGGCCCAAATTCTGTATATTCTCAATCATAGACCGTGAACTGTCGATGACGCTTCTATAACCCATGACAATATCAAAGGTGTTTAAAGAATCCAAGCACCAGAACATTTGACGCACAATCCATGGCAAGTGTGGCATTTTAAAGTTTCCTCCCTAATAGACGAAAGAATGAAGTATATTAGAAGCAGTAATATTAGTTTCACGTAGTGGTGGTCTCCTGCCAGAAAAACACTGTGTACCTAGTAGTTAAAGGGTGAGCAAAGAAATAAAATCCTTGGTTTCACCGAACTATGTAAAATTGCATCGAAGAATTAGCACAGTTTAAGAATTTGGTTCGACAAGTTCTATCCTTTAGGTAATTTTATCATCTCTTCTTCATATTTTTCAATTTGAACTTCTCCATTCATGTAGTTTGTTGCAGTTTCTAATTTCTTTGAAGTAAAGTTGTAGTTGGCGGTATCACTGAGTGAGGAGTTAGGTACAAGCTAACTTTTAATGAGAAAGATGAACCTAAAGACAAGTAATGTGACCTTGATATCATTGTAAAAAATAAGAGCTTCAACCACAAATCATTTTATAAACATTCTTCGCACCTTTCAATCATATGGAATATTGCATTTTGTTAGCGTTCTTTCCACTTCTTACCAGCTCAAGGATTGAGATGACACTCAATATACGCCACTCGTAATCATGTGTGCGAGTTATATTTTTTTTATAATTTTCATCACAAAAACTCATTATGTATATGTTTACATACAACGATAGCCATTGGATCACGAGTTGACTAAAGGTCTAGAGAAATTTTCATCTGTGTGAAGATTAGGAGCATTTTTTACTTAAAATCGGGCAGTGAAACGAGCGCCCGTAAATGCAAGTGTGGTCAATGTGATTGGTATATCAACAATATTTGTTGCTTTGGAAATGATATATTAATCCGTATGAGAATAATGAGATTGCTTATGTCCGTTTATTTATGCAAATGCCAATTAAGGGGGGCCTGAATTCTCTTTTAATCCAAACGCGAGGTTGAGCTTATCAGGTCAAAGTTATTTGCGTCTTTACTCTACTAAGACTGCTAGGTGGAGTCGAAGGGTGTGTGCATGTTTAGTGTAGGCACGTGTGCACCAAAAGTATATTTGCATTTGGATCTTTGACCGTGCTTATCAGGCTCAAATCCATAGCAAGAATGATTAAGACTTTTCAAAAATTCTTGTAAACTCTGGCGGGTCAGATCAGATTCCGTTCTAGTTGTGCACAGCTGAATTTCACCAGACCGTCGGCTGGCATCTGTATCTTAATGTGTGTATGTTTGTATATTCGCGTGAGAACACAAAGATTTCCTTTGAATAATATTCTTCTTTGTATCTATACATATTAAATTGCTATGTAACATTATTTACAAGTATTTGTTTTGTTTTACATTAATTGATAGTTAAAAGCTAGCATAATATTTCAATGTTCGCTTTGTGTGCCCAATTTCAAGATTTCAATAGGGCCAACTGTGTGTGTATTTGTTAGGTTCCCTTTTGGCTCTACTGCTTCTTGCAATTGGGCGCTACAAGACGTTTAATAAAAAATGCTTACTCGTTGAATCGAACACTACTACTCTGTAACTATAGATCACTAGGGTAGTATTTGGATCCATGAGATCATTCTATCAAAGATAACGAGCATTCTTTATTTTCATCCTTAAAAAGAATCTGTAGCTGGGCATTTTTGTATATAAGGAATGCAGGCAAAACTTCGGCATTAACCTTGTTAAAATGTGAAAAAATCTGTTTAGAAGACAAGCCCAAAGATATAAATGTAGGATACCTCTAAGTGAGCTATATCACAACGCACGCTATCTTGGCGATGGGTTTGAAAAACTTGAGTGCCTTATGCGTAAAACGTCATAGAAGTGGGGGAAATATTATTTGCTTACTGGTGTTTATTTTTCTCGATCCAACGTTGTATGATAGTGGATACAACTCAAGGTTAAGTTTAAAGAATTATTGACTTCTGCTACCATGGTACACAGCAATTTTCATATTCATCCGAAAGATAATGGATTTTTAAACGTTTCTTGGAATTGATTTTTAAAAATGATAATTGGGAAAGAAACCTTGGCGAATAACTGCTACATTCCTTTTGATTTATTAATATTCATAAACGACAATGGTATGAAAAAATATAAGGACTGATTAGATTGCTCCTATAAATAATATGAAATAGTAATTTAATTTTTGATTTACAATACAAATAGAACTGCATTATGTGCAAAAGGCACGTTGACCTACGAGCTAAATGAATGAAATGATTCAAATAGAAATAGATGAAGGGAACAGGTGAACATAGAGAAAGAACAAAATTAACGAGAGTAACAACTGATAAAATGTTAATAGATATGAACAGGTTCTTACAATGAACTCAGATATGAAGTTGAACTCATTTTTATGTGGTTAGAACTAAAGGGACATGATCTAATGGAGCTGCGGCGAAAAAGGTGGCAAATTAAGATACTTAGCCCCTAATTGCTCCAACTCTTGCTTCGCTGACAGCAGATTTGGACCAAAAAAGCTCATTTACCCCTTGTGACATTGGTTTGACCTTCATATCTCCAAAGATGGCCGAATTAGCACCTATAGCCAATAGACCTGCTTAATTCGGCGCAGTAAAAAAACAAGGTCAAGTAGAGACCAAGTAAATATTTCAGCTTTGAAGAAGCAATTTATCTCTTTTTTATTTGAAAAAATTAAATTATTTAGAACTACAGCATATATATACTCTTTTTCTTGTGACAGATTTATAAATCTAAATAAAAAAACGCGAATATGAATTAGTGGTTGGATTTTCTAAATATTTATTACATAAATATTTTATTGTTTAGAATTTTTACTTAGAATTACATAGCGAATTAGATAAATAAATATATGTTAAATTTCGGATGTATTTTCCTTCACATATCCACCTATAGACTCCTGTATATCACGCAATTGAGAGCGAAAATAATTATTTTAGTTGGATTCTTTCGTGCAACTAATGACCGGGTGACAAAAAAAGGAATATCTAGGTCGATACCTCAAAATTGGGCCATGTTTCCTAAAATTGAGTCGAGCCTTTAAAAGTCTTCCATAAATCTCTGGAACAGGCTTGATTTTATAGCTATAATTAAACTAATTACTTTCTTCATTTAATGATATGGCCAAACGATGAGAAAAGTCACACACACTATTTAACCTTAGGATATGTAGATTTCCTTTGTCAAAAGGTTTTATCAATATTTTATTTTTTATTAAAAATGAGATTTATACAGGGTGTTTCAGAATTTGAATCAAAATTGCCGTTGGCAGGCTACTACACTTGAAAGCGAAGAAACAGATGCACTCGTGGCGGTAGTTTACACTAAGCAGTGAACGACAAAGGACCAACTACCAAATAGAGAACTTGCAGATATGCACTTAATTTAAGGTATGGCAAACTGCAATTTGAGGAGGGCTGAGAGAATGTACAGTGAAAGATATCCCAACAGACATGTGCTTGTGCATCAAAAATTTGCAGCCATACATAGGAGACTTCGTGAAACTGGATCATTCCGCGTTGCAAGAGGTGATGCAGGCCGTCCTAGAAGTGTAAGAGACGCTGAGATGGAGGACGACATACTTCAACATTTTTATAATGATCAAACAACAAGCACACACGCTGCAGCAAATGTTTTTCCTGCAAATCACAGTACGGTGCTTCGCTTACGGCACGACAAACTTTAACATCCATTTCACGTTCTGCATGTTCAGAGCTTAAATGCTGACGATTATCCGTGGCGTGTTCAATTTGACGCATGTGCAAGGATTGCTGAAACTTCCGGTGTATTCTCACGAGTTCAGCAATCATTCCGCAGACGACCCCACGCATGCATCGCAGCAGATGGGAGGAATTTCAAACACCTATTCTGACTATTAATTTAACTCCAAACTCTGTATTCCTACAATGTAAACTTATTCTGTATTTATTTTTTCATTTACCCGACGACACGCCCTCACTAATAAGTACTACATAGTAACTTTTAAACTAAACATTTTTAGATACCATTCCATAGAATAAATTATGCTTATTTTACCTGAAGGAACCTTAGGTTAAAGTTTGTTTAAAGAATTCTGAAACACCCTGTATATTACGTAGTATTCAAAAACAGACAGAGAAATCAATAAAACGAAATTTAATCATAAGCCACTGGAGTTTGAGCAAACGGAGAGAAACACCATTATATGTAAGTTAGAAAATTCGGCGGTAAAATGCTCCGAGCAAATAGTAATTAATATGCACCGGCTTTAAGAGTACACTTATATTCACTTAAGAGATTATGAATTTGAAAAATCATAGAGTGCATCATAATTTTTATGTAAATTACAAGCAAAAAACTGAGAAAAATATTGTCGTTTTTAAAAGAAAGAATAGGTGACTTAGGAAGAGGAAGTTATAAATGCCAATGGAAGTGAAATGTCGGTGAAGGTTGATAGAATTGATAGGTTAGGACAGATTTAGTGCATATAACAGAGGTACGCTGTACCTCTTAGCTTGGCGAATAGATTCACTGTCTTGGGCGAGGAAGTGACTGGAAGTAATATAGTGATGATTTAGAATATAGTTTGAATTTATGAGTTGGATACAAGTATGAAGGGAAATAGGAGATAGGATAGAGCTAGAAATAGTGGTCTGAATAAGGTCTCTGTGGTGGGAGATTTTTGTATTAGATAATTAGATATGAAGTTGAGTGAAAGTAGATGGAAGTTATTGAATGAATGTATGCCAGTTGCTGTAGTAGACGATCTTGAACTTTTCTAGCAGGATGAAGGTATAGTGTCTGGTTGTGAGAAAGTTTTAGTCGTGAAAACGCGTTTATGATAGGAAGGAATGATATTTCGGAAGTGATTTCATGTGTCGGTTAGAAGTATAAGAGGTTGATTGAAAAGGTGAAAGTAAATTCAAAGGTAACAAACAAGGAGTAACAAGGAAAGTAAGTACCCTAGGAGACCTTACGGTCCATTCAAAGAGGGTACCTTTGGACTAGCAATTGAACGGGCACAAGGCTGCTCAATTGTTTTGCGTCCCTAAACGGCCACTTTTCAAGACTTTGTCTAGTCTTGACTTGAACTGGTCAACAGATTCACTGTTGACAACTTCCACTGGAAGTGCGTTCCACTCACCGCAGATACTGTAGGTGAAAAAGTTTCCACACAGATTGCGGTTGTAACGCTTCAGTTCAAGTTTGAAACCGTGATTGCGCGTTCTGTTCTCACTCAGTGTGAAAATATCCCGGTAGTCAACATTGTCGAACCCTCGAAGTATTTTGAAGACTTCGATGAGCTGACCACGCAGTCTACGGGTTTCCAGTGAGAACAGATCTAACTCCCTTAGTCTATCCTCATAACTTTTATGTCGGATAGAGGGAATCAGCTTGGTTGCCCTGGCTTGTACGCGTTCCAATCTCGCGATGTCCTTTCGCAATGAAGGACTCCAAAATTGTACGGCATACTCCAGGTGCGGTCGGACAAGTGAGTTGTACAGGCACAGTACAATCTCCTGGTTCCGATAACCAAACTGGCGCTTAATATAGCCTAGCATCCTTTGGGCCTTTTTCTCCGCCTCAATGCACTGTTTCGAGAACTTGAGGTCACTAGTGATTGTTACACCCAAGTCCTTCTCAGTGTCACTCGATTCAATAGTAGTGCCCTTAAGGATATACTGGGATTATGGGTTTCTGTGGCCGATATGCATCACTTTGCATTTGCCCACGTTAAAAGGCATTTGCCACGTGTCCGACCACTCCCCAATCTTCCGAAGATCTTCCTGCAGGCGGGCAGTATTTCCATCCTTTGCAACGTTCATACCAAGCTTGGTATCGTCGGCAAATTTGGAAATCTTGGCAACCATTTCACCGTCCATGTCGTTGACGTAGATGATGAATAGTAGTGGTCCCAGGACAGAACCTTGAGGCACCCCGCTATTAACGGGCACCCACTCAGAAGACTGTCCATTCACCACCACCCGTTGCCGTCTGCCACCTAGCCAGTTCTCGATCCAGCCGGCTACCTTTTGGTCTATGCCAAGCGCTCGCACTTTCCGGAGAAGGCGGCGGTGTGGTACCTTATCAAAGGCTTTCTGAAAGTCTAGGTAGACCACATCCACCGCCTTGTCCCGAACGTACACGCTGAAAACGATGTGGAAGAATTCTACAAGGTTCGTCAGGCATGACCGTTGCCTTCGGAAGCCGTGCTGGGAACTCCTCAGTAGCAAATTTGACTCTAAATACGACGTCACTTTGTCCACCATGATGCTTTCCATGAGTTTACCGACTATCGAAGTCAGACTGATTGGTCGGTAGTTCGACGGTTGGTTACGGTCTCCTTTCTTGAAGATCGGAGTCACCTCTGCCTCACGCCAGTCTCTAGGAACGCATCCGGTCCGGATTGACATGTTAAAGATAGCGCACAGATGTCGTGATACTTCATCGCACACTTCCTTCAACACCTTGGATAGAAACCCGTCCGGTCCAGGGGACTTATTCGTCTTTAGGTCAGCGATCTTTTTCTTTATTTCTCCTTCAGTGAAGTCCATTGCCTCCAGCTTTTCCCCCGAGTAGGAATTCGTCGGCTGGGGAATGGGACCACACTCTTCAGTAAACACTGAAGAGAAGTAGTCGTTGAGGAGGTTAGCATTTTCTGCATCTGAATGCTTTAATGTCCCTTCCTCATTCCTCAAAGGGCCAATCCTTCGACGGATTGGCTTACGGCTGTTCACATATCCAAAAAACTCCTTGGGATTCTCTTTACAGAGTCTCGCCACTCGGAGTTCCTTAGACCGCTTAGCCGCCCGTATGCTAGACTTCACTCTTCTGGATAGCCTCCGGTATTCGTCAAAGTCACCCGAGATCTTCGATTGCCGGTACACATTCCTCTTCTCCCTAAGCAGTTGCCCGATTTCTCGATTAAACCACTTTGGTTCAACAGAGGACCGACGGGGGCATTTCAGAGGGATGAAACGCGATTGAAGACTCATGAATGTGGTTTTGAAACTGTTCCAAGAGTCTTCAACAGCCTCGCACTCTTCTAGCCTCGCGTCAGTCAGTCCCGCGCGTAGACTTGCAAAGTCTGCTCTTCTCAAATCCAGTTTCCTTGATTTACTAGTTGCAGGCTCTGCCTTGGGGACTTTGACTACGAATCTAATTATTCGGTGGTCACTGCCACCGAGCTCTTCGCAAACAGAGAGGTCCTCAACGATGTCATCCTCAGAGGTGAAAACCAAGTCGAGGATATTGTCTCCTCTCGTTGGCTCTCTCACCCATTGAGTGAGGAACTCGTTGTTCGTGAACTCCAGGAGTAGTGCGTTCTCGCCACAGGGTTCTCTGGTTTCCCAGTCAACTTGTGTGTTGAAATCACCCATGACGATACACACTCTGTTTTCGACAAGTTCTCCTAGTAGCTGGTACAGATCTCTGTCCTTTTCAACGAGTTGGGCAGGAGGTCTATTACGCCCTAGGGTCCTGTATTTGGCAGGACCTATCTCTAGGTCAACACCTAGTAGTTCATGGAGGGATACGATGTTGCAATCCGTCGAGTTGAGAGTATCCTTGACATACAACATCACACCGCCACCCTTTCTGTCTGGCCTATCTTTCTGGAAGAGCTGGTAACCGGGATCGTGAATTCACCTTCAAAATCTCGGCTTGAGGTTTTAATCCACGTCTCCGTTATGGCCACCATCTCAGGTTCCTCTGTTGCTTCCGTGAATGAATATAGGGATGGAATGAAAGCTTCGAGCAAACTTGGTTGAATGAATATGTGAAGTAAGGTGTGATAGGTTTTATGGTAATAAAGAAGGGTTTTTCATTGGATAGATTGCATTTGAATAGCAATGGGGTAGAGGTGTTTTTGTAAGGTACATGATCTACTCATTAGGTCTTTTGGTGTTGAAAAAAGATAAAATTAGAGTTATTGCCAATAAAGAGGGGAAGTTAGAAAGGAAATAATAATAGTACAATTAGAAATAGGGGACATGAAATTAGCATAAAAAATAGTCTCTCAAGGAATATAGACATAATTTTTTTATATTACACTGCACGGTTTACAAATAAGATATTTATTTATTTAAATGATAGAGGAAGATCTAGACATAGTGTGATAAACAGTCAGGGATAAATGAGGCCAAATTTAACGAAAGGAGAAACGATTATAAAAAATATATAATCAGGTAATGTATATTAAAGGCTAGCGGACTGATAGGATTGGAGGAAGGATAATTAGTTATGTTACCCTAACCATCTAATCAAATTCATAAACTAGGGGCTGAGCAGATGCTGAAGTCGCTATAGGTAGATATTAATGTTACTAATTGTTAGAAAGTAAAGATAGGTACATTTTGTAGAACACCGAACCTGACCATTGAGAGAGGTTAGGTTATGATAGAGTAAATTATTCGGAAATGAAATCGCAAACAAAACTGTTATCCATGTAAATTTCAATTAATCATCATCTGATTCAGTAAATTTGATAAGTACGAATTTAGTTAGTAAAAGATTTTTTGAATATTTTTAGGATAAGTCATTTAATCAGATGGTAAATAAGCTAACTTGTGTAAACAATAGGAGGTAGTGGCAATCCCATAGTTTGATTTGCTCTGGATAATAAAATAATGATTGATAGGAATAATATAGGAATAATGTTAGATCACGCAGATTATTAGCAAAATAGAGTGGGATAAGGAGTACAGAGATAGGAAGTTAGAGGCGATGCTGCCTATTTTAAAATATGAATTAAATATGGGGCACAAAGAAGATCACAAAGAAGTTGCCTAACTATAGAAAACTAATTAGGGTGGGATAAAAATATAGATAATTTAATCAGAAAAAAGTATAATCCCTTCATTACACAGAGAAGATCAGCACAAATGCTACCTTCTCTGAGACACATTTATTACATGGATAGTTTCAAGATTTTTAAGAGGTTGGATAACTTGACAAATTGAGACTGATGATAGGACAAAGGATTATGGTTTGAAAATTTATGAATCTCAATTATTAGTAGACTTGAGGAAACATTATTTTCTTGGAATACATTACCCGTGGATATAGTAAATAGCTATAGTTTGACATTAATTAATTTGTTTATCTAATTTCATTACCCAGTAAAGTAAGAAAACTAGGAAAGGAAGAGAGAGCTGTCCATCACATGCAGTCGGTCCTAGGAAGATGGGTGGATGGATTGCTAGGTGATTCTACCCCACCATCAGTGGACGATGACGAGTCGAGCAGCGGCTAAATTGCCGGGGAACCTGGGCAGCAACCAAGGAGATTATATAGATAGCGTTTACTTTTCGGTAACACTCTTGAAAAAAACTTTTCTTATTACGAACTTCAAACGGAGCTACATTCAATTTATCCCTTCGTTATTGTTATATTCATTAGCTTGAAATTTACCACCTTGGGAGATAAATGTCTGCTTTTATATCTTAAGTGATTCAATTTTATTAATTAGTTATATAAGCTACATTTATTTACGAATAACATAAAACAAACGTTACATCTGCACAAACTTCAAACAAACCTGCATTCGCTGAAACAATCAAACTCAAACAAGTTAATTAAATCTAAGTCCAACTAAGGAGGAAAATATAAACTTTCCTCGTTAGTAAAATTCATCTGAAAGCTTAAAATTTCTATCATTAACAAGACCACTTAGAAGTTGTTCTGCCAAAAGGTGGTCGATTTCTATAGAATTTCATAGTTCCGGATTATCACAGCAAATTTGAAAGAAAATTTTTAAGTTCTTTATTTAGAGTTAAGTTTTTGAAACCTCCAATAGAAAATATTCTCTTTGGTTTTTTCTTTCATTGCATTTCGATTATATAGATTGATAAGAATGAAATAAACAGTTTTCTTCTAAAGATCATTTTTCCAATGTTAATCAAAACTTTATGCATGCTAATCCCACTATGCCAAATGGTTTGTGTGAACAACGAGATTCCAAACTAATGCGCTCAGTTACAACAGATCAGTGATAATAATCGTGGAATAATGAAAAAAAAGATCACCTAAATCATGCATACAGCTGTATTTGAGCTGGAAGCCAAAGTTATCTCAACCAATCACTGGTCAACAAAAAAATGCCTCCGAGACGAGAGTAACAATTTCTAATTAACATTATGTCGCTGATAACATTGGTCAACAGCCAAAATGCTTCACATATTATGCGAACCCAACTAATTTCGTATTTCTGAATTTTAATATGATATTTGTTTTATTCTATCAAACTAGATTTTATAAAAAATATCAATAGGTACAAATATTCATTATTCAATTACATGCGCAACAGATATTTAACCAAGAACAGACCAGCTTGTCTCTTATGTGGCTGTGTTTACATTAATATTTCACATAGTTGAGTATGATTTAGATGTTTTTTTTCTACTATAAGATCTACCATAAGATATATCCTACAGATCTTTAAAATTTTTCTAGCAAATTATTAACAATCACTTATCTTGTTTGTCCGAGAAAAGCATTGCAAAATCAATTGATTCCATTACTTCTATTAAAAAACTAAAACGAAACGTACTTAGGCTGCAGTAATCGATTCTATTTCTAACCTTACTCTGATCAACTGAAGATAAGTGAACAAAAGCTTTCTTGTGTAGCATATCATCAGATAAAGATTTTGATCCCTGAAAGAGTCTCAAATTCAGAACTATTTTAAGCATAGGACGGATTTTAGCTTGGATACTGCGAGTAGAACACTCATAACCATCAAATAACGTTAAAAATTTATACATAAAAATAATCATTAGGAAAGGATACATCTTAATTTCTAAATTAAATTCCCAAACTAAGAAAGCATAATCATTAGGAAAGGATACATCTTAATTTCTAAATTAAATTCCCAAACTAAGAAAGCATTCAAACTTATAAAACCTAAAAGAGATCTTTAACGTCCAATAAAACTAATAAACTGAAATTAATATCCCCAATCTAAGACACAACAGAACTTTGTACGATTTAATAAATCAATGAGTTAAAAGAGCCTTGCCTAACTTGAGAATTGCAGGGGAAGGTTCATACTTATGTATTATGGCAGCAGACATCAAGTTTAGAAAAGCTGAAGTTGCCTGTCTTCAGTTTCAGGTTTTGTGTAGCCTATTTTCATGTGATAATTTAATCCCTCCTTACGAATCTTCAGGTTCAGCCATGCCATTGCAATTCTAATCACTTCTAAGATACCTATCACAGTCTCATTCTTAAATTTGACTTACAAATGCCTTTTAGATTTTTTTATCTCCTTTTGGAAATTTTTATTGACTTTTAATTATTGAATTTTGATTTGTAGAATGTTTAATGGAAATTCTTTGGAACGTGATACTCCGACAGTATTCCTGGACTTCTGACCAAGGAAAGAGCAGTTCTATTGAAAAAGACTTTTATTTCCATTAATTATATTTTTTATACACGCCTATTAGTTTTTATTTGACTCTCTTCAATTTTAATATCAACCGGGCATTGTATGCTAATCTAACAAATATTAATCATGTTATAAAACTTTCTTCTTCTATTTTCCAAAGTTCATAAATACTTTTGGCCAAAAATTTAAGCAAATTGTCGATATTGCACCTTCATGGCTAAGAGCTTTTAAATCACACTTGTTTCCTTACTAGAAAATCAAGAAAGAGGAGTTTTTCGTCAATCATGTTTAAACTTTCTTACGATGAAATAGTCTATAAGCACAGACTAAAAATAAATTCTAAGAACATTCTAAGAACTAATATCAAAAACCCAGAATCACTCACTGAGTACAATTAGGAAGATGTTCTGCTATGTTTAATTTCCTACTGGTATAAAATATTAGAGTGAAAATGATTATGGGTCGATGGGACAGCCTCTGAAGTTCTAGGAGCCTTGGGGATATAAGAGGAAAGTGTATTCTTTCATGAGGAACTTGATCTGCAAAGACTTGTACATTTGCTTGGTATAGGAGGCAAAACATGAGATTAAGGTAGGAAGCTAGTAAAACTAATCAAGGCCGCAGGTAACCAAAATATGACTAATAATCTCGAAAATATTGCATTCATAGGGGAAGAAGATGCATGTAAGTTTCCGATGAAAAAAAGTTTAGGGAGATTTGGTAGAGAAGAGCATAAGGAGCTTTGGCAAATAATATTTTTATCAAACTCAACGTCTAGGTCTTTGACAGTATGTGATGATTGAATGAGAGAGGAGACAAGGTTAAGAAAAAGAACAATAATTTTGCAGTGAGGCATATCCGATGGAATTCTCCACTAAGAAACCTCCGTTTTTTCATGATTGAGTTGCCAAAAGTTCTCCTTAAGATGACAAAGGCATTTCGAAAATTTCTATGAGTCTCAGAAAATAAGGCTGCGAGAAGGATTGAGATAATCAAGTTAGATATAAAATGATACGCGAAAGAGACCCAAGAGTATAAGCATGGAGAAGAAGAAAGACCAACTCGGAGCCGGCCAAAAAGAAAGATAAGCAGAAAGGAAGAGCATTTATGAGAGAGAAAACATAAACTGATCTAAAGTAAATCAGAATTTGATGATAAAGCTGAATATCATTGTGATTGGCAATATCAAATGGCTTCGAGCGATAGTAAAATAACAAAAGAAAAGGAGAGTGAGTATGAACAGCACATGTCGAAATACAGGAATACAGGGGAACGCATTTGAAGTATTTTTTTTCTTGCGAGCAATATATATATATATATATCTATATATATATATATATGGAAAATTATCTTATAACATGTAATATTACTAAAAAATGTTAACCTATAATGTTTGATATTATCTTATTTGCAAATAGAAAAGTTCAATGGAACTTAATTCACCTGTGCTAATTTTTGTTGCATGAAAAATTTGCTTACACTTTTAAAAACAGTATTAGTGTGTTTTCACCATTATATCACTATTTGAGTGCACCCTAATCTAATAATGCTCTTTCTTATATATATATTTTAAGCTTTCTATATTTTCCTAAAAGTGTAGGACATGGAAATGAAACAAATCGATTGGGTAGATAAATTACTTTCACATATAATACTTTAAGAAACGTTTATTAGCCTGCGATTTTATTACTTTGTGGTCATTTTTTTAGTCGCGTGCAACTAATAATCTCAGTATGTCTGTCGGTCGGTCCGATGATCCCCGTTTTGCTTTTACCGTTTTCGTAATAACATTGAAATTATTCCGCCGTTTCTAATCGAATTTGAAACCCTTATGTTGCTTTACATTTTCCTTCGAGTGCTATAATTGCCAATGTCCTCTCGAGGTTAACTCGGAAATTATTTTGTTTGGCAATAACATAATAACTATTTGGCTGTTTCGACTGAAATTTCAAACTCTTAATTGTTTTACATTCTCTTTCGAATGTTATAATTACCAAGGTCTTTGCAAGGTTATTCTGGGAATTATTAAAAGTTTGGAAGGTCATAAGGTCATAAAGCAGAATGAGTGAGAGTATGCGACTTTCGTCAGCAGTCCTTGATTAACTTGTTATCGATCATTTGATGATCCTGGAAACCAATAATTGTGATCCATCTTTTAATATCAGAAACTAGATGAACCAACCTCGCCTTGTCTGTCCTTTGCTTCAAATATCCCAATTACCCTTAAGAAAATATCCGCATGGATAAAGAGTGCAATTCTCTCGGTCTTGTATTCTGGTCAGTTCGGCGAATGTTTCAGGTTTGATAGTTTCCTCCAAGTTCTAATAATATGTCAGTTTATTGCAATTAATTTGCAAAAAAATGCAAAGTTCTTTGTTTTCGGATGCTTTGTTGTAAGAGACCGCTGCAAAGACTAAATCTCTTTCAATAATGCCGATTAAAGATTCTTTTTATTCTTGTTATTGAAGTTACGAAATCTGTAGAATTTGAATCAAATCCATGAATTCCATTTGAATTCGAGTGGTAATGTAGCTTTGTGTTCTGAATTTGTCATGGTGGAAGCATATGTAAGGTATTCACGCTTTGGGATTAATTCGTAGTCATACAGTCATGCCACGGGCTCTTTTCTACATTTGTTATCTACGAAAGCAGAAAAATTCGCCTGGTTGTTTGTATTTTTTTATCTTTATTCGAAATTGTGGATTTTGAATGAAGATCATTGAAACACATTCTTATTCTTGTTTGTTTAATTGTTGCCTTCTAATTTAAACTCATTTCATTATCTATGATTAATATCTGTGATTTACTTTTCAAACATTAGTTTTCCTTTCTAATGCATGAATATTTCATCGTGTATTGAACCAAACATCTTATACTCAAAATTGCCAATTTACTTGTTTACTGAGGGTATACGTGATGCATTTTCCTATCATTTCTCTCCTTTCCAAGAATTTTTCTTGGTTATTCAGCAACCTATTGTTTATTTTTAAGTAATCCAAGAGTTTCTGAGACGAAATACAGGTACCTAGAGTTGTAAGAATGTTCAGTTTCTTCTCCACACATCTAAACACCAGCTTTATCCTATCCATAGATCTAATCCAACAGTGTCTTCATTTATTCCAAAAATGTTGTGCGATTGCTGATTACGTTGATTTCCCTGGTTAATAAATGATACGTCAATATACCAAACGCCACGAGATTTTACGTGCAAAACCGATCCCTTTTAAAATTACTAAAATTATATTTGGTGGGAATATATCGAATTAAATAAACGAACCTCTAAATATTCTCGGTAATTTCGCTTTAAAGGATTTATGGTTTGAGTAATCAAAACAATTTATTACTTCCCAAGAAATTTTATTAAACTCTTTATCGGAATCAACCAGCCAAATAAGAAAATGTATACTACACTTCCTTATGTAGAGAATTTCATTTGAAGTATAAAAACCAAGCTTACCAAATGATAATGATTTTCTCTTCTCTCTTCCATAATATTTATGAAGTAAAGAAAAAGCTAAGTAGTGGTAAAACCTTTGCTTTGAATATTAAATATTCTGTAGAAATTAACTTGATTGCTTTTACTTGATTACTTCTGCCCTTGTGCAAATATCAAAGCGCAGATTTGTTGGTGAGTGATTCTTACACAACTAAACTTACATATTGTCTTCGGTCTCACCGAGCTTTAAAACTGAATATTCAAGCATGGGAATCCAGTCCCTTTTTCGTGCACATAGGATAATAAAAAAAACCGCAACACCCTCAGGAACTTTGGAACGAGAGAAATGATTTTTTACATTGGAAATAGACCATCAGACAATAAATCAAGGAAGATAATTTCATCTGACTGAAAATGAAGGAGTTTGTAAATCATGGTTGTTTATCAAAATCTGTCAAAAACGTTGGTTCGATAAAAAGTCACGCAAAACGAAGATTTGTGGAAATCCATTTTTCTGTTCGAAATGTAGTGCTTGAGTTTCTTAGCGATGCGAGTAAATCTTCTTCCTAATGATCAGGTCAAATAATTAAGCCAGATTGTAAATCAGAGAAGAATTATTATCAACCATTAATCTTCTTTTAAATTCGCAATTGCATCAATTTAAAAGAAAAATAATGAAATTATGTTATATAAAGTGGTTGCAATTTTCGCATTATAAATGCTTAAATAATACACCACTTAATAGTAGGCAGCAGGTACGGAAACTGGCATTTTGCTCATAGATGAAATAAGCTGGATAGTATACCATGAAATCAAAATATGAGACGAACAGTTTACTGCAACTCACTGTTCCAGAGATTTAAATACAAACATTTGTGAATTAGATTTAAATTTCTTAGCACGGAGGATTCAATGAAAATCAAGTGGACACATCACCTGTAAAATTCTAAAAATACATTTTAAAAGTTGATAATAATAAAAATATTAAAGAGGGAATTACATATTTTGTTTTATTAAGCATACATGTACGAATTATTGGCTTAATAATTGTAAGGTTTTTCCCATTAGTGGTATTTTTGCGATTATCATGCTCCAATTTCTTCCTCAATATTTCGAATAGTATCTCTCCTTTTGCTTATAATATGTTTAGTTATACAGGGTTATCATTCGCATAACTATGAGAGTGAAATTTAGGTTGGAATTATCATTACTCTATCAGCTAAAAAAAAAATATCATATCTAATGGAAATTCAAAATTTTCAATAGAGAACTACTTTATAATTTTAAATCCATTCTAATATTTTACTCGATAATAACAGAATTTTCAAAATATTCTTGCAAGCCGTAGGTTTTGATAGGGGGATTTTACTTGTAACAATTTCTGCATAGCAGCCACTTTTTCTTCTGTTGACGTCAACTCAAATTAATTAAATCTTTAATAGAATGGTTATATATCCAGACGTATTTTTTGTGTTTAGCTGTTAATATTCAAGTATATAGTACGACTTGTATGATAAGTTCAATTTTCCCAGGTAGTTCTGCGAAATATGAAATTCATTTTCATCTTTTTCTAATAGCACGAATGTAGTTAGTTCTGTTATTAAAGTAACTTATTTATTCTTTCATATCAAAAAATAAAACGAATGAATAGAAAATATTTGCTTGCTAGTATTTTGTGTTAATTCATCAACATGCAAAGGAAAATTTGAAACTTAATAGAACATATATTTTTCTCGATAATAACAGAATTTTCCAAATAGTCTTGCAAGCAGTAGCTTTGATAATGGGATTTTTCTCAAGACATTTTTTTGTTCATCTCCTGAAATATGTTAAAAATACTTCTCACGCAAGTAAAATAAATGAGATATCCAAAGTAAAAGTTGTAATTTTTTTTGGCAATCGTATCCATCTTTCAGAAGAAGCAATTAGAATCTCTTCAGAATTGAATCTAATGTTAAAAAGTTGGGGATTTAGTCTACTGTCTGAAATAATTTTCAAAAATAACTTTCGTTTGAAGTGTTTATTTTGGTATATATATATATATATATATATATATATATATATATATATATATATATATATATATATATATATATATATATATATATATATATATATATATATATATATATATATATATATATATATATATATATATATATATATATATATATATATATATATATATATATATATATATATATATATATATATAAATGAGGAATAAAATTGGCATATTTTAAAGATAAAAGGTATTCGTAAAAAATAATGCGTTAACACTAGATGGACGGCTAAGTGCACAACCCGTAGAAAGACTGCTCAGTAATTTTGACCTCTGATATTATTTTTTCTTATTTTCTTCGTTTTTTCACAAATTTTGGGGACAATTTATATCACAAGAATATTATGTTTTCTTATTTGTTCCAGTTTAACTTCCTTCTGTTGCAAATATTTTATGATACTATTGTATGGAATAGGTATCAATAAATGATAAATAAAAATATATTATCAATATATTTCAATTTACATATAAATATGTATGAGGTAGAGAAAAATAACTTAATAACAATCCCATTTATGTTCATCATATATAATAATTGATGCAACTATATAATATAAATAGATTTATCAAAAAGTATTTAGGTATTTATATAATACTAGGTCGTTAGATATATCAATTATTATCAATATCATGAACAATTTCTACAAATTATTCGCTTGCTTATTATTCCAGTACATTTACCACACACAAATTTATAGCACTCTCACCATATTTCATTAGTTTTATTTTTCTTACATTTGCTAATATGACAAGTTTTACGCTTATTCGTTCATAGATCTTTTATTAGTTCTTTCAAAAGTTCTTCATCTGTCCATTTGTCTTCGAGGTTTTCATCCACACTTCTGTTTAAAGCTTGTAGCTCTCCTATGAGTTTTAGAATGTAATCTCGTCGACTTATTTTAATTCCAACCAATTCACGGTATATTATAACTGAATTAATAACGGCAAGACAAGTAAGTTAGAGAAGACCTGTAATGACCAACGCCGAGAAGCGACTTTATTTGTATACAGTCTGCCCATCTGGTCAACATGGTCTACGATAGATTTTGTTTAATGATAATACGTGAGAGACTGTTGCAACTTCTTTGTACCAGTGTCATTATGTGGTGTCCGCTGCCCAGTACTTAGAATTAGTACACTCTTAGAAGGTTTTCCTTGGTACACGGTGAGTGTCATGTCACAATTCTTCGAAATAATGAATGAGTGTAGGGCTTGTTTCTTATTTTCAATGCTTCTGGTATTTCGCGCCGAAATCGATTCATCGTTCCAACGATACTCGTTTTACTGGTCTTCAATATCTTAGCAGGTTTCACCGAAGTAAAAAGTATCACATATTATATTTTGACTTTTACCAAGAAAAGGACTTACCAACTTCATTATTAAATGAACATTTTTTCCAAAATAAGGAAATCCATTCAGCAAGTAATCGGACTTTGATGCTCCAGCAAGCCAGAATTTGATTCCAAATTTATCCGGTTGGTTTGCCATATTTTGGGTGAAGGGTCTTCTGGACTTAGTGACCAGAAGCTGTTCAGCAACAGTTATATCTGCTCCAGGTCTGTAACATGATTGGTAATTTTCAATAAATCTGTTCCATATGGAAGAAAAAAAGGTCAAATGTATCTTATTCAATTCGTTGACTTCTGGTGGATCTCAAATTAAAACGTAAAAATCGAAGAAGTTGCTTGAATCTATCTCTTGACATAGTCATGGAGAAGAAACGAGGCCCCCAATAACTAGACTATAAAAAGCAAGTCGTTTTCCTTCAGCAATAAGTCCTCTGGCATAGAATATTGCTAGCATATGATTTATTTCTTCCTTAGTTACGGCCCATGAGTCATCATTCAATTTGCTGCGAGCTTCTGCTTTTGTACATCTTAGGATCTCTCGACTTATGAAGTCATGAATGAATAAGAAAAATGCGCTCATCATGTTCTCCAATAGAACATGTCTCTTGGCATATGCAGAAGGACCTCGTACTTCAGTAAGTATAATCTGTGCACTGTTTCTTACAATCCCATCGGAGCTTTGAGTAAGGATTTAAATCCACCTGGTCCCATTTGGAGCCTTTATATTTTTGTCATGGGCAGATGTAGGATCTTCACCTCATGTATTCCCTTCTATTACCTTTTCCTCAGTAGTTGTATTGCTCTCAAAAATTCCCTCATCATCTGTAGATAAAGACGTAAAGATTCATTAGTCATTTATAGTAATACATATGTAACAAAAGTACCTAAATAATCCCCCCCACATATTTATGTTCAGATTTATTTTTATCAAAAGAAAATATACTGATCGCAACATAGGATAATAATAATATTAATATAATAATATAGCATAATAATGATAATAATAATAATAACAACAATAATAATATAAATAATAATGTAAATAGCTAAATATTATTTTGAACGGTATATCGAATGACATTCCAACAGTATCATAAAATAATCACATCACACTTATGTTTCTCTTTAGTTGATGCAATGTTTTCATTTTCTACGTCTGAACTTGATGAAAAACTTTGTTCAGGGAAGTACTTTTCTTCATCCCCTCACAAAAGATTCTCCTTCCAATTCATCGTAACGTGTGGCAACAAGAAATTATCGAATTCGTTCCTTTGTCAGACGAGTCTCTCTTCAATCAGACGACATCTGTTGTTTTTTGCCTCTTCTTCCTCTTTCTTTCTCTGCTGCTCCTTCCTAATCGCTTCTTTTTTTCTGGGCAAGACATTGCCATTGCCCCGTGATTTCCTTATTAGTTTATGGATCTTCTCTCCCCACTTCTGCATTCACAGCAGATTTGGCCAGATTTGCTGCAGATGGAACAAACACTTTCCGTCTGTGGTCATGCTTTCGTGGTGTGCTCATTATGTTTGTAGCACTTAAAGCAGGTTTGTACCTGTGTAAATTCCTCCCTTTCAATCTTTTGGGACAGAACCTGACGTGAAAGAGAAGAAGACCTACCTCTTTTGCCTTTTGTGCCATTTTAGTGTCTTTGAATTTTATTATTTCAGAGACTTTAGCCCACTGGTGGTTGTCTTTGATCTCTCGAGAGTATTTTTCGGATGTGTGGTGACCCACCCATATGTCTAACTTGCGACAGACCACACTACGGTGTCCTTGAATTTGAGAAGGAATTTTGGGAGTTAGATTGATGGTTTTGAAACTGCAGTGGCTTTGGACGAAGCCAGGAGTTTTGCATTTTTTTTCATTTTGGCAGATTGCGGTTTATCCAAAGGGGGAGTCAATAAGTCTAACGAGAGCTACATCTAGCTTCTCGTAGACAATGGAGGATAAGTCCCCCCGATCAGGCTTTTTCCTTTCGGGGAGAGTCCTCAGGCTGATTTTGAGTACGTTGCTCGTCCTTTTTGCGTCATTTTCTTTTCGTCAGAGGTGTAGGAAAAAGTGTAACAACAGAATACAGAGAAATGGTTAGAATTCCCAAAGTCCAATCAGCACTTTACCTTTTGAAGAGTAGAATTGGTGTCCGGTAACTTACTGCAATCCAGGATTATTGGTGGCACTGGCACTTTGTGTGGAATTGAATATGTACCACACTCACTGTTTATAATTAGCGGATAGGAAAGTTTAACACATGAAGATTTCACAAATTGAAAAAAATCTTCGGACGCGTTTGTTAACTTTCCACAATCCGTTTCCTCCTTTTGCGAATGTCACATACCGAGAGAAACGTAATTTGTCGCGAAAATCTTAGCAGTCTGCACAGTCGTGTAATTAGAGGGAGTTTATATAGAAAACACACAAACCTTGTCAGAAAATAATAAAACAAGCGTGCACTGAGTTATAAACTGTAGCACACTCTCTGTAATAAAATAAACACGTTTAAACAGGATTCTATTATGCAGCGGTCAATCTGATGGCTCAGTCTTTCTAGGTAGTGTACTCTATCCTTACGTCCTGACTCTTGTACTAATATTCTACTTTCACAATGCTTTTTTGAATATAAAAAAATTAAAGTCAAGAAATTTGAGCGGATTGCGATTAAAAATGCAGCTGATATTTAATAAATAAACTTGAAAAGCGGTAAAAACTACCGCTCCAACATTCTAGTATTAATTTATTACAAAATGTAAAAAAAAGATACATCGGGCCAATTCAACCATAGAGCTATTTTGAGGAATAATACCTTACCATATTTAAGAATACAGTTAATATCCTGCATTTTTATTGGTAATCGTTAGGGACGTGAATATATTCAAAGACTTTCATTGGATAGGGAATTAAAAACAGAGAATGCCTACCTTTTTCCAACTTTATCATATTAGTAAACAAGCCGCTGTTCTTCTCCTTAACAGGAAGAGCTTGGTTACAGAGGCACCCCTGCGGGGTGTGGCATAAGGCCTTATTTGCTAATCTTAACCGCCTTTTTTAATCCCCTTTATAGACTCTTTATTTTAACACCCTGAACACCTTTTTTTTTTTCTTCTTCTTCATCTTCATCTTCATCTCCTTCATCTTAATCTTCTTCTTCTTCTTCTTTTTCTTGTGGTTGTTGTTGTTGTTGTTCTTCTTCTTCTTCTTCTTATAAAGGAATTATTATAAGTAACTTTGATAAAAAAAGTAAATATACTTAGGTGACTACCGAACTAAAAGAAAAAATCTTATTCAAACCCCTTTTAGTTTTAAAATGAACAAAATTCGCTAATTATATTTATTTCTGAACTTCACTATTTTATTTTTTATATTATAAAGAAACTATTAGGAATAACTTTAAATAAAAATCTAAATATACCTAGATGATAGATTACAACTGAACTAAATGAAAAAATCTCGTTCAAACCTTCAAAAAAGCTCGTTCTTAAGATATAGGGTTATGGATTAAGTTTTAATAATAAAACTAAATTCGAAGCAATGAAAAAGTCTTTTTTTTGAAACATTAAATCAAATAGAGAGAGTGTAACTATCACTTCATTTTCACAAAATCTTTTTTCGTGTCAGCTTTCTGAAAAAATCTATAGAAGCCATTCTCGCGCGAATATACCCATCTCTATCATTGTGACCAGAACTTTTACCGCATGCTCTTGTTAATTTTTTAACCAGGTGCTCCGCCGATTAAGTGTGGGTTGGGAAAGATGGCAATTCAAATATGCTGACAATCAAATCCTAAAATTCGGCGATGGTGAGATCACAATAAAGGATAGACTCGGAAATAGTGATTGAATCCCAATCGACGAGTTCAGCAATGGTGTTGTGTTCACATTGAAGTTGAGGGGAGGAGGAACAAATTTTTTAAACGACTAGTAACGAACATTTAAAGGTCCATAACCTTGCAAATGGCGAAGGCGCGGAGATTTGGATGATCGTTGCAGAGGAGAGATAAACACTATATCTCGCACAATTGAGAAAGAAGGCAGAGACATTTTATTTGAAAAAAAATGTGATTCGTGGCGTCAGAAATGTGTGGCTGAGTTTTGATTACGAACCAACAAGGAATTTATTTTTTTACGACGGAAAAGATGAGAGAGTGCAGGTTCTTGTTAACTTTACGTTTACAAAGATGCTTGTAAAGGTAAGTTGCGCCAAGGCGACAGGCCAAATTTAACCACCTGGGGTGGGAAATGAGTCCTGGCTATGAATTTTTCACTTCATCGATACTCAATCTTTTTTAACTTGTCGCCATCTCTCTTTCAGACAAATACATGTAATTTACTTGCAGCTTTCCTTGAAAGGAGAAATATAGGTTAAATTATCTCGTTGTGTTGAAAGATAGAGAGTAGCATCGACTGAGACGGGCCGATGATATTATTTGAGTCACTTCGAGAATTGGCGCGTTTGCTTGCTTTAGTCATATTGTCAATATATGCAATTAATTTCGAATGATGAAATGGATTTACATATGTCAGTCGTTACAGTCTTCGTTTTTGTGTATATTCATTGAGTAAGTGATAAAATACGTGTAAGGTTTTATAGGAGGAAAATAGGTTTATAGGTATAACCCAACAAAGGCAAGACACAGTCAAGAGAAGATCGTTATTCTCAGCGGAAAAAAACTGTGCAAGAAGAAATATACGACTAATTTACATTTAAAAACATTAGAAAGAACATGCTACAAAATCAAGACCATAAAACCGGCTATGCAAACTACAAACAAAGGAGGAAAAATGCCCAGATTAAGATCGACAAGGTGTTATAAAATTAAAGAAATTACCAAAAGAAGCGAAGTGCCCAAAACTAAAATATAAAGGAAAACAACAAAACAAGAAAAGCGTAAATAAAAGAGGCAAAGTGCCCTTAACTTAAAAAAAACGAAGGTAAAAAATAAAAGCATAAATAAAAGTCAAAGTGCCCCCCCAAAAAAACGAAGAAAAACAACAAAATAAGAAAAGCGAAAATAAAAGAGGCAAAGTGCCCAAAACTAAAAAAACGAAAGAAAAAAACAGAACAAGAAAAGCGGTAGTAAAAGAGGCAAAATGCCCAAGAAAAAAACATGTATAAGATAACCCTAAATATGACAACATTTTTAATCGTAGCGAGAATCTTTGAACCGATCTTCGCAATGTTATATTTAAAAGCCTTTATGTTTATAATTACTTTCTATTCTTGTTATGTTTTCTCACTTACGATACTACAAATGTTCGTTCTAATGATTTCTATATACGACAACTTACAGGGCTAAGAAATGACAAAAACCTGATTATTTCCCAACATCTATGCCACATAGTAACAAGAGAGAAGCGCAGCAGCAAAGAAAAATCGCCCAGCATAAGGGAAACCAGCAAACCATAAAAACTCTTAAGTTCAGAAGAAAAAGTCCTGAAATAATGGTCAACTCAGAAGACTAAAATTAATCACCCATAACGTTGCCAGCTGGAATAAAAAGAGACATTCTTTAATTAATGCCTAACTATTTTAAACGAAAGCAATATAAGCACTGAGACAAATAAATCAGTTTATTTAATTACACAATCATAGCCAAAAAACAGAAATGATGTTAACCTCGACGGAGTTGCAATTGCGGTTCGAAATGATATCAAATTTAGCAAGCTGGAGGCTTTGGATGGGGCCTACATGGCCATCAGCATAAGAACATCCAAGGCGAACCTGATCATTATGACAGGCTATAAACCCACAAGGAGGGAGTTTGCCCTTCTACAATTTCTTGGAGATTTGGGGACGAAACGATCAAGCAATATTTAGGAGTGATACAAACGCCCGCAGCAGATCTTCAGGCTATACAAGCAAACTCAACAAGCAGGCAAGTATATTGATACACTACTGGAAAGAGGAGTAGTCGTGAGAATCAGGCCAGATTTTCCGACATTCAAGACCCAATAAAGCTACTAAGCTGGTTATTGTACTCGCCATGTGTTTAATATCTAGTAGAAAAAGGATCCCCGTCCACTAAAAAACAAGAAATGGTCATTTTGACGCTATCGTTTGACCCGATCCATGTGAACTGCCCTCCTAGGGAACAGTACAGAAATACTAATTGGGCGGCTTATGCTAAAGAATTAGCCAGGTACCTTTAGAATGACGTATCCTTAGCTACGCTGAAGGTCATTAAAAAATCACTTCACAATCTACTAGAAGCAATGTTAAGGCTAAACTAACTTACCCATACATGTACATAATAAAGTCTATGTGAATTGAACAACGACGACTTAACCGCTCTCTTCATTTTGAGGCAACAAATGAGGGTCTAATTAACGGGACCATTCATTATTATTGAAATACGCATAAGATTAAAAGATCAATACGTGGCAGGGATCGCGATTCTTTCAATATTTACCTTCAGGAATTTATTTCAAGTGAAAACTTAAGTAACAATACATACAAAAAGCTCTATAAAATTCTGAAAATAAAGTATTCAACCTTTATAGTTGAAATTGAACTTTAATAAACCCATCTCTTACCTGCCTATACTTATTAATAACTCACTTAATTAAATAAATGATTGAAATATCTTTAGTCCACATAAACCCTGATGTATTATTATATGTTTCGTTGCCTCAATATATCTAGTTGATCTCTGACTAATGAATATATCAAGTTAATATCTGACTTTTGAGTGCATCAGTGGTTAACAGTTGTAGGACAGAGTGCGTCAATTGACGCATTTCCCAAATGAAAATGTTCATAATTTAAAAACATTTATTTATTTTTATTTCAGTATTCGTGACGTTTCCTGTTTTCATGGTATCTATAAACATTATGTAATGTTGGGAGATTATATCACCTGAAAAAATAGACCCACTATTGCCTATTATGGACTACGGGCGTTAATTGACACATTGAAATTTCTCACTACTTCTGCACTCAATTAAGTATAAACACGTGTAATTCTTACGTAATTTGTAATTATCTAAAATAACAACATACGAGTAGATTGAGTGTTTAATCTTCAGAGACGTTGCCTCAAGCAATCTGTCATCTTCCCTATTTGAAACGTGTTAATTAGTGTTACTAATGTGCAATTGTGGCATTAGTTATTTACAACTTATAATTGCAATTGATTCTAAAGCCATTGACATCAATAATGAAAGAATCAATAGTTATGGGAGTGATGCTTCTGATTTAATTGAGGTTGAAATTAAAAGTATCATCCGCTCTGATTCTTGGTTAAGAATTCCTGGCATTCTTAAAGATTGTAGGCAAATTATCTTCCCAAATTAATACGTAATTTCAGTTGTCTCAATCTATTACTAAGTTCAAGTGAAAATATTATTGTGCTAGGCTGATGCAATTGTTTATTACTGATAATGTTATAACTTATTTAATAAAGTTCATAAAAGACAAGGCAAAACATTTGTTTGGAGAGAATCGTGGTAAAAAAGAGTAGTGAATAAACTAAAGTCAAAAGATGTAGGCACTGATGATAATTATATACTTATTGCGATATATTATTTTCCAGGCTTATCTTAATTCAGGAAGATGAAATTACACTGGGCTAGATTACTATTTTTAGCCTGGAGTCTAGATTTTTTGTGTGTGCGGCAATCATAAGTGTAGACTGATTTATATCGATAGTGAGATTCCTAAGTTTTAGGGAAGTGAAAGGTGTGAATAAAAGTGATACGTTATACAATAAGCATACAAGATTTCTATGAAAAATGTGAATACGGGTGAATATTGTGCAGTTAATGAATCATGAGCTTTCTTAAAATAAAGATTAAGCTTTCATCGATTTAGTGGAACTAAACGCGCGCTATTTTGCCAAAAAAATTTGTTTAGTGTAGTATTTAAAGAGACTACTGAGGTTTTAATTATAACTTTTGCATCTTTGATTTGAAAGACAACAATGCAGTTTCCCCTGACTCTCTGCATCTTAGTGAAAGTGAGTAAGTAGTTGCACAGCTAGAGAGGTCTATGCAAGTATACATTTAGCTTCTATTTAAGGCTTTAAAGTACAATTATGACCAGCAATATCCGCTGAAATACAGTTATTGCAAAACAATTCAATAATGAAAAGTTTGATCGCTACAATTCCTCATTCATCATAGAGATAACTCATATTTTCTTCTATTATTTAACTCTCGAAATAACAAGGTATTAATGCTTTACTCCAATATAACGCCCCCATATTAATGTAAATTAAAAAAAAACAAATGTTTAAAATACTCATAATATAAGAGCAACTTAAAAACATAGAATTTGATTCATCAAATGTTGCGCTTTTTGATACTGATACCTAAATTTAAGAAAATTAATATATTAATGTTGATGGAAAAGGTAGGTCAATTTAGACATTAAATTCAGTGATGAAGAATCAAATTTAATATGCGCTGTATGTCTCAACAATAAAAATTAGCAGAAAGATACATAAGAAATGCTTCTTTAATCTTCAAAGGTAAGGATGGTGCTTCTTGCAGTTTGATAATACATCCAACCTTGTATGTGGTCGTTTTCCGCAACATAATGTCCTAAAATTTCTATCAGGCCAGATCGCATACTCCACAACAAAAATAATTTAAGAGCACCCTCTTTCTTCCTTAAAAATTTCTTCAATATCCAAGGCTTGAAATATTGAAAAATGTAGAAGTGATAAAGGTCGAAGGGTTTTTGCAATGAAATCTGGTATGTTACTTTAGAAGAATTAGACAAATTTATTGGTCTTATATTTGATCGTGTCATTATTGAGGTAAAGAAATTTTCTTCAATGGATCTAGATGTCCATTTTTGAAAACTATACCCAGTAAATCTATTTTTTAAGATAATGAGTTACATCCTTTCGTTA
Organism: Ceratothoa steindachneri; assembly: GCA_963969495.1. Lineage (NCBI taxonomy): Eukaryota > Metazoa > Arthropoda > Malacostraca > Isopoda > Cymothoidae > Ceratothoa > Ceratothoa steindachneri. The sequence goes on along the minus strand of OZ018326.1, from coordinate 145,056,502 downwards.
AATAAATATAAAAGTATATGAAAATATGAAATTCATCTAATGAAAATTGTCAGAAATCATTTAGTTCTCCAACATACATGACCGTTAATAAACAATTATCTGCAAAGTACGTGACAAATTCTTAAACTAACGTATATTTCAAATAAGCAGCATAAATATTTTCCTGAAATTCTTGATAACTGTTGTTGCTGAAAACAAATATGTATGCAAAGTAATTCCATATTTGGGAAATTATGATAGAAGAAGTAGCAATGTGAGTCAGCCTAATGATGTAGTTCTAAAACTAATGCCTCCTTTATTGTAAAAGGCTCCAATGACATATGAGATAATTATTTTACTTACATACCGCGATCATAGTTAGAAATTAAAGTCTCTAGTTATGTTGAGCAAATTTCATCAAGATATAGAAAATCCTTATGAAGATGACCCCAAAATTAAGGCAGACAATAGCGTTCTGTGTAACAAAAACAAGATAAATGGCAAGGGATTATTCACACAAAGAACAGCTGGGCAAGATACTAGTGCAAAATATCGAAACAACAGACAGAAAACTGTCGAGTCTGCGAAAATACCTGGGTGCCCCGATTGCCGTTTTCGACTCACGGGCAGGATATATAAATTTTTCCCTTTGGCGTTTTTCCTGTCTTTTCAATATAAATTTTCTTCAATGAGGCGTCCTTTTCTCTCTTTGATCTTTGTCTTCACATATCCTTTTATCGAAGATTTAAAGCATCCGGTTGCTTTTGTCATTTGTTCATACACTTCTAATTTTCTTTCTTTATTGTATATATATATATATATATATATATATATATATATATATATATATATATATATATATACAGATCAATCTTATAATCTTTTAAACTTTATCATAATTATAATTGACAAAGAGAATGGAAGTAAAAACAAGGAGAGCTATATGACTAGCATATCAAATATGATATGAAGTTACAAGAGAAACATTACTAAACTATATAATAACAAAACCACGAATGTTTCAACTAATACTTGCTCTGCATAACGAAAGTTTATTAAAGTTAATAGAAGAGATAGATAGGGATTCTTAATCAAAGTAATATTGGGATAATATTAACGAATGGATTAGAAGACCTTCAGTGATTAAATTAAACTCACTGACCGATAGGGAAGCTATATGAGTAGATAATTAGCGTAAAAATAAAATTTTAAGCCACTGGGAGAAAAGGATCAATAAGTGCAAGAATGAAATTTTCTCTTTCAATCAAGAAGTAGAGTAAATAATTCTTAAATTGTTATCAAGATATACAAAGTCACCAGAAAAACACTCGTACACTGCTTAGAAGATAATAACTATCAAAGAACAAATAAAAAATGCCATGTCTTTTAAGCTTTAAACAAAAAACCTCATAAATATCTAGATTAGCTTCATTCAATATTGATAATCGTAAGGAAAAATAAGTAATAATAATGTCATTATTTTTCTAAAATTGGCTTAACTTTAAGGTTAATAGTCTATTCTTCCTCAAATGAACGATGTTCATTATATTACATTGTTCATATATACATTGTCGTAGTATAGCCAAGTGTTCGTGAATATGCGCACACAGGCTCTGAGGGAGGCTAAGCAGGGTGACAATTGTTATTGTTCTAAGAATGCGATTTGAATAGATGGTGGCAGCTGCATGACCAAGGAATATAACAAACACAATGAGAAAAATAGGGTTTTAATATACACTAAATAAAAAAAGGCACAACAATAAATATGGATATATATATATATATATATATATATATATATATATATATATATATATGGGTACATAAATAAGACGGACTTAAGCTCCGAATACGAATTAGATAACCGTGGTTAGGGAATGTTTATACTGGGAGATTGAGGGTAAGGAGTGATTTACCTGCTTTTAAACTCGAGAGTAAAGCAGGAGTAAACTTGGGGGAGGTCTTGGTGACCTTGATTACTCACGAGGGTAAAAACACACCTTCAGCGGATGGAGCTACGTTTCTTGACTTGTGTTGGCGAGATGTGTGCCTTCTGTTCTCAGGGGTTCACCGAACGAACTTCGAAAGCAGGAGGAAGGGGCAGGAGATTACTTCCCACACTCGGCTTGAGCAAGCTAACGGGCCTCTTGTCCTGAGGAGGTCACCAGAAGAACTTCAGAGGACGACTTCTCTAAGCCTTAATCCAAAGGCAGATGAGAAAGGCTGACGCTGCCTCACAAGACTCTTCTTTCTGACCCGAAGATACGGTTTTTTGTCCAGCTTTTCCGTGGCTTGCGACCATCACTCACACTTCTTGGGAGAGAGCTCGTTGAATTGCACTTCTTTCGGTGGAGTCGCTTCTAACCAAATCTATCTGTAGTCGGGGAGCGGGTGTATATATATATATATATATATATATATATATATATATATATATATATATATATATATATAAAAATATGAATCCATTAAACCACATTGAAAAAGAAATAAGAATAATTTTTCCTTGCAGTAATATTTTTATTACCTTTTTTCGAAAAAAATCCGTGCATGGAGGGGATTCGAACCAGGCACACTGAGGCAGCGGGCACCGCTTTGATAACAGTTAAAAGTATGCCGTTAGTACACTACGCTACGCAGCGAACAAAAATTCTCTGAATAGAATAGCTTTTTTAGGAACACTTTCGCTGGCTCGAACGAAGACTATTAAAGAAATAAAAAATTAATTGGGAATTCAAAGAATAAATGAGGAATAGGTAAACGCGTGGCAGATATACAAATGTATATATCTCTCAAAGTAGTACGAGAGAATGATAAAAATTAATCCATTAAACCACATTGAATGAGAATTGGAATAATTTTCCCTTGCAGTAATATTTTTATTACCTTTTTTTGAAAAAATCCGTGCAGGAAAGCGATTCGAACCAGTGTGTCTGGTTCTAATCGCTTCCCTGCACGGATTTTTTTGACAAAAGGTAATAAAAATATTACTGCAAGGAAAAATTATTCCGTTTTCTCTTTCAACGTGGTTTAATGGATTAATTTTCATTCATCATTCTCTCGTGCTACTTTGATATATATATATATATATATATATATATATATATATATATATATATATATATATATATATATATATACCTGGAGTTCTCCAAAACAGGGAGAGAGATTGAGACCCTCTGTATACTTCGTTATTGGGCAGGAATTTTTCTCTTTTATACATCTTTGCTGTAAAAATTGTGGACTTTGGGGTTCGATCGTAGGTTTTTCGCATCCATGTTCGTCGTACCCCTACAAAACTACTGTGCTAACGCAAACTATTATGGTTGTGATTTTTGTATTATTACAAGAGATTAAATAGTTATAGATTTCAAATTAAATGGAACACGAAAACATAGTTTCTTAAATTGCTAGTCACTTTAACTAGCCACTTTAAATAGTCTAAAACAAAGTCGATTATTTTGTTTTTAAACATCTTAGTCTATATTAGCCTGCCGGATAGCTCTTTATTCAAACTACACAAACTTTAGAGGAAGCAGTATCTTTGAACATAAATACTTCAAAGAAGCGAGTTAATATGTCGCAGAACAATATTTAATCGATAAATCCTTTTTCAATAACGAGGCCAAGTTCTGAATGAATAATTTGTGATGCGGCAAAATAATCTTTTGCGTTTCGGGTATAAATTTAATTTTTAGTTTTAAGAAAACAATTGTCAATCATAATCCTTTACCTGAAGAATCGTCCAATGAAACAGAGTCTAAGCAAATTAATAAAAAATAAAAAATAAAGATAAAATATTGCCACAGTGAATTATTTCAGAAAGAAAACCATTAAGCTCATCTTTCTTACGCTCGGAATTGAAACCAAGTCTGATATAAAGAGCTTACATATATTTTTATTTCTCTTATTATTTTTTTAATCACTATGCCTTCTAGTGAAGGATAAATGAGTGCAAGCAACGCTCAACTTAATAAGCCGAGGTTAAGCATTATTCACATTCACCTGATTTGATAGGAAATGAGAGTGTTCAATTCTAAAGGTGACAGCTTAGTCGCAACCGTTGTACGCAGAAAATGACTAAAACGTTTAGCTATGCAAAATTGAATTAGAAAATTAAATTAAATTATAAAAACTTTAAAAGTTGAAATTGGATTATTCAAATAATATTATGCATTCACATTTTGTAAATAGAATTGAATTAATAAAATATAATTAATATTCAAATTACCATGCAATATTTACTTAGTTGATTCCATCCCTAGAATAATTACTGGTAGTGTTACAAATTGCGCCTCTTAACAAGCTCTTTTATTTTAGAGAGAACACTAGAAAAGCTGCTATTTCTTTTATTTAAGAGAAACATTTAAATGTTTGTTGATTGTAAGATATATTTTAGATTTATAGAAGAGAATTTAAATATTAAAAATAATATCACTGCACAGTACTGATCATTAAAGAGTGCTGATTTAAGCATTTCTTCTGCCACTTAAATTTTAGAATTTCCTCACTAAATACTTGATATACAATTTTCACTTATTCAATCAAATTTACAGGCCTCTCGTATGTGTTTAAAGCGAATCATCCAACCAGTTGGGACAAGGTTTACCTTATGTACCTCTGTAAGAAACTTCATAATCAAAAAGATGCAGAATAAGTTATTTTAATTAACCGATAATAAATAATCACATGGTTCATTGCAAACTAGTATGAGCCACTTTGCTCTCCAGGTACAGAAAGTTTTAATCAATCAAACCTTAAGATATTTTCCTTAACTTATATCTGTTTTATGGAAGAAAAAATTTATTGTTTCGATTATTGTTATTTTTGTTCTTACATTTATACCTCGGTTAGCGATCTATCGATCTTCTGTATCTTCGACTTCCTTAATGATTTCATTATATTATCGCTGCACTTTCGATTCATAAAGTTATAAAAATCTTTCTTGAATATGAGGAAAATTTCAGGTGTCTGCTAATTAAATATTTAGCGTTTTGGGTATAGTATTATTTATCCTTAATATTTTGTTTTTTCTTTGTTTTCCCGTGCAATTGGATAGATACATATGATTCCTTCGTCTGTTTAACTTTGTTATGCATTCCATTTCTGGAACTACTATTAACCAGTAAAAGTAGAGATGAATAGATTTAGTAGGTAAGTCTGGATTAAGATCTGGATTTATGTATCACTTAGTGTGTATCTTAAACAGTGCAAAATCTGCCATATGCTGAAATCTTAAGGGACGGAGACCTTAATACCAAATTATACATTTTCATCAAAATATATACAGATTTTAAGGGTGATCATTACCAAGTTACAGAAGAGTGATGAACTTGAATATTATTTATGAATATTATTTTGGTTAGTAAGTGTTAGGATAAAATCCTTATATCTATTTAAACACAGGAGACCTCTGGATTCAGAGAGCTTCAACGATTCTCTCCGTTCCGAAGCCGAAATTAAATCTCTAATTGATGTCAGAAGTGAGTAAGTTCAGTCACACAAATAACCGTTATTAATATAGGTTAAGACACAAATTTAAATCAGGCCTAATAAATAATTTAGACTTCATCTGAGACTACGTTTTTATCTATTTTTAATAGAATCAGGTATACTATCACACGCTTAAGGACATCAAAATAGATTTAGGTGTAGATCCACTGCCATCTTCACCAAATTCAAACCAATATTCTTGCCTCTGTTAGCGATATCTGACGAGGGAATTGTTTGCAAATGAAGGGATACAATTTCTAGTTGTACAGTATAGATGGCACCCCATAGTGCATGCATTAGGAAGCACCACTTCCTTAATTCTTCATAAGAGAGTATTGTGAGAAATTGATAATAGTTTAAAAATGTATAATTCGATGGTGAACACTCTCTTAAGGGTCGTTTTGGCTTTGTCTGAAAGTTTTTTTCAGAATAGTTCTAGGTTTCATGCAAATGGTAATTCTGTAGATATTTTTATTGTATTTTATTTTTTTTTTTTTCACGATAAGCTTGGTTTTTGCAATGGTTTATATTCTGTTAAAAAAAAACTTAAAGTTGACAATACACCTCTTCTAGTGCTTAAACACAGCGAATTTTGCATTGTTCCTTCATGATGTATATGTGATCATAAATTATTTTCGCTCCTGTCCATTACTACACCCACTGGGTCCTCAAACTATTCCCGTGTCTGGTTAATTCTGTCCCGAGGGTTTGTTCTAATGATCCAGTGTGTTGCTGATTTGGGGAAACATTAGAAATAATTAAACCTATATTTCAGCGCAGGATGAAGAATTATTACTAGTTATACGACATTTATTTAAGCATAGGGATATACACTCTCCCTTATTATTTACATGTTAGATTATCAAATCCTTTAGACTTTTTGAATCCTAAAGGCATCATTATTTCTGCTCTTTTCGTATTTTTTACACCTTGCAACATATACGTATATAATCTGAGATTGCTACAAGAAGATGTGGTTTCATCTTTGATCTTTTATCTTGACAATTAAAAATTTGCTTCTTTTGGTCATAATTCTTTCCTCCTAGGATTTCCATACCTAGTGAAAAGTAAGAGTATTCTAAGATGTAAGAAATTTGGCTATGAATAACTAACAATTAGAAAGAATATAATCAGGCAGATTATTGATAGGGATAAATAAAACTTTATTCCACAAACCTAATTTCAATAGAAAAATGTGCAGTTGGGAAATGCAATGAGAAAAAAATATTTGAAGTTATAATATTCCAAGAATAATATAAACAAGAATTGGTCTAAGATAACCTAGCATGTTAATTCAATTTTATCTTTAGTTAGCTTCATATTAGATTAATTTTAATACCCTGGGAAAAAATAGATTTAGTGTAATTGCTCGTGCTTATTCACTCATTCCTAAGTGAGAATGGACTTAAAATATCTTTTGCATGGTATACGATTCTCGAAACATTCATACATAAAGATTTGTCGTGAACTTTTGCTTTGAAGAGAAAATCTATGTTAAGTTGGGTAGTATCGTCGTTATTTTCATTTTTGTGAATAGATGAAAAATAATAGACTAGTTTATTTATCCTTGCCTCTTGATCCTCATTTTGAATAAACCGAGAGAGGGACACAAACTCGGTAGTAGATGTAATTACCTGCCCTGGCATCAGATAAACCCAGTCGTGGTAGTCTATTATAAAACGCGTGAATATCACGGAGATAACAAGGAAGATATCTCATAGCTTCAAGGAATTTAAGTAAGAGTAAGAGTGGTGTTAGGAGTAGGGATGGCAATGCCCATCATTACTTCATTATGGGAAAGGCAAATTGCAAGCAACATCCAACGCGGGAAGAGACAGGGGGGGTGTGAAAGAAAAAGAGGACTCGGAGAAGTGTTGAGGGAAACGGAGAATAAGAGGTAAAAAATGGAGTAAATGAGGGGCACGAAGAGCAGAGGCCGAAAATTCCGGCCAGTGCATCACCTCCTACCTCGATGCTGGGGACCAGGAGGGCATATGAAAAAAATCAACACCAAGGGACTGCCTTCTTTATAAAGGTTAGCCTTCTTTACTATTCGTTATTTTTTAGAACATTACATTTTGTTTTAGGCTTTCCATTTTCTGAATGAATGACTTTGCACTGATCAATAACAATAATAATTGTAATAATTAAAATGATATCATTAATCTTTTTTCCGGAATAGACGCTACCAGTTTTTATAGAAAACGGTTTGGGCCTAATATTACATCCTACTCGGAGGATGAAAATATGGATTCTAATACTGAAACTACGGCAGGCCTAGAAATGTTCGACAAATCGAAGCAATGTACTGAACTAGATGAAGAGGAGAATAGTAAAGATGAATGTAAGGAACAAGTTTATTCTGGGGTGAGGAAGGGTCAAAAATACAACCTGAGAAACGAAGGAATCGAGCGATTTATCATCTGTAGGACCCGATTTCAAAGGTAAGGTATATTTAAGAGATGAAACACTATACTCGTAGCAACCAATGCACTATTATAGAGACTTGTTAAAGATGAATCCAATTAAAAAATTACTGTTAGAGTCAAATAATCATGCAATTCAAATTAATCCTATAAAACTATTGCGGGTCACGGAATCTGAATGATAAAATTTTATAGGAATTTTATATGCTATGAGTCTAATAAAAATTTCTAGGACTAGGTGGTATTGGAGTTCTTTTCTTAGAGTTGATAAAATAGCCGACATCATGCCTCGTCAAAGATTTGATTTCATAAAACATAACCCTTATTGTAATGACAATTTTACACGTCCTGATGATTGTTCCGACAAGCTTTATAAAATAAGATCGGTTATCGATTTATTTTATGACAAAGTGACCAGGATTCTTCTAGCAGATAATCTGTTGCTTGATGAAAAAGTTGTACCCTTCAAAGGAATTTCCAGTATTCGAACATATAAATCCAGGAAACCTAACACATGGACATAAAAAAATATTTGTGCTCTCTGGAGTAGATGGCCTGTTTCTTACTTTGAGATATATACCTGTACAATAACTGCTTTTCTCGGCCAAACAGATAATAAAGCTTGTGGTAATATTGTGCTAAACCTTCTACAACCAATATCTAGAGGAGTGTGGTACAAAGTATATTTTTAATAATTGGTCCAACGGTTCAGCTCTTCAAGCAAACTTATTGAAGCAAGGAATTTGTTCTTCAGGAACTGTATGAAAAAATAGACTTCGTGGATGCAATATGCCACCAGATAACCAAGTGACAAAACATGGTCGAGGATCAGGAGTCATACAAGGGCGGAAGAGTAAAATAAAGGTTTACCGTAAAACCCTTTATTCAACCGAGTTTTACTCTTCCGCCGTAGAACACCTTCTAAATAATGAAATCAATTTCAAGTTTTCCTCAATCGATAAACTCTCAGAGTGTATCCACAAATTGAAAGAAAAATTTCAACACTGCTGTTTCCTTCTGTGATTATATTTGCTTTAATATTCTTAATACCCAAACCACGGAAAACTACGCTAACTCTGTCATCAAGATTCTCGACCGCAAGCTATTAAAACTTAACCTATCCAGGCCTTGCTACTCTCCAGATGACAACACGGTTAAAACCCTTTCCGATCACAATTTAACTGCAAGCGAATCATTTTTACTTGCTTTAGGCCTTAAATTTAAACTTCCGCCTCTCAAACTTGGTCATATTAACTATTTTTTCCCCTTTGAGAAACGGCTCAGCGAATTAAAAGAACTGCCCATCACCAGCAAATTTAAGGATCTTCGCTTAGTCCCCTCTTAGTTTGCGCAGAAATTTCGCCATCGCTCGCAAAAAGTCGAATATTCTTCACTTTTTTGCGCAAAAATGATCTTGGTATTCTTAAGGCTATAGGGCAAACACGGGAAATAGTCACCACCAAACCGGATAAGGGCAGAGGAGGGGTTCTTCTAAACAGGTCTGACTACATAGAGAAAATGAATTCCATCCTGACGGATAAGACAAAGTTCCAAAAGATCTCTGAATTCCCCATTACATTGTCCATCAAGTCAGAGGATGGAAAATGTAATGGGGGATTGAGAGATCTTTGACATAATAATCCAATGAGCATTTTCCCCCCAAATATCTAAATTTCACGGATTTACTCCCTCCTTTTTAAAAGATACACTTAAATTAGCAGTTAAGGACAATGACTTCACATTCAATAGTAATAATGCAAACTGACAAATAGATAGGGTGGGCATGGGCAGCCCGTCGGGCCCTGTCTTCACCGACATCTCTATGACCTGGTTCGAAGATCAATTATTCATTCGAGATTTGAGAAATATCAGACCTATTCTCTACCGCCGCTGGGTTGATGATAAATACATATTGTTCAACTCCAAAGACTCATATGACAAATTCCTACAATTCGTGAACTGTATACATCCCAAAATCCATTTTAACTGTAAAAAACAGCTCAATGGTTCCCTATCCTTTCTAGATATAAACATTTCCCATTCTTCCACCGGATTCCAAACCAAAGTTTTCTGAAAATTAACCTTCAGTGGTTAAGTAAAAAACTTCTTAGCTTCTTCAACTTTTCGTTCAAAATCAGTGCAATAAAAACACTAATATTCCGTGCCTACAACGTTTGCTCAACCTTCGCTGATTTCCACAATAAAGTCGAATTTGGGGGTAATTAATTCAAAGGAAACTGCTTTCCCGCATGACTAGTAGAGAAAATTTTAAACAACCTATACCATCCTAAATTACAACTTCCTACTCTATCCAAAGACACCCGTTATATAGTATTCAAGGATACTGGTTTCTTTAACCAAAAGTTCTCAAAAGAAATAACAACAATATTAAAGAAATTAATTAATCATAACGAAATCCAGATCATTTTTAACAATAATCCTCTCATTGGACATTATTTTAATTGTAAAGAAAGAATCTCACGAGAAGCTAAGCGCTGCGTCATTTACAAATTTACTTGCCCCGGATGCAATTTGGGGAATCACATAGGAAGTACGGTGCTCTCGCTGAAGGTCAGATTCTGTTCTCATATGAGAATTGGCCACAAACCGGAAATATTCTATCAAAGAAAGAGTTTTCACCTGTTAAGCTACATTCTATCTTATGAAAACTGACGTATCCATTGAAGATTTCAAAATCTTAAAGACCATCTCAACAATCAACAATTTTTCTACTTTAAATTCTTACTCCTCTTGCCACCCACTACTTCTTCTCTAAAATAAACCAACCCCATAAAATTTTTCTTTCTTCTTACACCCATCACGCTTTCCGCGCCAGTCTTCATTTAACAACTGTTCGAAATAAAGGTAAGTGATTTTTCCCTAAATTTTTTTTCAGTATTACCTACATTTATTTTTGGTAAATTTCCTTATATATTAAATTATATATATATATATATATATATATATATATATATATATAGAAATCCAGCATAACACATGAAAGAGAAAAACGAAATCATTATTTGTTCGGAAAAAAACGTTATTTCCCATTGTGAAAAATCCGTACTCTGGTGGGATTCGAACCAAACAGACTGAGACAGCGAGCAACTACTTTGATCTCCATTAATGCAAGGCCTTTTATCCACTCGGCTGTGCTGGATATCAAAAATTCTGCAGAAAAGATAAGCTTTTAAGGCACGCTTTGCTAGGTTGATCGTGACTATTAAAGGGAGAGAAATATTAATTAAAAAGTCAAAGTACAGGAAAGTAATTGAGTTAAATGTGCGGCGACTATACATTGTATATCTCCGTTTTTCACTTACATGCTTTATGCTGGATTTATTTTATCAATTTCTGACGCTCGTGAGCGATATAGATTATATATTTATATTATTTAGGCTATATAAATATTTATATATATATATACATATATATATATATATATATATATATATATATATATATATATATATATATATATATATATATATATACGAGGAGGGGGCAGTAAGTTTTGCAATTCGGATATAAGGAAATGAGATATGAGGAAAGGTTTTTAATTATTTTTTTAATATAACCACACTCGACTTTATTGCACTTGCACCACTTGTCCCTGAGGCTTTGAATTTCCCACAACCAGAAATCTCCTAACTGCTGTTCAATCCACTCCTGAACAGCGAGCTGGACATCTTCATCATCCCCAAACCGGCGTCTACGCAGTGCAGCCTTGGCTGGCGGAATAAAAAGTAGTCGCTTGGGGCCAGAACTGGACTGTAGGGGAGATCGTTGAGCTCCTCGCATCCGCACTCACGCAGGGCAGCTTGTGCAACTCTGGCCTTGCGGACCTTGACGACGTTGAAGTAGATCATGAGGCGTGAGGTTTCTAGGGACCCAACGGGCAGAGACCTTGGTCATGGCCAAATTGTAGTGGATGATGTTGATAACACATCCATGTAATATTTCAAGTTCTCGCTCGATTTTTTCGACTTTCACCCGTCGATTTTCGATGCTCATCCTCTTCACACCGGCCACATTCTCCTCGTTGTTCACGTCTGACGGGCGTCCTGGACGGGGCTCAGCTTCCAGGGACTCACGACCATGGCAGAACTCCCTATTCCGGCAAACAATGGTTGTATCGGAACGGGCGGTGTTGGTGTACACTGTAACCATGCGTTCATGCATCTCTTTTGCATTTTTGCCCTACTTGGTCAAAAATTCGATCACTGCGCGGTGATCAACTTTCTCCATTGTTGAAAATTTGTGACTGACGATCTGCGAGCAGCTACTGCTTCTTAAATAGACGAGGCAGGATTGTGCGGCTGCAGGTCCTGACTTGTCATAACTTGTCCTAACACCCCCACAAACAGCCATTCTCCATCCTCTGTTTTGGCCTACCGATTCACAAAAATTATTGACCGCCCCTCGTACAATATCTAATATCCTGTCAAAACATTTCGGCTTAATTCTCTGAGTAAAGTTTTTCTAAATATTCAAAACACAGGTAAAACGTCAAATGCTTTAGAGTTCGTTTCATTAAGGATATTTTATCCACTCTGCTCACGGAACGCACTCAGGATCTAACGAAAATCTTAGGATATTTAACTCGAAAAGCAAAGTAAAATTGGCTCTCTGGGTTATACGGTTAATTAGGGGAAAAAAAGGAGAAATATAGGAAGAAAGGCCATATATTCCATGTGCAATCAGCAAAGATTGGCAAATTTATTTTCAAATGCTCAGGAAAGTCGTTTATAACCTAAAGATTTAGGAACAATTTTACTCAGAGGAAACCAGAAAAACTAACAAATCTTCCTTCTCATTTTATATTTCAAAACATTATAAAATTATTACGCATAAATGGGTGACAAGGTCACGTCAGACCAGACAAACAACTATAAAAGAATTCTCAATCAATATCTGTAATTTATTTATTATTAATGGCCAAAAAAAAACATCTGACCATATGTTTGTAAGAATGGGTCTCTGAAGAAAACGATAAAGAAAGGTGAATTAAAATGTGAGGTATATAATTAATTATAGAGCTTTCTGCAGGAATTAGTTTTAGTAAGCACAAAATCCTTTTGAAGATAAATGCAGCATTACAGGCTTATGCTACATGCAATAACACTTTGCGAAGTCTGCCATAAACCTTAGGCTAGTGTTTTAACTTAGACTATTGTGATATCTCAGCAAGTGGGACTACCTTAGACTATTGTGATATCTCACACTAGTTTGATAATTTAAACTATTCTGATATCTCATAATAGTGTGAAAGCTTAAGGTAAATTGATATCTTAGGCTACTGTGATATCTTAGACTAGTGTGATAAACTGCAGAACGAATTAAAATCAGGAAATTTGAGCCACCGTTATTACAGTGCTGCGTTGTTACAACCTGATTCCATTTTTTGCCTTAACGTTTTGGAGTTACACAGATCTTTGTTCTTCCCCTTTCCTCCGTTTTTCCGTGCTGTTTTTTGCACGTCTTCTCGTTACATTTTGATTAAATTTCCTTTTTCCTATAGTATGCAGGAGTTTTTTATTCAAAGACAATGAAATAATTTCCGCGAAACAATAATCAGTTTATTTATTTTTAATTTTATATCAGTTACCTGTTGCTTGAGTTGCAATTCTTTCGAAGGGAAGTAAAATAACCTAGATTCAGAGAAGCGGAACCTACATATTTTAATAGGTGAAATACGAGTATGCTCAATACATTTCTCTGCATACCAATTAAATTTATATCATTGTTATTCACACTAAAAACTTTACCTGACAATAAGCTACCCACAAACCCTTGAATTACCAGAACGTAGAGTTTGATTGTTAGTAAGAAATATTTTAACCACAAGCATCATGTCGTTTGGTGTTATGATTAGAGGAACAAAATAGCTAATGTATTACAGAATGATATCGCTGAACGGAACTAAAATCAATGTCATTGCTATGACCTAATTTTAAGTAATATATAAATACTAGTAAACCTGGGAAAATTCTTTAGCATGAAATATTTTATAAGAAAAGTTTGAAAAATTAACTTAACAAAAAGGAAAATGTGTCACAGAAAAGTGACAATTTAATGTAAACAGATTCACTTGAAGAGGTTAATGTATGATGTTCCCTAATGCCATAACGACGGTAAGAGGCGATGTCAGATATCCCAGCGTTGAAATGAGATTAAATATGTGAGCGTCGAAAGATAACGAGAATTATGAATTAACAACTGTGCACAACAAATTTGAAATTGGTATTTAAGCACACATTAAACATCTTCCTAAATAATTTAAGAACTGTATACATATGATTTACTTACTAAATTTGTAAATAAAAAGGGCTAGTTTATATAAAGAGCCAACTTTATTATGATGAAGTCGTTAAGTTATAAAGAACAAAATAAGTTCCAGTTTGTCAAATGTAAAAAAGGGTTATTTCCTTAAAAAACTAAAAGGAACCTTTCTTCCCAGATACTTGGTTAATTAAAGGAAAAAAAACGGCAGTTAAAATAAAGATCGCTTACAGCGTTTGAAGAAGAGGACAATAATTGACCAGCATTATACAAAATCAATTACCCTAAACTAAATTAAAAAGTTTATCTTGTCTAGAGATATGATCTCTGTCGTAGATTAAGCGAGATTATATATATATCTATATATATATATGTATATATATATATATATATATATATATATATATATATATATATATATTTGTTTTATTGCCAAATAAACTTTGACTTGAGGCGTAGTTTCGTGCCTCGGTGATCGCTTGAGGATCGTTCTCTAAGGGTGCTAAACTTTATTTTTATTTTAGTGAATAAATAAAAGGTTTTTTTTCTGCACTTCATCAATTATTGCTACTTTAACTCGTTTGAGGATAATTAAAACACTGCTTTTACTAAAAAGATAGACTGTAATGAACATAAACCCTCTCAATAAATAACATAAAAAATACAGATCTAATACACTTAAAAAAAAGAAAATGGGATGGCTCGGCGAGCTTTCGAAGCTCAATTCGAAATAGAATTTTACAGGAGGAACAATTTTAAGTTAATATCTTTGTCCTTGGCCAGACATTCAATAAAATAATTATTATGCACAGGGATATAATTAACAGGATTATTCTTAACTCACATAAGGTAATAGAGATTAAATACCCGAGACCAGTTCGACTTTTGTCGGATATTTTGTTCCGGAGAGGCGTAGCTCGAGTACTTGGTTGTTTGCTTAATGGATTGCGTTAGGCGATCTGCCTGTCGATTTGACGGGTAAGCTCACGAGTGATCTGATTTGGGTGGATACTCAAGTGAAAGCTAAGTCCTTCTACTCATAGCAAGTTGGGGCGACCTTGACCTAGTTTTCTTCCGGACGAGATGAAATTGCTGTCTTCTTTTTTCTATCTAGTTTGGGATTGTCCAACTGAGATAGATTAAGATTTAGAGTCCTAAAACTGGGTAGCTTGATACTCAATAATCTTCGGGCTTGAACAGCGCCGAGCTTTCTTGGTACAATCTGGTTTTGTACAAGGAGGGCAGGTTCTCCTTAACTTGCAGAAAACTTTCTACCGGTGATTTTTCTGTTTTCTTCTCGAACTTGAAAAATCTCTCAACCGGTGACTTTCTTGTCTCTTCCGTTAGAACGAACAAAAAGCCTCGTTTGCTAGGGTCAACCTGTCATATACCCAAATTACTCCCGCAGGGTAATGGGGAGGTGGGGGGGAGACTCGCAAAGTGAGACCTCAGGTTGGTCTCCCGCGATTGGCGTCTTGTAGCTCTGAGAGAGGGTAATACGAGATCGGCAGTTTGCACTTTTTAATGGATTGTTTATAAGTACACTCTCGAAGGGCCTGCCTTTTGAACGGAGGTCAGGAATCTATCTCCTTACATTTCCCCATCCTATGACCAAGGAATAGAATGGTTCTGAAGGATTTCTTTTATAATTTGCAATGACGTTTAGGCTTGAGCCAATTCTGTTATTGGTAAAGATTAAGAACAATGTATGCTTTATGAGCTTCCAGAAATTCAAATTGGGTCAATTTGCGAGACTTTTTAAAGAAAGACATTATGAATTCGGCTTAGAGACCTGAATTTGCATTAATGATTTTTTTTTAATTCATCATCTTGCTATGAGTTTAATGTAAAAATCTTACGAGGCTTTTTTAAATATCTTCTAATTTTGTAAAGCACTATTCAAGACGCCACTGATGTCTCAAAGTTAAACCATTTCCATGAAGGCAGACCTTTCCCTCTATGACTCAATGAGGTTAAAGCTGTTCGTGCGGTGTGCGATATTGAAGACTAAAACTAGGAGAAACAAATAAGGTAAAATGAGTTTTTAGAACTGGTTAAGATTAGACCATTGAAGTTTGTCAAATAAAAGGTGCTATATTTAATTACTTTAAGTATGGTTTTTAATTACTGCCGAAGAATTTGCTTCGAATATTGTACCCTACTACATTCTTGTATAATTTTGTTTTCAATTTGATCTTTAACTATTGAACCCAAATGTTCAGTTCAATTCAAATTAGAGGTAGTTTCTAGTCATTTCATGCTATCAAAAATCTCTTTCTGACTTTTCATCAACTGTTAAGTAGCAATGATTAGATAACAAGTTATACTTTTATGAAGATAAACAACTTCACGCCTATCTAGAACAATTTGTGCTATTAATAAAATGTGAAAATTTTCTCAGGGAGAATAACTGATTCATATTAGGCTCTCAACCCAGAAGTACCTGTGTTTTATAAATTAGGCATTATTTTAAAAGCACTATAAATAATATATATTATAAGGCATTGAGCTTTCTTTCAAAACTGCAAATAATTTCCATAAACCTCATTTTCTTCGTATGAAAGTGACCTTATTCTGGCATTTTAAATATTTTAGAGGAACGCCATCACAAATGCTTGTGGTGAGTCTTATGGATTTCGACAACATTCAATTGTTTTCTATTGTCGTTTCTCTAATATCTTTGCCATTTATAAACGTGAATTTTCTTACCTCGTGCATCTAAAATGAATTCAGGTAATTCGTTGTTTCTTACCATTCTTTATACCAATTATTTCCATGCTTTTCTACGAAAGTTATAAAAGTATCCCCTAACAAAATTTTTCAATACAAATTTTTATTTCTCTTCTCATTTTTTCTATTTCTAAACGAGGAAGTTTTTTAACGATATATTTTATATTATTAAATGTTATATCTGCCTCCATTTCATTTTTTCTGTTTCTGTCTGCTACCTGCAATTCTTCAATATGGCCCCCAAAATATTGATATGTAAAAACAATACTTTTTTCAATTTTAAACATATGTGCTAAACAATCCTACCTAATTGTATCCAAGGTGAAATATTTGTTCTGTTGCATTTATAGATATAAAGACATCACCAACAATTCCTGCAATTCATATGCTCAAACTGGTATTATAAATAAGTTTGTTTGTGTTACGCTACTCTTTATAGCTTGGTACCTTGCCTCTGTTTCAATATTTGTTCTACATTTCGCTACGGGTTTATTTTCCTGACAGGATATTCAATGAAATAAATTTCTTATATATTAAGAAAATCCTGGTAAACAAGATTGAGGCGATAGATCTATGGATTAGGTCACCCGACCTGAATGGAAATTTACAAAGAAAATTAACACCTTTATGGTCACTTTCTATATACACTATTCTTTCACAGCAACCGATATTTTTGGCAACTGTCCGCTATTTGTTTGTTTGTTTAATTGTCTAGTGTTTGGTTTAATTTGAGAATGAGTTCATTATCTCCGAAATGTTGAACAAAAATCCATTCTGTATAGCCATGCTGAAATTCATACAAAAAATAAAGAAGTTCCTATATGGCTTTTTATGTTTTTTTTTTATTTCACTAAAAAAAACTTTCTCTGTTTAATCTTTAATATCAAAAGGTTGATGCCAACCTGCTTCTTCTCACACAACTATCCCGGATCGGGGCAGGGAGGGGAGGGGACAACGTTCCCTCACCCTCTTCACTCCGGTCAGGGGTAGTGAGTTTTTAACAACTTGCTTCATCCCGACACACATCTTCCTCACATACCCTTTCTTCTTCCTAAGGGGCGCGGCGATTTAGCTTGCTGGCCGCCGTGATGATGGGACTCAGCGCTCGAACCAGCTTTTTTTTCGTCCATTCATCTCAGATCGGGACTAAGAGGGAAGAGGACAAGGCCCACTCATCTTTGAGCTCCGGTTTTAGGGGGTGAGTTTCTTCCAACCTACTTAACCCCCACCCTCGCTTTCCTCACACACACTTTCCCTCTCCTTTTCACAGTCGATCGACTATAGGCTGTGCCTAAGGTGGAGCCGCTATGTTGATGGGCTGCCAGGTCACTAGGTGGGAGGATTCGCTTCAAATCGCGGCAGCTGGCTTTGGCAGCCCCAAGTTCCCCTCCTTCACATAGCAGGCTACAGGTGGTTGATGCGCGTTTGCGTCCAAGGCTTAAAAGGGGCCACCATGCCCAATGATGAATTAACAATAAAAACTCCCTCTTTACCTTTCCCACGATCATCGTCGGAGCCGCCCTCAGGCAGCTCACCAGGAAAATCGAGCTTTCTCCGGCGACCCTCCAAATTTCTTTTACGGAGAGGATTCTTACTCATCTCCTTTGCCTACGTGTGTAGAGAACTCCCCCTTCACCAACTTCTCTCAAGGATCCCTAAGGTGCCTCCCTCTTTCCAGTGGGAGTCCCTCCTTATTTTTCACAAGTGACTGCAAAGAAAGCACGCAGGCGGCTAAAAATTGACTGCTTTAGGTTGGAAACCGTCGATAGGGCCATTTTTAGGCTTGGTGGCACGGAGTCGGTGAATCCTCCAAAAGAGGAACTCAAGCCTCGGAAGCCGCCACACTCGCCTAATTTTTCGAGGCGGAGGGAAGAAAATAGTCGCATGGCAAGCCCAATCTCTCCCGACAGGTCATCGAAGGCGACAGCGCCTTCAGCGCATTAGCCGACTAACAGCGCTCCAGGATTCTGCCTCTAAGAAGTGTACGGCCATTCACGTGAGGGTCTTCTCTTATAGGAGGGGCCCCGCATCTTCTCCGAGCAAGGCCTGGAGGGCCTATTCCTTCAACGGTATTGCCGCAGACTCTGAGCCAAATGGTAGGAGCAGCGCGTACTCGTCTCCTCCCGTTCTCCGTTAGCTATCTTTTTCCAGTAGATGATGCTGGGCGCGTGCTCCCTGCCCACTCTCCCACGGTATAACAGTTTTACGATCCCGCTAAGAAGGGATGGGGACTGGGCAATTATATGCGTGATTTACATCCGCCATGATGTCTCCATTCTTCTCTTAGCTTTATATACCTCCTTTTAGGCAGTAGCAGTGCAGCTAAACCTGGAACGGAAGTATAATGTTATTTCCGCGTACAATGTACCATCAGCCGACTTCGTCGCGGGAGACTTCGGCCGCGCCGTGGCACTGTTATCGAAGGCTTTTTTCTTCCTCGGAGATAAGAAGGGTAGAGGTTAACTGTGGGGAGAGTACTTGATCAATTCCAGTGGTCCTGTCCTTCCCGACCTGATCAACGAGCTGGTGGTAGGTGCCCTAAATGTGGATGAGTTTACGCAACACTGTCTGAGAACCGCTTTAATTTTCTGTCAAGATCTATCTTTGTGCTCTCCAGATTCAGAGCCTAATTTTGGGTGAAGGGTGGTCGATGTCCTCCATGGTAGTGATCACTTTCTCAATAAAATATCCTTTTCTGGCCAACTGCTGCCCGAGAGCCTGGCTGAATTTCAGGAAATGACAGATTTCCCAGTCTTATTCAGGGAGCTTTGGTTGGTAGTTGAAGCCGTTGAGTTCTTCTACGGAAACTTCATTGCCGTGGACCTAGCTACTATTCATAGAACGTCTGGCTGTTCTGCACGCCGATCACTCCCGTAGTGGTCAACGGAGTGTGACACGGCCCTCAAACAGAAGCATTATGCCTACATGCGCTATAAGTACCGCCCGAACGATTTCACTCTCAGAGAATTTCGTCGATCTAGGAGTGGATTCTGGTATATTTCGCACCACACTAGCCGCTCTTCTTGGTGGGTTATGTGCTTCACTTGTCATAAAGACTCCTCTAGCAGAGGTGTTTAGTCAAGTCAAATGGATTCGGGTCAAATTATCGAAGAAATCCCCACCATTCTTTAGGAGAATGGGATCGTAATTTCGAACACCACGTCCGTGGCGGAATGCTTCGCGACCGCTTTCTATACATTTTCTAGCCGGGATGCTGCTTCGCCAGCATTTAATGCGGAGAACCCTTTAACGACAGGTTTACTTTAAGTGAGTTGTGTTCTGCTCTCGCTTCGTGCGCGGACACCGCCCTTGGTCCAGACGATGTCCTGTACACCATGCTTCGAAACCTTGGTAATCGAGGCATGGCCTATCTAAGATGATTTGTTTAATAGTATTTGGGTAGAGGGTACACTCTCAGACCCTTATCCTCATCGGATGCTATGATCCCGACTGGAAAATGCCGTCTGCCAGGACTTTCTTTGTAGACTGCACTACTCCTTGGTGCTCTTTAACCTGGCGAAGGCCTATAATACCGAGGGACGATACGTTATTATGGAGACTCTCCACATGAAGGTAGCGAGTAGACGCCTTCAAACTGTGTATCCGAACTTTTGCTAGATCGTTGATTCCACCTATGGGTGTGGGAGCACTCTCCGCCCCAATAGAGCAGGAAGAGAATGTCCAGCTGGGAAGTGTCCTCAATGTCACACTCTTTGCACTGAGCATTAATGTTAATCACCTCTGGGTTGCCAGAAGATGTTCTCCTACGCTCTACGTGGAAGCTCTTGTTCACAGACTTAGGGCCTCATGTACCTGTGCCATGAGGACACTGATAGGGCTAACGCCTTAATTTTTTTTCAATTATTTATTAATTCAAAGATCGACTACGGATGCGAGTTTTATGCATTCACACCCAAGCGTGTATTGCGGAAGGTGTACTCGATCCACCACACCGGCCTTCGCCTAATTACAGGTCCATTTAGCACTTCCCTCATTGAGAGCCTACTTATCGATGCTCGGAAGATGCCACTCACTCTGCGTTGTGCACAGTGCATAATATCCCAGTATGCGCGAGCCCAGCACCTCTTTCAATCCCCAACAGCTATCACTACATTCTCAGTTGATCTCGAGGGTACCTCATTCGCTGAGAGACGCCAGTCATACCAGAAGCACTTTGGGTTTAGGCCTTGGAGACCCCTTCGAGAGCTAGGTATATGTAGCTCTTGGGCATGTGGCGCCCCTGGGTCTGGTTAGGGAGCTATCCTATAGGGTACCACTTTTGGTTATTTGTCGCCACGCCTCTTCTCCCAAAGCAGAGGAAATAGTGCATTCAGGCTTTTGGGGGCACACTTTGTCTCACGCTGGAGCTGTGCTATTGTATACGGATAGCTCCAATTCCTAAGAGGGGGTCGGTTTCCACGCCATCTTCCCTCTGTTTGAAGTCAGCATTTGAAAAATAGCTATATCTGCTATTGTAGATGAGAATTGCCTACAAATTTGGCGTCTATCACTAGGTTTTCCGAGGTGAGGGATCCAAATATACTATCAGATTTGAAATTAGGTCAGGAGGACATTAAAGAAATTGAAGATGGCCATCGACGGCAATGTCCATAATTTCTGTTCATTGGTATTTCTCATGTTCTACAACACTACAAAAATAGTTCTGGGGCCTAGATATATGTATGTTTTCAGGGTGAAGGAATCTATTTATTCTCTTTTGTTGTCGTATAGTCACGTTCAGTATCATGAAACAGGTGTCATAAACAAAATTGATTAAAAAAAACAAGCTTGCCTTGTTTTGCCTAACAATATACATACATATCATGAACTTTTTCCTTATTCATTGATATCCAAGTCACTAAAAATGTTACTTTCACTCAGGGAATCCATTCCACAAAGATCTAAAGAATTATTGGATGTTAGTCAATTGTCACTAGACTGAATGTCGAAAATTTCATCAAATCCGAAGAATTCATAAATATCAGCTCTTGATCTTGCTTGGTGGTAACTAGGCAGTTGCCAAGGGGAATATAAGGAAGCAGGTGGTATCATTTGGTGCTATCACAGTTTTAATTTTCCATATTTGTCAAAAAGTGTTGAGCAAAGATACTCAAGAAATTTTGATTAATTCCCTGTTTTCTCCTCAAGAATTTCTTTTAGTTTAGGAGCCTATCTGGCGACTACCCACTTGGGCATAAGTGTTTTTTCCTAAAGAAAAGCAGGAGATCTTAAGTATAAGGTTAGCTTTTCGAATAAACTTTTTGGGTTTGCTAGAAATTGATAACTGTCTAACTGAAGCTTCATCTTCCCTGGTGGTAACTAGGGCGTTTCCCAGTAGGCTACGAGAAACGGGTGGTATCATTTTGTGCTATCTACTACCGCACAATCTATTGTAATTTTCCGTACATATATATATATATATATATATATATATATATATATATATATATATTAACAATAACGCATATAATTTAACAAAAACACAAACTGAGCCATTTATTTAGAGACATTCTATATCTTTCTCTATTCCCGTTCTGGTAATGAGTAACATTCTCATTCGAAAGCACCCAGTGTGACACAGTAGTCATGCAAAAAGATCATTAAGGCAAAATTGCGCGTCTCTCGAATCCAGATTAATCAACCACTGCCTAGATTTTAGCCAGCGACTTGCGAGGACGACGATTGGTCGGAATATAATGTCATCGTGCATCTTTGGTAAGGGCTGCTCTTTGCAGCCCTTACCAAAGGGCTGACTGATTTATTTATCACTCTCCGCGATGATAAAACCCATTATTAATGATCATTAATACTAATAATGGCATCTTTGTCCTATAAGCACACACAGACATATATATATATATATATATATATATATATATATATATATATATATATATATATATGAGCAACGGAAACCCCGAAAATATAAGCAAGAGGGTGAGGAAGGAGAAAGCCTGCCCCCAACCCCCCAAAGTTTAGCCAATCATGAAACAGTTTAGCGGTATTTATATTAAAAATTGCGGATCATCTCTTTTGGCGGCAGGTGGATCTTTTGTACCAAATTTTCACCAATAAAAATATAATGGGATATATCTAAATAGAAATGAATGTTTGAACAAATTACAATGTGACTGAACAATAATATTGGGAAATCATATTTTAGTTTAACTGCGTTTGATTTGCCTTTCCTTTTTTACCAAATGTTTCGGATAAACTAAAATTTATTGTTTGAGATATCTTTTATTAGATACTTCCTATCAATTCTCCAAAAGATGAATGTTATATTCGTATTCAGCAACCAAAACTACAAAATTACAATATATAGAAGATAGAAGCTAGATAACTTTGATCAGATAATGGTGTGCATTTTTAGAATTTGCTCAGAAGAATACAATATCATCTATCTATCGAATTCTAATAATAGAGAAATCAATAATAAAGAGGAGGGAAGCAGTTGGGCGAAGGAACTTACAATTAAATTAAAATGTCAGATCTATATTAGACTGAAACCTGTTCTAAAATTCTTTAGGAGGCATATGTAATTTAACTTTACACATTTTATCATTGAGAAATTGAAACATCATCGACCGTATCTTTGCAAAACAGTGAAAAACATCGAAACTTACAAGCATAAAGTTTGAAGGGTAAGGCGATGGCATTAAGTTATTCTATGAGGTTAGAAATAAAAACTATTTGTTAATCTAATATACACACTAAAAAATAAATAAATCTAATAACAATTTAGATAAAGCAAAGAAACATAGGACACAGAATAAACTATCGTATGTAAATGGTTATTAGGATTTTAGGTATTCCAAGGTCTTAATTTAAGGTAAAGAAGGATTATAGATTTAAATTTAGAAGGAATTTGATTTGAGCGTCTTCTTCATATTCTTTATATCAAGGAGTTAATTACACTCAAACAACAATGTCTAACCTTTATCTAGCTTAAGGTTTGTGTTCATTCTTTCTTTTCTGCCCCTCTCTCCCATTTTTTCCTGATCTGCCATCTTTAGCTCTGATTCTGTCCTATCTTCTTCTTGAATATTTTTGAGGGTCTTGGCAGGACTTCAGGGAGTGTTTAGATTATTAGATCTATTTGGTGTTATTAAATTTCTTATCAGTATTTGACTCCCGCCACTGCAATTTTGTCTTTTCTGTTTGGCGGCAAGCGGATTTTTTGTACCATATTTCCGCCAATAATGAAGTTTTGGTTGCTGAATACGAATATAACATTCATCTTTTGGAGAAATGAAAGGAAGTATCTAATAAAATATATTTCAAACAATAAATTTTAGTTTATCCGAAACATTTGGTAAAAAAGGAAAGGCAAATCAAACGCAGTTAAACTAAAATATGATTTCCCAATATTATTGTTCAATCACATTGTTATTTGTTCAAACATTCATTTCTATTTACTCTTGAATTTGAATAGAACGAAATATTTCATTGTCTTGTTCCCTGCAGGTACATGTTCGATCCAGGGCTTAATCACCTTGATCATAACAAGGCTGTAAGCGTCGTTCTCACCCTGAGGCCCTTAAGTAAGAAGTGTGTTGGCATGACGTCACCCTAACTTATGATGACGCCGGGGAACACTGATTGTCACTGGAAATTTCCTCTGCAACTATTTTGGCACATCATTTGGTGTGACAGCGAGGCCTTGTTGTGTCGAGAGTCGATAAGTTTCAATTTTTCATCTGACTCTTGGTGTGCTTGAGTCAGATTTCTAAATCACTTTGAACATAAATTAACCTTTTCTCATCTCGAAAAAAATTAATTTGCGAATGTCCTTATCAACCACTAGCATGGTAAACTTTCTATACAGATGTTTCTCACATGCAATGTCTAACATCGGCTTTCTGGGATAATTTGGTTATATTATAAATTTCAGCGGTGTACCCACGTCTGATGACGTTAGATCCTCAACCATGGGTTTTTCTTTCTGCTTTCGCCTTATAGTCAAATTCGGAGTCTTCAGTCTGTTTTCTGACACTTCTGATGAAGTAGATGAAATCTGAAATTACCTAATTTGGCCTTCCGACGCAGATTCATACGACTCCCTGCCTCTTCCAAAAGATTCGTACTTAAAAATTTTCCTTATTCAATTACTTTGCTAAAAACGAAAGCAAAAATGTTATTGTTTTATGAAAGAAAACGATAGACGGAGATGGTATAAAAATATGAATAAAATAATCTTTTGCAAATAGCAAGTGAATACAATCCATAGCATATACCGGTTAAAAAGGCAATGTTGTAGCTAACTAAGCTCTTCATTAATTCCTCGGAAATAGCACATATTACAGTCACGATAGGATATTGATTAAGCAATCCTTTCTCAAGCAAAGAGTAAAAAATGCGTATCAATCAGCTATTTTAATTGTTATTCTTGATTTCGAAAGGAAAGGAAAATTTCATTTAGCAATTTTAGCTCAGCCTTATAAATCGAGAATTTTTTTCAATGGAGCAATCATAATTATGCGGTTAAGACCGCAATGTTGTAACTAACAAAGGACTTTATCAAGCACTCGGAAGGAGCTTTACTCACAGTTACGAGTCCGTTTTAGTAGTATGGATCAAACCAAACACATTGAGGGAGCGGGACTCATTTTAATCTCAGTTAAAACAACATCTTAGTTCATTCAGCTTCTGCGTGGTGTAAGGATCGAAGTGTTGTTTTCTTTATCGCTTTTTGTTTCATTTATCAATTTTGACTAAGTTTAAATCCATTTTAATCAAGAAATAACAGCATAGTGCTTTAGGTTTTGCAGTGTTTTAATTTCCTTCGTTTAATCTACAGTGGACATCAAAATCTTGACCTAAAAAATAATTTCTTTTTGTTTTTCAGTCATGAGTTTTAATTAAAACTGATTTATTTTGTATTTATTGAACAGTGTGTTGTAAAATTAGGTGATATTGTATATAATTTTTTTAATACAAAGTTTTACTTATATGGTATAAATTAAATAAATTACTTTGTTATACCTTATCCAATATTTTATCCTGTAATCTTTTAGTTATATTTATAATATGTACACATGCATATAAGTTGATCTAAGATATAATTCTAATTTGTATATATATTTGGGAATTTATTACTTTTTCAGGATATTTGGATGAAAGGAAAAAGCATCAGCAAAAGATAAAAAGGAAATACATAAAGTAACTGTATAGGAGAGGTAGGTTGCGTAGAAATAGATTCCTTTGCAGAATTTATACACGTCACTAGAAAAGACGAGGACAACAGAAGCTATGACTACTTTAAAAGATTTTTTAAAATTCATTATTTCAAACATTCTGAATTGACGATGCGTAGTGTCATAATCATGAATTAAATAAAACACAGAATTTAACTACATCACTCCGGGAAGAGTATAGTTGAATATATCAGCTAGAGTATTTATAGTTTTGGGGTAAAGAGAAAATACAAAGCCAGAAGGGTGATGTGAATTAAAGATTAGAAACAAAAGGGGGTTACTATGGTTATTTGCCTAAATTAATGGGCTAGTACTTAAAATCCATGAAAAAGCGTTGAAAATCGTTTGAGTTATGAAAAACAAAAGATATCGTCTATACAAGTATATCTAAACCAAACGATAACGAAATAAAGAACTGTAGCGTGGAATCTGGTTTCACTATAATTTACAGTATATACGAAAGGCGGTCCATAAGTTTTGCGAATCGGTAGGGCGAAACCAAGGAAGGGGGATGAATGTTTGTGGGGGTGTTAGGACAAGTGATGACAAGTCAGGACCTGCAGCCGCTCGCTCCTGCCTCGTCTATTTAGGAAGCAGTAGCTGATCGCAGATCGTCAGTCACAAATTTTTTAACAATGGAGAAGGTTGAGTACAGCGCAGTGATCGAATTTTTGACCAAGGAGGGCAAGAATGGAAAAGAGATCCATGAACGCATGGCTTTAGTGTACACCAACACGGCCCCTTCCTATGCAACCAATGCTCGCTGGAATAGGGTGTTCTACCATGTTCGTGATTCCCTTGAAGATGACCCCTGTCCAGGACGCCTGTCAGACGTGACCAACGAGGACAATATGGCCTATGTGGAGAGGATGATCCTCGAAAATCAACGGGTGAAGGTCGAAGAAATCGAGGGAGAACTTGGAATATCACATGGAAGTGTAATCAACATCATCTACGACAATTTGGCCATGACCAAGGTCTCTGCCCGTTGGGTCCCTAGAAACCTCATGCCCCATGATCGACTTCAACGTCGTCAAAGTTCACAAGGCCAGAGTTGCACAAGCTCCCCTGCACGAGTGTGGATCCGAGGAGCTCAACCATCCCCCCTACAGTCCAGGTCTAGCCCCTAGTGACTACTTTTTATCCCGTCAGCTCAAGGCTGCACTGCGTAGACGCCAGTTTGGAGACGATCAAGATATCCAGCTTGCCGTCCAGGAGTGGATTGAACAGCAGTCGGGAATTCGAAGCCTCAGGGACAAGTGGCGCAAGTGCATTGAAGTCGAGGGTAGTTATATTTAAAAATAATAAAACACTTTTCCTCGTATCTCGTTTCCTTATATCCGAATTGCAAAACTTATTGACCACCCTTCGTATGTATATCAGAGAGGAAAGGAGGTAAATAATTTCACATTACTAAAAAAAACAATATGTAATTGAATCGAGATTTTTTTATATTTGCTTTATATTTTTAGAAACTTAACTATAGTGTGCTTAATAAAGATAATATTTTTATTATATTTATTGGCAATACTTGTTTTCTCAGCTGTTAATACCTCTTTCTTTCATGCTATAAATGATGAAAAGAATTTGATAATCCTTATTGATTATGGTAAACTGATTATAATCAGTTTAATATTTTAAAAAAACTAATTCCATGCATGGCACTTGATGTCTTTTCAATCCAAACATGTACTTCTGCAGCTTGTGTAGTTGTCAGCACGAATCAACGTCTGAAAATTAGAAAACTAATTACTGCCTAATTTAGTGTAAGCTGAACATGTGTCTAGAATCTCAATCAAACATTTCGGCAGCAACTCAACCAGAGACCCAAATTTTGGCACCAAACCTCATGCAATGGGATTCTCTTTGTAGACTAATACACATAGCAATATAAGGTGTAACAAACTTTCTCGTTCATAGTGCTCCTACTAGTTACAGACTAGATTAATTTTACCAGGGCTTTAATATTGTTTAAGATATTTCTATTACCCCTCCTCCAAATTTGTGACTTTCCTAACAATGCCCTCCTCAGCTGTTTTTCTTTCCCTCGGACTAATTATAAAGTCTACGCGCCAAGAAGTTTTTAACTATTCATCGCTATTCAGAGAGGTGATCGGGAAGGGCATTTAACTTACTTCCTCCCGTTAGGAGGGATTGTTGGTTTTAAAAGACATCCATTATCTCTATTCTACTTTCCGCATTTTCCCCTGAAATGGGGATTCTCTCGTGCGTTTCCTGCCCCAACGCTTGATGTTATTTGGCTGTGACAGTTCAAATGGATGTAGAAATAGCAGCGGCTCTTGTATTTCACACATTTTCATATCATTTAGCTTCACTAGTTGCTTTACTGATACCTTGAAAACTTTTCATTGACCCATGCTATTACTTAACACAGAGACGTCCTGCTTAATGAGATTAACAAAAACAACCCTATCTCTTCGCATCTATTGGTCATTTATGTCACCAACTTTCATTACGATTGAAATCGGCTGATTGATCGAGCATGTTTATCAATGGGTTAAACTTTAAGGTATGTAGTCTTTTAGATAACTTCTTATCCACTTGCTTCTATTTTTTTGAGAGAAGTTTAATGAATATATCTGATACCTATAGGAAAGAGCTGATAAAATGTAAAAAAGAAAAAGAGTATTTCCTACTCTTTTTATTTTCCACATTTTACCGGCTTCATCCAGGATATCTACGTAGCTACTCATTGCATAGAATTCAGTATACTGCAAAGAAATGTACTTTAAACAAAAGATTTAACGTTATTTCATTTAGTACGAAAATTAATTTAGGTAATTAAATGTAAAAAGTGCGCATCACAAAGTGCATCTCATCCAAAATATTTTTGAAAGAGTATTCTGATGAAGGTCGAGAAGTCGAAGAACACCAGCTTTGATCTTAGCTTGTCTCGATCAGCATACCTAAGCATATGGAAGTAAAGATAAGCTACTTTGAGCGATGCTTATTTTAAGTTTATAAATAGCAATTATTTAAAAATTAACAATTGGATAGTGTAAGTAAATAATATATATCTTTTATAATATACTTAGTGTAATTGATATTGAGCGGCATTTTCCCTCCGAAATCATAAAGCGTGTCTCATTATTTCTGTCTTCAACTTCCTCTCCTTTGCATAACTGCATACTATTTATATACACTGTACGCTTAGCTAAATAACTCATTCCATCTAAAAATAGCAGAGAATAATGATGGAACATGTCATGGATGGTGTTCGTACGTATAAGTTGTTGTCGTACATTAAAGCTTCGTGATTACGTTTTAAATTATAATTATGATTATTATTATTATTAAGTTAATCTTTGAGGGTTCCTAGTGCCTTGCTCAGCGTTTCGAAAATTAAGGAAAAAAAATGTTTCTAAGAAAACTAGAACTTTAACTAAAAACATGAACCAATGAAATTTAACACAGTAAATACACATAAATAAATTAAACAATTTTTTTAAGTGAGGCTTTCTAAATTACATATTTGAATTTATAGTAATGGTTGACCCACAGCTCACTTTATTATTAAATGCAACTGACCTCAACGAAACAGATACCAGTGGTTTAAATGCCTTACGAGATTCAACAAGAATCGGATTTGAATCTAAACTTAAACTCAATTGTTTTCACCTCAAGACTGATGTTTCCGGGCCGACACGTAGAGTAGCGTCCAGATGGGAAGAATGAGGAATGGTTTTCAGCCACCGAGGACCTCGGAGAGTGTGGCAGATTGAGAGACGCGCGCCTTCTGAAGGAAATGGTCTTACCACTGGACAGGGAAAGAATGTTTCTTCTACTCTTCCGGGTTACTCTGGGAATAATTCGCACGGGCGAGCGCTGAGGCAATGCTTGTATTCTTTGACTCATGGGAGTACTTCAAGAAGTTCACTTAGGGGTATTCCTCAAGGGCAAGAACTATCTTTGTGTTTTGGGATACAGCAAGATAGAGGCTTTCTCTGACGAGAGTTAGTTAAACTTACTTCTTAAACCAAGGTAACTTAAAGTTCGGTGTGAGTACCAGGAACTGGCTCGAGGTGGAGCTTCTTATTAGTTCCTCTCGTTGGTTTGACGGGGACCTTACCCGGTCTTAGCTGTCTAGATCTCTCTAACGATCTACCTCTGACAGGCTTCTTAAATTCGGTGTGACCACCAAGAAACTGGCTCCGAATGAGCTTTTTTTAAATCCCTTTTGTTGGTAGCCCGGCCTCTTGCCGGTCTTCGTCATATTCTTGACTCACGTAATCTACCTTGTTTTTCTAAAGTTATTTTGCCTTCATACTTCGCCACCCCACTAAGAGTAGAGGAAGGAGGGGGTAATGCGTGGACAGGCTGCATTAAGTCTCCCCCTCTAACGTTTTTACTCAGAGCGTCATTCAGCTAGCTCTAAGGGACCTTCTGGATTTTGGACGACGCTCCTCTAATTTCGCATATGCAGTGAAATTGAATATCAACTCTTAGGAGAAATCTTGCTGTTTTAACCCATGTTAGGCTCATTGGGGTCCGCCATGCGTTGACTAGAGAATTATGTGGTTTTTGGGCGGCCTTTCAGGTTCTCCTCGCGGCGAGGGGAGAGTGGGTGGGAGGTTAAGGTGTCAGGCTACGAAGCCAACAAAAATGCCAGGACATTGTGGTTAAGGACCAGTGGCTCAGTTGTGAGGGTGGAGTATCGATTCCCTTACACAACAATTATTTAATAATATCTCAATTTAAAACTGCCTATCTAAACTCTAAAACGTTCAACTAATTTACTCACTCACTTTTCTTTTACATAAATACAAGCTACCTTATATATAAGCTAGTAAATATTAATTGCCCTCTGATACTGTTAGCTGCTTATCTTTACAAAGTTTCAAAGTGTTAAGCTTATAGCATCTAAACCTTTAT
Source organism: Ceratothoa steindachneri (assembly GCA_963969495.1). NCBI lineage: Eukaryota > Metazoa > Arthropoda > Malacostraca > Isopoda > Cymothoidae > Ceratothoa > Ceratothoa steindachneri. The sequence continues at coordinate 145,025,502 of OZ018326.1, read as the reverse complement.
GAAAGATGCAGTGCTACATTCATCGGTCTCTGAACATAAAGGGCACAAAACTCTCAGAAACCTAATTTCAAGTCCAAATATGTAGACATAATTATCTATATTGAAGTAGCTATTAATATCAAACGAGGAAGGAATTAAAAAAATACCGTTATACTTCTAATCTTTCTTCCTAATATTATTTTCCACTTATGATTACTTACTCTATATATCCACACTCACATAGAGAAAATCGAGAAATATGATAAGGCTGGAATTGTTTTCTAAGATAAAGTAGATTTAAGTCACTTTTTGCCTTCTTAATCTTTAGATTATTCTCTTCTCTTCAGTCTTTTTTTAGATGTGGCTGTCTAAATATTCTATTTTCACAATGCAAAATAAGTCTTTGTTTATGTCAGATACTTTCATTTCCTTAAATAAAGCGAATATTTGAGTCCACTACTTCTCGGTGTTCTTTCTGTCCAAAACACCGCGAGAATTTTGATCTGAATACTCTTTTCGTGTAAAAAGAAGGAAAATGAAAAATTCAAATTGGTAAAATGACCTTAGGAGCTTTGGACTTCTCTTGTAATAATAGATGTCAAAAACATCTAATATTACTAACTACTTTATATATTTTACACACATTTTACTTACTCAAAATCCCGCACGAAAGAGGCAGGTGTAGCATGAACAGTTAGATTTCAGTTAAATGAATCCAATGATAAATTGAGAGGAAGAGTAGAGGAGGTTTGTTACATTATTAACGAAAACAGCAATATAAGATTTTAAACAGAAATGGCCAGGTGAGATTAGCCTGATGCAATTTTAAACCCCTACTCTGTGAAAAAGCAAGATACTGGAATCTTAGGGTCCTTTTATCACACGATTTGCCAAAAATTGTAGCTAATTTTATATGGGGCAAAATAAAGGATGTAGGTCTTCAGTTAAATATAAAAATACTTTCGATTCCTTGTCTAAGATTGAAAAATAAAAATGAATTTATTATAAGAATAATCTATAGGTAAAACAAATAAACAGAATTCCATAATTGTATGAAAACGGAGTTAGAGGTTAAGAGATGGCAAAATAGAAATGTTAATCAATTTTATTGAAGCTGTAGAGAAATGGCTACATTAAGCATCCTGGAGGAGTATAGGTACATTAAAGCCCTCCCCTTCCCTCATGAGGAGAAGCGTAGGAAAGGTAGCCGGCGAAACTGCTTACCATGTGTGATCTCCCCGGCGCTGTGGGCAGTTGGAGCTAACATCTGTTTTAAGGCGACCACCTAAGGTCGTTAAACGACGCTCTAACGATCCAATTAACTACGAGACCAATAAACCCGTGGTTATGGAAAAAAAGCGGTGTGAGTCAGAAGGCACGCCAAGTAGCGGTGCGGTTGCGAGCCTCTAATTTTCGAGCTGACTTGGGCACCCCAGGGCCACCTCAGGAGTTCTCGCTCTCCCCAGATGCTAACTCACCATTCGCCTCCCCCCCCCCTTTGCCTCTGTGGCCTGGTCACTTCCCCCTTTAGATGAGGCGGCAATCTGCCTATAAATAAGCCCCGCAAAGAAAGAGAAGAAGATTATCAGAAGTCGATATGCCAGAGTAGGATTAGCTCGTGAAGATCGATCCATCGGCCAGACAAGAAGATTATTAGAATTCGATTCGCCAGAAGAACGATTAGTTCGTGAAGATCGATCTTTCAGCCAGACAAAAAGATTAGAAGTCGATACGCCAGAAGAAGGGTTAGTTCGTGAAGATCGATCCTTCAGCCATACAAGACTATTTCCGTGAGAAACGATAGGATCAGATTGAGAAAATCAATCCCGTCTTTCAGGGCCGTATTAACCTGAATAGTCAAGCTTTATATCGGTGCCATACCGAAAAAGCCTTTTAGGTCTGCAAAGAAGTCCGACTGAAGAAAAGCAAAGCCGCTCACATACGAGCGACTCTCACATCTCAAGCTTCGTAAGAGTGAGAGGAGAAGAACCCAGCCCCAACGAGCTCCCGTTCTTTAATTACGTTGAAAAATCAGCCCCCGTCACAGGCGACAAGGAATCCCTCCTCGACGAAAATTTAACCAGCGGCCACAACATTTCAAAGCGAGAGATAAGTCCTCCAGCGACATCCGGCAATCCCTAATACCTACCTGTAAGTTAAAAATAACATTTATATTCCTATTGCGATAGTAGAAGTTTAGTACGTCCCACGTTTTAAAGGAGATTGGAAACTATTGTTCTTGAACCTAGGTCATATGTGTTTGTAGACGAGAGTACGTTAATTTAATGTTCAACGCTAATCAAATAAAGTCGCGATTAAAAAATACTAATCGGCAATTGGTATGTTTACGGGAAGCCTATTTGTTTATTTTTTGTCATTGAAAGATCTTTGATGCCAAAGATAGAAATGTGTTAACTGTTGGTTTGTAATAGCTAAGTGTTTCATTTAAAATACATGTTTATTTTGGTGGATTCTGGTGTTTCCTCTTATCCTTATGTGTTTAAAAATTGCTCTTCCTTAAGAACAAAACTACTGAATTAGCACTTTTAGAACAAAGCCTACTTCATCATAGAAGTAACTCACGCCTTTTAAAGCATACCACTACTAAAAGGGTGTCAAAGAGTATAGTGATCAAAACCAAGGGTCATTCTACACAGAAGCATTAGAATCACTGACATCAGATTCGGCAATCCTTTTAATTTTGCTGTGATAGCGGTGTGCACCTGTTTGATATCACTTCAATGCCCCATGGCAAAATTAAATAATATTATGCAGAGGGATTTAGATAATTTCAAAATATTGAGAATCAAAGAGGTTGATCAAGAACTATTTTTCTAAATTGATTGCGTCAAAGGGCTTTGCCTATAAGGATTTCAAATTTCCAAATTACTGGAACTGAGTGCAAAACTTCACGATATATTTCACCTAACTTTTTACTTTAAATTATGTCGGCGAGGCTCAACTTGCTCAATTGATAGATTGAAGCTCTCCAGAGAAAATGCAAGGAAACGAGGAATTAAATCAGAATTTTGAGCTAAATTTCTAAAATTTCAACTGTTTTGTCTTACACACAAATGTATATACTCTGAGAGAAGGAAAGTAAATTTAACGCTTAGTATATTACAGAAAACTGACGTAATTTACCTAACTAAAATTTGTCTGCTCAATGTCTTTGAGGATTAGAGCAAAATTAGTATAGACTCTTATAATATGTCCAATAGAAACCGACCGAAGGGAGAATACATGTTCGTTGCTTTAGTTACAAGAATAATTATCTAAGTAATATTAGATGTAGAAATGAATTGCGGGAGTATGTGTTAGTGTTTTCCATAATTGCCTGAGACCTTTTGGCTAAGCTATTCATTTCAGCAATTATTATTCATTGAAATTCTGAATTAGTTATGAACGTACGCAAACAAACTAAAAATAAAAAAGGAGACACAAGACCAGTAATGGGATTCAACCCGTTTCGAATGATTTGCAACCCTTGCACGTATATTAGGCCAGTCAGCATAATTTGCTGCTAGAGAATGATAATGAGAGAACTTGTTTTTATGGAAAACTGTAATTTGCGAACCTGTTCTTAAAATTTTTGAATCCCAACACTGCACAGGACTTAACAGCGCAAAAAAAAATGAATTCGAGAGAGCAAAACTGATAATCCCAAACTTATATCTCCTCATTTTCAAAGTAATTAAACTTCAAGCAATTTATATATAATATTTGTTTGGCATTGATTTGAACCACAATAAGCTGAAAAAAACGTAGTAAATCAAATCAAATATATTTAATTGTCATTATTAATGAACACACAAAGTTACAAAATAGTATGAGATAGTAACAATTTTACAAATATAATTTTTAAAAATAACATCCTTATAATCAGGAAGATATATGTTTTATATAGTCGGCTGGTTGAAAAAAACATCACGAGTGTGAAAATTAAGTAGTAAAGATTAGCATGCACGTAATTCCAAATATCACATGAACCACTCTATTGTTAGAGTAACTTCAGATAAACAATATGAATTGCTTTCGAATCAATTCCAAAATAACTTGAAATTTTAGTAAATACGTTTAACGACTATTTCTTACCTTGTCTACTCTTTAGGACCTTTCATGGTTTTGCGGCTAAGAAACAAAATCGCTTATGGGAAACGACACCTGAGTAAATAAGGAACAAGTAATAAGTTGAATATTTATAGAAGATGAATAGATGGAAGGCATGTGAAAGGACATACTTTCACCCAACTCCTCTAGCAAACATTAAAAAGGAATAAGTTAAACCATCGGATGCGCCTTTAACTAAAACACTAAACACTGTACGCAAATGTAATTATTTTATCTCTCATCATATTAGTTTCCATCTAGTGATTTCTAGACTCTTATGATCAAGAATTACATATGGCATAGTGGACCATTTTGAGAAACATATTCTAATAAACGACAGGATTTAAGCGGAATATGTTAGCGATAACTAATATACTTGATTTTTTTCATGAAATTATTTTTATTAATAACGAGCAAAGGTCAGTAAATAATGTTTAGTTGTCCTTTAAAATGCATTTGTTACTGTGTACCCCTAAAGCTCTTACTGCAACTTTATGACAATGAACTGAAAAGAAAATCTATTGTTATTTAGAAAATTGTCTATAATTGCAGTTGCGTGAAGAAACACCATCAAACATAGATTAAGAAAGAAAGTAGAGATAGATAGCAAAGGTTATAAAATAATATAAACTATTTTACTAGAAAGCTCCTGAGGAAGTTCCTGAGCAGCGCAACGTGAGTAGTAACGAGCCTCGTATAACTCATGGATTCTCATATTCTCCCTCTCCATTTGTTGTCATATACTCCCATCAAATATATATATATATATATATATATATATATATATATATATATATATATATATATATATATATATAGGGTGAAGACGGTATTCGTTCTCAATTTTAAACTATTAATTGTATTCAATTTAATTTTACCTTCGTTGTTCTTTTTCTTCTTAAAAAGACTAGCAATTTTTTTTTTTTTTTTGGCAGAATAATTAATTATACAAAGTTTTGCCCCAATAATTGATTTAACTGAAAAAGTGTCCTTCTTGAATTCCTGACTTAAAGAAAAACAAATAGGTTTTGAATTTGTTAACGTGAACAGAATGATTGTCTTAGAGTCAATAAATGAGCTAAAAGATTAAGGATTAAACTATGAGGTGAGAGCAGAGAGAATATCACAAAGTAGTCAATCTTACGCTTTCAAAAAGCCGCAATTCATCGCTGAAATCCAGAGAATCTCCAATATTAATCCCTGAAAATCGATGAATACGAGTGTAAGAGAGAAACCTATAGATAAAATTCCCATAGGGCTGGTGGTATACATATGCTGACTTTTGTTACTTTTCTTTCTAATATGATGCAAGAAAAGCGACTCTACTACAACAGGAAACTGATCAACAAAATCAAACACCCGTTGGAGCGAGACATGTGGTTCTCCAATTACAAGATGGATTGCGACCAAGACCATAGGACCAGCTCACAGAATAACAGATGCCTTGCTGCGGCCTAGAGAGACACGTACCCTGCGTCATGCAGAAGAATTTACCAGTGGCATTCGTAGTTTTCTGTTTGTTTAGCAGAGATACTGAAGTTGTGCCACCCTACTTCCTCCTTATTAGCTTAAAAATAAACACTGAATGCTATATTTGTTTTCTATTCGAATTTATGAAGTCCTGGATCGATCGGGTAGCTGCAAAAAGGCCTTATTTGTCGCAACAATGGTCTGAGCCCTGCCACACTAGCTGGAAGACTCAGCTCTGGCTGTCGAAATAATGCTTTCATCGCATAGCACCAAAAATTTAGCCTACTAAGTGGCTTGACCGCAACTCTCTTTTCTTGTTCTTGTAGAACGCAGTTCAAAGAGGGGACCACCAAATTCCGCCTGACCACGAAGGACGAGATGAGGGCCAGGAAAAAAATAAGGCGATAGTGACGAATGCCTTTGATTGGTTTTGAGGTTGTCTAGAGGATGTCATCAATGCCATATAATGTTACACTGAGTGAGATCGACAGAAAAAGTAATGAAGACAAACTGACCCAATTTCTAAGGAATATATCACAAACTTAAAACACCTAAATTTTCCTGGGGTATTTGTCATGTTAAATAATACCTTTTACTCCCTTTATATACAAACTGCGGTGTTGATTTTTCGCTTAACTTCAACACAAAATAAATTAACACTGAGTTCTTTTATTCAGTTATATACACTACAATTACATATTAAAGGCCTGACGGATTTTGGTATTAATATTTTTAACAAAATTGTCGTCTGACTCGACAACGGCCTCCAGGCGGAGTTAGACCTGTTCCTGCATTATGGACGGTCCTCCTGTTTAGTTCAGTGAAAACTGGTCCTCTTAGATCTAAGAGCTATTTTTTTTCTCTCATTATACCAAGCACCACATATAATAGCCGAGAAAGTTACATTCTGAGAAGGTGTCAGGCCAGATGTTCGGACTCACACTCAACAATGGGTTTTGCTGCTTGTTTAGTATGGTGCGAGTCCTGCCGATACAAATATGGAATTACAGCTGTCAACTCCTTTATCAGGGCAATAAAAGTTCCGGCTGGTAATTGGTGTTACCCTCTGTAATTAAGTTGAGTCCATTACGAAAAATAAGGGAAGGGGGTGGGAATAACATAACCTTCCCCATACCATGAAGCCATATAACGAGAAATTTGTATTCATGACCTTCGTTACATCTTGGGACATATTTACTACTTAAGGTAGTCCATTGGGTCCGATGATGATGTTCATTCGCTTACTCCGGTCTATCTCTTCTCTGATAACTGTACTGACCAATCCTGGATAAGCATAATCTGCTACAGGTATGTCAGTGAAAACTACGGGGAGTTTAGGGTTTTGGCTGCGAGCACTCTTTTCATGTTGATGATCTCGTCGGTTGTCTTTAAGACAATCCACTCCCTCATGGATGAGTATTCTCCAATTCATCCAGTTTGAAGCCTATTGATCCAGGTTTGAATAGTCTAACATGCATTTCTAACGCGTTTTATTGATGTTATCGTTGAATCTCAGCTTTGGACCATCCAGTGCCCGCTTTCCATTCTAGAGCCAGCCATACAGAACTCTGCGGGGAATTCATTCTTCAGGCATGCGTGTGTCGTGACCAAGCCGTCGCAGCTAGTGCTTAGCAATGACTGCGTCGAAGCTGGTGTTCTTGGGTTTTCTCAAGTATCGACACGTGTGGTATTATGTCCTGCCGTGTGAAAACAAATATCTTTTGTAGGCATCTTATATGGAAAAACTCTAGAGGCTTTAGTTTTCTCCTGTATGTCGTCCATGTTTCACGGATAAACTTGAGAGATGATAGACATAAAACATTGTAAACTGTAATCTTAGTGATTAATCTTTATTTGATATACTCTTGCAGAGAGTTGACCAAAGGATGCTGCTGCTTGTCAAATGTGAGATTCGCACCAAACACTTGAAAAACTGGGCATTAGGCAGCGCTTTATCGGTCATCAGTCAGACCACTGTGTAAGTAATTCTGTTTTTTTTTTATATTTACAACAAGGTCTAATCTGGTATATATATATATATATATCAGTAGCAGTTGTTAAGACATATTTCAGTGGCTCTGGTGAGTTAGCTACTACAAGCACAATCGTCTGCATAATCTAGGTCTAGAATATGGTCTATTGAAAGCTTGGACTTTGCCTGAAATAATGTCAAAAAGGCTGGCATCCAGGATGAAATAGATGGTTATTCCCCTTCTCTCTCGGACAGTATGTTAAACTAGTGTAGTGATGCATACTAGGTACATGGTGAACACTACTGTGAACAGCTCAGATTTAACAGCGAAAGGGGGTGACCAGAATTCTCCAGACTACCCATTGTCACTTTGGCATACATAACACTGCCGTTGCCATAAATGTTTTTGCTGCCCTTGTTTTTATATATTGTGTTGATAATAGCATTTATCTACTGTTAAGACATTTTTTCGCGTACGAGACCTCCAAAATGAGTTTCTAGAGGGGATGTTTAAGCTATTCTCCCCCCCTCGCCTTGCTTTAAAATCTCTGCGGTTATGTTTTCAGGGCCTGAGGATTAGTTGTCTTTGAGTGACTTAATTGCCCAAAGCAATTCATTGAAGGTAGAAGGAAGATCTATCTCGTGTGTTAATAGACGCTCATCTACTTAAAGTATGACAGGGTTATCGGTTGAGTTTGCTCAATTTAACAGGTCTTTAAAGTGTTCACTTCATCTGTGAATTATTTGACTCTGTTCTCTAAGTAGTGTAGTCCCATTAGCTGTTTTCACTGGAGTAAATGAACAATTTTGGAGAGTATAAAGTCTTTTTACAGCATCATAGAACTAGGGCATATCATAAGAGTCTGCATATGCCTGAATTTCTTATCCCTTTTTTGTACCCTAGTTATTCTGTAGATTCCTTAATGTACTTTGCACTTCATTCCTTGTGCTCTGCCTGTGCATTTTCAGGGATTGGGGGCTTAGGTGTTTTAGAGAGTCATTTTGAGCTTTATGCAGATTATCAAGTAGAGGAAGGATGGCTTCCGTATTCTCATCAAATCAATCTTTGTGTTTTTTGGTTTAGGGGGCAAGTGACCTTTCTGATACTTTTAGGCCTAGAGCAATAAAAGCATCAAAGTTGTTTCGTAATGGGATATCTTTTAAAGGTTTCCTCTCAGTCAGTGTACAGCTATGGAACTACAGAAATTATTTCTTTAGTTCTTCCTTTTAAGAATTTTGGTGCTAATTCCGTATTTATTTGATTTTTGTCGATGCATAGGAGAGCAAATGGAGAGTTTTAGAGTAGATCTAATTAACCTATAGTCTGTCCAGCAGAATGCGCCCTTCATTGCTTGAATGTGAAGGACATTTTCAAGATCTTTTCTGTTAAATATAACATAATCAATTATATTCCAAAGTTTTGTATTTTACCTTTTGTTGGAATATAATGTTAGTGATGGTTGGCTGATGTGTAGCACAGAGTGTCAGAAAACTGAGCACATTGTCATTTATCTTACCCACTCCATGACTTACAATGACATTGTCCTATATATTATTGTCTTTTCCAACTCTTGCATTGAAGTATCAAGTCAGTATTATTTTATCCTTTGGAGATTTTGTTTAAGGTTTCATCTAGAAAGGAGTAGAAATGGTCCTTGTATTCTTTAGGTGCACTTAGAGTGGGTGCATATGCACTTATTATAGTGGCTTAATTATTATTGGTAAGCCTAAAACTTAGCGACATCTGGCTTTCATACATTCCAACAGGGAAATTTATTACTTTTTTCAAGAATTCAATTTTATCAAGAATACACCTCCATGCAATTGCTGACCTTTTTGAAGGTAGCCCTTCCAGAAAAATGTATATCCTACACCTATTTTACATACAAATCCGTCATCTAACAGGCGTGTCTCACTGAGTCCTGTTATGTCAATGATATACCTTTCAATAAAAGTTCAGATGCAACAAGGGATGTTCTTATCTGTGGTCTGTCCGATTGGTCTAAGTCTAGCAGGATTCTCTGACATTCCACGTGCTTTCTTAAGGGTCAATTGTGTCTTTTGGATACATAACAGTACCTTTGGGCTACACAGCAAGCGTGAGTTTGGCTTGTGAGTTGACGAACTGGTCTTGTTAGAGTATTAAACTCTGAGCAAAATTGAAGCATATTAGGCTTGGTGGGATATTTAAATTTGTTCACAAGCTTTGCAGTACATTCCTTCCGATTTTCCTTCGATATGTCTTCTTAAAATTTCTCTTTTACGATAAATGAAATATAAACCAGAAGTCTGAGTGGCACCCCTAAAGAGGGTCGAGGAACTCCAGGAGACTTTTCTAGCAGATTAAGGACATAGACGTTATAGTTCATTACCAAAAGATTAGATTGGCTAAGAGCCGCGAGAAGATGTCACATTTTCTCCTTTTCTGTTAAAGTTCAATGCCAATCTGTACAAAACGCCTCATGAAGTTTCTCTATTTAGAGAAATGGATGGTATCCGAATCGTATGGTTAGTTCTCCTTAAGATGGGTGAGGAACTCCAAGAGAATTTTCTTGCAGATTAAAGAATTCTTAGTATTACTCTTACATAACCGCATTGACATGGACGTTATAGTTCATTTTCAATATATATAATATATATATATATATATATATATATATATATATATATATATATATATATATATATATATATATATATATATATATATATATATATATATATATATATATATATATATATATATATATATATATATATATATATATATATATATATAATGATATTGAAAATTAAGTTTCAATTACAAAACTTAGAGTCGCTTCAAACTAAATGATGGCAATTAATGGATTAAAAACTACTGATATAAAATAAAGATGAATGAAAGTGCAAGTTAGGTGCAAAATGCCAATTTATTCCAAAGATTTATGGACAGCGTAATGCGATTACTTCTGTCTTTGAGACAACTAAGTAATTTAAGGTACAATCTTACTTCCATACATTTTTACCAATTTTACCCAATAATATGCCGAGTTTTGAGCAGCAAACATGCCTATAGGGCCCAGTAAACATGCTTCTATAATGGTCCTAATTGTTAAGCAAAGTAAAGAAGATCATCTCTGCATCACAGCTATAAATGAAAGGTTTAAACGCCCAAAAGTGTCTCCCATAATATATCATGTTACGATAACAAAGGATCATGTATCGTTGGAATTTCTAAAAGTAGGCATAGGAAACCCTCAAAGAAAGATGACCGAGCCATATCCTTATTTCATTGCAGTACCGATACAAGACAGCAGCCATGATTTACAGAGAAGGAAATGAAACTATGGGCATTTGTATCCTGAGGAAGAGAGTATCATGCTGACTGACAGAAAGATTTTTAAAATCTCGCACACCAGCAGAGAAGACATAGATCATCCCTAAGAGCAAGAGAGATCAATTATTTTTTGCCGCTAAGCTCGTTATATTGAGAGAAATGTAGCTTCTCATCTCCGTCCGTTGTGTTATCTGTCCAGATTATTTTGACCACCATATTTTTTTAAAATAAATATGGCCATTTTTATTTTCAACCTCTTAACCCCTTGTTTTGTATTCTGCTCTTGGAACATGTTGAAACGTTGCTACTCACAGCTATTAAACCCAACAAAAATTCTGTATGGTATTGTTATGTAGATGATTTGATTTTCACAAGGCCATTAAACCAAATAATCTCTTCATAATTTTTGTTTAACAAGCTTAAGAACCTCCAACACACTATAAAATTAGAAGTTAAATGGGAAAAGGACAATTGTTTACCTTTTCCTGAGGGAAAGTCATAAGAATTAATGCTAAACATCTTTTACTATATATCGTGATGATGTTAATATAAAAAAGCAACCGTAATATCTATTTAAATAGCAGCTTTTTGAATTTGTGACATCTGTTTTTTACAAGATGAAATCACGCTTATAACAGGCATCTTCATTGAGTTAAAATATCCACTTCATGTTATAAATGAAAGTCAATCTAACGCTAGGGCAATATTATGCCGTCCTCAACAAAAATTTTGGCATATAAATAGATTTTCCTTTCTCTACTATATTCACCCTTGTTGAGCGGACTAAATCCTGTTATATATCTCAAATTAACCACATTCAAATATCCTTCAACCTTCTATAACTTTTTCCTTTCCACGAAGCTTATATCGTAAAATACAGATGAAGGCATCTCTTTAATCCCCTGTAATACCCAGCTTGCCGATCTTTCTATGTGAAAGAGACCGGAAGGTCATTAGATAAATGCAAATACGAACATGGGGGGCATATTCGTAGAGCAAGCAATGATTCAACTATTTTAAGCCATGTAAAAAACACCAATAATATAATAGAGTTCTCTAGTCCCCAATTAATTTATCATTGTAATAATTATAATAAAAGACAAATGATAGAATCCTAATTAATTGGAGAAATTCCAAATTTCAATTTTTCTGAAGGGCAGCATAAATGCAGTCAGTCCCTGTGTCTCAAACTTCAGTTTAAAAGAAATAGTTAATCACCTAAAGCTTACACCTTCAGATTAATGTCAGGTGCCTGTTATTATATACACAAGTATTTCTTTTTCTCTAAGTCTACGGCGATAGATGATATGAGGAGCTTTATATCAAACTTTATGCTCCTAAACTGTGGTTTATTTGTAAATTTAATTTCTTCGTTATTGAGTAAAACAATACTCAATAACAATATATATAATATATTAATCTTTCATGAGCACGAAAGAATGATGAAATCAATCCAGCATGTGGTCTAAGCGGCAGTTTAATTGAGAGCAAAGCGGTTGCTTGCTGCCTCAGTGTGCTTAGTTCGAATCCTACCCCTGTACCGAATTTTTTGAATTAGAAAATAACTTTTTCAGAACAAAATATTTTGTTGTTTTTCTGTTTCTTGCGGCATGCTGGATTCATATATATATATAAATATATATATACATATATATATATATATATATATATATATATATATATATATATATATATATATATATATATTCAAATAAGTACAGTAACAAACATTTAAATGCCGGAGAGAAACCACACGGTTTTGGACCGATTTATTGGGAAACCAGGTTTCGACGGAGACATCCCTCATATTTAAAGCTGGCAAACTAATGAATACAGAGATGCTAAACCTGAGGACATCAAAATTTACATGTCACAATTTAATCAGGGGGCTTGTATGTAACGACATTATTGAGTAAGGGCCGAATAAATTTCCGCTTATCAAGGGATTATTCTTGAATTGCCCACACCAACAATTAAGGATTGGAATTTCCTTTATGAGTGCTGATTCTATTAGGTGTTTATGTATATATTTGCATGAATTATAAATTATTTTGGTATTATTAATGCAAATTGAATGATTTACATTTGATATGGGTAAAAACAGGCTAGAAGAGAGGCTTCCATGGCGCATTTGTGTTTCTCAATTCTCTTGGAGAATCTGCTGCTTTCTTCAATGAATATTTGAAAGGAAATATTATGTCCAAAAATAGATCCAATTATAAAGTACAAAGAGTTTATTATATCCCATGCAAAATACGTCATAAGCCATGGAAGCCTATCTTTAGGTGGCCAGTCCAACACCCTGATATTGTTATCCCACAACCCCTGTAAGTTGGATCCAGAGTTGTTATATGTACCATTATCATTCTGTAAAATCACATTTTTGTTATTGTCAGAGATGACTTGTCCTGAGGGAAGCAATTAATATCTCAGACAGGCTTAGAACATCATGGTGACATCACAAACGGTGTGATGACCCACCACTGAACTTGAGTTTCAACACCGTACCATTACGGTATAAACACTATGATTTACTAGTGGCACCATGCATTCTCGGTTTTACTAAGTACCTGGACTCCTGCAGAATAATGACGCTGTCTGGGTCAAGAAAAAATCAAACGTTTGTTCCTCGAAGCATAAAACACACCTAGTTGCTGTAGAGTACGTATCCAAGTCTGTTGAAGACCCTTTTGCGGAAAGTTGTTCACCGGCTTCTGGCGGCCTTTACATAAATTCAGTTCTTGTGGAAGCAGTCTGTGACGGACTATTCTGAAGAATACATTAACCTGGACGTCTTTTGTCTATTCTTCTTGCAGCTGTACTGCGTTTTCTTACGATCCCCAATGCTTATGCGACGAAGGGACCTATTTTACGTTGCATAGCATCAAAACGAAGTAATTTTGGATGTTCCAATTTTCACTGCTTCACTTCAACACATATGCAACAACAGAATGCCATCTTCCAATTCTCCAGAGGATTGGCCGACAGCTAACATTCCTCCCCCCCCCCTTAGTGTAAAGTGTTTATCTAACTTTTTTATCACCTCACTCTCTGATCCTGAACAATTGAAATATCATATCAATCAATAAATATGATGAGATATAATTAGACATTTTCACAGTAACATAGTGTATATTTCAACTAAATTTATAAGAGATCTTGTACAGTTATTTTTTTTTCCAGATTTATTCCACACATAAATAATTCGTTCCAGGCTCTATCCTTCTCTGGGCCTAGGATTCTTAGTTGTATCTCTACTTTCGGTTGGCCCTTTCTATCTTTCTTTTACCTGTGTGATCGTATGCGTCAAGGAGATTCAGAGTAACTTCCAAATTTTTAATTGGTTCTGCCATTACCTGGTTATAAAATCTCCGTTCTTGTTACAAGACCAGATTTTGGAGCTTCGAGAAAGCAAAGGAATTCTTTATGCACTTTCTTATGCAATCACTTGACGTTTTTGAACTCATGAAATCAGTCTTATGTAATGGGTGGAGCTATATATCTAAGCTAAATTCTATTCATTATCCAGAGCAGTTCTAATAATGGTCCGATCACTTCTCAATAAAATTGTTTTCAAGGAAATGACTGGCGCTTAAATTGAAGAAGATTTACTTTTCCTCATACTATTGTTTTATTACGAGCAGATAAATTAGAGTTGTCAAGTATGATTTTAACAAGACTTGCCTAGCCTGGCCAAGAGCATTTTTCGTTTAAAATTTGCATCACTTCACGTCGCAAGAGATAGGAATAAGATTTAACGCTAGACAGACTTCCCACACAAGTTGTATTGTACCCATTTCGGCACTACTATAAATTTCTTTCCTCCGAGAGAGGCTAATTATTTTCGGTCTTCAGTCGACTTGGATCGATGGTCTTCAGTTCTGTCTATTGTATTTTTCTTTGGTTCCTTGTGTCTTCCCTACTTTTACTGATGGAGGATATTACTTCTGTTGTTTTAATTTGCGGGGAAGCGACAGGTGTAGGCGTCGCTTATTTTCAAGAAGAGTAAAGTTTAATTGTACCCATTCAGAGCCAGGAAATGAATAATATGTCCTTGGGACATAGGGTTATTCACCGTTTAGATTTAAAATAGCCACCATCGGATTTGGCGCTGGGTGATGCCATCTAGTGGTAGAAGCATCATTTATTTTTCAAAAGGATTAAAGTTTATTTTTAAAAGGAGTAAATTTCAATTGTATCCATTTAGAGCCATGAAATTGCCCGAATGACCATGGGACATAGAGTTATTCACCCTGGAGATTTCAAATCTGTCACGGATTTGTCACTGGGTGGCGTCCTCTAGTGGCAGAAGTCTCATTTAGCTATTCAAAGTCACTTGAAATTGATTGAAACCATGTGAAACCATCAATGCAATAACCATTTATCATCTTATCACAAAACGCCGCAGGTGATTGGAGGAAATTTTCCTCTTGTTACCTTCGGCGAAGCGCCAGGTCAAGGTGTCACTTTTTTCTCAAAAGGAGTAAAGTCCACTTGTACCCACTTAGAGCTTAGGAATGTCCGATATGACCATAGGATATATAGTTATGAACCCTGTAGTTTTAAACTGCCATCAGATTTGGCGCTGGGTGGTGCCTTCTAGTGGTAGTAGCCCCATTTAACCATTCCAAGCCACTTGTAAGTGATTTGAACCTTCGGAAACCATCAATGCACTAACTATTCATCATCTTATTACAAAACGCCTTAGTCATTGGAGGGACTTTCCGTCTTTTCAGACGTCTTCTACACTTAAATCGCGTTATTTGAAGATAATATTTTTCTTTTATTTGTTTAATTCCATGCTTTGTGACAGGAAATATACCTGTTCAATTTTTGTTTTATGTATTGTAACCGTTTATCTTGGTCATTTAGCATAAAAATCCATCGGTCTAACCTACCCTTCAAAGCGAACGGTAGGTTAGCCCGATGGATTTTTACGCTCTGAATGACTATGTATTTACGCATTTTATTTATCGTTCTGATGATGAACTTGAGGCTATATAAAACAGCTCGAGCTTCTTCACTAGAAGACAACCGTACAGCTCTCATTCAAGAACAGCTTAATTTCTCGCTGCTACCAGTAAAGTGCGTCACATAACTTTCTATGGACGTTCCTTTAGTCGTTTTGTGCCAATACTCATCCAATGACTGGTCTTTATTCATTTTAGGTTAGTGAAACTAATTGAGCATTTCCTCCCTATTTAAATCATTATTGAGTTTTGCACAGACAAGCTGCTGCTTTTCCTTGCATTGCTATTTTTTGAAAAATCCTTGTATAATTTTTTATAGTAGGAAGCCTTTCTATGGAAAAAATTCAATTCTTTCTTATCCTCAAGCGGTATTGTTTCGTTTATTAATGGGACCGTTTTCTTATTTCTGTCTTATTCCGCTTCGAGAGAAAATGTGGCCTAAATATTTTACACTTCCTCATCAAATTTACATCGCTTAAAACTCCAGGAGTCCCCCTCATTCGTCGAAAATATTCTTCCATATCTTACAGAAATCAATTATGGACCGTAGTCTAGCGAATATTCTTTATTAATGGATTCTGACAAATTATGCTCATAAATTGTTGAAACATCGGAGGAGAAGTCTATAATCGTAATAAAAGGACTTTAAATTGCAAATATCCTGATGCTGTGCTGAAAGCAGTTTTCTCTTCATTATCTGCAAGAGAGCAGGTTGCCACGATCGTGAAATTAAATCCAATGGACTGCAATAGACGTTGACGTTGAACGTCAAAATCTTTTTGTCTATATTCTTAATTGAGACAGCCTCATGTGTGGTAACTTCATTTAGAACTTAGTAGTTAAAACACAGATAAATTTCCTCGTCTTTCTTCTTGACACACCGATAAAATATTTCAACGCAAATTTGACATTTTGATAACCCTATTATTTTCCAAGGGGATCAGTTATCTGTCCTGCTACTCTTTTAGGACAATGTATATCATAGATGGTATTTTAAAACTAGAGGACAATCTCCTGTTTCCATAAACCTCAGAATTATAGCCCAATTACAGCCTTGATGTTACCTCTCACCAATAACTCATAACCATGCATCCACTCTTTTCCTTTCTTCGGACAACCCATTTTTAATGTTTGGCGTCTTTTTCTTGCAACATACACATTCTATCTGATCCTACATGTGACAAACTTCGTGAATTTTCATAACCTCCTTTGCACTGTCTTCTGCTACCAAACCGATGCATGTGCAACTCTAACTAAAGCCGTAATGTCACCCTTCACAATGTTTACATTGTAACTTTAGTTCTGCAGTGCCATATACCTAATTTTTTCTCCAAGTTTACCGGAAGTACAATGATTCAATCACGCAAACTTCCTTTACCCTCTTCGTACGTAGGAAACATTGTTTCATGAAAAATTAAGTTTATCATAATCACCTTACCGGTTCTCGTAATGCGAGCATAAAAAAAACATCAGGTCTTAAATATGGCTCTTTTATGTTGGTTTCATTTACCGGGAAGAAAGCAGCTGGTTCGAGTACTGGTAGACTCTGCTCATCTTCAACGTGCCCTCATTATAAAGGAACTTTCTTTTCTAAACTTTCATTCATACTAAACTCATGTTAGAAGTTTGAATGCTGAATACTTTCAGATTCATTGTCATTCTTTAGTATTACTCCTATTCTTCGTTCCTGCCAATCATCTTATAAACTCATATCAAATTCTTGAAGGATGTTTTTGTAATGTTGAGAATAATTGGTTAAAAGGACCTATTGTTTTTTCTGCAAAGTCTTGACAATTCCCGTTTACTCTCTAAATATAACGAGGCCAAACCTCGAAATAGTATTACTTACTGTTAGTATTGCGATTTATGATTCTTCTGATCCAGGCCTTTCTATTGACGCAAAAGCCCCTCCATCAGATAAACTTTAACTTATCTCTTTGTCCGACGCTCATTCCCCCTATTTTCTGCTTCTTTAACTTGTCCTAAACTATTTTATGTGAGCCATGTGCTAGAGATCTTACCTACCACTTAGCATGTTCTACGGCAAATGACCAAAGGTTAAAAATCGCAGTAAATATTTGAGACGTCCCCCTGCCATCTCAGACGAGGCTTTATCGAAGATAAAGTCTTCCTTTCCAGCTTCTTAGAGTACCTGGGTATCTTTTAGGTTTAGATAAACTCGTAGTGGCCTTAGGACTTTTAATAAATTATGCTAAAATTATTAACTGAAAAGTAAAAATGAAACGAGAAAAGAATAAAAATGAAAAGAGTATGTGATTGCCATTTTCGTTTAATGAATTATTATTAAATATTTAAAAAAGATAGTTCGTTATTGTCTCAACAAAGGGATTTGATTCAACATAGAATTTCTAGAAACATATCCATCCAATTTCATCCGATAAACACTGAAGAAATAATGCTCATGACACTTAAGTTTTTGTTGAAGTTCAACCTCAGGGGGAAAATGACTTTCTACTAAGTCAGACTCAGAAAGGAAAAAGCAATTCTAATGGGAAAATATATCCAATATAAGTTCACCCTTGTTCTTTTAGATTACTATGGATAAGGAGCTAGCAATGACTGCAGATGTTCCTCGTATCTGACTAATTCTCTAATTTTTTCCATTAGTTAATTTTTTGTTTATGCCCATACCCAAGTTTGTGGGCGCTTGGTATAGAAGTCTCTAATTTCAAAGAATACGAAAATGATTTCCCTAACTAATGTTGGCAAATTTGTAATTATGATGTTATGAGGAAAAATAGATTAACCGCCATCGTGGGAGACACATTGTTGATTGGAATTGCATCATATCGTATTATATATCATTGTGAAAGGAATTTTTTTTTTAATGAAAAGATGATATGTTCATTTAGTATTAATTAATTTTAAAGAAAATATGTTTGATTCAAATTGATTATGGGGGTGAGGCTTATATGTTTGAGGTCAAGGGACGCGGTAGAAAAACTAGAGGCCAAACGACATTTAGCTATCACCTTTTGAATTTGAATCCAATGTTACTAGTTAATTTTAAAAAATGGGGGGATGCACTCCCACAATTAAGTGTAATTTTATGGGGGCAAAGTCTCAATTTCGAAATTACCTCAAAAATGATATATAATATAATATAATGTGATTGCAATAGCCTAACACAAAAAACAAAAAATGCACTTTTATGAATTTGCCCATGAAAAAACATTGTCTACATTAAAATGCAAAGGTTTTTAATTATGTAGTTAGGGATAATGTTCATTTTATTTTCATTTTATATTAATTTATTTTAAAGAAAATATGTTTGATTCAAATAGATTATGGGGGTGAGGCTTATATGTCTGAGGTCAAGGAACGCGGTAGAAAAACTAGAGGCCAAACGACATTTAGCTATCGCCTTTTGAATTCGAATCTAATATTACTAGTTAATTTCAAAAAATGGGGGGATGCACCCCCACAATTAAGTGTAATTTTATGGGGGCAAAGTCTCAATTTCGAAATTACCTCAAAAATGATATATAATATAATATAATGTGATTGCAATAGCCTAACACAAAAAACAAAAAATGCACTTTGATGAATTTGCCCATGAAAAAACATTGTCTACATTAAAATGCAAAGGTTTTCAATTATGTAGTTAAGCATTTTCAAATATTTTCTATCTAGTGTCAGTTGAAAAAGGGTGTGAGATACACCGAAACTGTTCTGAATTAAATTGTCTTCGGAGAATGTGGTTTAATTCCTCATATATATATATATATATATATATATATATATATATATATATATATATATATATATATATATATACATATATGAATTGCCAGAAAATTCAATGCTGGGCATAAACCCAAATTAACCTCTCCAGTCTGTAAAAACTACTAACTAATATGATACATCATATCTTGATCTGAACTAAAGATGGAATTCGATTATTTTGTTCCATCTTAATGAGAAATATTTAATCCTTTACAAGTCTTCACTACAAACCAAAGTGCAAATTTCAAAGCACGAAATTACAATCTGAGTCATCGATAATATTCCTGTCATTTAGGCATATCAAAAACCTTAATCTGCCAAGAAACCGATCGAACAGATTGTGAAATTCAAATGTAAATACTACAAGTTCCTTAAATATACACGATAAACCATTATAAAAAATAGCTATAATTAAGTGTACTACATTACCACGTCATTTGGACTTAGTCCCAATGGGCAGATTTATATTTTCCAAAGTCTTAACATCTGTCAGATTGATTTTTTCTTATGACAAATGTTAATCACAAAAGGACTTAAAAGTGCAGAATTTCAGAGCAGAAGCCCTCTTTCCTTCATACTGAATTATTTGACTAGATTAATTAGTGGCAAGACAAACGCTTTAAGATTAAATGTCTCCACTTTTCTATTTCTGGCTAATTTCTTGTATTTCACATAATTCACATTGTTAATTTGCACTACTCTGTAAAGAACATTTTAAATAGTTAATATTAAGATACACCAATTCAACAATCATGATAACTTATCGCAAGAAAAATTTCACTCTCTATTTTTACTATTTTCTTCTCAAACATCCGATGGGTAAAATTTTAGCAGAGAAATCCTCGTTCGTCTCATATCTTAGTTTCAAAACACCATCAACAGTTACCGTTTTACTCTTGTTTGTCTATCTAAAGTTAATGACTGAAATTTCGTCAAAAATTTTTCTTGATAAATTATTAGAAATATAAAATGCTATCAATTTGTTTAATTACAAATTACTCAAAGTGAGAAAAATTCAACTATATTTTTTATTTTTTTTTGCAAAAAAATAATCCTCTACCGGAAATGGCCGGATGAGAATATGAAGTTGACTTACAACCAAATACAGCAGTCGCCAAACGTGACATCCTTGGATGGGGTTAGGTCATAAAAAATAGGGTCAAATAACCTTTATTTATTAGAAAAGGTAGAAAGGTATAGGTAAAATTCAAGGATCAAAGTTCAGGCCAGCACGATGAGCGACTTAAACCCCATTCAGTATAATAATTGCATTGCTCCGCTGAACACTAATACTTAGTGACTGCTTAAGCTCACCAGTAGTTTCCTTTGGAAGAGAACCTATTTCTATAATAGCTTGTGCACTTGAATGACCAAAGACCCAAACAGTTTAGATGGCTATTGGCTTAAACAGAAACCTCTCAGTCATGACAAAATAATTTATTCTTTTTCATTTTCTGTAGCTTTTGCAGCTGAAGCTACCAAGACAGCTAACCTGTGAATAATATGCTCAGAATAAGTATTGACACATGTCACACCCAACACAGACTCTTTTCATTCCTAAAATGAAACATTGTTATCTCATCTGGACGCTTACCAGAGATGGGACTGAGATGGTCCACAACTAACAGCCGCTATCAGGATCCCCCCTCGCTAGCAGATTGGCTCTTTCAAGCTAAATTGCCCTCTCTTTGTGGCCATTTAGTTTGGACAGAGCAAAAGGTAGATCCCAACATTTCTGCTTTAAGTGGTTTGCATTTTCAGGCTCGAAGTCATTGACCCCAAGTATCACTCTCTAGAATCTAATAGATCCAGCCACCCTGTCTACTTGAGCCAAACCGGTAAACGGTGAAAGAACAGTTCCTATAAAAGTGGTAACTGAAATCAAGGAAGATATGTACCCAGGAAGAGCAATGTCTTTTCTTAATCGTATTCCTAAGCCCCACAACTCAATTGGGATAGTTGCTTGAGTTAATAATTCCTTGAAAATTGAAAAGTCAATGTTAATTAGTTTGGATATAGCATCTTTCACATTAATTATAACCTTGGTAAAAGTCGTAGGATCGCCTATACATGATACGAAGGTAAAGTGAGTAGTGAACTGTTCTTATAGTAGTCTTTGAATGTAATACTTAGTTATAAGAAAGTGAAAAATGACCGATCTTTGAATGTGAAAACGGAAATAGTGACATAGTTCATCCTTTCTTTTCTCTGAATATTTTTAAAATTGGCTATGTAAATAATGTCAAAATTTGTCGAGAACTTGGTTTTATATGATTTACGTCTTTTTATTGAACATATCTCCAGAAAGTTCAATGTTTTTCCATTAATTTACAGACGTAACACGAAACAAATCCGAGTTTCTCCACAGCCCATTTCCCCACTGTTAGATGTTTCCATGAACACAAGCTGAGCTGCTCGTCCTACAATCCTCTTTTACTCTTTGATCTCATGACCAATGCCTTTCACCTGAATAACACTCTTTAGTACCTGTGTTGGTTATATTTCCTCAAATTAAAATTCACATTTATAGATACAAGGGAATACTTTACATTGATAGTCAGACGGGCACTCATACAAATATATACTATATATGACAATATAATTTTCAACAATTGTGCTCAAAGAATCTTTGTAAAAATTTTGTAATCGGCTTCGGACTGATGATGGTAGCGTGCAAAATTTATCTCTACAAACAAAATAAAATTTGCCATTACAAACTTAGGATAATTGAAAAAATCAGTTTAACATGCATATACATAGAGCCCATTTAAATGGAAAAAACTTTTATCTTTTACAAAGATTAATCTTCTCTAAGTTTACCATAAAATTTACGTTCTATTTGTTGCAGGATGTAAACACCAAGTAAATAAATCAAGGAAGGAGACCTACTTCATTGCTTCTACCAAAATGTTTGGACTTAGGTAAGTTATTGTATATACATTGCTGCATAGGGAACTTCCTATAGTGGGTGCTGGTATAAATGACACATAAGGACTTGTTTTAATGTGAGAAATTATTGATTTGAGTGGAAATCACATTATGTTACTTTTATGTATTATCATGTAAATTATGATGCCCATTCAAATAGGCTATATAGAGCTTAATCAGGGCACTGCAGCTTAAGTGAAATACCTGAATCAAACTATTTGTTTACTTCCAGTGCTTTTGTTACTTTATTTTGATTATATCTGATATATTCTTAACCCTGAGCGTCAGTATGCATATGAATATATATTAGGGATCCTAAAAAACTGGTTCTTACTAATGTATATAATAACTGGGAGTTTTCTCAATATTATAATGTACTCTCGGGGAAAATACCTGATGCCTTTTTTTGCTTTCCTTCTTATAGACATGTTTTCTATTTTAGATGACTAATAGGTGTCAAAGAGGCACTTAACTACCTGTTTTCATTTCCTAACAAAGAAAATGGCACAGGCATCGAAATGCTTTGGAGCTTCCAGAAAATGGGGAAGAATCTGATGTAGACGACGCTAGTGAGTATATAACTCTTGTGGAGCAAGAAAATGTCCGATTGCTGTGAGCAAGACTTCTGGTACAACCCTCACATATAAACCTGACAAACTGAAACAGTCAAACTCAACCTTCTTGTGCATGGAGAGCAGCAAGATTTTTAGTGCAATGATAATGTAGCAGACTTTAGCCAAATTCTAACCCATTTTCATAACGACGCATCTATTGAGCGAAGCAGTCGGATACCCCAAATGTAGCTGTAACTCAGTGAGGAATGACAATAAACTAATTTGATGAGATCGTGCGAAACCTGCATTTGTCGACAAAGAAACCTTCGGATAATAAGATCCTCAAGATTCGCACTCTTTTTGAACATCTCAACAAGCTCTTCATGGATATTGCTCAACCATCTTGTTTGACATGAGATAGTGATGAAGCCATAGATCCATATTATGGGTGACATGGTTTCAAAAATTCATTAGAGTAAAGCCCGTGAGATTTGGCTACAAGCTTTGCTGTCTATGCTCTCATGAAAGACTGTTAATAAATTTTCGCTAGTATAAAGGAAATGAGTCTGCTTTGCAAAAGGAATGACTCTGCGTGAATCTCTTCTCCTTGCTTTGGCCAAAGAAACAGTACCAAAGCGTAGCAGTAGATATGTAAACAACTTTTTTACAACACTGCCTCTTCTTCAGTATCTTCTGGAAGCTAATTTTAGTTTGACAAGTACAATTCATAAGGAAAGAGTCAAGGATGTCGCATTGTCAGAATTAAGTGAAAAAGAGAGAGCCGAGGCGGAGCTGCTTAAGGAAAAAGAAAAGAAAATTGCTCTTTGTGCATGGAAAGACAACAACTATATTTGACTCGCAACAAACAGAAGTGACAGTACATTCTTACAATTAGCAAATGCAAGCGGGAGTCAAAAGAGAAGAAAAAAAGTAGTAGTAATCCCTCGGCAAAATATTATGTTTGATAAGTTTAGAAGAAAGTATAAAGTTTCATTTAGGAAGCGACTGTGATACTTTCCTCTCTTCCGCTTTTTTCTAAATGGCTCAATTGTAAATGGGTGGATTCTCTACAGAAAGATTCACAAGGTGTAACATACAGCGTTTATACGGGAATTTGTCAATGTTCTGTTAAAACAATTATTCTCAAACTGGGGTCTCGGGTCCCTTATGGGAGCGCAAAGGGGTCACTCAGTTAAAATTATGCGCTATTTGCGATTGTTACCAAATCCCAATTTTTTGAGGGGGTCATTATTTCTTTCTCCTCTTTTTTGTAAATTTATTTGTCTGAATTCATTAAACTAGGAAATTAGAAGGCCCTGCATAGGTAGAGTTTTATTTATTCATAGTATGAGAGGCAAAACATGCTAAATGGGGTTATTAGTTAATTATTTGGCGAAATAATTATGCTTACGTCTAACAAACATAATGCCAGCGTTGTGGTTGGAAAGGGGGTGTTCTAAAGTTTGAGTGATTATATTTGAGTTGCTTTGATTATGGAAGTAACAGTGACTGAGTGATGCTGATTATACTTTGGAATCCAAAGTATAAACAACATCACTAGATTAAGTGGCGTATGCTACAGTGATTGGTAGCATTGCTGTCTCACTTGTTTATAACTCGGTGATAAACGTTTGCATTTTATCCCTACCATTCAAGTAGATCCTTAACTTTGGAAAGACTTTTTCGGGCCCTTATATTCGACATGTAAGCTGCAATTTAGAGTAATTAAGATGATTGAACATCCAATGTTTGGATTTTCGATTACCTTAATTACATACATATAATTAATCTAGTTTTTAATTGTTAACATAAAGTTAGTAATTTGTTTTTCTAATTCAAAATTCTTATTGCCCTTTTAAGATATATAATGGCTTCCAAAATGATGAGATATAATGATACATATTTAAAATTAGGTTTTACTGTAATAAAGTCTAGCGGGAAAGAGAAACCACTGTGTTTTGTGTTATGAGGTTTTGGCATCTACTTCTCTAAAGCCCAGCAAGTTAAAGAGACACTTGGAAACGAACCATCCAAGTCAATAAACAAAGATGTCTACTTCTTTAAACGCAAAGCCGAAACGTTGCACAAATACAAGCTTGATGACACACAAATAATTTCTCAGAACAGTAAGGCTGGTCTGAAAGCCTCCAATGAGGTCTCAAGGAAAATAGCTTTTGCTTACCGAAACCCACAGCATCGGGAAATAGTTAATATTACCTTCCTACAAAGATATCATATCATTGTGCTGGGAAGTTCCGAACTCGAAAAGCTAACGCATGTATCCCTGTCAAACGATACTGTCATGAGGCGAATATCGGAAATGTCTGATAACATACCTTCGCAGGTTGGCTAAAAGATTCAGAATTCGACTTTCAACTTTTTTTCGATCCAGCTTAATGAAATAACAGATGTTGCCAATTTAGCCTAATTCTGTGTTTACTTACAAATGTATATGACAAGCACCTGGAAGACGATTTATTGTTTTGCAAAACTCTCAGCACATGAACAACTGCAATTGAAATATTTAATAAAGTGGACAGTTTTTTGAGGAACACGGTACCAAATTGGAAAATGCCATTGGCGTGTGTACTGGCGGTGCTAGAGCCATGCATGGTTGCCCTTCTGGTTTTCAAAATTTCGTAAGGCAAAAATCCCCAGATATATTAGGACTACCTGAACTATTCATCGCCAAGCTTTACACTTATCCACTCATATGAAACATTTTGTGACAATTTAGAAAATAATTGGATTCATATTTGCAACTAATATAGGCTTCGAGACGTGGGTACAATATGATGACAATGTGGTTATAACCTATGGAATAATAATATTTTTTAAAATCTTTTTTGAAATATTAGTTTACTTAAAAATTAAATACTTTATATTCAGTTAAACCTCTTCGTGTGTTACATTTTGTTACAACACATATGGACCTCTTACGCTTGGCACGCAATCTTATGGGACGTGTCGTACACTCTGGCTTTATGCACAAATACGGCAACAAATAACAATCCAGTTATTTTTTATCCAGGAAGCTTCTAAGTTGTATAGTTTCTTCCAAAGAAAACATACTTCAGCAACTTGCGTGTGATGAGGGTAGTAGTGAGAATAGATTACAAGCAGATTCCTCTGATTTGGAATACGAACCGATAGAAGATACTAGTTGTGAGAGAATGACTCTCTATAAAAGGAAGAAAAACAAGATAAAGGAAGACAGATACATCAGCTTTCAATCTTTGAAGAAACATTCAGTGAGGACGTTTCATCCAAGGATGAAAATGATCAAGAATGTATACAAGATGAAATGCAAATGGATGGTAGCTTAGGCCTATTTTCCTCTACCCCATTTCATCACGTAGACGAAGCAGAAATGTGTGGACACATAAACCTCGAACTTCATTTAGTTAGACCAAACGGTGAAAAAGAAATACAATGCAATGTTTCTACCTATTCAGAGATATACAACTAGTAAAGTGAGAGACATTACTCAAAATCTGAGAGCTAATGTAGTGGCTGTGTATACTTACATGATGGAATATACAGTCGTAGACATTTAAACAGGTCTTGGGCTCATTTATATGCAAGAACTGATAGACATAATATTACATCTTTTGGTGGTTTATGGAACCTGGTTGATGTGAGTCCAATTTTTCAAGCTGTAATGACAAAAAAAAACGTCTTCGTATTTTCCTAAGATCAATAAGGTTTTATAATTAAAGAAATCCTCAGGAAGGTCTGCAACAAGATAGGTTAGCTGCAATCAGCGAGATCTGGCATCCATTAAAAGAAAGGCTTTTTCACTTTTATATTCTTGATGATTTACTAACTGTGGATGAACAAATACTTGACTACCCGGGACGAATTCCGGGAAGGAACTACATTCCAACAAAACCAAGAAGACATGGGCTGAAGAGTTTTGGTTATGTGAAGCAAAGAGTGGGTATGTTCTGAATGCAAATATTTACACTGGGAACAAAATAGAAGAGTTGTGCTTGACTAATGTACACCCTAGGAAAAGATTGGCCATAAGATCGTTAGAGAAAACTTCTTTACGTCGCATGGTTTAGTTGTTGCATTATTAGAATAGAATTTTACTTTGTTGGGAACAATCAAGTAAAACAGAAACGAGATTTTTCCACCCTTATGGCAGATCAAAATACCAGTGCAATCAAGTGTGTAGCTTATGATCATCAAAGTTACATCATGTTGATGTCCTATATTCAGAAGAAAAACAAGAATGATATACATACTACTCAGTTTTTTTCATGCTGGGGATGAGTGTTTGACCGAGAAACTAATAAACCTGCTCTAATTTTCGATTACAATTTCAGAGAAAAAAAAACGGAGTTCACCAATTTGATGAAAACATAGAAGAATCCACATGCAGAAGGAAAACCGTTTGCTGGCCCCTGCTAGTATTTTATAATATGATAGATTTAAGTGTTCACAATGCCTTTCTTATTTTCCAACAAAGAAATCTCCAATATTAAAAGAAGGTATTCCTGAAAAACTTGCGAAAATGCTTGTAAGACCGAGTGCAGAAGCCCGATTTTAAAAGAAAAAGCAAAGAATTCCTTCAAAATCAAGAGAATCTGCGGAGCTTTTAGGATTTTTCGCAATCTAGTTACAAGCAGGAATGCAGAACAAATAAGTTCTATACAGATGGCAAGGTGTAAGGTATTCAAAAAAGTGTGCATGGCCTCTTGTGACGAATGTAACAGGAATATTTGCCCAGCACACAGGAAATTGGTAAAAAGTAAGAAATGTCCAAATTTCTAAAAAAAAATTGCTCGTGGAATAGATCTACAGGAGCTACCACATTAAAAAAACGATTGCATCTGCTTCGACAAGTCCACTTGAAAAGGCAGAAATAATTACATATATGATGTATATTTTCTATGGAAACAATAGGTAAATATATAATGTATATTTTGTATGGAAACAAGCTTGTTACAAAATGCCGCATATGAGTGATGGCCCTCCTTGTTTCACGTGAGTGGATAAGGGTTAGTAATAAAAACCATGCCTGGTGAGTTTAAATGTTCTCAGCGAAGTGATTAGAGCAGTTAACTTCATAAAAGTGTATGCACTCAACTCTTGTTTATTTTCTGAGTTATGCAAAGGGAGTGATTCCGAATTTGAAGCACTCTTGTTGCACTCACACGTTAGCTGGCTTTCCAAATGGAAGGTTTTGAAGAGAGTTTTCATACTACATAAAGAAATTGACCAAATTTTTGCAAGACGCTAAATCAGACATGCACGCGAATTCTCTGATGTCCGCTTTCTTTTACACTTGTCATTTTGGGTGTACATATTAGACTTCTTGAATTTCTTCAATTGTGATGAAAAATTGACAGTTTTCAAAATGAAGCTCAAGTTATGGCATTCCAAGTGAGAAAAGAAGAATTTTGCGCTATTTCCACTGCAAAGCAAAATACATATATTGATGAAAATGAGCTTAACGTTGATGATGATATACTTGAGGTGGTGAAACAACATCTATCAATTCTTAGTGAAAATATTCCTCATTACTTTCCTGACCTACAAGAAGTTAAAAGATACTATTGATTTATCAACAACCCGTTTTTACTCTCCATTAATGTTCTGACTTGGCAGGGCAATTTAATTAAAAAAACAGTTTATTAATTTGATTAATGATGGGAGTGTAAAACATATTTTCTAATAAATATGTTGTAGTGTTTTGAAATTGAAATAGCACAGTCTTATTCTGATGTTGCAAAGATAGCTCTAAAAGTGCTTATTCCATTTTCAACCACCTATAAGTGTGTGACAGCGTTCCACACTACTTCCAATCAAAAACAAAATCCCGAAACAAATTAAAAGCAAAAAATGACATAATAGTTGCACTAGCCAAAACAAAGCCAAACATAAAAGAACTGGTTCAGGCAAAGCAAATGCAGCCATCCCCTTGAATGTACATTTGATGATTAAGATCGCCATTTTCTCAATAAATAATTGAATGCAAGATGTTTTTGTTTCAGTAACTTAAATTTGCCATTTTTGAATAAATAATTATTTGCCAAAAAGGTTTTGTTACAGTAGCCTATATCTTAAATGTGGTTAATTTCAAAGAGACAACGAGCCATCTAAAAAATTGTAAAGAGAACGCCACGCAAAATATCTTAAAATAGCTTGAGAACCACTCTGCTGAAAACGCCGTAGACTTCTGCCCCTAATTTCACCCGAGCATTTATGCTACGACAGAAGAGATCATTACATTGTAATGGGAGATACTCAACGGCTGTCTGCTGTGTGTGAGAAGAATGTAAAGCTAAGGTGCTATAAATGTGATGTGGCACAGCAGATCCAGTTCTTTGTTGATTATCACACAAAGAAATAGGAATGTGTATTTTTCAGTCAACTGATGTAAAGGCCTATTCCAAACCTCTTAATATTGGCTGCATATAATAATTTATCAGCATCATAAATTTATATACACAATTTTTTTTTAAATACGCTCTCTCAAACAAATATATACTAAATGAGATTGTTCAACACATACTTCATTCATTTATTCCAGATCCATCAATAAATTTTATCATATTAATGCACAATGAAGAGAATTGAGTCACACTAGGAGGGAGTGCTCCATAGAGCCCATTTAAATGAGCGGAGCATATTTCCTTATTGGAGGAGCAAAAAAAAATAAAAATCTCAGTTTTAAATCAAAATTGTAAATTTTTATAAGAAAAAAACAATTTTGATGATATAAAAGAGTAGTCCGTGTTAATGCACTCAATAAAAGCAAAATGATAGTACAAACAGGAATATAAAATTGATACAGCACCAATGAACTTGAAGAGCTTTAAAATGAAATACATCATTGAGGCTCATTACGAAACTGAGGGTTAAAATTAGAGGGGATTCAAAGAAGGATCTGCACTTATGCCTAATTATCGTCACTCTAGGGCCAGAAAAGGATGTAAGGCTTAGAAAATGGAAAGGTGTCACTTTAAGACACAGAAGAAAAAAGTTACATGAGCTGCTTGATTGGAGTTAAATAAACATCTAAAAAAAATGACTGAAAATAAATGGCAAACCGACAGAAGTGACAAGGATAACGAAAATAAAGAACAACCAATGGTAACAATACAATTAGATTCAAAGGGAGAAAAAATGGGCTGACACTTTACATTAATTTGGATCTTTGATATCCAAAGATATAGATTGTCAAAAAAGACATAACAATATGATTTATTAAGGCACGTTTAACCTTTGAAAAATTAAGAAAATATTACCAAACCTAGTTATAGAGAGAAGGATTAGGTTATAAAGCTAAACTGTTTTGTATTGTACACAGTAAAGTTTGAATGTGATAGGCAGTGAAGAAGATTATGATAGGGAATATAGAAGGTGCAGTATAGCTCAGGATTGCTTGGACCGCATGACTAACGAAGGGAGAAGTATGTGATAGAACGTGTTGAAGCTGCGTTTAATTTCAACTCCTATCCCGTATTATTTAAAACCACGATGCTGCCCACGTGCATCTTCGATTCGAGGCTTGGAGTCTTATCTCAGCTACCGGATGCCAATGTTTAAACAAGGAGGTTATCGTCCCCCCGTTCGCCCCCATACGCCGACCTCGCCAGATCGAGTTAGGCTTATGAACAGATAAGGCATTGTTCCCCGGCCCGGCTGTGCGTTCCCTCCAAGCTTTCACTCCATTTTCCCCCACGCCAAGGAGATTTCCTGGCTATTTATATGGAAACTTTACCACTAAGATCAGATTGGAGATCCAGATTTTCGTCGCGAAACATCACCACGACCCTCTCTCCCTTTGTGCGCCAAGGGACCTCGACCTCGAGATTCACCATCACTTGTCCAGAAGGAGGACAATATTCCTTGAGTGCCAAAGGTTCGAGCCTTTCCGACGCCAAGTCCCCAAGCCCCCCCCCCCTGTTGTTCAAGGAGAACAGCATTAGAACAGACATTGTTTGTTTTGAGCCCTTCGCCAAGAAACGGTTCTCATCCCCCCCCCCTGTTGTTCAAGGAGAACAGCACTAGAACAGCTATTGTTCGTTTTGAGCCCTTCGCCAAGAAACGGTTCTCATCCCCCCCTGTTGTTCAAGGAGAACAGCATTAGAACAGCCATTGTTCGTTTTGAGCCCTTCGCCAAGAAACGGTTCTCACCCCCCCTGTTGTTCGAAGGAGAACAACATTAGAACAGCCATTGTTCTTGAGCCCGTAGACAAGAGACGGTTCTCATCCTCCCCTTTGTTCAGAAGAGAACAACCTAGAACAGCCATTGTTCGTTTTGAGCCCTTTGCCAAGAAACGGTTCTCACCCCCCCTGTTGTTCACGGAGAACAACATTAGAACAGCCATTGTTCTTGAGCCCGTATACAAGAGACGGTTCTCATCCCCCCTTTGTTCAGAAGAGAACAACCTAGAACAGCCATTGTTCTTCAAGCCGTTCGTCGAGAAACGGTTCTCCTTCCCAAGACGCCTCGTCAGGATCCTTTTATCCCCCCCCTTCGGCTGGAGCTCGCCACCTTCCACTGCACCGCTAGTGCCAAAGTTACGTAAGCCAAACTTCACCTTTGAGTATTGATCCCTTTTGTCAATTCTATCCTGTGCTTTAAATTGTTTATCGAACCATCCCATCTCTTTAACTCTATATTTGTTTTACCTTTTTTAATCCCTTAAATCCTTGGATTAGCCCGAGTCTCCACGACCCTTTCCATTCTGTTTATGTCAATATTTTCCGTTTTTTTGTGTATTGTTTATAGTTATTATTAATAAAACTCTATTTTATTAATGATAGCAATATTATTATCCTTGAGCTCAGTTCCACTTCTTAAGCATATCGAAGATACATAATATCGGCCGCCAGACAGTTAACGCCTTCTAAAGATAATTAAGGAAGTTCCCTCAACGAATAGTGTAATATATGGTATCGTCGGGAGTCATTCTACGACAAAGTAATTAAAATTGTCATAATTAGAGGTAGATATTGAGATTGATGGGAAAAGGAAATTTTAATTCTTAATTTACATAGTCCGGAAAAGATAAATGGCGACCCGTTGTTTGATGGGAAGAATAGAAAGTAAAAAAAACAAGAGGAAGTCAGCTTATTAAAATTTTGATTGTATTAGAGAGCAAGACACAGAACTAAAAATTTTGGTGGAAATTCCACAAGTCAGGAACAGCAAATTCTTCAAACAAATAATCTTCTGTTGATTTGCATCTTGATAAATGTAAGAATTTTCGAAATAAATGGCTCTGCGATTTCACTGATATATGATAAAGACATATTTAATTCCAGCTCACTGTGATTTAAATATCGTTTTTGAACGACAAATCAATATTAGGGTAATATTTATATTTATATAATAACAGTAAATCGATGACAGGCTCATTTGGAACCAAATGCTAGAATCATTAAAAATTAATTGATCGTTTAATTGCAAGCAAGTGAAACAAAAATAATCAAGAGACCTAAGAACCAAGAAAGAAAATAATAATTAAGACGCATTTGCTTTGGGGGGGGGGGCATCCTTCACTGCAGTAAATTTAATTGCAAAGAGAGATATTTTACGGAAGAAGAATTCCCCGAACAGATTTTGCCAGTGTGAGGGAATCCCCACGTTGAAGATCTTTAGCAGAAAGGAACTCGTATGTGCAGCAGAAGGTCTGGCTAGGACTAAATTGGTAAGCCTCCCCCCCACGCCCCTTCCACAATCGGTAGCCTTAAATCGAGTCCCCCACGATTCACCTTTATGCGGGCTAAAATAGCTCTGCAACAAGATTCGAGGCCCTTCGAGAGTAGAGCCTCAAACATAAATAACGCTCGACTCCCAGGAAGAGACACAGAGTTGAGAAGTCTCTTCAGAACCCAGAAGATTTTCCCATGGTTCCAAGTCAAGTACTAGCAACAAAGCAAAGTGACAGCTGGACTATTTTGTGTATTTGGAATTAGCCCCTGCCAAGAGGGAATTCCACTGAATGATCGCCCCGAGTGATTTTCCCGACTTCTTTCATCAACTCCTGCCGAAGACCTCCTCATTTCGGGTGGTCGAAATACTCTCCCCTGGATCGGAAGTTACCCCCCCCCCCCTTGCTTTTGGAGAACCGTCATCACTTCAACCTCCCGCTCTGAAGTCCGAGCGGTCTCACCTTACGTACAGAAAACATCCGTAAGCCAACCTCCCCCCAACCTCAGTAACCCAATTGAGTTAATCTTCCTCCTTCGTTTATTAATGTGATTTTTGTCCGTTAATTCACTGAGGTAATTTTACCCTTCAATTCTCTTATTAATTTTTTTTGTGAAAATAAAATTCTATTTTTGTAATGTCTCTTTAAATAACCTTGAATTTTGCCATTGTCCATAATTTACCTGACCTCGTTGTAATCTCTCGTTACTCAGCCCGTCTAAACGCGTGGTTTTCCGTCCATTTTGTCGGTTCGCTTTCAACTTATTAGTCCTCTCCCATAGATATAATATGGTATTGACATAATGTAATGTCAAACCACGACAGCCAACTATTGGCTTCCTTTCTTATATTAAAACTGTTATTATTCTAATTTAATAGTTTTGCATTGTTAAGTAGCTGCGATTACAACAACGCTCATATAGATTCACAGTTTCCAGGGAATTGGCATAAATTTTTGTTCTCCGAGATCTACAATCTTGAAGCATATGAAAAGGTATACGACCTTGATACATCGACGTTTAATAAGACTACTTTTTCAACAACTGTAAATCAGGGTTATGTTATTTTGCGGCCCAACCTCATTATGGTGTCCCACATTATTTTCGTATTCTCCATTTCTGGGTCACCTGTACTTGGTATAAAATTTCTTTATAGTGTAATTTCAGCATAGCTATCCACCAGAAATTTGACCTGGGTATTGATATCAGCTTGCGGAGTGATTAGTTAACAGGTGTGCTATATTGCGGTGAGGTTCATATTTTTACGCACGTTGAAAGGCAATTTGCGAAGAAAGATACCATGATAATGAAAGCTACATCACTGACCTTAACGACCATGGTCTTGTCTGACCAAAGATAGCACTTGTATCAGCCATAAAGGATCGAAATTTCTTCCCATAGCATCGAAAAACCTCCTCTCATGTATAGCGCGTATAATAGTCTATCAAATAACATTGATTCGTTCTTAAGTCCACTTAAGTAAATCGAGTCCCTCTCTAACGAAAATTTGGCCACAGTAAAATATTTAAGCAAGGCCCTCGCCTATTAATGCACCAGCTATCGCAGGTAAGCAAATATTTTTGCTTTGGATATATCTTACTCATAACCCAAAGTTTGGAACTTATCCCCAAACATATTCCATTTCAAATGGTTTATCTCAAAAATTGGCCAAAAAACAATTGAGAGTTTATCTATTATGTCATTTTATCTCCCTAGAGAAAGCCTATTGTTGATAACTTGCTAAAAGCTATGTTAGGAGGCGCTATTACTTTGGTTGAAATAATTTTCTAGCTGCTCTTCATATGTGTACTATTTATAAAGGTCGTACACATACGGCTCTTCCGCCTAGAGTAAAAGCTCTTCTGTTCGCTTGTTTTCTTGTTCTAATTTAACTTTTATGTCTAGCAATATTTTAGTTTGAACTTTTAACTTAACAGTAAGAGAAAATTAGCTAAATAATTTATTCACCTGTGTAGAAGAATATGTAAGGTCGAAGGGCGATTTCGTGACGTTCTGTACCCACGTGGTCTCGAGAACGTCGCATGGGTGCCCCTTACCGCCAGCTTCGTGTCCTCAGGCATAGATCGAGGCTCTTCGAATATTCTAAGCCAAATCTATCTTGGTCCCCCAAAGGAGTAGCTTCCTTTCCCCAAGATCGTGCGAGTCGTGGAGACTCTCACCCAGACAATCCCCGCCACCAGCGGAGCATCTATATAATCCCCCGACTCGGTTCAGCAGGTAGCACTGTAGTACGGTACCACCGGAGGCCAGCTGCACGTCTCAGCACTGTTCTGCCTAACACCGCATACGAGCAAAGGACACGCTCACCCGTTGCTATCGGAGTGACCGGTGATTTCGATTCGAGGAAGAAGTGTAAATCGACATCCGTGAGCTGTGCCATAGTCAATCGGCAAGTATCTGACGAGGAATTCCATCTCTGAAGGTAACCCAGCTTCCCCATAACAGTCATCGTATCCCGACCGGCCCATCACTTCAACGAACACGTATACAGTTGCAATCGTTGACGCCTATAGATTATTCTATAATCTGGTCTACCCAAACCGTCCCATCCTTTGTGTGAACCACGGATTAAAATCTCATATTTATCCCTCTTGTGATCTGTCCCGTGCCGACATTTATTTTTACATGTACGATCATTCTCTTTAACTCTATATCTATATATACTTCAAGTCTATTTATTTGTTAGTAAAAGTATATTTTTGCTATCTTCTTTTTCTTGCAACCCTGAACGAGTACCAGCTACCTGCTAATCTTTGGCCAACTTTCACTCTGAATTATTTGTTTCGAAAGGACCCCGCGATTGAAAAGTTAACCATTTCCACTGAATTTGTAACTATTCACTGTTTACGAACCGGCTAGGTCGACTCTCAAACAGACTTCGACCAAACCCCCCAAAAAGGCATATATATATATATATATATATATATATATATATATATATATATATATATATATATATATTTATAGAGAGAGAGAGAGTCCGGCCATTCCACGTCAACCTGATTTCTTGAGTTCTCCAGGAGACAAGACAAGGTGAAATAAAGTTTGACACAAAACACGGACAGAAGAGAATTAAAGGAATTTTCGAACAATTAGGCCTAGATTATTCTGGTTCCAAGTTCCATGACAAAATTTTCTACCAGGTGTCGGTGACTGAGAATGGGATCATATTAAAATATTGTTGTGGATCATTTAGGTGAGACTGTTACAGGCTTTAAACCTGTACGTGTTTGGTAAAGAAGCAAATACCTCTTAAAGTTACATACACAAGCTCTATACTACTTTGTGTTTTGCGAATCAGTAACCCCCAAAATGGTTAAATAAAAAACCTGTAGACACCGTAAATCTTAAGATGCTACGTTAAATGAGAACGAAATTAACAAAGTAAAATCTCTTAATATGAGTTAAGCATTATTTAAGAAGGAATCATCGCAGCGATTACCTAGCCATACTTCCAATGAGGAAAATGATGAGAGAGATATCACACACCACGTAAAGAAATATTACAAACCAAATTTTATCTTAGCCAAGAAATCTTTCCTTTATTGACTCCAAATATTTTTTGGGGGTTGGATTGGCAAAGTGAGTAAATAATAGGCTATGACAAAGGGGAAGACTATTATTCAAAGTATATGTATAAATAACGTAGATTCAACTAATTATATTTTGCATAAACAGTAAAACAACAGCAGTGTGAATTCTAACCATTGCCAAGGAAATCTTCTATATTAAGGACCATATCCTTAATCACTGCGATAATCCTTCAAGTAGCAACTTAAATTATTAGAAAATATTAATAACATTTATGATATCTTAATAATAACTAAGGAAAAATAAACTGGTGGAATAGATATTGGCAACTCGTAATCAGCTTTAATAGGCAACTGGAAAACGTAGACCAAATCACGAGCGAATGAATAAATTAACCGAATCCAACAATACTTATGCCTCATGCCTCAATACATTTACTCACTCCATTAAACAAGCAAATTTATTGTATTTTTCGTATAAATCAATGTTGAATATAGCTGTAATTCATCCAATTGTTAGATTCAACTCTCCCAAACGCAATCTTCAAAATAAGTAAGGCAATAGATATTCAAAATTACGCCCTTAAAAAAGTTATATGTACAATTTCAGATCCTAAATATGATTTATTCCAACTCACTTTTTTGAAAAAAAGCCAAAGTCGAATCAACTCTGTTGCAAGGTTGGTGAAAACAATATTTTATGAAACTTTTTTCGACAAAATATATATGCAAATCACCCCAAACTCTCCCTGGGATTATATCAGCTTCAGTTTTCGCTTGATGTGTAAGGACATTTCCGTATCTAAATATTAAATAAGCCAAATAAATTAATAGAGATAATTTAAGAGTTGTTTAAATTGAATGAATTGTCACGGGTTTTGTTTCGGGTTGCTCCTTCCCCCCGCTATTTAAGAAACGATTGAAAAACGGGATATGTTGGCAAATTTGAATTCGGCGTTCTTCTAACTGCTTGGCTTCAAGGTTACCAATGTTTGAAAAAAGGTCGAATCCTTGCTAAGGGTAGTCAGTGTGTGAAATACATTGGATTTTTGTACACTTACAGAATTCAACGTCCACATAGGTAACTATCAATATGAATACTTTCAAGGTATAATATCTTAAAATTATGTACTTTCCGCGCCAAACTGAAACCATATTTTTTCGACCTCGAATGCCTAAAAAGACCGTAAGTACTTGTATAATAGTGAAAATTGGGCTTAGATCTTCTGAAGTTTCACCAAAATATACGTTATATATAAGAATCCTTATCTTATACCAACGAAATCTACTCTAATTTTATGAGTTTAGCATATCATAAGTAAATTCCGTATTGGGGTATAAACTGAAGTAATAATGAAGGATGAATTGACATCAAATTGGGCTGAAAGCGTCTAAATACTGAAAATAATTAATGCAATATTAAGAATTGAGCTCATCCGTACGCTGTGTGGAATGGGAACCCCCCCCCCAAAAAAAAAAAAAAAATGAAAAGCTTTCCATTCAAAACCTAAGATTACGGATCGGTCGCATTAACTTGTAATCAGCTAGTTAGTTCAATCTCAATGGATTGCAGTTAAAGACTAAATGATCGCCTTGATTTCTTACTCCTATTTTCTAACCTAGAGCTATTTCTTAGAAGAAAATAAGGAAGGAGCGTGAAATTTTTAAATGACTCTACAAGCATGCCTTCTCATTTTTAGAGAAGTGAAAATTGTAGATTTCATGTATTCCTTTCTGTCCGCAAATGTTTAATAAATGTATCCGACTTCAAACAATGGTTCTGAATTCTAGTTGATGGTCACGTGGAATTCATGAACGCAATGCAATATCCATCTAAATAATCTGTCAAAAAGAGAAATAATAGTTTGAATAAATTTGTGAGGGTGTTAGCTTGTCATAAACAAAATATGTTAATAGATAATGTAGATTCTTGCAACACCCTAAAACTATGTAAATAGAATAATAGTCGTGAAATGAAAGATAAGAGCAACATTTATCGATTAATTTTATCACGGGTGAAAGTGTAAACAGGCTCTAAGTTTAGGTTACAAAGAATAGATGAAAATTTGTCTCTTATGACGATAATAATTATATTCACTGAATATTATAATATTTCATCCGTGACTCAATTTAAGAGGAATTTTATCCTAAAACTTCATTGAGTAAAATGAAGCCGAAGTTGTGTTCAATTGGGTAAAAATACTCGTACATCGGTAATGCATCAAAATTTGTTAGGCGAGAAAAAAGAAACATATCTCGCAGAATCAGTTTACTAGATGAAAGTTGATTTTATAACAAAAAAAGGCCGAGATAAAAAGAAAAGGAGTCACTGATGTGCAGAAAGTAAATTAGAAAATGTAGCAAAATCAATTACAGTAAAGCTTGGGATGGCGAAATATATAGAATTTAAAGGAAATAAATTAGCTTTTGTGAACAAAAAAAGCACCCAGAAAATTTTAATTTGGCAAAAAGAAAGCAACTCTTTCAAAGTTACTAAGGCTGTTGAATCCGAAAAAAATAGGTTTACACGAATAAACAGTGTTAGCATTTTGTTGCGAAGGTAATCAAACTGAAACTCAGAGTAATTTTATTGGGTGTATTTTGTTCAACAAAATTTTGATAGCAAGGAATATAGCACAGGTTTGTAATATAAAATTACTTGCAAGTTTGTATTCCTGAACTCATTATGTTTAGAGATATTCAGGTTAGTATTTTATTTGCCATTTTCTATTATTTACTCTGCAATATTTTCCGCTCCATGCTTATTTCAGAACTAATAGTTTGGGAGTTTTCGGCAGCTTATTGTAACCTGTATCATCTTTCTTTTAGTGAAGAAGCTCACATTAATCGCTTGAGACCATGGTTGCAAATTACCTGCAAGAAGAAGGAAAGAGGATTTCAAGTGATTAAGGGAATGAATAAAAGATGAAAGGAAACTAATTATAAGAATATATTTCAATTTAGAACTTGAATAAACTTAATACCCGAGCAAGATAAAACAAACCATGATTTATATTATAATTTAGAAAAGATACTATACAGAAATATTACTTGAATGTAAGAGTAACAGGAAAATATCCCAGAAAATCAAATGATTAGAGAGGAACATAAATAAAGTAATTTGCTTACTACAACGACGTTCATTGAATTCATGTTGTTTTTAATGCGGTAAGTCCTACATTTGATTTATCAAAAAACCTGGTGTGGGGGTTAAATTATTACAATGGCTGCGTATAATTCAGAATAAATTTTAAGTAAAACATTAACATAGAATTTTCTGAAGGTGAATCAGTGCTTAAAAGAACAATCAACGGTAAAATTTAAAAATATTGGTTTACGAAGGCTATATGGTGGAATTATTATCAAAAGACAGCATTAGCTTAATATTTTATAATTATCTATAATTGAAGAAAACAAAACTATTTAAGGCAATATTCAATAAAAAGGAACACACTCGTTTGAAACCACTATGGTCTGTAATACTTCTAGTTATCTTTGTAATAGTTGTTTATGAGTTATATTTCGTAATGAAGGTGTATCACACATTATAAGTTGAAAAGACAATATTTCCACCGACTTTGCTAAATTCGGAAAGTGAAAGATCTGAGCAACAATGCATAAATGATGAGGAGTAGCAGGCCATCTAAACAACTTTATTTTGTAAGGTCTACTGCGGAGCGCCTCAAAATTTGTCAACAAATCGTGTTACCCTGAAAAAAAGTAAAGAAAATTCTATAGTAATGCAAAATACTGAGGTATAAAGATTAATGTAAGTTGAATGTATTAAGTTAATTTCATTTAAAACTCCTGTTTGCCGTTACAAGTGCGACCCCTGAGTAAAAATTGGGTATTGGAAATTATCTTAAGATGGAGATAGCGACATCTAAATATTTTACAAATTTCTGCCTAATAAAGAATACTGAATCCAATGCCGAAGATATATTACTCTTAAAGAATCCGTACTCACATTTTCCTACCCTACAATCAAGACAGCCCTCAAAGAAGAAAGAACACATCCTTACGACTCCGACTCAGTGGCTCAAGTCAAAGGCACTCTCAAAATGAAACGAATCGGTAACTACCAAGAAGAACCGGCATCATATCTTACTACCACGGCGTGGTACCATAAATATGTGACAAAGCAACTTGGTAAATCAACAAATATAAATAATAACATTAAAAACAAGTGCCCGAATGTAACTTAGGCCATCTCAGGGCCTTTTAAGAGGACGTCGAGACATAATTCTTAAGTTGCCAAATCGGGTTAAAATATTGTCTTTTTGTGACATTATAAGGGGTGATAGACTTTCTGGGCTATAGAAATATTACTACTAGGACAATACTACAAAGATAGGAACGAAGAACTTTTAGAAGATTTTGTAGCCCATTTAATACAAATACTTTTTTACAAGTATATATGGAAATGTTTTTATTTTATTTTTATTAAAGAGTTCATCCGTCGACTGTATATTATAAGAACTTTTAATGAGTTAAACTTAACATGAGCAAAGAGAATGATAAAAGATTGGCTTACCTTGGGAAAAGGAATAATACAGTATCCCGGGAATTATAATATTTCGTTCCAGAGAATATTGTTGCCGTCTGGAGTATTTATTCCATTTGTTAATATTTTGGGTAAGCTATCTTTAACTCTCTCTTGTAACAATGAATTTATTGAAAAAGACGTCCAGAACGCCTTTAGTTATGAATATGTGAAAGTTTACCCTTTTGTGAGAACTGAGAGAACCGACGCTTTTTCTTCTGCGCCGAAGCCTTTTGTCATGAGTCACGCAATATTATATTAAATTTTAGTGAAAAAACTATCACCTAGTAAACATAAAAGTTTAGCCAAGCAAATTATCATTCTCTAGAAAAAAATAATGAATATTTTATATTTAAATTAATGATTGAAATATATAGAATAATGAAAATGACAATGACATCAAACATAAATTATTATATTTTGCCTCTCAACAGAAGTGCAATGAACCATTGCACAAATGAACATATGTTAAAGGAAGGTAAAGTTGACAAAAAAAGAATTTAAGGAACACTCCATTATAGCTACTCTCTCAAGGTTTTGCACCCTTCGTGCATTCTGTCAACGCATGCTTTAACAGCTAACCGTTTAGATCAAGTACCTAGTGCATTAACTGGTGGAGTATCATTAACATCTCTTGAGTTGTTATCCTTAATATTAATTGTTCCATTAACCAAATCATTTACTAAACTTTGATTAGATAGACTTTGATTTGAGATATTTAAAGAATCTGTTGCAGAATACCCACAAGGAACATCATCCTTACTCGTTTCACGATCAACTACTACATTATCTCCAGTAACAAATTTCTCGCAGAATTGATCACCGACACCCGATAAGTCATTGTGAGCATGCGTCAGTGATAATTCCAGAGGATATAAATGATTAATAGAATGATTAACAATGTGTCCATCTCCTCTTTTGACTTTAACACTTCTAACTTTATTGTCACATCCGAGAACTAGTTCTATTATTCTACCCAATAACCAGTATGGGCGTGGTTTATTAGGAAATTTTATTAAAACTACTAACCAGATTTTATTCTATTAAACCAATTATTTTTATGAAGTTCTCTATAATGCTCTCTAAGGCTTAATAGGTAATTTTCATACAATAAATCTTTAAAATATTAAAAAACTTTATTGCGAAGTTCAAGAGACTCGAGGAGTCCCTCTCTGGTCGGAGGATCTCCATTTCATATTCTATTATCATTAGAGTCTCTTAATAATATGAAAGGATTTGTATTTATTTTGGAAAAGGAATTAGGATAATGATTTCTAAGTCATTATCAGATGACCTATATGTCAATGGTCTGGAGTTAATAGCAGATTGAATATCTGCAATCACAGTCAGAAGCTCAAAATAAGAAAGTCTTGCTCTTCCTATGCTTTTATATAAACAAGTCTTAATAGTACGGATGAGACGTTCCCAGGTGGAACCAACCCAAGCTGAGTAAACTGGTATCCTAATATGTTTGATATTAAAGTTTATAAATTGATTATTAAATTCATCTGTGCCCATTGCCTTTTCTAATATATTTCTACTAGATACGAATGACCTAGCATTATCACTATAGAGAGTAGATGGGACATCAAACAAATTAACAAACCTAAAGAATGCTAGGATAAAGCTACGTGTGGACATATCTGGAACTAATTCAATGTGAACGGCTCTAACATCGAAAAACGTAAAGACTAATAAATACATTTTGATGTTCTTGCCAGTTGAATCATTTACCCAAAGATGACCAGTATAATCTATCCCTGTATGATTAAAGGGTTTAACAAAATTTACTCTATGTCTGGAAAGATTAGTCATCTTAGGATATTTGAAAGATAGTGAATTGAATTTATGACAAATCATGCATTGACGCAGTGTT
Source organism: Ceratothoa steindachneri (assembly GCA_963969495.1). Taxonomy (NCBI): domain Eukaryota; kingdom Metazoa; phylum Arthropoda; class Malacostraca; order Isopoda; family Cymothoidae; genus Ceratothoa; species Ceratothoa steindachneri. Next base: position 144,982,811 of record OZ018326.1, on the reverse strand, counting down.
TTTTTGACAATCTGTCTCATACGTGGAATCCAAAATCCTCCCATTCGAACAGCATTCAACGTTGATTGTATCCCAAGATGTTTACATCTGCGATGGTAAGATTCTACAATTAATGTTGTGAGATGGTGATCCTTGGCCAGCAAAATAGGATTTACAATGTTGTAATCATACATAGCTGTTTTCCCAATTTTACCTTTGGATCTTATAACCCCCTTTTAATCTAAAAATAAATCAAGTCTATTGACTAGTTCAGGCACTTTCTTCTTATTTTGATTGACATTTTCCAAATATTCCAATTCCTAATGAAATTTAGATTTCTGCATATATTTAATCTAATAGATCTTTCCTGTTTCCATAGGTTCCAAAATAATTTTCTGGCTCAAGTTAATAAAATGGAAAATATATTTAGTTACAACGAAGAGTTTATTTAGAGAAGAAAACCTATTGATATCCAAAAATAGGGGTTTCTATATTATCGTTGACTTATAATATATTAGTAGTATGATAAACCTTAACAACTTGTTTGCCCTCTTCTGATAAACAACCTAAGGAATTGACTGGCCATGAAATGGGAACAGTAGAGAGCCATGACGGTCCTTTGAACCATAATTCTTGCTTACTTTCGAATTCTTTGACAGTTAATCCTCTGGTGAGCAAATCTGCAGGATTCTTTTCTGAATTTACAAGTTTAAAGTTCATATTAACTTGATCATTTTCTATGATAACTTTCTTGAAAACTCTAATATCTTTGATTCTGTTCATAGTAAATACACTTTTTGTTTTCACATTTTCCATTAGTAACCAAGATAGTACTATTTGTGAATCAACTGATATACATATATCTTTAAACTTTATGTCAGGGAAGGAATCCAAGATTGTAGGAAGACATTTTAAGGCCAAGTAAACCGCCATTCGTTTCAAAGTAGGCAGAGTTCTTGGTTTTAATGAAGGCACTTCAGCCTTTGCATACAGAAGTTGTGAGTTTCCATTGCTTACATTGTATACAGTGAAACCATAACATAGATTAGAAGCATCGGAAAATATGAATAAATTATTAATGTTATCTTTAGAGATGCAAGATCTAGGAAAAGTTAGGTGAAAGATTTGCTTAAAATTAGCCTAAAGTTCTTGCCACAGTTTTTTATATCGTTCTGGATTGGCTTGATCCCATGAAAGTTTCTCTGCCCAAAGCTTTTGCATTAGAATTTTACCCCGTGCTTTTATAGGCAAAATCAATCCAAGTGGATCAAATAACTTTAAAATTTGAGATAAAAATTACGATTGGTGTTTGCAGCTTGATTGATATCAATAGCTGCTAACTGAAGAGCATCTTCATTTATTAAGTACTTATAACCAAGCTCTTTCTCACAATCATTATAATGTTGGACTATGCAGTTGTCTCTAGCAAATGCGTCTCTTAGCGCTTTGCAATTAGAGTTCCAAGAACGCAACTGGAATCCACCTTTCTTCATCCTTGCATCAGATTCCTTATAGAGATCAAGTAGTTCTTCTTCAGAATTTCCAGTGAGTATCAAGTTATCTACATAAAAATTTGAGTTTAAGATACTTGTGCAATCATCCTTGGGATATTAGTTAACATGATGTTTAATTACATAATTTAAAATGAATAGGCTGGCATTAAACCCCAAAATAATAGTTCGAAATCTTTATGTAACTAATTTGCCATCTTCCATCATAAGAAATGAAAAACGATTTTTATCTTTCTCATTTGCCAATTGAATTTGCAAAAATGCTTGTTTTATATCACTAAGTATGGTGTACCTATAAGACCTAGATTGTAACATTAGTTGGGTGAGGTTATTTATTAATTTTATTCCAGCATATGCTGCTTCATTTAAAGATGGCTTGTTGTTAACTTTAAGAGAACAATTAAAAACCAGACGGATTTTGGTAGTAACATTGGGTTCAGATTTTATGATTAGATTTTATGACTGGTTTATAAGGAATCCATATATGTTTGTGATACATTTCTGGTGAGATATCAACCCTTTCAATGATTCCATCCTCTAATTTTCTTTTAAAGACCTCTTGATAGGCCTCCCATTGGCCATTCTTTTGAAGTTTATCAACTACTTTGTTGAGGATTGTGATAGAAATGCCTTCATTTGATGGAACTTCTTTTATGATATTATCATGCCAAGGCAGGGCTACAAAATATTTATTGTCCTTGAACTCAATCTTGGATTCAAAATCTTCAATTTTCTTAGCGTCGTATTCACTTTGATCTTCACTAAATTCAGTGCATCCAACTGACTCTAAACTAAACATGTTTTCTAATCCTTGTTCTACAGAACAATCTGTAAATGCAGTATCAAATGAATTGAAATATGTTTTCCTCGGTTCCAAGACAAATTTTACATGAGTAGACGGCTCCTCAACCCTATAAAGCCCAACAGCATCCATGAAATTAATTGAAGTATTTGTTACTGAAGATTTATCCACAGTTGCATTGCTAGTTACTTGAGATGGATTTAAAAAATGCATTATGTTCCCAAAAGGCACAATACTTGAAGACATAAGCCATGCTGTTCCATTTATACATTTTATTTTTTCCATTTTAGGAATAAATTGAATCACATCAACTCCAAGAAGTCCTTGTAATGTGATATTTTCACCATGTTCTGCTAGAGATTGATCTGCCATTTTAAAACCTTCAGATATTATGTTATTAACAGCTATGGGAAGATCTAATACATGTAAATGGATATCAAATTCACTATCAATTAAGATAGGCAATGGAAGATCTTTATAGCCAGGAATACTAACGTCCATAACACATTCTTGGAATTTTCTCTTATTTGTTCCGAGAAAAGTTTTTACATCATAATTCAAATATGCCCAATCAAAGGTATCACATTTAAGAACATCCATTACCTTTTGACTTAAATAAGATCTCTGACTGCCATCATCCAATAAACATTTAACGTTGTAAGAATTTCCTCCCCTTTTAAACCTTAATTCAATTATAGGCAACAAATATGGTTGATATGTAGAAGCACTCATGTTGATGCAAAGATTTGAATGCAGAGATGTATCGTTTTTCGGTTTGTGACAAAGTGCTAATATGTGACTATAACATTTACAGTAATAACATGGAAAACAAAGTTTATTATATTTTCCTAGACATGTCTTACTTAAATGTTTATTGCTAGTACAAAAATAAAAGAGTTTTAATTCTTTACATCTAGCCTTTCTAGAATCTAAAGTCTCATACTTGGAGCAAAGAAACATAAAATGTCCCTGAACTGCAAGAAATTAAAAAATTATCTGTTTCCTTGGCAAAAGTTACTGAGGTTTTAAAATTTTCTAGATTAGATGACTTAGTGTGACTCTCCATTGGTTTTAAAGTCAAAGGGTGGCTTGTTTTGCCCAGAGTTAAAGTTAAAGAAGGGCTTGTTTGGTTTCCAATTGAAATTATTTTTGGAATTAGCGGAAAAATCTTTACTTTCAGTAGCAATTTTATAACTACTAGAAGAAGAAGTCCTAAGTAGAGTTTTGATTATGTCGTTATAATGATCAAAAGGATTCACCACTGTAGGGTAATTAAAACTTACTTTGTGCACTAATTCTCTTTTTATGGAGGCAGGTAACTTGGAGAATAATATATGACTAATAAGTTTGCAACCTGATGAATCTTCCTCCAACAAATTTATATTATAGGTTTTAAGATCATATAATAGAGTTCTACTTTTACTTATATACATTTTAACATTAGCAAATGTATTATCAAACTTAGGATATCGACAAATTAATTGTTTGAAGATTTCATCTACAATGTACTCAATATCCCAAAACTCCTCTTTAGGCATTTTAAGTGCTATTTCATAGTTATCATCTGTTATTGATAAATGAGAAATGGTGTTGAAGGCATAATCATGAAGAAAGCTTCTTAGGTAAGTGAGTTTCACAGCATCTGATAAAGATTCGCAAGCATCTATACAATCTTGAAACTGTTGTAAAAAGTTCTTGAATTCAAATTTATCACATGATTTACCACTAAATGTTTTACATTTAAGTTTAAGCATTTTAACTTGTGAATATTTGTGCACATTCACTGATTCAATAGGGTTTTCACTTTTTTTTAAAGCTGTGGAAATTTTATCTAACTTATCTGTTATACCTACCCTATAGGCAACTTGACTGTCCATTTTCTTAACTCTATTTTCATACTCTTCTAGCAATTCACCTTCGTCAAACAAGTCAATAATTAAATCATTCACTTCATCAACTTTAACCAAAAATTTCAACATATCGTCCTTTCTACTAACAAAGGAATCTTGAGAAAGTTCATCTATATCTATAGTCTCTAAATTCTTAAAGGCAGCTGTTATCCTACCTTTAAATCCAGCTCTTTTCCTTACTAATTCCTTGAGTGTAGTTTCTAACTCTGGTTTAGATGAAATGGTGAAGAAATCAAGGCAATTTATTATAAAGTAATTAAAAAATACCGCAAATAAATTAGGCACACTATTCTGCACAGAGTAATCTTAATTAATTATGACGAACCGATGCAATAGAGAAAAGAAAGGTCCTAACTAACTCTTTAAACAATGAAAATACAAAAAAATTCTGCACTATAGTACGATCTATAACATTTGTAATAATCAAAACAAAATATAGAAATAAACTCTTACCCATTAACCTTTCTACTAGGTTATATTAACTAAGTTAAATTCAAATAATGATAGCGATTTCGGCAGCAAATTATTTCTAATTTGTAACATCCATGTCAAGAACAAATAAAATAGATCACTTATAAGTATAAACAATAGGCTTTAGATTTTTTACATATTTTAATACGATATCGTACTAGATTTAGAACAACGTGCAATATAACAAAATAAATTTTACTCTTACTCGAATTATACAAGGAAAACTATTAAATATAAAAAACAAAATTAGCACTTGGGTATCTTAACAATCAACAAACACTGGGTTTCATTAAAAAGTGAGAGGGCGAGGGAGAAAATATTAAAAGATATGTTTGATAACCAAATGTAAATGAATCAATAATTTGATATTCTCTGGAATTTTTAATATAAGAACTTTTAATGAGTTAAACTTAACATGAGCAAAGAGAATAATAAAAGATTGGCTTACCTTGGGAAAAGGACTAATACTGTATCCAGGGATTTATGATATTTCGTTCCAGAGAATATCGTTGCCGTCTGGAGTAGCTTATTCCTTTTGTTAATATTTTGGGTAAGCTATCTTTAACTTTCTATGGTAACGATGAATTTATTGAAAAAGACATCCAGAACGCCTTTAGTTATGAATACATAAAAAGTTGACCCTTTTGCGAGAACTGAGAGAGCTGACGCTTTTTTTTCTGCGCCGCCGAAGCCTTTTGTCATGAGTCACGCAATATTAAATTTTAGTTAAAAAACTATCACCTGGTTAACATAAAAGTTTAGCCAAGCAAATTATCATTCTCTAGAAAAAATTAATGAATATTTTATATTTAAATTAATGATTGAAATATATAGAATAATGAAAATGACAATGACATCAAACATAAATTATTATAATATATGAAAAAAGATCCAAGACAAATTGGTACGCTTAATGTAGCGGCATTATTAGACAACTGTTCTACTTCAAGTCCAGCGTGACATCCTTCATCCTCAACCAGGAAGACTATACTTATTTGATAGCTTATCCACCAGTCCCCCAAAAAACTGGTGTGAATCTACCCCTTTATGTTCCCATCTTTACCGTCATAGACAACCGTTATTAAATGTTTTGGCTAAGTTAACTGTGTTAATATATTAATATTAAGCGTTTTCTATAATGGTAAAGAGGCTAACATAAAGGTGAAACTTTAATTCCACTTTTTTGGACTGGTGGATTAGCTATCCTATAAATGTAGTCTTACAGTTTGAGGACGAAAGGATGTCACGCTGGAGCTGGAGTAGAGCAGTTGTCTAATAATGCCACTACATTAACCGTACCAATATGCATATATATATGCCTTTCGTAGGGGTTGGCATTAAAAAATTTATGCTGAGGTAAAAGGCCGCGAGAAAATGTTTCAATTTATCGTTTTCATTTCAAATTCATACGCCATCCGGAACCGAAAGCTTCCTTAACTTTCTCTTTTTAGAGAAATGGATGGTAGCCTTGTCATATGGGTGGCGCTCCTGAAGAGGGTTGAGGAACTCCATGAGACTTTTCTCGGTGATTAAGGAGTTTTTACTATTACTTTTGACCTTTTTGCATTAACATGGACGTTATATTTCATTATAAATAAAAGCATATATATATATATATATATAAATATATATATATTTTTCTTGTTAAAATGTCGCGGGAAACAGTTTGTATGAACGAAGAAAAATAATAATTAATTCTGCTAATTTGAAACTTTAAGGAGTCATAAAAATAACTATGTCTGAAATAGTGGCAATTACCATTATTTTTCATTTCTAAGGTAAATTTTATTAAGGAGCAAAACTGGTGTTCTTGTCAAAAAATTAATTAATGCCAAGATTATTAGGCCAAAGACATGATGTTATTACTTTCACTGAACCTAAATGAAAAGTATATTGTTAGTTAATGGTCAAACACCAGTTTTCATGAACTAAATATAAAAGTTAGTAAAGGCAGTAGACAATCAATTTCCCATAGTCATACCAAACTTCAGTTGATAGGTTTCCGATAAATGTGAATTTTCAATTAGAGTCAACTATTTAAACAAAATTAATAAAATTGTAGGCAAGATGGAACGCAGGAAAGACAAAGATTTTTTTAACAAAGGTCAGTCAGGCGCTCATTTACAGGGGGTTACTGAATAGGGAAGATATATCAAAACTAACAAGATAAAAACTTTATGATATCGAAATAATTCAGTCTGCAAATGAGGTGGGAAATTTTAATATGTGAATCCGAAATTGTGCCCACCAAAGGAAAATATTTTAGGCGCCGGGCGAGACATTTATATAAATTCTAAACATTGAGCCGAATCACATCATACAGAATGAATGACCAAACCTATCTAATTTTTGGATTTAAGCCTTTTGAAAAAGGCATAAAGATAGGCGCGAAAAACATTGGAAAATTCAATAACAAGTTCAGGATATTTATTTAACTGAATTTCAATTTCAATTTTATCGTTAGAGTTTTTTCCAACAAAGTTTCATATACTGTTATCACATTACTAATACTTAATTTTTTTCCAAAATCTACAGTTTTTCCAACATAACAATCTGCTGCGGTTATGAATATTTTCATTCTTTTGTAATGCATTATGACCAACTTAAAACAGGCGGGGTAAATGTGATGGCTAGTGGTTAGGAAACAAGTATGTATACGCACATCATTTAATTAATTATGGAGATATATAAACGAGAAATACTATTAAATTGCTCCTTATGGGAATCAACCTTACGTAGAAGTATTATTTAAGAATTCACTATTAACTATAAAACATTTCAATAGTTGATCAATCCTATTTTGTTCTTTAACCACTTTGCGGTTAATAAAATTAATATTGGGTTACATAAAGTGTTTATATCCAAATTTTTCTATTTGTCGAAAATATGAGTCTTCTTATTTACATATTATGAGAGAGAGCATGTTTGACTTCATATTTAGCACTAGAAGTCTGTTTCTAAAAAATTCTTAGCTTTCCTTCGTCAAATATAAAGCATATATATATATTTTTTTTTATTTAGCTCCAAGTCATCAGCGTTGAATCTCTTTTAATCATAGCAATAATGTAAAGAATTTAATTGATTCTTCAAGGAGGGGGCACGGATTATCAAAGCTCTAGTCAAGGATAATAAAAAAAAAGTTAGCAAGGCTAAGAATGCAGTTCAATTATGCATTATTGAGAATTATAATATTTCTATCATCAATTTAAATTATTATCTGATAGACAAAGAACTTAATGTAAGTCTAAAGGAGCATCTAACCAATACCCTGCATTGCAGAAAGCAGTAACTCATTTAGGCATATGTCTCTCTCTCATTATTTGATTAACAGGGATATCGCCTAAGTATTCTTGCATTCAAGCATTTATGTCTCCAGAAACATGATTGGATCATTTTGAATTTCTTCCGCCCTGAATTTTAATATGAATCCATGTTTTTTTAGTCTTGACCTTTATATTATTAGCATAGTAAATCTCTAACTAGTAAAATCTCCCTATAATTAACTCTGGTTCTGATTTTTTCTCATCTCTATACGTTGATTCCTTAACTGTTTTATTAATTTTCTAAATGATTCCCTTCTAATAAATAAATAAATTTGCCTGTATCTTTCTTTGGGGGAAGAGTCTCTACTTGCTGCGTTTCATGTTTTCCGTGACCACCAAAATTTCCTTCTATATATTAAAAATGTAAAACACTTGATTTAAATATTTTATGTATTAAAAATGTCGAAACGTTCTTAATATCATACTAAGCTATGCCATTATCCTCCAAACTCTGCGTTTTTATGCTGGATTCCTTCTCCATTTTTGTATCCGGATTACAAGCTGGCCCAAGAGGCATATTTCCTATAATGGCCTCAATATTCTATTTTTAATTTTAATAGTAAACAGCAAATAATGGATGAACTTATCAGATCCATTTTCGAGAGAAACCAATAAGAATAAATTTACATAAAAAGATTGCTATTGGAGGACTTTTTCAATATATTTTAAGAAATCATCGATTCTTTAATGACCTGAAAATCACAAGAAACTTTAACATTTCGTAATATTGACAGTAAAATGTGAAATTTATTCATTATATAAATAACCTTTTGCCTGAAATAATTTAATCTCGTCCATTTTGTCTCATATGACAGGAAATTTCTGACTATGGGTCTTTTGATCACGATCAAAATTGCCACAAAAGGGAATCTAATGTATGTTCATTATTACACACAGCATCTCGATTACATTCGTTTTTACTAGCCTTTTTTTACTAAATTTTCATTGAAGTAAATTTAAATGTCATTTGTGTGTTTTCTTAATAATTGCATTGAATGAAATAGAAAGACAAGAATTTAAATGAATTCAATATGCAGAGAGGGAACGCAATGGAGAAATAGATAATTTACATAAATAATTTAGTGGTTGGCAAAAGTAGAATTTTTTGGTCTTCCATAAGTCGGCAGCAAAGCAAGATTATAGGGTCCACTGAGAGATAATATTTCTGAATCTAGTTGGATTTTTAAACGTCAATTACGATTAATTCGTTAGTAATTCAAGTTTAAATTAAGGCGAAAATGCTATAATGAAATTCGGTATCATTTGTGAGGCAGAAATCTCGGCAAAACTGACACCGTTACAGCCGGCGAAAAAAGAAGAAATTGAAAAGAGTTTAATTTAATTTAAATAAAATTTAAAATAAGAAATAACAGTAAAAATAATATTAAAAATTAACAAAAGAACAACCAAAAAAACAAAAGGCACAATTAACCAACTAAAAGGAGGGCCAATCCCCTTCAGCTATCTAGGTGCGCATTCATCATTCTAGAAATTAAATGCAAATAAAGATTCCCCCCTATTTCCAAGATAATATGACAATAGAATCCGGTACCTTTCATTTAACTTCCCTGAGAACCAGAGAGAGCATAGTGGCATCCTTCATATCAGAAAAAAGGACGTACTGTTACGGAAGCTATGCACAATTGCAGATTGAACATAAAGGTGTTGCGCAGTCAGATGTTCGAAACAGTCTTTGAGAATCTTTAGCACAGAACTTAAACAGATGGTGATGCGCTCAGCAATTATATCCTATTCTGAGTGTGAAATAGTACTTGAATAAGTTCAGGAATTGGAATAGAGGTAAATAGGAATAGATGGGATGCAAAGACTTAACATCAAAATCTCAGTGGCCATGTTTCATCTTTATTGCCATGCAGCTGGATGGGTTTCTTTACCTATGGCATATAATCCTGTTGACAAAGAGAGAAGAGCTAGTTCGGTAGATCATGCTATAGCGTCAACCTGGCCCAGTCATCACTGTGCTCTTTTACAAAAATGGCTACATGTCTAAAGAGACAGCAGTAAACAATCTTTATAATAAGACAAGTGTAGATAGGTGTGACCACATAAAACTTGGGAACAAGAGAATGTGGAAAGTAAAATGACAATAAGGCACGGAGTAGGCCTTACAGATGCTAGCGATGAGAAATCGTACTGTATCGAGTCAAAGCTGCCTGATTTTATAGACTAAGCAATCTATTGCATACAGTTAGGCCGTAAGACAAACTTTGGGAAGAAGGTAAAGAAGCCAAGCCCACCTTACAATGAAGGCTCTGTCTTTACGGACATGTACCCAGTGTGATGCAATGTAGAAATCAAATAAGGCGTAGCTTTAAGAACAAAGCCATTGGAATAAAACATTCCAATTTTGTACCCTCCAGGGTAGCTTCTTGGATCGAAATTTGGACTCAATGATCTACGAATAAGGAAGAACAGCACATTCGGTTTCTTCGCCCTGAAACTAAAAGGTTCTTGTCATAATTAACTTCTATAATTAGCAAAGGAAACGTCAAATTCAGCCTCATGCGTAAATACAACTGGAGGCTACGCGTGGCTATGCTGAACCCGCATAAAGTTTGGAATTTTTGGACAATTTTGGACCATATGATCCCGTGAGAAAAGGCGTAATAAAGAAGAGAGAAGGTAAAGAATGCATATATTGCAATCGCAAGATTATGTGATCATTTCCATAGCAAATATGAGTGAGATTGCGGAGAAAATAGCCAGGATTTGGCCACAAAAATGATATGATATTGGAGGAATTACTGTCAATCAAATGTGAGACGAAAATTGATCACATTGAAAAGAAACAAACGTGAAGGAGATCCAGTTCAAGAAAATAAGCATTAGTTTCTTATAGCTACATTTGACAGTTTATCCAGAAACAAATCTGTTTTTTTATCGTTCATAAGGTTAAAAAAATTCTGACAAAGTCATTTATAATCCCAAAAATGAAATATAATAAGGGAAATTTGACTAATTAAATAAAAGAAAAAAAGTTTTTTTAGCAATTACCGCTAAGAAGAAAGATTACTCTTACATAGGCTAAAACAATCTACAAATCAGGCAAAAACTACATCTCTCAAGGCCGATTAAATGCATACAACCCCAAAGTTTACACCAAAATCTTTGACTCATCTCGAAGAAGAAATAATATACGTAGCAAAAGTCAGCTTCAACATAACTAGTGTTACAGCATGGAAACACCTGATCGTACACAATATCATTCTACTTTAAAATAACAATTGGAAAAGTGGAATAAATATACAATTATAATCAAACAAAATATGAATCAACGCCCTAATGTATAACCATAAGGAAAATATACATAACACATTTATTGCTTGCTCCCACTAATGAATCACAGATTTTGCAATTTTGCAAAGAAAAAAGAGCTTATTTTTAAAAACACTAGAAAATTTGTAGGAAAATCTGACCTAACATTTAGTTTGCTAAAAAATAGATATAAACGGACAAATCTAAATGGATATGAATAATATAGCATAAGCAAGGACAAAATATCCCAATTCCCCCTCGAAAACGTTCAGTTAGCCAACAAAGCTCTTACATTTTTAAGAGCCACAGATCCTAACAATTTATGAAATTTCCACTTAAAATACTTAAAATACATTTTAATCTCAGTCATCACTCAAATATTCTTTAACACCACTTGGCTGAATATTATAATTTTCTCAATTTAGTAAACAACACACATTATATCAATATTCAAATTGGCAAGATCTCAAATAATTTTTATTTATGGTATAAATGGGATATTTATCGAAAACATTTTAAAACCTAATATGTAAAAGAATAGGATCTGATATATCTATCTCACAAAATAAGCACAGTTTCCGAATACCACACGCTAACACATTCAATGTTAGCTAAAAAAACTTAAAGGTATCAACAAAATATCTTAAAATAACAACCTTAAACGAAAAATGATAACTAACATACTTAATCATTTGTAAACAAGGACAACCTACAAAGAAATCAAATAAATAACGCGTACAAATAATTAAAAACGGCATACTACTTGGACCAATAATTCATATACACATTTCAACTTATTCTTAGGTGACCCTCCACAAAGATATGTACAAATAAACCCCTACACAGGCAAAATTTCGATAATACCACAGCATTGCAAACTAAAAAAAAGAGAAGAATACTAAAACAAAACGTAAACACACTATAACAATAGCATATAAAAACAGAATTAGAGACTTGCCTCAAATCATCAGTACTACTATTTAAACAAGATGGACACGTATCACAAAAGAACACAATAATTATATGGACCGTATATCTAATACTTTTTGACTAAAATTCTACTTTACTGAAAATCGTACCTAGACACTCGTATGCCATTCAATCCACAAATAACAAGTAAAAGAAACAAACAGACTAAGAAATTTAATTCCCCCAAAAGACCAATAATTACTGTGTAATACAATAGAAAACTAAGGATAATCACTCCTTACGAACAATTCATCCCCACCCTCAATAATTACGCATTTCCTTCCTGGCATTCAAACTTATTCCAAACGAAAGCAAGCAACCTACCAACAGTACCATATAAACCACTAAATATTACGATATGATTTACACATATCATAAATGAACACGCAGAAAATAAAATATTATTAATTGGTGCACACCTAGGCTTTTGCACAGTACTTTATTGGAGATCAAAACTAAATCCATTTGGATTATTAACTTACCAAATATAACGACACACAAACCTAAATTTTGTATTCTTCAGCGCAAAACCACCAACAACTCCATTATAACCTTCTGCACTTCCATAATATTATAAGATAATAACGCCTTAGACCACCCTTACTCAAAGACTTCAACAATATTCCGCAAACAATTATATAATAAGCCACCTAGCAAAATAGAAAGAAAAATTACGGTAATCAAAGCTCAAATAATTTCATGTCCGTTTCATGCACTCTAATAAATCAATCAAAAAACAAGCATGCATCTGATGCAACAACAGGCATGATTATAAAAATTACCTACTCGGCTGTACTTACTCCCCCAAGCCCAAACACAGACTTCCTTACTTCACCGAAGGCCTTTCAACCCGCTTACATAATGTTGGTTTGGGGGAAAATTAGCATTTAATTGTGCTACAATTGGTTGACCGGGAAACTGAATAAACAAACAAAACCTAATTAGGTGTGGGAATGGGTGGAGGAATTAAAAATCAGGAAATATTCTGGCGTTTATTGTTAAATTTCCGCCTTAGAGCTTAATCAAATACGAATTACGAGGGAAAGGAAATCACTCTCTATATTTGTACGCAGATGTCAGCCGGGCTCAACGCTGCACGTCAACGTTCGGATTCTACGAGTTGGTCGGTAAATGCGATCAAACTCGGCTCTTTCCGTATAATTTGCTATGATCCAGCTGCACATTTAGCTAGTCTGAAGAATCAATCTCGTTGGATTGTTGAACTGTTAAAAATATTGTATGTTGATTCACTCATTCTTCTCTCGCTATCTTCGCTACATCCTTGTAAATTAGTTTGATCCCACCATATTTAGGCAAATGCACATATTTATTGAAGTGTAATATAATTGCGCTTGATTTTACTTTGTGCTCTAATATCCCTTTTCTGCTCATTAATCTTAGTCTTAAAGTCTTGTTTTGATTCACCGTAATAACTGCGGCCGTATCAGTCACAGAGAATTTTGGGTTGGCGAATTCCTATTTTTTACCTTCTCCAAAACATTACTCTACTAAAATTTTGCTATTAATATAACTGCTTCCCTTAGAGACCTGTTTAATCTCTTCTTCGTCATAGTAAGTGGCATGGACAGGTATCTGACCCTCATATTCCCTTCTCAAGGGGCTCATTTCCTCTGAATGCCTCCACAAGCCTCGTCGACCTCATTTTTTCCGCTTTATTTATTGATTTTGACGTAATTTTCTGGAAAGTGCCTCTCGGTATTTGAGTTCTATTAACGATTTTATAATATATTTTAAATTCCTCATTTAAAAGGTTTTCATTAAAAAGGCGAATGTGCCTTAATGAGCAGTCAGATACCTTTCAGCTCTACAGTCTATGTTGATGGATAGATTTAAAAGGTATCTTTGGAATGCAGGTATATTAATAGAAAAGTCTGCGAGAAATAAAATTGAGGACATAGTAAATCATGGGAATTCGCCAGCTAATATTAGACAAAGCTATTTTTCATGAAATACGTTGTGAAGAATGCGACTGCAGAGATTATGGTAACTTAGGACAAGACATTAAGACTATGATCACTGGAGATAGGAGCAATGTTATAGCAAATATATAATCAAACACAATGGTAGTACATGTTAATGCATATGTTCATTTGCCTAATTAGGTTGGAATCAAAGTAACTCGCAAGGTTTTAGGGAAGAGAGAGAGAAAGAGAGAGAAGAATCACTGGAGTAGCGTACATTATTTCAAACAATCAACTAATGATGATTCTTCCGACTGGCCAAAGGGCAGCTAGGGTAATAGCAACTGATGCGAAAAGGGCGGAGTCCTAGCACATTATGCGAGAACCCGAAGAATCCAACCAAGGTCGTGCAACCAGGACGCGAGATGACATCTGCATAGATATGTATATGAAGAGCTCTATTGTTTCATTTTTTTTACTTCTTCCACTCGTTTTCACCTATAGGTTGAAGGAATAATAATCACGACTGAACGCGGTCGTGCTTATTTTTTTCTTTAAACATGTACCCTGAGCCACCTTTTATTCAGATATATATATATATATATATATATATATATGTATATATACAACCATCGCTACAAAGAGGAAGTTCAAATTTCTATAGATTTTAGGATGCCTATTTTGCGGGCATTTTTATTGCCACTGGAGATTTTAACCAACCATAATCTCAAAAAATCTGAAATATAAATGAAGAATCAAATATCTGTGCAAGTGAGTGTCCAGCTCTCAAAGTTTAAGAGCTGATATCTAGCCCTTCAAGCCAGCCAAAGCTTAGTTTCAATGCAACTCCTCACTTAAGAACAACATAACAATTAAGTACAAGAAACTCAACACCTTTAAGTCAACCTTTCGATCTATTTGTCTAAATAAATTAATTTGACATACTAGGTATAGAGTAAAACTTTGCAGTAGCATTATCATTTTAACAAACATAAAATTCAAACCAAAATTACTAAATAAAGAGAAAAGAAATGAGAAGAGACAATGCTATATGCCACAGTTCTTTCCTCTTCATTATTGACCAAATTGGTGCAGAACTATTTTAGATAAAGTTATCAAAACCTAAAATTGTTTCAATATCCTTTCAGTAACTTAGCAAAGGGTGGAACTAGAAAAGCCTGCCTATATATATATATATATATATATATATATATATATATATATATATATATTAGATTATACCCATAAAAGACGCCAATTGATCCTATTAACAATATATATTTAAGAAAACCAACCAAGACTAAGTATATAATCCAACTCTCATGAAATCCTGCCAACCGCAATTAGAGTACATCGAAGGAATGGGTATATATAGGACAGCTGCCTCTTGCTTGCCGCTAATCACATCTGGCAAGCAGCTTACCTTTCCCTTCTCTCTATTTACTTACACTTCTTTGCCCAGTTCCTAACTGCCCCTCCTCTACCTGTTAATTCGCCTACACGTGTGAATTGTATAATATTTAAACTGGAATAAATGTTTTAAGTTAACATTTTAACTCTGACGAGGATACTTGTTTTATCTAATTGCATCCTGATAATAAATGAAATTGCTATGGTGCATTAATTTCCTCCACCTTTTTGCAATTATTTAATATCAGTCCCTACTGAGCTTCGGTAATCTTATTCACTGGTTGAACAATGAAGATAAGGCGAACATAAGACAAATCGAGCAGATAATGTTGATGATGTATATAGAAAGAACAGAGAGGGATCACTGTGTAACACAGGCAATCAGGTAGTTGTAGAGGAAAAGGGTACGAAAATAACTTGCGAGAGGATAGGAAGATTTGATAGCTCTGTGGCTAGACACGGGTGCGTGGTGTAGTTCGGTGTGGTCAGGAAGAAGATCATGTCTGCATAGTTAGAAACGCGTTATTCATGATGCTCTTAACTTAGGCCTAGAAAGGTATGGTTTGCAGGTGGTCATGGGCTGCGGGGTATCACAGTTCCATCGCAACATACCGTCTTGCGTGTAGTGCGGTGTATACGGGACTACTGGCGAGTTTCCAGAGTTGTTTTGTGAGTCTATTGTATGAGTTGAGGGGTGATAATTTGTTGCGGTCGTGTAGTGTGGACATTTTCGCGTACAAGAGAGAGCGGCAAGCTACGAGTGAGAGTAGGGCGTACGTGAGAAGCGGTCGCACGAGTGTTTTATATAGGTTGTAACTGTAGTTTCTTACCCTCCGGGTAGAACCTACGCAGCATTTTGTTTGTGCGTGTGGGTCTTGCTTGTATTATATGCTGGTGTATATTGAACCTAAGGGACTTATCAAAAGTTACCCCAAGGAATTTTGTCTGTTGTGTGTAGTCGAGCCTTATTGGGTTTAAGGGGGTCCTGCCTGGTGTGTGTGAGAAAATTTGTAGATTATGCATGTAATGATCTCTTGCGCCGAAGAGTGTCATCTGTGTCTTCTGAGGATTCGTGGAAATCAACCATTTATCCTCTTATTCTGTCTTTTCGTCTAGTATTATTTGTGCGTGATGCACGATCTTATCTAGTCAGCGGCTGCTGACGAGAATGGTCTCATCATCGGCGTAGGCCACTTTCTAAGTATGATGGCAGTTTTCAGGTGGGCGTGGGGTGTAGTTTGTGTACTTGATGTAAAGTGTTAGGGCCAGTACGCTTCCTTGGCGAACGCCTGTGCGTGGTGTGAAAGGTTGTGATAGGGTATTTTGTATTTTATGTGTCATCTCCGTTCAGTGAGGTAGTGCCAGAGGAGCCTTCTGATGCAGAGAGGTGACTCCGTATTGTTGGCGAGTGTTCACCGCAGTCTTTGGTGCTACACCTTATTAAAGGCCATCTCAAACTTCTTGCTGATAGAGAGGGTCTTTTCTCGTACCTGGCGCTTTTTTAGTATTCTGTCTTGACGATGGTCACAGCCGCCTGAGTGGATCGGGCCCCCATGAAAACATATTGGTGGGGGAAGAACCAGTCGATTTATTTCAGCTGGTTCCATAGTCGGCAGTTGCTCATACGTTCGTGTATTTTGCCTAGGTGCTATAATAGAACAATAGGCATGTAATTATTTGAGTGTTTGGGGTCTTTGTTGATTTGGTGTAGCAGTATGTTTTAAGAGACTTTGAATAATTTGGAAGTGGCCTGAGGCTATTGAAGCGTATAATAGATGTGTAAGTGTAGTGTATATGTTTGCGGGGAAGTTGTGTATTAATGAAGCTGGTATTCCGGAGGGGCCAAGTGCGCGTTTTATGTTGTTTCAATGTAGTGTTTTGTTTTCTCGACATTGATGGGAGTGGTCAGTGTAGATGTGTTATCGAGCAGCTCCATTCTTATCATGAGGGCGGGCCTTGGCTCTTGAGCGTGGCCCGACACCACTCCTAACATTCCTGGAATGCTCTTGTGCGTGTGGTTTGGGTGGTTTGTGTCTGTGTACTGTGTCCCAGTGGGACAAAAAGGGGTCGAGGATGAACTTAGTGTCTGTGAGTGTTTGGCTCTTTACTTGAAAGATGATGGGATTGGGTGGATCACAGCCTATCATCCATTTTACGCGCCGCAAAAAGAAGGGGAGGTCAGTGCAACGAGTGTCGTCCGCAATGCAGGCAACCTCTCGCCACTGTCGGTTCCTATCTAGTTGCAGGCATTGTAGGATGCGGGCACGTAAGTGAGTGATGTTGTTGTGTCGTGGGCATCGAGTGTAGTGATTGTTGTACTGTGTGTGTATTGAATCTATAAAGTGTTTTATATATGTGTAGGTTTTTGTGATTTGTATAGGTCGCGTTCTGCGGTTATAGTGATCAAGATTGAGGACCACTGGTCGTCTAAGAAGATCTGTGTTGGGGTGGTCCCGGTCGAGGTTTTGTGGCGAGTTTTCTGT
The DNA here is from genome assembly GCA_963969495.1 of Ceratothoa steindachneri. Lineage (NCBI taxonomy): Eukaryota > Metazoa > Arthropoda > Malacostraca > Isopoda > Cymothoidae > Ceratothoa > Ceratothoa steindachneri. The sequence continues at coordinate 144,964,755 of OZ018326.1, read as the reverse complement.
TATGTATCTCTTGTACTCTTCTCAGTTCGTGTTTTTGAAGTCCAAGAGAGGTGGGGTGGGTATGAGTATGTGAGATGTAAATATAATAGTGCATATCGGTATGTGGTCTAAAGTCTGTGACGACCCAGTGAGATGTGAGTGTAGCAGCATGTAGAGTGGTCTTTCCGTAAGATATGTTTCCTCTGCGAGTACCAAAGAATGTGGGGAGGGCCGGGCCGGGTGCTTAGAAATGAGTGTTTCAGAAAAGAATACTCGCAATCTGTGCAGAGACAAGCGATATAGACTTGCTTTTGTCTGAAGAAGGGGCTACCACACTAAAACGCATTGGGCTGGAGGCAAAGAAACAAACACACACAAGTGGCAGAGAACCGCAGCGTCATTTGCTGCAAAGTGGAGAGTTAGTTCGGTGAAAACTCGACCGAAGACTGGAAAGCGAAGATCCAGAAGATCAACCTTGGGCGAAAGTCCGGGAGGTCAACAAATTCTGTGAACACACCTATTTGTTCAAACAATGTCCGCCACCACCGACATGGCCAGAAAAGCAATGACAGACAAAATCCTGCTTTTTAATATGAAAATCCTAGGAGATAACATCCAACCAGATAAATTTAATATCATACAAATGTGTTTTGTATGCTATAAACTCGAGGAACACACAACGACGACATGCCTGGACAAAAACATACGGTAGTGCAGTGAATGCACTACCATGGCCCTGAACTGCCGAAGCGCTGAGACATCATTTAAAGGAAGAAAGAAGAAGAGAAGGAAACCAAGAAGTTGACTTATGCAAAGGCCGCCAAAGAAAAATGGAGAAATATAAACTACACCTGCTCCTGCACAGATCTGCATTACTCAAGAAATGTGGCCAATGCAGTTAAGCCTGGCTGCTATAACCAGGTACTCAATGCAATCTTAATAGCCAACAATTTCCGACAGTAATCATGCCTGCAATGATATTGCCGAAATGATTAACTAGAACAGAAGAGGCATTAATCGCTCCAGATTTCCAAGCTCCGCTAGGCATTTAGCATGCCGAGCAGAAGTGCCGTTCTACGCATAAAAATAAGAAAGGTTTACCGAAACCAAAGAAACCGACCAAGAAAAAAGATTACCCAATTAGGAAACCTCACCGATATACAAGTATTCACCGATGAAGACCAAAAAATACTGAAGAAGACATCCAAGAAAAAACAAAGGACACGATTTACACTCACTAAATAATATACCCTAAAAAACAAAGACACTAAGCACAACACTAAAGTGATTAAATTAATTCTATTCCCCTAACAGCAAATGAACATATCATACGCAAGAACATTAATTTTTTGGAAGATAAATGGCTTGAACGCCATATTATATTAACTAACTTAAAGACAACAAAGGAACCACAAACCCCTAAAATATTTTAAAACCGATAGGCCTGATCACTAGGCTTTTAGCATCTCTTTGCCCCTTACCACACTTCTTTCTCTTTTTACCACTTGTCAATTTTCCGCTATCTGTCCCCACACCCTTTCTTTATCCCCTACCCACACGTACACTCTTACAACAATTCAAATTCAAAGTATGACTATTCATTGTTTTTTAGAGGTCCATTGATTGCTTAATGTCGGAGATATAGCCTCGCACGAGTAGTCAAACCTGATCGTGGAAAAGGAGAAAAAGTGAAAGCCAAATACGGAAAACGCTATCTCCAGACAGTAACACTGTAGTTTGGGGAAGCTCTCTTCACTCGAACCGAATAGTCACCTAACAAGGGTAGAATTCAACTACCTGAGGGATACCCCATGTGGTCAGCCCTTAAAGACAACAGACGGGTTCCCCTCCGCCTCATACGGGGGGGGGGGGTACAAAACCAACAAGACCAGCCGTTATAGAATTTCTGTTCGGAGTACTTAATCTCCTCATTATGAGGCTACTAGACACCCCGAATGCATACGCTGCCATTTGCCCCTCTAGGCAGGACGTGGAGCAGCTCGTATCTGAAAAGGCCAAGAAGGAGCTTCAGAAGATTAGGCTGGAAGCGTCCATACCCCGGGACATTCTCCTTTGCCGGACCATAATCCTCATCAGGCTCGACCCGTTTTTCTCGGATAACTCCTGTGAAGATATCTGAGAAGAGCTGATGAGGCAGCAGACTTAGGCGAAGATCACCAATGTAGAGAATTTCCGAAAAGGAAACGGGATTGTCAAAATCGTCTCCGAGACTATCGGGATGGCTGACAGGGCCAAGAACCAAGGACTCTTAGGCTTTTACTTCAGGTAGCCTCAGAGCAAGTTGAGGCAGGGGAATACGATCACGTGGACTGCTGCTACAGGTGATACGCTATTGATAATCACCCGACGCGTGAATTAAAAAAATAAGAATCACGTGTGTCAACTGTGCCTAATCTGAGAATTTAAATTGTATTAACTGCGAAGGGGAACACATAGCGCTGGCCATGAACTGTCCCATTACCAAGGAAGCGATTCAGGCAAAGAGGAAAGAGCACGAAAATAGAAAAGGAGGCAAAGGCAAAGTCGTTGGCGGAAGCAACGGCTACGCAACATCATCATGGAATCACGGCGTCGAAGCTGGTGATGCCAAGCCAGGGTAGGGACAAAATGGCCATGGTCATTTTTGCTCATTGACAAACCTAGCAAATCCAGGCACTTTTGCGGAAGAATTGAACCGCTTCCTGCTGAAGAACGGGACTAAAAAGAAGCTGTGGTTCCCACCTAATCCTGGCTCACAAAATGTCCTGAAAATCTCGCTCACCAACACTCCCCACGTGGAAGAAAAAAACCCAATAGAAGAACAAGCCTCAACGAAAAAAAGAAGAGTCCGCAGACGAAGAAACCACCACAAACACAGACCCCAAGGTAAACTCGAAGAAGAAAAAAAACATAGAGGAGAAAAGAAAAAGAATAACATAGAAGAAGTAGAGCTAGACGCTTCAAAGATCGAGGAAGAGTAGGGATAAGAGAAAATCTTGGATGAAGCGCAAACTAAGAAGCCAGAAGAGAAAACTACGTTCAAATTGTACCAAGGAGTCCCACTTACCGAAAGAAAAACTTCTTAAACAAGGCTTCTACTTTAATGGAGAAGAGCTGTCCCTCAGAGTGTATAGAAAACCGGCCTGCCTACCCTCTAGCGGTAAAACTCGGATTCTAGTGAACTGCATTCGCAGAGAGAAATACAAATGGACGTTTGAGGGGCCTTCTTCTCGAAAGAAAGTTAAGGATATGTTTTGGGCTGACCCACTAATCATTCCTGATATATGTATATAATAATAAAGTTAAATAAAGTCCACCGATGTAGTTCTCTGGCTAGGAGGCCAAGGAAAATTGGAGTTTGCAACGTGCTTCTTTTAACGGCGGTCAACTCGGAGAAGCCTAGATGTCGGAAGTATGTTTTCCGGCTGAATTTTTACGTTAATTGCCGGTTTCTTCATTTGAATAATGACGGCTTCGGCCATCCGCATTCTTCTGCGTTTTTGGAGTTTCAGGTTGATGGAGGTATCTTTACTCAGCTTTTCACGGGTTAGAGTAGTGCCATGAGAGTGGGCGTGTTTTTTATTTGCACCTTCTTGAAGGTGAGCTGTCAATCGACTTGACAGGGTTATGAAGGTTATGCTGATGTACTTTGAATTGCAGTGGTTGCAGTCACCGTCTTTAAACGAATATTCGTACACGACGTTAGACTCCTGGATTTCGCTCGTACAAGGGAGACAGCTGTTCTTCAACGACTTTTTATTTTCCTTTGCCTTTGTCAGATAACTATATCGGAGGGAAAAATAGTCTGATAATCTGAGCCTTCCAATTTTGTTTCTTGTAGCGCATAGTTTCCCCATAAAATATCCCATTGGCAAATGTTTCTAATAGCTATGTTTGCGTATGTGAATAATTCCGATGGAGACTGCGCTTGTCGCTTGGATTGTTCTTTTGCACACTCTTTGTACTGTAATTCAAATTCTTTAAAATTCAACTGGATTTCATTTGAATGAGTTTGATTGAATATCGTTTTGTTGTGCGTGACCGAATATTCGACCAGCAGTGATACGTTCGGAAAGGCTATTTTCTGCTTGACTTGCCTTGATGGAGGTTAGTTGAGAGAAAGGAAGAAGGACTCCTCTACGGTGCCTGAAGGTAAAGTTGCCTCTTGTTTATTGGACATTTTTTCCACCTTCTCCAGATGACTCACCTTATTTTTCATAACGGATCTCTAAAACTGAATACACACCCAGATACACACATAAACCGACTCGGGGCCCCCAAGATTCTATGCCAAATTACGCCCGTGGGTGAAATGGCGGAGATATGATGAGGACGCGGCGTATTGCCTTGAGGACCTTGCCAGGCCAGCAAAAACCGGACAGGAGCAAGGTCTTTGAGAGTATTTACGCCAAGTTCAATATTGACCTTGTACGGCAAAAAGAATTGCCAAATGGTTACGCGGCTATCTGTGCGAGGGAGGCTGACATCGATGCCCTATCCTCACTGCGTGCCTCAGACACCCTTCTAAAAATTGATCTCGCATCACAGACACCGTTACAAATACGCACACATAGAATTGCGAACTGCCGACCCCTCGACCCCTGGATTGGAGTCCATTCGATCGACCAAATCACCGACGAGATTCTTAGGAATCATCAGTGGGCCAAAGTAGCCGAAATAATCAAATTCAAAGACTAAAAAAACGTTTTCAAAGATGTTTTTAGAGAAACCACAAAGGCAATTAAGGCAAAAGAAAATGGCCTTCTCCTCTTTAACGTCCGCATCTGCCCCGATCAGATTAAGTGTGAGGAGTTCGTTTACCTGCAAATGTGCTTCAGGTGCTACAGGTACAACGAGCACACCATGGCTACTTGCCCCAACGCTACACTGATAGTTTGTTCTGTGTGCGCTGGCCAAGAACTTTCCTGGCGAGAATGTAAAAGTTCGTTACAGAAATTCGTCAATTGTGGTGACACACGCAGAACTATGGCAATGACCTGTCCAATAAAGAAGGAATAAATACAAAAAAAGAGGACAAAGGCAGAAAATAAGATGAGAGAAAGGCTAACCCCACCTACGCAAAGGTTGTAAACGCAACGGCCTCTGACAGTAGTGCCTCTGCACCTACGTACCTGCAAATCGAAACCGGGAAATCGCCCAAAATAATGTGTTGCACATATTATGCAAACATTGCTAACCTGACCAAGCCTTGCACCTTCGCGAAGAAACTGAACACCATGCTCGGGAATACCGGCATGGAAAAAATGTGGTTTCCGGAAAATCTCCGTCAAACGAAGTTCTTGGAGTGAACCTACAAGCGCAGACCGAGAAGAGCGACCAAAAAGCTCCGGATACGAGTAATGGTCCCAGTTACATGTACTACTCAAGGATGATAAGCCTCAGAGTATATTCTGCCAAAGGGAACCAGTTTCCTTACTACGCAGGCCTAGAAGATATTGTCGAAGGCCTTAGGGCCGGACAAGACAAATAGGACTACGAGGCTGACATACATAAAGATCTTGTAAAGCATGCTCACTTCCGCTACATTGCTCAATTCTCAAACTACACTTACGTTGTTCTTATGAATGCAGAGTACCGTAAGAAGAGATCCGGCAAGGGAAAGAATCCTCCGTCCTTTTCTCAAGGAGCAAAATTTGATCGAGAATAGAACACTCCTCACCATAAAATTTACCCTAAATTGCGAGCGTAGTATCAAAAGCTAGCCAAAAATTTGAAGATTTTACCCGAACGGTAACACCAACACAAACATGTAACAAACACTATTACCGATTATGAGAACCCAATTTACGAAACCTTTCGCTACAAAGGCTTGAATGCCAACCAATTTCAACACCCAAATCCACACAACAGAGATCTATACATCCCTGCTCTTGCGTTCTATATTTTTACTATACTACCTAGTTTTGCTGGAGATATCCTTACACCAGGGAAATATACCCACTTCAAACTTATATTAAACTTACCTTTACTATTTTTGTATAGGTATGAGAGTTTAGTATATATATATATATGCATCGAGGCCAAGGAAATAATAACAAAAGAAATCTGGGTTTAGCTTGGCCCCTACGATGTTCTCTGGTAACATTGGAGAACGGGCGAAAGATAAATGTTACGAGACAGATACCTTACTTCAGCCCAAAATGCAGGCCCTTCAACGGTGTACTTATAGACAATCTATTCAAAAGTGCAAACTGATGATCTCGTATTACACTCTCTCAGAGCTACAAGACGCCAAGCGCGGGAGACCAGCCTGAGGTCTGACCTCGCGAGTTCTTCCTCCACCTCCCCATTACGCCACGGGAGTAATTTGAGTATATACCAGGTTGACCCGAAGAAACTAGGCTTTTTGTTCGTTCTAACAGAAGAGACAAGAAAGTCACCGGTTCACAGAAGATTTTTCGAGTTCGAGAAGAAAACAGAAAAATCCCCGGTCGAAAGTTTTCTGCAAGTTACAGAGAACTTGCAGTCCTTGTACAAGACCAGATTGTACCAAGGAAGCTCGGCGACGTTAGAGCCCCGAGATTATTGAGTATCAATCTACATAATTTGGGGACTCCAAATATTACTCTATCTGAGTTAGACAAACCCCATCTAGATAGAAAAAAAAAGACAACGGTTTCATCTCGCCCGGAAGAAAAGTAGAAGGACTAATCTGTCGCTTGAAGTCGCTCCCACCCCATTCAGATCCCTCAAACGTCACGTGACAACTTGACAGGCAGGTTGACGAACGCCATCTATTGAGCAAACAACCAATTACTCGAGCTACGCCTCCCTGGAACAAAATCTCCAAGAATAGTCCAACTGGTCTTGGGTATTTAATCTCCATTACCTTATGTAAGTAGAGAATAATCCTGTTGTTTATGTCCGCGTGCATAATAATTAGTTTATTGGATGTCTGGCCACGGACAAAGATATTTACTTAAAAATTGTTCCCCCCGTAAAATCCTATCTCCTATCGAGCCTTGAGAGCTCACCCAGTAATCCCATTTTCTTTTTTTTAAGTGTCTTAGATCTGTAGTTGTTTTATGTTTTTTTAGTGAGAGGGTTTATGTTCATTAAAGTCTATTTTTTTAGGAAAAGAACTGTTTTAATTATCTTCGAACGTGTTGAAGTGGCAATATTTAACAAAGTCAAGAAATAAACCCCTTTTATTCATTTCCGAAAATAAAAATAAAGTTTAGCACTCTTAGAAAACGATCCTCAAGCGATCACCGAGGCATGAACCTATGCCTCATGTCAACATTTATTTGGTTTATTAATAATTAATAAAACATATATATATATATATATATATATATATATATATATATATATATATATATATATATAATCTCGGCTAACCTACGACAATCCTTGTTATAACCCTTTTACCACTATAATCTATACTTCCTAACTTGCTATGTACAATATCCTATGAATAATTCCAACGAATGGCGGATACTTTCCTCTTACTTACAAAGTATCATACGCAATCTTTAACATCGACTTTGTAAAGCGAGTTTCATAAAAATGGCATCGTTCTTCACTCACTAAAGAAGTCACAGAAGAGACCTCAACTCTCAGACGAAACAATTACTGGACTCTCCACAAACACGCACTGTTACTTTCCTATCTACCCTTTTTAGGGCAAGTCGGGTAGAAAAGCTTGAAGTGTCTCTAGATACCTACTTGTCCGGAAGCCTTATCTAACCGGGCGGTTAACTCAGCGCAGGCCGAAGCCTAGCCTAGGACGGGTTAGATTCCGTGTGAGCGGCGGACACAATACGGGTGAAGCAAACCCTGTTAGGGTTAGGGTATAGTTAGGCAGATAGGGAATACCGACTCGCCAGCAAAAAAAGCCGATTAGAATAAACAGATAAAACAGCAAGCTATATCTACTTCCTCTCTTTCCTATCTCTTTAGCCGATGAAGAAAAATAAAAAAACCGATTAGTAACAAGATGGACACTGCTAAACGGCTCCCTTTGCACGTCCAGAAGGGCACGCGAAAAAACCCCAGAAGAAACGTATGCCGAATTATCTGCGGGAGAGCTATGTGTAGTGCTAGTTAGTCTACTAGACTACACTAATTCCTAAAATGAATTTGCCAAAACGACCGAGATGTGGTTAAATTCTTTCTGAAAAAGCTACGGATAACATAACAAAGATTGGAATAGAAGCTAAAGTGCCCACAAGACGGTATACTGCCGACAAATTAACCCCCGGAGAGGAGACCATAAGGCGCTTGAAGTTAAAGAGGAAAGAGAGAGAGCACAATCATGGGAAAAAGTTAAACAAGTCATAAAATTCGTCAATCACGCAAACATTACGGAGTATTCACAGGTTTTCAAAGTAATATTCCGCAAAACAAATATAACCACGAAGGCGAGGGAATCAGGTATTCTCGAGTTTAATTTAAAAATCACACCTGATCAAATAAAGCCTGACGAACTTTTTTTACTGTTATGCGCTTGAATATAACAACAACAGGAAATTGCCGAGAAAAAGATTAAATGGTGTTCTGATTGTAGTGAGATAAACCATACATAGCGGGAAAGTAATTTTCAGATCAAAAATGTTTAAATTCTAATGGAAACGATCACACCCTGGCATTGGCATGCCCGATGAAGCGTGAACAAATCGAAAATAAGAAAAGAGAGAGGGCTAAAGTAGAAGAAGAAAAACAGAATGTTACATTCATCAAAGTCGCTAAAGCCACAGCCGAAAAAATCCAACCGGTAAAAAACGTAAGCGAAATTAAACCAGGGAAGCTTTTATATATTAGTTTGTATTCTACACGTACACGTGTCGAATGTAGCAAACCCGGGCTCATATTCACGGGAATTAAATCTGATGTTCAAAAACCACAGTTTAGACGAAATGTGGTTTCCTGAAAATCCTCCATCAGCGGACATATTGAGCGTCCAATATAAACTAACAAATTACGACAAGCCCCAAAACAGCAAAATACCTCTAGCCAAGAGAAACCCACAGAGACCAATTTGGCAACGAATAGAGACCCAAGACTAAAGAAGACTACGCAAAAAAAGACAAGAAGAAGAGGTGGAGATAGAAGTCGCAACAAGCAACAACACCAATATGGATACCAACACAGAAAACTAAACCCAAGAAGGAACGAGCAAAGTTCCCTCTCCAAAACTTGTGAAAAAAAGCGATGATGAAGAACAAAGCTTCAACCTAAAGATTTACGCCTCTGAGGAAAAGCCCTTCCCCAATAACAACGATGATTTGGCACAATGTATTTAAAAGAGACACTATAAATACGAATACAAATACACGTTACAAAACGCGAGGTATTCACAATGATTGCAGCAGGCAACTTAGAAATTCCGCAGGAATTCAAGAAAAAAAGATGTGGAAGGAAAAAATTGCCCATTGAGCGTGAAGCGTATAAAGCAGAGAGAAGACGAAGCCAGAAAAAAAACATCAATAATGGCTCATGTAATAAAATTAAAAGTAATAAGCCTCAGAATAGCTAGATGGAATGAGAAAAGATTCTCCATGCGCAACCCATATTTAAAAGAAGACCCGGTCATCATTCTACTAAACGAGATCAACATTGACCCAGAAATAAATAAAATCAATGTTTAATAAGCACTGAAATTACAAAAACCACAAATGACATCAATTACGACAAAAAACTCAAAGATCTTAATGGTAATCTAATAGTGGCAACGGGCTACGAACTCCCAAGGAGAGATTTCTTGCCCCTCTACAACTTTACAGAAATATTTGACCACAGAAACCAAACAGTCTACATGTGTGACTTAAATTCCCGGATTAAAGCCTCCGGCTACAATCGGAACTACAAGAGAGCTAGAAGAAACCTTGACCAATTATTGGAAAGGGGTATAGTAGAGCGTGTAAGGCCCGAATTTCCAACTTATCTGAGCCAAAATAGAGCTAGGAAATCCAATATAGTTTTAGCAACCCAGAACCTTCATTCAATTACACATAGAAAATATGCCCTCTATCAATTAGCGACCACGAAATGGTGGTCATGACTTTATCTATTGATCCCATTGAAGTTAAGTGCCCACCGAGGAAATCATATAGACACGCCGATTAGACAAGCTCCGAAGAAGAGCTCGCCCATTACGTTCAGAGAAGACCTAACTGGGGCTTCACTAAAGAGAAATAGACTAAAAGATTGACGACACAATGGAACGCTTGTTGGGGTAGATAAAAGACATGTTCCCACTACAATGTAGAGAACTTTACCGGACCCAATCAGCTCAGCCCAAATAGGAAGTCTAGAAAGGGAATATAAAGACATAAGAGACTCAATCGAACGTTATGGCCTTCAGAGAGGCGACTGTGCAAAACCCTGGCGCGTGAAAGACCATCAAATACAGGAAATAGCACTAGAAAGAAACAGAAGGTGGGAACATTTCGTGTAAGTCATAGACGATGAATTAAATCCTACCCAACTATGGCAGAAAATTAACATCGTCATGGATAAAAGAAAGCTGAGGTTGAAAATCAAACTCCAAAATGAAGATGAAAAGGAAAAGGAGCACCATGTAATTGAAAAAGCGTTCCGAGAGCACTGGAGGAGGATTTTTGATAACTCTTCGAACAAAAACAAGAATATCGACGGTGACCACGAAGCAAGAGTGGAAGAAGACTTGGAGCAAAATCACCAAGACATAGTCCCCAACATAGCTGATTCACCAACAATACTAGTAGAGCCAGGGATCGGGCCGATAACCCTACAAGAAATTAAAAAAACGCTCAAGGCTACTTAACAGAAGGCATTTGGGGCATTGAGATAATAAAAAAAATTCTAATACGCGCACCAGTCACCTTTTTGTCACAAATAGCAGCAGTATTTAACGCCTATCTAAGCGCAGGATACTTCCCAGATGCACTAAAAAGGGGAAAGATTTTCTTACTGCCAAAGCTTGGTAAGCCACCAAATAACCCAGGAAACTTCAGGCCAATCACACTAGTGGAGACAGTAGCAAAGTCAATGGAGAGAGCCATAAACGATAAATTAATCCATTACCTGGAAGATAGTACACTGATTCCAAACCATGAGCACGGATTCAGAAAGAACAGAAATACCGAGACGGCCCTGGCTATTATGTTCGAATCAATTGCAAAGGCCAAATACGATAAAAACTATACAGGCATAATACTCAGATACGTCCAAAAGGAATTTGAAAAATGTTGAAGGATAGGCCTGAAATATAAAATGAAGAGAGAAGGGATACCCTCCGCCCTAACGAAATGCCTCTGCGCCTATGTAACAGACAGGTCGGCGTTTATCTCAATAGCAGGCTTCGATGGCCCACACTTTGAAATTCTTCAAGGTGTGCCCCAAGGGAGCTGTATAAGCCCAACATTTTATAGTATATATAAAATGGATTTACTAAGGCCTGTCTACGATACAACAACATACGAAGGGCGATCAATATGTTTTGCGACTCGGTAGGGCACAACAGAGGAAGGGGGATGGCTGTTTGTAGGGGTGTTAGGACAAGTTATAACAAGTCAGGACCTGCCGTCGCACGCTCCTTTCTCGTCTATTTAAGAAGCAGTAGCTGATCGCCTATCATCATTCACAAATTTTTCCACATTGGAGAAGGTTGAGCACCGCGCAGTGATCAAACTTTTGACCAAGGAAGGCAAGAATGCAAAAGAGATCCACGAACGCATGGTTGCAGTGTACACCGACAACGCCCCTTCCTATGCAACCATTGCTCGCTGGAATAGGGAGTTCCGCCATGGTCGTGAGTGCTTTGAAAATGCCCCCCCTCCAGGGTGCCCGTCAGAAGTGACCAACGAGGACAATGTGGCCCGTGTGGAGAGGATGATCCTCGAAAATCGACGGGTGAAGGTCGAAGAAATCGAGTGAGAACTTGCAATATCACATGGAAGTGTTATTAACATCATCCACGACAATTTAGTCATGGCCAAGGTCTCTGCCCGTTGGGTCCTTAAAAACCTCACGCCCCATGATCGCCTTTAACGTCGTCAAGGTACACAAGGGTAGATTTGCACAAGCTGCTCTGCGCGAGTGCGGAGTCGAGGAGCTCAACCATCCTCCTTACTGTCCAGATTTGGCCCCTAGTGACTATGTTTTATTCTGCCAGCTCAAGGCTGCACTGCGTGGATGCCGGTTTGTAGGCGAGGAAGATATCCAGTTCACTGTCTAGGAGTGGATTGAACAGCAGTAGGGAAATATTTGGTTGTCGGGAATTCGAAGCTTCAGGGACAAGTGGCGGAAGTGCATTGAAGTCGACGGTAGTTATCTTGAAAAATAATAAAACACTTTTTCTCATATCTCGTTTCCTTATTTACGAACTGCAAAACTTATTGAGCGCCCCTCGTATATCCAATTTGCGGACGACATTACCATAGTGGCAAACAGCATATATAGACTTCCCCCATCCATGGCCAGAATCACAGCGGCCGAAATTGCTAATATTAATGAATTTGAGTGAAATTGGAAAATTTGCACCAATCCAGAAAAGTTTTCCATTATTCCAGTAGGCAGGCGCTTGACCTCAAAAGTAGAGATTGAAGAGAAAAGATACAGCTACGTTAACGAAGGAAAGGTTCTAGGGCTATAACCACCCGAAATGGCTATGGCAAACACATTGCTGATAGATTTAATTAGGCAAAACTATATCTAACAAAACTATTACAACTTAGAAACCTTAAGAGAGAAAACATAAAGAAAATATACAGCGCTCTCTGCAAATCCACGTTGGTCTACCAACCCTGCCTAATGAACCGTCTCCTGAAAACATGCGCAATGAAACTTCAGAGAGTACAAAATTTAGCGGTATATGTATATAATCACTAATACAAGAAGGAGAGAATGCAAAAAATACGAGATTTTCACAACGAAATAGAACTTCTAACCCAAACGTGTCCTTACACAGAAGAGCTTGGGAGTTGTTAGACAAAGTGGATCGTTTAATGAACGAAGATGAAAAAGGAGCGAACTAAATCCTGCCTTACTACAGAATAAGTAACCGCGGTAACTTTAGAAGCAAGCAGCAGACCCGAATCAAGGGTAGAACAGCCCCCAAGATTCACTGGAGGGTGAGATTGTAGAGTCAATACAGAAATCATATATTAAGGAAATCCGCAACAAAAAAAATAAAAATATGTGAAATATTGAAGAACTACAGAGTAGCGAGAGCTACATTAAACAAGTTGAAGCCTAATAGAGAAAATAAAAAGTAAGAACCAAAGAGATGGCTGGTCACCTAGCAACTAACCCTAACTCTTACTCATTTTTCTTCACCACTTTACCCTAAACAACCCTATCCACTATACTATGACTATACACTTTTAGTTCTAAGTTTTTCAGGACGTAAGACGTAAGAATAATTTCCTTTCTGTTCTTTTCCTGAAGATGACCTCACACGGTCGAAAGAACTCTAGGAATAAAGAATGGCATTCAAGGATGTTTTTTTTCGCCTCGAAGAACCCGCTTAAAAACTTGTAAGAAATATTAATAAAATACAGTTAAAATTAATAACGCCGCCACAGCTGTGGACTTCAATAATACATGCAAACAACATGGCCTTTTGCCTAATTATATATATATATATATATATATATATATATATATATATATATATATATATATTATATATATATACTGGTAATTGATTTGTTCTTTGGGAATCTGATATGTTGCAGGAATATGAAGATCCAGGTGATTATACTAATCATTTATTGGCCGGACGTTTCGGACCTTTACTAGGACCATCTTCAGCGACTATATCGTCTAATGAGAAGAAGTAGGAACGTTAATTTATAACGGTTGAAAGAATGCATTAAAAAAAAGCGGAAGAAGACAAGTTAAAATAATCGAATTGACGATAATGGAAATTAAAGTACAAACAATAATAATATATAGAATTATATAATATTACCCAGTGGTATTTAAAAAAAATAATAATAGAAAGTGAAATTATAGCAAATTGACTTGATTATCACATATTAAAAGTTACTGAAGTAAACAAAAAATAACATTATATTTAATTGTAAAAACACACAAAAAAAAGACAAAACCCAGAAAACTTGGGAGTTGAGAAATCAACTAACTAAACATATAAAATTACTGAGGAAATTTATTCGGTTTGTCGGTTGGCTAGTTAATCTATTGAAGTGTTAGTTGGTTATATTGTGAACAATTTAATTGAGGAGGCGTAATTATTTAGGTTTGGATTTATTTTATGATATATAGTGAATCTAAGATTTTCAAATCGAGAGAAGTTAAGGCTGAAGATAATATAGTAAATGAATTAAAAATAAGAGGATGATGGTGATACTCTGAATGTTGCCTGATGGAAAAGGCTTCAGGTTTAGAAATGGGAATACCAGTCCTATGAGACAAACCCAAGTGCTTCGCGATCCTGCAGTTGAATTGTAAGCCAGTTTGGACTACATGATGACTGTGGCAGGTCGTACATGTATAATTGTAAATTATACAAGATCACAAGCCCGAAGGGATTGGCTCCTTATGGAGAAAAAAGGAATTTAACAATACAGGGTTGGAGTTTATAGAAATAAAATAGCATTGAGGGAAATAGTTGTTGAGGGTAGAGAGTAGGAGTTTGTTAAACTCGGATGTCAAATGCTCGAGATAGGGTAGCTTAATGAATACCTTCTGTTTAGAAACAGCAGTAAGTAAGGGTCGAGGATTGTATATTTTGGAGAGAAATTTGGATACTAACTGGTTGAAGATGAAATTGACGTAATATTTAAATTTGAAGAAATCCTTTAAATAAGCCAGTTCTTCATGAAACGATATCCAGTTAGAGCATATATGGTAGGCTCTAAAAATTTGGCTTTTAATACTGGATAATTTAACTGACTGGGAGAGCTACTAAAGAAATGTTTACCTAATCTAGGGGTGGTAGGTTTTCTGTAAATGGATGTATTGTAAGAGGAACCTGTTCGGACAACGTTGACTTACAAGATCAAGATTTTGTTGTCCTTTTCTGTTGCCATAGAAAACCTTATGTTGGGATGTTGTTGGTTAATATTATTTAGGAATAGGAGTGCAAGATCACTGTGCTCAAAAATGAGAAAACAGTCATCTATAATTACGTCCCCCAGTTTCTTTGTTTTAAACTCTTCTGATCATATCTCATGCAGAGTGATCTTTATAAATCCTGGACCCTCAAACTTCTTTCGAAAGAAATCCATCTTAAACAGGGTCTTGTATCTAAACTCTCGACTAAAGTATCTCGTACTTCTTTATCGTTGAAATATTCCACGTCTCACTTGGATTTTATTGTTTTAAATGGTTTTATATCACGCCAAACAGATAAATATATCTCTTTGACCTCAAATAAATTAAACCGTAAACTTAATAACCGGGGTCTTAATTTTAATTTCAATATATCTAGAGATGAAGTAATTTTTAACTTTTCTGATAAAGGGTTGTCTCCGTCAGAAAAGCGTCTTATATCTTTAGGATTAGATTTCAGGCTTCCTGTTTTCAAATTGAACTTTTATCGATATTTTCTTGCATATGAAAGACTTTGTCACCAGCTCATTACTCTTCCATCACCTAAATCAACTCGCAATTTGATTAATGAGATCAAAGGCTAGGCTAAAAAGTTCTACTACAAGTGGGACAGTTTCAAAGTTTCCAATCCTGTTTTCAGTTTTAAACTTTTCAGTCGCCTCTCCACCTTACGCAAAGATCAATCTATCATAGTTTGTAAACCTGATAAAGGCAAAGGGGTAGTAATCTTAAATCGTAGTGATTATATGCGCAAAATGTATACCATTCTATCAGATTTGTCGAAATTTTCCAAATTGAATAAAGATCCTCTTAAGTATATTCTGAAAATTGAAGATAGAATTAATAATTTTCTACGTTCTCTTACTAAACGGAATATTTTAATTGATGTCTATCATAAGCATTTTGTTTCTGGTTCATCCCCTTGGGTCATCTCTGGTTTACCTAAAACTCATAAAAATAAAATACCTCTCCGCCCTATCTTATCTGCAGTCAATAGTCCCAGCTACAACTTAGCTTAATTTTTTGTTTCGCTTATTGATCCTTTGACACACAATCCCTTCCCCTTGCGTGACTCTTTTGATTTTTTAAAATATATTGGTGATTTCCGTTTGGGGAATTCTTCTTTTATGGCCACAATTGATGTGGATTAATTATTTACTGTTTTTCTGGTACAGGAAACCATTAATATTATTTCAGATACTCTTTTTTATTATACGAGTGAAATATTGGTTTAACTAAGCAACTTTTCATCAAGCTTTTAAAGCTAGCCGTGGGTGATACTATTTTCCTTTTCAACAATGAACTCTATTTACAACTCGAAGGCATGGCTATGGGTTCCCCACTGGGTCCTTCCTTTGCCAATAGCTTTTAGTGTCACCACGAAACTCGATGGCTGGACAAGTGTCCTTTAGAATTCAGGCCTATTGTCTTCAAAAGATTTATAGATGACTGTTTTCTAATTTTAAAGCACAGTGATCATGCACTCCTATTTTTAAATTATATTAATTAACAACATCCTAACATTAGGTTTTCTATGATAACAGATAAGGACAACAAAATCTCGTTCTTGGATGTCAACGTTGTCCGAACAGGTTCCACTTACAATACATCCATTTACAGAAAACCTACCACCCCTAGATTAGGTACACATTTTTTTAGAAGCTCTCCCAGTCAGTTTAAATTATCCAGTATTAAAAGTCGAATTTTTAGAGCCTGCCATATATGCTCTAACTGGATATCGTTTCATCTTCGACCAGTTAGTATCCGAATTTATCTCCAAAATATACTATCCTCGTCCCTTACTTACTACTGTTTCTAAACAGAAGGTTTTCTTAAGCTACCCTATCTCGAGCATTTGACATCCGAGTTTAACAAACTCCTTTTCTCTACCCTTGATAACCATTTCTCTCAATGCCAATTCATTTGTATAAACTCCAACCCTGTTTGTTAAATTCCTTTTTCCTCCATAAGGAGCCAATCAATCCCTTTGGCTGGCGATCCTGTATAATTTACAATTATACATGTACGACCTGCCACAGTCGTTATGTAGGCCAAACTGGCTTACAATTCAACTGCAGGATCGCGAAGCACTTGGGTTTGTCTCATAGGACTGGTATTCCCATTTCTAGACCTGAAGCCTTTTCCATCAGGCAACATTCAGAGTATCACCATCATCCTCTTAATTCTAATTCATTTACTATATTATCTTCAGCCTTAACTTCTCTCGATTTAAAAATCTTAGAGTCACTATGTCATTAAAATAAATCCAAACCTAAATTATTACGCCTATTCAATTAAATTGTTCACAATATAACCAACCAACACTTCAATAGATTAACTAGCCAACCGACCAACCGAATAAATTTTGTCAGTAATTTTATATGTTTAGTTAGTTGATTTCTCAACTCCCAAGTTTATTCTGATTTGTTTTCGGGTTTTTGTCTTTTTTTTGTGTGTTTTTACAATTTAATATAATGTTATTTTTTGTTTACTTCAGTAACTTTTAATATGTGATAATCAAGTCAGTTTGCTATAATTTCACTTTCTATTATTATTTTTTTTAAATACCACTTGATAATATTATTTAATTCTATATATTATTATTGTTTGTACTTTAATTTTGATTATTGTTAATTTTATTATTTTAACTTGTCTTCTTCCGCTTTTTTTTAATGCATTCTTTTAACCGTTAAAAATTAACGTTCCTTCCCCTTCTCATTAGACGATATAGTCGCTGAAGATGGTCCTAGTAAAGGTCCGAAACGTCCGGCCAATAAATGATTTGTATAATCACTTGGTCTTCATATTCCTACTATATATATATATATATATATATATATATATATATATATATGCATTCCTACAACAATATAAACTCCATCACGCATGGGATAAAGTTTAGGAACAAGAAGATCCTGGCGTCCCGAAACGAGCGCTTTAATTCTTTTAGTAGCTCCTTTATTGTTCACGGCATCTCGTTCACAATTTTTTTCAATTCAGCTAATAAATCCAACTCGCGCTTAAATTTGATACGTAAAGATCATGTATATCTTTCCGTGTCTGGGTAACGCTTCCTCCTCTCATCCAATCACTTCTCTTCATAAAAAACTTTTGACTACACTCATCACTATTGGTCACTATGTGTGAGATAAACAAAGTGCACTTCAATTGTAACCATAGCCACTCCAAGCAACTAAAACAATATCTTGTATATATGTTCAAATTTGTAGGATTCTAATCACCATCTATCGCTTGTTGTTCGATTTCTGTCTTCTTACCTCCTCATTCTTGCTAATTCCTGCGAATTCGTCCCTTTCTTCATTATTTAATATATTTTCAGGCTAACTAAGTTCTATTAAATGATCGAATCATTTCACTTAGCGCATTTCTCATTTCTGCTCTCCAATTTGCCTGAAATTGTCTTGCTTCCCATTGAGACGGAAATTACGTTCTAAACTGTTATTAATCCTCTTGCTGAGGAAAATGATTCTATTACTTTATCTCTTAGAGACTCTTATAAGGCAAATATATTTTTCATTTTTAATTGCGAGTAGTATTTTTTTCTTTTTTTTAATTAAAGCCTATCTTTTACGACTGCATCTTAGGCATAACGTTGCGACCTGAAAGAGTTCCCACGATTGCGAGAAAAGAACACTTCATCTTCGATACATCAATACTGATCAAGGGAGACAAATATTTATGGGAATTCTTAGCAAGGCAATGAAGAAAGAACGAATCCAATCTTCCGGGTTTTGCTCAACTTGCGTCCCTTTGCAATGCATGATAAGTACTCGGGCTATATCCATTGTTTTTGGCTTCACTTTATACCTCTTCTCCAAATTATTACGGAGTTTGGTTCCAAAAGCTCTCTGGAATTGAAGGCCCCGTTGGCTTCGGGAGATTTCTGAATAAATACAAATTAGCTTAGCAGAAACGTCAATTGTTTCAACATAAGAATTTAGCACTAAAAACTTTCTTTGTTGAAATTATTCACTGGATTACCACAAGTGTCGGAATTATTCCCACTAGATTTAGCAAATAAATACTTTTCCTCTTTATTTAACCTTATCGAATATTTATTTTTCAAGGTATACTATTATAGTTGGAAACTTAAAAGGGCTAGTAGCTATATACCCAACAACAATGATTATTAGGAAATGTACATTGTATTTATATAGAAGTATTTTGATCAATGAATTATTTAGAATATAAATTCTCTCAGAAATACAGAGCAAACTTAATTAATTCTAACTATTTATTAATACATGGCATTAATACAGGAACGAATCAAATACACTTTGATTCAAGAAATAAAATCTTTTTGGTCTAAAAATAAAACAATCATCAGTGATAATCAACTATTTTCTCACTTCCAATCTTATTAAGATCTATTTGAAGCGTGGAAGATAAATGCTTCATATATATATTTTTCTACATTACACTTCATTTTAATAATATTTCCTTATATATATATACTGAAATTACAATAATTATGTGATAACAGTTTGTTACAGAAGTATTTGGTGCACCACGGTACTGTAAATTCATGAGGCCTCTCAGTTATGTATAGGTTGTAATCTCAAATCTTATGTATCAATTGTAATATCAGCTAGTCTGCTAATGCAAAGTCACATGAAATAGTTAAAATCAAAGGTGGCATTGAATAAGATGCTAGAAGAATGGAACATTCCATTTCTGAAACTGAGCAGATATTTAACCGTCTTCGATCTATAGTTTTAGGTGTGTATAGAGAAGACAGCGAAATTTCCGAACAATAGTGCTTAATGATCGTAAATAAATGCTTATACTCGTAGCTAAGAATTGCCATGATAACGGATAAGAAAGACTAGCTCAAACCGCATCCATATTTGATGCAGGACGTATCAGACGAATATATATATATATATATATATATATATATATATATATATATATATATATATATATATATATATATATATAGGGGCATTGCAGCTTACCTTAACATTCATTGTATTTAGGAGCAGAAGATCTACCAGTGTATAACGATTCACATTAGGACACAAGACACAGAACCCTACCTGTAATCACGACATCATTAAGTAAACACTGAAGGGTAGAGACTTGTAGCGTGGTCAGATGAGTCGTGGCTGCAATTGTTTCTGCCTGATTGTAGGGTTCAGATCAAGGAAAAGCACATGATGGCATGGAACCCAGTTGTCAACGAGACACTAGGTAGGATGCTAGTAGTTCCCAACCTGTTTTAGATGTACAGTATTTACGTGTAAGGTATTAAGTCTGCTGGTCCGTATAAACAAGTTATTGACCTCTAACCAGTATTTGCCAGCCTTGCTGACCTTTGTCATCCATACATCGACTTCGTATGCTCCAAAACAATGGAATATTTCAGAATTGGTTCAAAGAGGATTCGGCAAAGCTCCGAAGAATGATGTGGCCACAACATTCAGCCGACTTGAAACCAACCAAGCAATTATGAGACGTGGTGACTTGCCACCAAGATCCGGTAGAATCCGTTTTTAGGACACTATGGACGGCCTTCTCTCATGGATGCATCTTGCCACTGGTTTTTTCGATGCCATTCAAATTCGTGCTATTTGCTTAGCTAAAGATGGTGCAAAAACAATACTAGAATGTTCACTGTATAAATATATATATATATATATATATATATATATATATATATATATATATATATATATATATATATATATATGAAGGGTCTTTCAATAAGGTTGCTCGGTTTTTTTATTGTAAATAAAACAAGTTGTGTGTGATATATGCACTCAATTTATTTTAAATTTAAAATTTTTTTTAGGGCATTAAGTGTGGATTATGAGGTCGTTCAAATTTCCTTCACGGCTTCGCTTGGTGGAACGTATTCGGGAGGCCAAATTTTCGATGACTTTGTCGCAGAAATCTGGCTGAATTTGCTGGATGGTGTTCGTTATGTTGACTTTCAGGACATAAATTATTTGCGGATTATTGGCATAGACCTGCGATTTAAGATAACCCCAAAGAAAGTAGTCGAATGACGTTAAATCGCATGGTATCGGTGGCCAGTTGACGTCGCTGCCACGCGAGATGAGCCTGCCCTGAAATCGCTTGTGTAAAATGTCTATTGTGGCGTGCGCAGTGTGGCACGTAGCGCGGTCCTGTTAAAACCACATGTCGTCGGTATCCATATCAGGCATATACTCCAGTTAAGGCCACAAGAAGTTGCTTATCATCGATCTGTAGGTCTCGCCGTTGACGGTTATAGGAATCCCATCTTCGTTCTCAAAAGAATACGGACCGATGATTCAGTTAGACGAAAATCCGCACACAACAGTGATTTGTTGGAAAGCAATTAGTGCTGCTGTATCTCATGTGGATTGTTTTCGTCCCAAATCTGAAAATTTTGCTTGTTCACAAATTCATTCATCCAAAAATGGGCCTCGTCGCTGAATATGATAGAAATCACGTAATGCGCGGAACGTTTGTTGAACGGAGGGAGCACTGATTTTGATAGGGTCGAGGATAATATATTTTTGACAGAAATTTCGATACTAACTGGTCAAAGATAAAACTGGGGTGATAATTAAATAGGAAAAATCCCTTAAATAAGTCAGTTCTTCATGCAAAGATATCCAGTTAGAGCAGATATGGTAGGCTCTAAAAATTCAGCTTTTAATACTAAATAATTTCACCTGCCTCAGGCTAATGAAAGTGAATATCGAAAGATTTAGTGTGATCGCTCGTGTCAGCTGCATTTTAGTTTTTGTTTTCAGATTCAAACATGATAAAATGGCTTGAATATTTGTCAATTGAGACCTATAACATTGATGAAACGAAAGAAGTTGGATTCGTTGAACTTAATGTGATTATCATTCTAAATAACAGATATCGATGTGAGAAATAATTTTGTAATTAGCTTCAGAGGGCTTAGGAGTTAATTTGTGATATTAAACCTAACAGGTCCCCTTTGCCCTGCATATCTATATATATAAAGAATTTTTCCATTTAAGGAGATGTACAGCTTTAATCATACTTGAGAAGCAATCAATGAAGAGCATCTACTAATTAGTATTATATGTAATTACTGTTTCATCAAACAGACCAGATACATCATTGAGATATCATAAACCTGGAGGATAAGAAATAATTTTGAGAAATGTAAATGATGTTTCCTTACGCTTTATACTTGCAAATTTTCATCCAATAAATCTCATTATTTTAGCCAGAAAATAAAAGCTTAGTATTTGACTTTGACAAGCCAAGATCTATGACAAGGTCATTATAATCTATTTGGTTAGGAGAGTATGGATTTCTCTCATCAAATATATCTCAGACACTAGTCATCTCCACTTATATTTTAGCTTCTGAATTGTTGCATTCGCTAAAGATGACTTGTTCCTTTGTGAAGATATTGCTACAGGAATCTCAGCAATCTATGGTTCTGGTGCATTAGAGGGGACAAGATCAGAGTAGGAAAGAGCAGGTGGAATTTTGTTATCTCAACGTTTAGTAGGGTCCTCCATGCAGAAGTAGCAGTTGCTTGAGTTCTTAGTGAGTTTTCACTAAATCTGGGAATGACAAACTTCATGGCTATTCATTCCCCTTTTTACCATCATGTAAAGTAAAAAAATAAACTTCATTACCTTTTGGCTTATAAACAATCATAATAGATTAAATATTTGTGGTATTTAATTTTTAAACTTGAGATCACATTTTTTATTATCTTGAGATGTTAACAACAAAATGAGATGGCTAGTGTTTCTCTTAATCTTCAACTGGCATGATTACTAAGTATGATTTGAAGCTTAAGAAATTCTCTTAGATCCTTTTAACCAAACTGTTTTGCCCTTGATTAGATGACCTGTCACGTGATATAACGAATGGATCTAGAGAATGATTGCTGTCTTTTGATGTCATGGCTCTTTTGATGTGTTAATGTTGGTAGCTACTGCTAAAATGATAGGAGATCTATGAATCACAGTATGATTCTTTCTTGATTAATATTTCAGACTATTCCAGAGGGTTCTAGAAGTTTCGTAGAGCTGTATTTTGGAAAGTTCTGAAACCTTACTGAAACTTTAGAAAATTCTACTGAATTTTAGTAATTCCTCATTGAATCTAGAAGGTTTTGTAAGGCTTCTTAAAACAAATATTATTTTATAACATTCCCAGTTATTTTTTAAATAACATTTAAATTTTTCACTATTCTTTGAAAAAACTTGAAGCCTAAAGCCCTTTTAATGTTTAGTCCTTGATCTTTTGCAAAAGACATTGTTAGTTGTTAACAAAGGTAAGGATACGAGTATTTATACACCTTTTTAATTAATTTTCAACTTATAATGTCAACTAGACGCCACTTCAATCTATGTTTAGATTTCTTCCACTCTGTCATTACTTCTTTACAACATGAACGGAACTGTCACATTCTTATATTCTCATTGTTATTAATATCTTAATTTTACTTTCTAATGTATATCAATTGCTATTTTATTAATTGTTTCTTTTATTTACAATTCTTTTTTTCATTATTATTTCTCTCTTATTTGAATTTAGAGTTTTATTTTTAAAAATTCTATATATCCCATATATATATATATATATAAATGAACATATGTACATCACGTGCATATTTGGGTTGCTGTTCCCTTTTTTTTACTAGGTAACAGTGCTTTACCTTATCTTCCGTCAAATCTTTTTAATTTTTATGCCCAACATTTACTTAAACAATTCTTCATTTTTGAAGTATAATTTCTCTGCTCTTTCATTCCACATCATCTTGACTGATTTCAGATTTGGGATGTATATGAACTTTTGTTTAAGTTTTAGACAATCGGATATATACAAGACCTATGTAGGAGCAATTGGCTGTGAAAATTCTATTCAGATGTCGATCGCAACAAGCCCCATTCTGAAGCCAGGAAGGTATTGTGCAACTCTCGAATTTGGAGGTCTATTGGGAATGAGTCACATGAATGGTTTATTTAAGCAAGCTGTAGCCAGCATTATTAATCTGGTCTCTTTTAATCCCTATCAGATTGATTAAGATATTTACAAGTCCTGTTTAATTAAAAAAATATGTATTTGCCTATTTTCAGTAAGTGAATAGCTTCCCTTTTATTTATTTGAGCGGGATCTTTGATCATACTCTGTTAGTATGATCTTGCTCTTCCGTTAATTCTTACTTTACCATTGGCTGGACTGCAGTATCAATTTCGCATTTGAGAAGAGAAAGAATCTTATTTAATTGCTCTAATTAAATGCGGTCTTGGATGTCATTATAACAAGTAACTTAATTATATTTCTTATTTGTTCTTTTATATATTATTTCCTGACGAATGATGAATTCAGTACCTTGTTTTATTACAATCAATCACCATTTGATATTTTCCTTCGTAATTATGTGTTTTTTATCTTTGAGGGGTCCTTCTTCTTTGAAAGCCATTTAAAAGATACTTGCCTATTAAAATATGATGTCTGTTCTTTGTTCCGTTAAATGAATCTGTTTAATTATTATAAGTAAAATGTTCGTTTGGTTTGGGATAGTATATGCATTTTTCATTTGTCTATTTAGATTAGGATTTCTTATGAATTAATGATTAATTTGTTTTCACTTTCGTTTTCGCAATGTTCTTAGGTCTATTCCAAAGTTTTTGATTATTTATGTCTAGAAGGCTATTCACATGATACTGCAGGTCTTCTAGTGAATGGAAACCTTGAAAATCACAATTACCAAAATATCTCTATTTATTCACCATAAAATAATTTATATACGTTCAATTAATTATTTACATTAATTCATTATTTATTAGGTTTAAGTGGTGCATGCTAAAATTTTCCATGGATTTATCATATATTAAAAATATTTTCTAAATTTCTAAAGTTTGGTGAAAATAAGAATGTGAAACCAATCAAATCCCGTTTCATTTTTCTCACTCCTTAGAAACTCCCCCAAAATGATTCTTTTCTCTAGCGTACGTTTTATATAAAATGTCTTATAATGATATTGAAAATTGCTTTTTTTTATTTCATGCAAGCAAAAATACCAATAAGGAACGTTTCAAATGCAGTATGTATAATGATAGATATTAATATTTGCACTTAAGGGGATTTATGTTGCCCTTCTTTAGGAATAAATAAGCATAGATACGAGTATGTTACTGGTTCGGGAAAAGCATCTTATTCTCGAACCACTTCTCAAAAACTTCGTCTAACGGAAACTTCATCCACGCTGAGTTATTTCTTATTATACTTCGTGGTAGAATAGAAGATTGTCTCTTTTTAGTCGCGTACAAGTCTATTCGCGTGTAACTCTATATCTCACTATGTCGGTCCGCGGTCGGTCGGTGCCCGGCTTGCTTTTGTTTGTTTTGTAATAACATTGTAACTATTCGGCAAAATCTAACCAAATTTGAAATCCTTATGCTGTTTTACATTTTCTTTCGAATGATATAACATCCAAAGTTGTCACAAGGATAGCAGTGAAATTATTGAAAGTTATGAAGGTCGTAATGTCATACATCAGAATAAATGAGAGCACGCGAACTTTGGTCAGCAGGCCTTGTTTAAGTAATATCTTCCCTATGTGTGACTTAATTAGTATTCTGCAAGATGTACCTCTTCAGATACTCTTTATCACTTGGAGAAAGAAAAGTAAAAGACTCAATTAAGATTTGTTTTTTTTCCAGAAACAATATCATTAATATCTTACAAGAAATGTTATAAACAAACTGTATAGATAGAATATATTGAAAACTCTTTTTTAGGTATCCTCCTAATATATGATTGCAATCAAAATTAAAATAATAAGCGGATGTATATATAAGAATATTTGACACTGTAACTGATTATTTCCTTGTTCTAGCGTTGTTATTTGAAATGAATTCGTGTTGATTAAATCGCTTTTTTTCCGAAATATGTAGAGAAGCATTTTCTATTCATTAGCTCGCCGGTAGTAATGTTTATTTGCCTTCATATATAAGGTTTATCACATTCGAGTGTATGTTGGTCAGTTTCTCAGGACGTCTTAATATTACGCACGTTCTTGATAACAGGTTGATTGGTCTGTAATTATATAATTTTTTATTGAAAATATTGTTGTTATTACTTACTTAAATCTAAGAAGAAAATGACCTTTATACCTCAAAGTTATTCAACAGAGCGGTAAATTTGTTCAGAAATTAATGAAAGGGAAACCTATGACATCTTAACATACGAATTCATTTAGGAAAATCCACTAGTTGGCTTTAGAGACAATAGGGATTGCAATATCTCATATATCAGTTCGAGCATTGCTTCCTTTACTTCATATATTAACACTTAGCGAAGCATTTGTTGAATATAAGTAAAACATTTGGCCATAACTATTTCTCTTCCTGAGAAAAAACTAATCTTCAATGATATTTGATGAAGGGAGAAACTGAAAAAATGCATTGATTATAATTATAATTGTATAATCTAAGTGGTTAACTTAATGCACTAAAAATTGAGAAAATAAATGTAGAAAATTAATTTTCATCTCCTGCACAAGTTGCTTCTTATTTTACTGCAAATGTTATATTTCTATTCAATCTCTTCCTCTCTTTCACGACTTCTAATTTAAAATGTAAATAAATCGCATTTACATCCTGAATCTATGAGGGTTATATATATTGTTTTAAAGCACGTCCCAGTTTCAGTTTGTTCAGATCCCTTGTCTGTCAGTTATAAACTGAAATGTAAGTATTTAAAGCTATGGTTTGGGGATAGTTTCCGAGAGAGCTGAATTGATTCCTCTTCTCAATTAAGATCTTTTACCATATTGCAAAACCAATGGTGGGGTAGATATTAAGTGTCTACAGATTATGAGTAATATAAAAAAATGTAAGCACTCTCATAATATAGCTGTACTTTATCTAAATTCGTTCTTAAATTTATAACATTTAATATAAAGAGCCCAATATTTACATGGCACCCTTAGTTTGAGAAGTAAAAGCAGCTTTCTTCTGTTTTCTGAGTATACAGCCACCTTATTACATAACTAAATACAAATAGAAGATGACTGCGTGCTTCAAAGATTTAGGCCTGCTTTATTGAAGTATGTAGAAGTCATATGTAAATCAAATGCCCCCATTTATTTGGCTAGGTATGCCTCAATAGCTATAGTATGCATCATTTCCTTGAGATGATCACAAAATGTTCCCGGCTCCCTTTTGTATCAAGAGCAGGCGCGGATCAAGGGTGTAGGGGGCTATCTCCGCTCCCCAATCTCAGACCTTTCTAGATTTATATTTATTTTTTAACCCATACTTGTATTCTGCTATTCAGAAAGAGTTATGTAATTATAGAGAATATATTTAAAAAAAATTGCGCGGAAGCAGGAACGCTACTGACCACTTCTTGCGAATTATCTCTAGTATTTCAATGCAAAGCTGAACGTGTTGATATTTTTTGTTAAACAGCTGCGATCTAATGTTTCTTATATAATACTTGTCTCTAATACAGGCAAAACTCAAAAATAATTATTAAATTCAGTATTATTCCTAATATGACGTCTCCAAACTATATTTCATAGTTCTCTGATGTGGGGAAAAAATTATGATCTGAGAGAGTTTGTGCTCAGTTCCCTGTTATTTATTATCAATGATGTCTAAAATAACCATTAATAATCATTTTAATTTACTTTTTTGACTCCTCAGCTTCAGGAATTCAGGTTAACCCCCTCCACCAAATTTTCAGCCAACGATCGAGAGTGCATCTTCCGCTTACGAGCTCTTGGAGAAAATATATGTAGGAGCGGTTCCCTACTCGCTAAAGAGGAGAAAGCTTTGAGCGGCTACCTGCAGAAAGAAGATAAAGAGGAAGCCACTCTACTTATTATTAAGATAAAGAGAGGGGACAAACTATATTACGTCAGTTAGTTTTGGAGAGGACCATGAAACATGAGCGTGGGAACCGCTTTCACACTAGACAGGGAAACGCGTGGTAGCGGATCGTACGCGCATGAGAGAGAGATGAGAAAACGGAAATATATACCTTCACCAGTTAAAAATGTGATGTAGCTTTCCTACCCTCTCCCATTCTGCAATAAACTTGGAGAAGTTATCGAAAGACGGGAACGTTTCGTAGATGTTACTAAAAAGATTCTAATAAGTTTTTAAAAAAGTTAGCGCATTTCTAACATCTGTATAGCTTTGAATCAATTACGGTTTAAAAATTTGTGTTAAACAGTCATCACTGATATGGTTATCTTATAAATCTAATTCACTTATGAAAATGAGTGAAAGTTAACTGAAAGAATTTAAAGACGTGAAGATCAAGGGCCTGCGAGAGTTCACCAGTTTCTATTGGAAGAAAGACTAGTAATGTGAGGGACTACTTCTGCTCTCGCCCTATTTACACTTAAACTTGACAAACGCCTAAGGGTATAATGTTCCTTCAATTGTGTCATGGTTATCAGCGCTAAAGCTGACATCATCTGTGCACTCGTCCTGGGAGGATGTGGCGATAAAATAGATATAATGTGTACCGGTGTATATAAAATACACTCTTGCGGGCAAAGATATACGATGAGTAGTCGTCATTTATAACGCATTAGCAGATTACAGACCTAAATTTCAAGGTACTATAGGAGAACTGGGCACCTGTTGTAAATGCAGTTAATTGTTCTTTTTCCTGAGCAGGAAATAGCATCAGTTATGTTCTATTAAGAAAAAAAACAATCAAAAGAATTTTCTAGTAAGCTTAGCAACAATAAGTTTAAATATGCAAGACCGAGATAAATTGAGCTTTTCATGCAGGTTCTTAAATTTTAATGCTTAAAGACACCTATTAGGAAAAGCAATGTTGACTAATCCAGAGAGGTGTTAAAAAAGAGGTTGCCTTGTATGAAAGAACAACTGCAAAAGTTTTTCTTTGTCATATGATAAATCAAAGCATTCATTAGAAAAGAGCAAATTTAGAAATCCTCCCTTCCTTGAAGCAGAAGATATAACTATTTACTATTTGAAGAGGGAAGGTGATCTAAACTTCAGACTATTATTAAAGTTTCAGGCAATTTTGAGAAGAAAAAGAGTTGGTGTATTGAATGAGGATAAGGAAGGCTAATTCGTCAAGGAACAATGCGCCCAAAGAATGGTGAAAGATGGGGATTCCATTCTTTCTTGATTTTACAAATCCTCAAAACTTTCCTAATCATAATATGAAGAAAACACTATGGAAGAGGAGAGATCTAAATAATTACCCTACAAACTTTATTTCATAGGAATTTTGCTGTTGTAGAGGATTTAAAACAGTTGAAATTTAAAAAGAATCTTAGCTATTCTATCAAAGTTCTGGTTGTCATACAGATAAAACAAGCAAAAAATAGAAATGAAAATGGTATATCAATCTGTTATATCAAAAATGTTCAGGACGAGTTTTTAAAATTCGTTTAGATCAGAAGTGGTGAAACACTTGCCCGCAAGCCCAATTTTTATTGCCCCATATATAATGATATGCTAATTATATCACTATCCAAACTTCAGTGGTGGCAGTCAATAAAAATGTTGTGTATTTTTTTTTCAGATATTAATGCAAGTGTATATCACACCATGTAATAAATTTAAACACCATTTGCAAAGATAAAGGAGTCTAAATTTATTCATATCCCGCCACCTTCTTTCCTTAGAAAATTTAGCCCACGGCACAAAAACGTTTCCACACCCCTGGTTTAGATGATACGGCATCAATATCATTTCTTCAAAAGAGTTTCTTTATAGTGATTAAGAACATGCTGCAAATATCGTGTACCACCACATTTTGTATCATTTAATTTTAAATTTGCTTTTTAATAAGCGAGAACAAAGAGCATTCGATAGTCTATAAGATATAATGTTGTAATTCTAACAACTAGTTATTTGGTTGAATCCGAATGAAAGCGTATATAAAAGACCAGCGTAAACGAATGAGCTACCAGCGTATTGGTGTCTGTGCTTAGCTACCGCCTCGGGAAAATGTGGTTCCATTTACAATTCTTCTTGCAAATATTCAATCACACACCAATCTTGTAGTAGTAGTATTTATATCCTCACACTGCTTAGTTACAACTAGTTGTCTTCCAATGGGTCAAAAAGTCATTGAATGCTGGCTGGAGTCAAAGAACTATATCATATGGTACCTTCTTTACAACTCGCAACTAGGAACGACCCTTAGTGCCCTAAGGCTTGCCAGTGATTAGTATTATAATGGCTATTCAAATTTTGTTATCCGGCTGGGGGATCGTTTCCGTAATTCTAAAAATCACTGATAGCATAACTTACTAGTTACAATCAGAGAAACGTATTCCGTTGCATTTAAAGCCTAATTTTTTAATTAGATGATGTAAAGCATGATCTGATGACAGGGGTGACGATCAGGGAAATAAACATCTTCAGTTATATCTACTGTTGAGCATTTTTCATGTATTCTAATGAGAGAGACTTAATACCGTGATTTTGAAAATATTTGAAAGAACAGACAACATATCAAATTTGTCAATAAGGACAAAATTCAAACGATTATCTTAAGAGTAGAGATAATAGAAATTGACAAACACAAATTATTTATTAAATGCTTATTGGTTGTTCCATTTTCGTGAGATAAATTGAAATTGTTTTAAGCTTTTACCTTCTGTCTATGTATCTCTGAGTCGTAGAACGGTGAATTTTTTTATCTAAAATAATTGAAAACAAAAATTTTATAACTAAGTATTGTTTTAAAAGTTAAGTCAATCCATATTAAACGAACATTATTAAAATTGAGCTATTTAAAATTGCATCCTTGCATTCACAGCCCCACTGGTCTACTTTTAATTTGAAAACGGGAAGGGCGATTTCCACCTGGCCTCCTCCACCCTCGCCAATTTTAGGCTTTGCCATTTTCTTTTTTATATGATATCCTGCCAAAACAGAGGACTTGAGGCAATTAGTATTTATCATGACTATTTAATTCACTCATTTCGTAATATTGCGAAGATTGACGATCCTATTAGTTAAAGTAATATCCTTCCCAAATTAAGCTTACTTGTAAAATATAAAGATTTGACGTACGAGTCCATCAGTAGTAAATTATTTGGGGAGAAGTTTATATATGAAATGGTGAACTGAAAATGTGTACAAGAGTTAGATTCTGATGAATCATTTTAGCCAATACATATCACGAAGGTGCGCAATTACCAGATCGTGTCCCGTTATAATTAAATTGTATGTCCACTTTCTGGGATAATTTTGCAGTAAGCAAACAATATGGGTACCTAAGGCGCGACAGACTGGAAGAGCAGATCCTTGTGAGGTTTTCTCACAAATATTTTCAGAAACTGATCGCAGATGCAAAACACAGGGGCTGTTAGCCTTCAAAATCGGCTAAGCGAACGTCTCTTCCCCGCGAGCATTAAACATATTTAAAATTTTCTGTTGACAACAGCTCTGATATGAAGCAACCAGTGAGCATTAACAAGTTCATAAATTGTTTATACATACTGACTAAATAACACGTATTATTAGTATTATATCAACAATCGCAGATCCAGTCCTAACTCTCAGTAACTGACATAAAAACTAATCAATTACTTTGTTTCCCTTGACCCTCGCTTGAAAAACTACTTGTGTAGCATGTCCAAATTATTTGATTGAGATTACTTTAAGGTCACATAGACAGATAAATTGATGGAAAAATAGACTAATAAATGCAGTACTCAGGAGTTGGAAAGCAAATAACTGTTAAAAGTTTTTTTATTGTTTTAGTCTCTGGTCATATATTTTCAGAAAGGAACGTTTTAACAAATTTCGTGTATAAAGTTCATATGTAGATTTGACGCAAGATCGTAAAATAAATCTATAAAAAGGACTGAAAAGAGGGTGAGCAAATGCAGCATTTCAAACCTTAAGTGTGTTTGAATTAATAGCTCATTTCCTTAAACTGCTGAGATTGCCCTTGGTACTTCGTTGCCCGCCTGAACACTTAAGTGCTATTCCCCTTTAGTATTTTTCATTAATAATGTTCCCGGGAGAATTCTTCAAAGGAGCCGAATTTGAAATGTCTATCCAGCTTTTTAAATTTTGACAGAGAATTGAATATATACTCCTGGCATTTGTAAAAGTGAGTGTCTATGTATGATTATATATGTGTATGTGAGAGATGAGGAGCTTTTAGCATGCAATTACTTTGCTATATTTAAATGTTAATCGTTTTCATTTAGAACAAGGTGAGAGGAAAGGATATTTTTAGAAGAAGCGGACGGTTTTTGCAGAACACTTTCACATAACGCTTATTTGCTTAATTTCATTTCGGGAAAAGAGTTAAGTCTGTATTTACAGAGAGTTTGAAAAGTATGCCAAAAAATACTAAACAATTTCTCGAGCCAAGGAGTTCTGATGTAAATCAAGCTACAAATCTATCTATTAGCATCGGAAGAAAGAAGTACCCTCATCAGTTCTTCGGCTTTTTATGTAAATATGCTTCCCGAAAGTGGGACGTATTTGAGCGACCAATTTCGGTTGCACCATTTCTGTTTCATGCTATTTTCTATGATATTGCTTTTCAGTCTACGTCTACGTTTAATTTACTCGTCTTTTTCGTACTTAGGAATCTATTTTATTTTTTTCTGATACTCTGAACAAAGGAAAGGAGTAAGGGCCCCGTTCTAGTATTACATCCTCTTCATCCAAAAAAACGGCACAGAGAATTTGACTTTCTAACCTTTAATATTACGCAATAAATTAAAAAATGTAATAACTATAACTTCTCTTGGAGTAGTAATTAATACGATACAACAATAAAAGAAAGCTGTAATCTTTATTACTTATCTTTAAAGATTAAAATCCATTTGGTGTTATTTTTGACAATATTCCAGTTTGCATGTATGTTATAAAATACAAAAATGTCACTCATTTACAGAGTAATACGAAAGAGTAAATTTAAAATTTATTAAACACTATAGATATACCATCTGAATATTTCCTAGCCATAAATCGATTGGTATTGAGATAATTCGATTAAGAACAACTCCACTAAAAATATTTCAGATAAAACAAAAAGGAAACGGTGTAAATTCAAAAGTGAATGCGTTTTCTAAGGGAATAAAAGGTAACTTATTGGCTTTCAATTGGAACCGAAAGAGAATATATAGTACACAATTCAATTAAACCCTCTTAATTTGTATTCAATTAAGGGCAAATGCACTAATTATTTTGCAAATTCTTTGCAATTAAATGAACTACCTCAAATGGCAATTACTATAAAAATAAAGGAAAAATGAGACAACATTTTACATGGATTTCAATATGGAATTACACCTGATATATATATATATATATATATATTTATATGTGTGTGTATTTAAATGCCTTATGAACTGAAGACTTGTATAACAATTCGAAAATACCATAAGGAATATATTATGTGAACCATTGAAATCTTCAGAAAAAATGGGACATATACAAACGGAGAAAAATAGGGAAAATTTTACCATTATCTGAAAATGTATAAATGAGTTGGATTCGAACTTGTCTCATCAACTGCTAAGCGCTGTTATGGCAACGACGCTCATCGACTTGTATCTCATTGGATGTGCGTAAATCCCCCGAAGAAGAAATTAAACTGACATGACTTTACTTGTTTTATATTAACAGACATTCCTCGGTGAATATACAGAATTTCATTCATGGTCCGCGGCCCAATGTTTCTTCTTGTCATTTGTAATCCCTATAACTTCATTACGCCCCATATATTCAGGAAGGCCATTACTAATCTATCTCCAGTGATTACTTCACATAATAAACTTAGTGGTCGATAGAGATCAGTCGGTCGCTTGTCATTTAAGTTTTCATTTGACTTTCTTAGAGTTGAGAAGTATTTCATAATAAAATAGCGTTATCAAGATTCCCCCTTTCCACGAAGGAGTCGCTGACTTTTCATCACGATCGCGCGTGCCCCCTCTCCAGGTACCTATATAACGCGTCGACCGAGTTTCAACAGTAGCACTGTCAAACTTCCACCTACTCTGACGAACGAACTAAATGATGCTTTCCCCTTACCCCTCCCTCCAGTGGCGATTTCGATTCAAGTGAAGGGTAAATCGATCCGTGGACTCTGACGTAGTCACTCGGCAAACTACGACTTCAGTGAACCCTGCTCTAGTCAATTGGCAAGGACTGACAATGATTCCCCAACTCCGAAACCGACAAGTGCTCCCTTGAATTGAACCGAGGTAAACAATTTCTACCGTCGTTTTACCGCTCCCCACTTGCCACATTTTGGCAACGAGCTCATAAGGTAATCGTAACCTTTGCCACCTGCAGATTGGTTTTAAATTTGGCTATCCCAATTGCTCCATTATTTGTGTGCACACCCCAGTACGAATTCTCCTCTAAATCACCAACTGTATTTGACCTCTTTAATCCCTTAATCGACCTATCTGATCGCGTGTAGATCCTTAACCCCGTCTGGGCGACCATTCAATTTAAATCCAATTTCCATGTAAATATATATATTCTCTTTCTGTTGTTAGTAAAGTATTATTTTTTTCATCGTCTTTCTTTTGCAACCCCAACGCGTAACAGCCACCCCTTTAATTTTGATCAACTTTCATTTTGAAATAATTGTTTAAAAAGGACCCCACTAAATAAGAATAAACCATTCCTCCCCGTTCACTCTCGGTCTTCAATCCGCTTGGGCCAATCCCCAAAAAGCACCCACGTATATATAAATTTATCATCTGGCCATTCCATGATATATATATATATATATATATATATTTATATATATATATATATATATATTATGCTGAAAAAGATTCATTTAATTTGTTTAACTGGTTAGAAAAGAAAAGCTGTAAAGAATATATAATTTTACTAATTTTTATAATAATATAATATACTTTCTGGTGTGGCATTTCAGTGCGTTGCAGATTAATAGCTCGCCTGTCTACGATATAAGAAACTGCTCAATTGAAAGGAGAGCTTTCCAAGGCATACTCAAGCTCCCTACTAGGATATGTGGAGCGCATAGCAGCAGTCATATATTCAAAATTCTACTTGCAGATTTCTAGCTAGCTGCTAAATAAACTCGAAAAACAAGCAAGATGTCCCCTAGGCAGAATTTATTTTTTTAGGAGCTACGATACGTTTGTGACAAAGTCAGTTAAGAGGATGCTTTGCTGATTATGATCTTACATATCGGATAACTTCCTTAAACTTATCCATGACAAAAGTGAAGTTCTTTATTTGGGCGCAGCAGAAAATGTCGTTCACTGTACAATTGTAACCCCCACTAATAACATCATATTGTCTCTGTGCTTTCTCCCTAACCTCAGTCGTATCCGGTCCAACTTTGACCAAAAAAGTTTAGAGGTTCTTGCTTCTGTTACCCACGGCTTTGATCTGTAACTCTTTTTCCACTGGAGCCTACAACACTACAATTCCTCTCCTTTGAATTGGCAAAATATTTGTGACTAGATGGCTCCTATGTCAAGGACGGTTCTCTCATGAAACACCTGCTACCTGAACTGCCCTGGTATCCTATTTAATTTTAATTACTCTTAAAGTCATTCTCACATATAAACCCTATACACAGTGTCGTAGAATGACCCTTGGTTTTGATCCCTCTACTCTTTGACACCCTTCCAGTAGCGTTATGCTTTAAGGGGCGTGAGTTACTTCTATGATGAAGTAGGCTTTGTTCTAAGAGTGCTATTTTAGTGGTTTAGTCCTTAAGAAAGAGCTATTTTTAAACACATAAGGATAAGAGGAAACACCAGAATCTACCAAAATAAACATGTATTTTAAATTAAATATTACAAACCAACAGTAAACACATTTCTATATTTGGCCTCAAAGATTTTTCAATGACAAAACATAAACAAGTAGGCTTCCAATAAACATACCCATTGCCAATTAGTATTTTTATCACGACCCTATTTCTTTAGCATAAAACATTAAATTAACGTACTGTCATCTACAAACACATATGACCTAGGTTCAAGAATAATGGTTTCTACTCTCCTTTAAAACGTGAGACGTACTAAACTTCTACTATCGCAATAGTGATATAAATGTTATTGTTAACTTACAGGTAGGTATTAGGGATTGCCGGATGTCGCTGGAGGACTTATCTCTCACTTTGAAGTGGTGTGGCCGCTGGTTGAAATTTTCGTCGCCTGTGACGGGGGCTGATTCTTAAACGTAATTTAAGAACGGGAGCTCGTTGGGGGCAGGGTTCTTCTCCTCTCACTCTTACGGTGCTTGAGATGGGAGAATCACTCGAGTGTGAGCGGCTTTGCTTTTCTTCATTCGGACTTCTTTGCAGACGGAAAAGGCTTCTTCGGTATGGCACCGATATAAAACTTGACTATTTAGGTTAATACGGCCCTAAAAGGGGGGATCGATTTTCTCAATCTGATCCTATCGTTTCTCACGGAAATAGTCTTGTAGTGCTGAAGGATCGATCTTTACGAACTAATCTTTCTTCTGGCGAATCGACTTCTAATAATCTTCTTGTCTGGCCGATGGATCGATCTTCACGACCTAATCCTATTCTGGTGTATCGACTTCAGCTAATCTTCTTCTCTTTCTTTGCGGGGCTTATTTATAGGTGGATTGCCGCCCCATCTAAAGTAAGGAAGTGCCTAGGCCACAGATGCAAAAAGGGGAGGGAAGCGAATGGTGAGTTAGCATCTGGGGAGAGCGAGAATTCCTGAGGTGGCACTGGGGTGCCCAAATCAGCTCGCAAATTATAGGCTCGCAACCGCACCGCTACTTGGCGTGCCTTCTGACTCGCACCGCTTTTTTTCCCTAACCACGGGTTTATGGGTCTCGTAGGTAATTCGATCGTTAGAGCGTCATTTAAGGACCCTAGGTGGTCGCCTTCAAACATATCTTAGCTCCAACTGCCCACAGCGGCGGGGAGATCACACATGGTAAGCATTTTCGCCGGCTACCTTTCCCACGCTTCTCCTCATGAAGGGGGAGGGGGCTTGAATGTACCTATACTTCTCCAGGATGCTTAATGTAGCCATTTCCTTACACACAGCAACTCCCACTTAGCATTCTTCTCATTGGCTCAGTCTAGACAAAAAAGAGTTCTTTGCTCACGTAATTGCCTCCTGCTTTAGGTTCCTTGCAGTCATCTCTGATCGCACCTTCTCTGTATTTGCTTTTAACGTGTGGAATAGTCTGTATCCTTCTATAAATTTCTCTTACTCGCTTGCGCTTTTAATTTGGCTCTGAAAACCTATCTCTTCTGTTAGGCCTTGTTTTTGTTAATCGACCTACACCCTTCGAAAGCTTCACAGTTTGAAGGGCCCCATATAAAACCTCTTTTATCATTATTATCTGTAAGAATGAAGAATTTAAATTTGAAAATGAATCGAATTTGCAGTCCATGGTGGAGAAGCTTTATTGAGAAAACCTTCACCGGCGTAGAAGAACCAAGCCTGAACAGAATCGAACACGTTAAAAATGGGCAAAGAAATTGACCTACCTCAGAGGAAAGAGTACTTAAGTTGTAAAATAAGAAAAGCTTGTATTGTATCTCACAAAAAAAATGTTCAAAGTGGAAGTGTTTCTGCTAAGATTACTGAAGTATGAGAGAGAAGAAATTTGCATACAGAGGAAACAATGGCTTTTAGAGAAAATTGATAATCAATATTTTTAATGATTGAAACATCGGGCGACCAATTTTAACTAAAAATCAATAAATTTAGAAGGAGGCGCAACCGATGGATTACCTACCAGCACTACTTCATATATTTATGATTAATTTTCTTTAATTATGCCAAAGATATTAAGTAATGATTTATGAAGATGGAAGAAAGATTCTAGAAGACTAATAAGACCGGGGAGAAAGAATGAGAGATTTGCAAGTCAAAAGCTTAAAAATGTGTGAAGACTAATGCGATGGAATTATAATAACAAGAGTAAGGACATTTAAAACAGAAGCAGACAGAAACCGAACCTCGAAGAAAAAAATAATACACATTATCAAGCTTAGATACCCAGCAGCTGGGTAGTCTATATCGACTTCTACCCTTGGAACCAAGATGAACACCAGCCTCTCCACGAATATTGCAATCGGGAACACTTTTAGCAAGGCTTGGAATGACAAGATTTCCCCACTTTCTCTACTGGCAGCCTCTTTTTTCATCGACTATAATTCTTTACATTTTCTGCTCTCAGTGACAACGCCCTACTTTGCATTGGCCTTTATAGATATTAAAAAAAGAGTCCTTTCCCCTCTATCTTATTACAGATAGTACGTGGAAGGTTTACACATTTTCCTCATAGTATCAAAATGGTTTCAGCGGATTGAGTCACTTTTATCTCCGTTTCATAACCGTGCCCTTTTTAAATACAACACGAGGTCCCTTGACCCTGCAAGGCCTTATTGCCGGCCGCCTAGAGAAGTTATTTGGAATAGAATGGACTGGTTGGTTGCCTCTACTCACCGCTTCCAGCGCAAATATGAGGGAGATACTATGGTATCATATTTTAACGTTCAAAATCCCCCCCAAACGTCGTATTTAAGTCGGGTCGTGTTTTCAAGTCCCAGTTTTGGTCGAATAT
Source organism: Ceratothoa steindachneri (assembly GCA_963969495.1). NCBI lineage: Eukaryota > Metazoa > Arthropoda > Malacostraca > Isopoda > Cymothoidae > Ceratothoa > Ceratothoa steindachneri. The sequence goes on along the minus strand of OZ018326.1, from coordinate 144,926,209 downwards.
GCTGGCAGTGTGCAATTGATGGCATTCTGGCTATTTCTCATCCTATGGGAAATTTTTCTTAAGGTCGCCAGGCATTATGGGCATTATGCTACTTATTTCCTTTACATGTTGTCTTTCATTTTTCTAATTCTTGGACAATTGTTACAACAGAATCAGATAAATTATGTATGAACGCAAAAGAATCAAAGCCTCAAACATGGGTTCGTCCTCCGTAGGTTACGGGGTTAAAGAGCAACCAGAGGCACCTCTTCTAATTCTTGCGTTACGTCTGTCTTCATGAAATAGCTCAGCAATACATGAGTTGGTACGAAAAATTACAAGTTGAGTCCGGCTCATAGACCAAGTTGTGATTCAAGGTAAATCACAGAGAGCCCGGAGAATATTCAAAGCACTATAATCTCCGCATATACTCGTCGAATTAGCCAGGACACTAAGGCTGCGTGCAAGCTTGACTGATATAGAGTTTCTTCGGCTCAGTTCATGGCCTTGCAGCGAATGCAGAAAATGATCACTCAGATGATAGGTCTAAAGTGACCAGTAATTTGAAGAGATTGTTTTTAGAATAGGCGAGCATCTAAAATTTATATCGTTGTTCGTTATTGATTATCTGGAGAAAGAGCATGGCCCTGGCATTAAAATTGTACCAGCAAAGGGCATCGCAGAAATAGGGAAAATTGTATTAAATGTCCTCCTCGTATATATATATATATATATATATATATATATATATATATATATATATATTTGTAGATCAGTCAAGAATTAAACAGAAAGCCGTGAATTCAGATATAAATAAATATTTGGCGACAGTGTAATAAAAACGAGCACTTCTTTTCCTGAAAAGTGATTAAGATGAGACAGCTGTCACCACGTCAGGTGTTATAAAATTGATATCAAGAAAGCGTCACTTTTTCGAAACCATGGACCCATGACCACGGAACAAGGGATTAACGTCAGTCGAGAAAATCCCGTCCTGAGGGCCGATCTAGAAAAATGCGTACCCTGGAGGCAGGAAGAGGCAACGCATTTCTCCTGCCCTACTAATAGAAGAAAAATGGAGAACCCACACTCATTCTTGATTCTAATTCTCGATCTCATAGTCGCCCCGTTATTTATTATGTTTTATTTAGCGTATCGAAGCTCTCGTTCTAACCGCCTAAGTCTTGTTTTGGTTAATCTCGCTTTCTTGACTGGTAGTAAGAAATTTCCATAAACATACTCTGTAAACGAGACCCTCGTATTTAACCAGCCTGTTTGTTTTGTTTGTTTGTAATTATACTTTTATTTCTTTACGTGATTCCTCTCAGTCCTTTCTCAATCAGAAACTTTCCATAAGGCTAACCAAGCCGGTATATACTTTCAGTATCTTTGGAGTCAGATACAAACTTACCCCCACCTGTCATTTTACTCCAGGAAAAATTGGGATCTCGCAAAATATTGGCTTCATTTTTAACCATAACTGGAACTGTTAAATTACCCGTCTGTACCATAAAGCAGCATCCCGGGCCGGCCTTTCTCCTCCTACCATAAACTGGAAACCCGTAATCGTCCCTACATTAGGCTATAAAGGTAACGGTAACGTGCCCTTCTTGCCTTAACATTAAATGGCAACCTCTACGCCTCTACCAACGAACTGGTAACCGGTGGTCGTTCTCCTAATACCCTATAAAAATCGGTTACCATAAAACTGGTGACGTTCCTCTCCTATAATTACATAATCTTTGGTTTGGTTTCGGTTTTAGTCTACTGTAGTTTAGCTGTTTGTCCTTTTTCTTTTTTTTCTCTTGCCTTTTTTAATTCTTTTTCTATGTTCTTTCCTTAATATAGCCAAATTACTAGTTTAAATACTTTTGGGGGGCGACTGTGCACCCAGTGGTGTTCAGCAAACTGACATTCTTGATGAAAATAAATCCAGCTCCAGCTTAGCTTCACTTATTATTCGGGGTATGAATATTTTAAGGCAAATATAATAGATACAAGAGAAACCATTCTTGAAAAGTTCAGATACCGTTGAATTCAATAACGCAATTAAATACAGTATCGTAAACAACATTAAATGTGCCGTTAAATCGAGACCTACCTGAATAGATGAGACTGCGTGAAAAAGTTGTCACTTACTCTGAAAAGCTGATTCACTACTGTGTCCTGAAACCAAACAAGTAGTTTTACTAAGTGTTAAGGATACCATGGGATATAGAATCTTGGTTGACACCTACCTTTCAAACAGTTTAACTGACAACAGGTTTCCAAGGATTGAGTTGTAGTTTTCCAGGTCTTTGATGTCCAGGCTGGTTACTTAAAAAGTGAACGAGCAAAATTAAAAAAAAATGTTTACACAATAGTTAAGTTGTAATTATCAAAGAAAACAATGAGTTAAGGGAATAAAATAGCGAAAAAAATGAGGAAAAGGTAGATAGGACAACATCTCTTTTACGTAGATACAAAGAGGTAGCTTACATTCACAGAGCATCAGGTGAGAGAAATATTTGGAGCCGTGTCAAGCAAGATGGCTAAGAAATGTGTTGCCTTCTCCGTACGAGTAGTGCTGCCTGCCACAGCAGAGAGGAGTTTTTTAAAATAGACTGAAAGGTAAGGTCGAGGACATTACTGGGGGTGATGAAGTCTATCAAATTAAGAGGTCAATAAAGTTACTTTGCATCAATTTATAATCGAGAGGAAGTAATTAATCTTGGGTTATGTGAGATTTTGGTAAACGAGGAAACGTACTACAGAGATGAAACAGGAATTCGTAGGAGATATCCCAGGAGAAGTCGGTTATGGAGGAGCTGTAAAATTGGAAAGGAAGAAAGTACAGGATAAATTGTGATTAGGAGATTTAACAACTTGAGTGAGAGATAAAATTTTAAAAAAGTATGATGGAGGATGTTTAAGTAGTCACGAATATTAAAAGTTTAGAAGAAGGTGAGAATAGCTGGTTAAAAAATTAATCCATTCAACAAAGTAGCTATCGGATTCGTAGAAGGATCGGAGGTAGAGAAGTATTATTTTGGCTTCAGAGGCATACGGCGATATTTTATTTCAAATTAATGGCGGAATAATCATTAAGCGGTATCACTTAGAAGATATTTAAGGAGATATATGTGAGTAAAGACAGTTGTGAAGATAAAGTGGCAAGTTGTGGAAGATACCTAGCCACAGATTCTCCTACATCCGAACTAAAAGGGATTGGGGAACACTCTCTCCAATAACGGGCTAGAAGAGGAATGAATAGACAACGTTGGTTAGCAATTAATTGGTGATATTATCAAGTGGTCAAGTAAATTGGTGTCAAATTTCAAGTAAATTAAGTAGGGAAAAAGTTGTGAAATAAAAATGGCTGGAAGTAATAAATCTTGGGTAGCTTTAATCCATTACGTTAGTGCCTGGAAACTGGGACCAGAAGGGTGTATTCTTCAAGATACTAAATGTACAAGTAAGCACTCTCCGATGGAAAGGCAATGTCGTGAATAAACCCTCGAAAGGGTCTGAGAGTTTATCAGTAAGAACATGGGGCAGACATTTCTATCTATGGGCTGAATGTCGATAGAAGGAAATATTATGCTCTGTACATATATAGGAAATGGAGCTTGCAAATGCATTTCGTTTTTCCAATAAGCAATCTACATCGATATGATAAAAAATACTACATCATAAATTAATAGCATCATATATATATATATATATATATATATATATATATATATATATATATATATATATATATATCTTATCGATGGATGTTTGGGAAGCGGATAATGTTGTAGGGATAATCTGTACAATGGTATTAAAGGAACAAGGAGCGAAATTTAAGTAAGTGATTTTTTCCTTAAGGGCAGATATAAATCGACCACTATTTCTAAAGGCAACTATAGCAGTCCCGAGACTGAATTCTGTTCCCTAAAATAGCCCTTTCATTTTCTTTGTCATAATAATAGGGTAGAGAGGGTAAAGAAAGAACTATTTATTGTTATATTTGATATTGAAATAATATTCCTTAGTACTAACATACCTTGCCTTTCCACTTTGCGCAATATACTCGTATTTTTAATATTTTTCTCGAAAACAAGTGTCCTACATATCCATCATGCGACTATATGTATCTATTGTCTAGGAATTTTTTACTATATGCACACAGGTTTCTCGTTAAAAACAACTTTGATATTAATCCGACCAAGTAATCCCTGCTCGCTTAAGCCTTCCTTAATAAAATTTGTGGTATGAACTCATTTTTTGTTCTAATTATTTGGCTTTTTTCAAATTCTTTGGCAGAGGATTAAGAAGGGGAACCTATAAACATATCATTAACTCTATAACTTAAGAAGGGCATTTTTTTGACATTTGAATAATAATTTCATCTAAGTTTGGTTATGACTTATGTTTTTATCAAAGTTATTTCTAATAATTATTTTATAATAACAAAAACAAAATGGTGAAGTTCAGAAATAAATATAAGTATCGAAATTTTGTGAATCTTTTAAAACCAAAAGAATAACAAATGGTGAAGTTCGAAAATTTATTTTTATATATCTTCTTCTATAACTATATTATAGCAACGTGATATTTTTCAAGGGGGGTAATTTAGTTTAGAGTTCCTTTTTAAACTTATTATAATTTGCGAAGTTCAGAAAATTTCTAAATATTTAACCATGGCTGCCTTTTTTTAGATTTTAAATTTTAATCTTATTATCGAAGCCATTACCTGTTATTCATATAAATACTCGTTATTTTAAATAAAAGGATGTTTCGATTTGGCTCTGTAATATTGAGAAAACTAACTCAAACGTATAATAGTATATCTTATCCCATTCAACAGAATATTTTGTACTTTAAGCGGTTAGTCAGCTCGTAATTACTGCATGTATGGTCATTATCATACTATATAGAAGCATAAAACTCAATACACCGCTATCACACAGAATTTCTCTTGTTAAGATAAATCAACGCAGCTTTATCCCCGTCTTGCCTCCAGTTTCATAAGGCTCTTTCGCTTCCAGAGGGCAGCTGTGTCCATTTACTTCCTCTTGGGATACAAGGCAATCGCTTTCATTTGCTCGTTCGCGTCGTCGATGCCCAAGATTATCAAGGTACATGTTTGACTAAGCCGCGTCTGATATCTCTTGGGAATCTCGCTTAATTTCCTTCATCTCGTCGATGCCAAGATTATCAAGGTTTATGTTTGATTAAGCCGTCTCCGATATCCCCTTTGGAGGGCATCGTGTGCGAAGCCCTATCTCGGCCATTGCTGTGGCTCCTATTTAAGGTGATGTCTGCAAAATCTCAGCATATAGAGAGAACTCGAGCTTCTTGCCGTACAGGCAAGTAATCTTAAATTAAGTCGTACAAGACGGTATATACCTACATGGAGATACTAATCCTATGAATACAATTATTCTACGCTATTCGGTAACGCATTCCTACTGAGTGCGTCAGCGACCTGGTTATCGGAACCTTTTATCTAATTTATTTTAAACTGATACTCTTGCAAGAGTAAACTCCAGCGCATGATGCGGCCGTTTGAGTGTCTCACATTCCTAATACAGGCTAACAGACGGTGGTCGGTTCCTATTTTAAATTCTTTACATATCAAGTACAGCTTGAATTTGTCTATGACCCAGATAATTGATAGAGCTTTCTTTTCTCTAGTGGCATATCTCTTTTCGCGTGGTAATAATTGACGACTAGCATATGCAACTGGATGACTCGTTCCGTCATCCACGTATTGAAGGAGTACACCTCCAATGCCCTCGTTGCTCACGTCGGTCTTAACCCCAAAGGATTTTTCCGGGTTGGGCAACTTTAAAATTGGGGCAGAAATGAACTTACTTTTGAGCTGATTAAAATGGGAAACAGTGACATCATTCCAACGTAAACGATCGGGGAAATTCTTTTCCTGAAGGGGGCATAGGGGGGCCGAAATTGAAGCGAAATTCGGAACAAATCGCTGATAGGGAGAAGCTGATCCTAGGAACGTTCTTAATGGCTTCTTTGTAATCGGGAGGGGCATGTCGGCGATTGCCTTAATCTTGTTCTCATGGGGACCTAACTTGCTTTGTCCTATTTTGAAACCCAAATATTTAATGGGTTCGTGGGCAAAATGGCGTTTGCAGGGGCCAATGGTGTGGCCATTTTCGCGCAGTTGATCGAAAAAAACTAATAGGGCGGGTAAATGGTGATTCCATTTAATTAGTTCTTGTAGCTGACTCTTCGGACGTGGTGTCAGCTGCGCGTCACTATCCAGGTCAGAGGGTTCCAAAGACTCGCCTGGTAGGGAAGGAGGAGGGTAATCGGCATCAGGTTGGATGCACACTGTCTGGATTACATTAGGGACTCCGCGGGGTAATCTTCTTCAAGCGCCGATATTTCGTCCAGTTCTACGAAGGTATCTCCATGGGCGCGTTGGGGGTTCTTTTTTTCTTGGGGTCCACGGACAGTCTCCGTGTCCTTGTCTGGGGCCTTATTACCTAAGGGTGTTAGTGATTCACACTCCTCTTTTGCCGTCCTAAAGTCCTGGTTAGAAGTCTCCGAGAAATCGGACGGTATCGGGGTTCTGATGGGGACGGGCTCCTGGGCTTCTTTCTCATCTCGGCCTTGAAAAGGGCGGCCTGAAACACAGGGTCGACACTTACTTAGGGGCTCTGTCCTATAAGTACGGAACAGAATTGTATGAGTGCTACAATGCTTTCAGCTTAGCCATTATAATATTGACACTGCAGGTAACATCTAACGACGGGGAATCTGTTCACCCGCCCAAGGTAGTCATGTACCACCGCAAATTTTTCGTGGTTAGAGGCAACTGGGAGGAGTTCGTCGGACACGATGAAACACGTACATCCTGTGTCCCTGACGAGAGTCGATACTCGGCAGCTGTCCACGCTGCCCTCCTCATATTTCAAAGTTCCCGATGAACTTTTACCAAAAACAAAATTTACCTGGTGGCCTGACGGAGGGGGAGAAGTTTCTGCTTGGGTCTGCACCACCGGGGGAGCCGGGGTTGCATTAATCTGGTGAACTTGGTGGGCTGGTCCGCTTTAAAGCCTAGAATTTTGGGGGCAATTCCAGCTCATGTGGTTTTCTACACCACAGGTGAAGCATATGGTTGGTCGCTTCGGGAAAAGAGATGGAGGACAAGTCTTAACGGGAGGTTTGGAGTCCCGTTGTTGGTTTTGGGGAAAGAAGTTTTGGGGTTTTACGGGGCTCAGAAACTTTGTCAGCTTTCCTGGGAAGGAGCGCGAGTACGTCCTTCTTTCTTCTCGTTGGATTTCTTTTTCTCGTTCTTCTCGTTGTATTTTTCCTTCTCGTTCTTCTCGTTGGATTACTCTTTCCCGTTCCTCTTGTCGGATTACTCTTTCTTTTTCTTCTCGTTGGATTTCTCTTTCTCGTTCCTTTTGTCGGAATACTCTTTCTTTTTCTTCCTCTTTTCTTAGCTCCTCTTGAATGTACTTAATTAGTTCTTTTCCGGAAAGTCCCAAGGATTCTCCTTGCGCTTTAAAGATTTCGAACGGAGTCATCTTTGCACTTGGGGGCGCACTAGTCAACCAACTAAAATTCCTTGCAACAAGAATTATGCCTCTATAGAATTAGCCTACCTAAATATGGGCACTGACCTATTCATACTTGGTTTCTCAATCTAAATAACCACTGACTAAAATGACAAAAAAACAAACAAATTATTATAACCGTTCCTTGAGCTACTCCAGCTTCTTAAGTTTCCAAAAAAGGGGATAGCAATCGTTAAAACAAAAGGGAACTACTATATTCTATTATTATAACGAATAACACTATGCTTTACTCGACTGAGACCAGTGTTTGCAAATATATAGCGTTAAACCCCACACCTGACACCAAATTTAAATAGTATATATATATATATATATATATATATGTCGTAGAATGACTCCCGACGATACCATATATAACACTATTCGTTGAGGGAACTTCCTTAATTATCTTTAGAGTGCGTTACTGTCTGGCGGCCGATATTATGTGTCATCGATATGCTTAAGAAGTGGAACTGAGCTCAAGGATAATAATATTGCTATCATTAATAAAATAGAGTTTTATTAATAATAACTACCAACAAACACAAGAAGGAAAATATTGACATAAACAGAGAATTGAAAGGGTCGTGGGGGCTCGGCTAATCCGAGGATTTAAATGATTTAAAAAAGGTAAAACAAATATAGAGTTAAAGAGATGGGATGGTTCGATAAACCATTTAAAGCACAGGATAGAATTGACAAAAGGGATCAATACTCAAAGGTGACGTTTGGCTTACGTAACTTTTGCACTAGTGGTGCAGTGGAAGGTGGCGCAAAGGAGTTTCGGTCCACTGGTGAGTTCCAGCCGAAGGGGGGGATAAAAGGATCCTGACGAGGCGTCTTGGGAAGGAGAACCGTTTCTCGACGAACGGCTTGAAGAACAATGGCTGTTCTAGGTTGTTCTCTTCTGAACAAAGGGAGGATTAGAACCGTCTCTTGTCTACGGGCTCAAGAACAATGGCTGTTCTAATGTTGTTCTCCTCTGAACAACAGGGGGGGGGGGGGGTGAGAACTGTTTCTTGGCGAAGGGCTCAAAACGAACAATGGCTGTTCTAATGCTGTTCTCCTTTGAACAACAGGGGTGGATGAGAACCGTTTCTTGGCGAAGGGCTCAAAACGAACAATGGCTGTTCTAATGCTGTTCTGCTTTGAACAACAGGGGAAGTGGGAAGAGAACCGTTTCTTGGCGAAGGGCTCAAAACGAACAATGGCTGTTCTAATGCTGTTCTCCTTTGAACAACAGGGGGGGAAGCCTTGGGGAATTGGCGTCGGAAAGGCTCGAACCTTTGGCACTTAAGGAATATTGTCCTCCTTCTGGACAAGTCATGGTTAATCTCAAGGTCGAGGTCCCTTGGCGCACAAAGGGAGAGAGGGTCGTGGTGATGTTTCGCGACGAAAATCTGGATCTCCAATCTGATCTTAGTGGTAAAGTTTCCATATAAATAGCCAGGACATCTCCTTGGCGTGGGGGACAATGGAGTGGAAGCTTGGAGGGAACGCACAGCCGGGCCGGAGAACAATGCCTTATCTGCTCATAAGCCTAACTCAATCTGGCGAGGTCGGCGTATGGGGGCGAACGGGGGGACGATAACCTCCTTGTTTAAACATTGACATCTGGTAGCTGTGATAAGACTCCAAGTCTCGAATCGAAGATGCACGTGGGCAGCATCGTGGTTTTAAATAATACGGGATTGGAGTTGAAATTAAACGCAGCTTCAACTCGTTCTATCACAAATGCAAATTAATTGTTAGTAACATTCTGGAAAATAACAATTTCCCGTGTATGGAGCAATCATTATTAGTGTCTTGAAAAGTTTCAAGGAGCTGGAAGATCTAAAGTCAATAAAATTTCATTATTTTTAGCTCTCACTTGGCCCAATGGGCTACAATTCTTTCTTGGACAGTAAGTGTTACTATCCAACTCCTCCTATAGCAAAACCATAGAAAATAGTCATTATTTATTTCAAACTTTGCTTTTGCCTTGTATAAAGAAATATTTATTAAAAATAGGTAACTTTGTTTTTCTAGCTATCGTTGGCCGAAAAACAAAATCACCGTCATATTTATAAAATATTATTTAATCTTCTTCAAGAAATATGTAAAATCAACTAAAAATATTAGATGTAAACAGTTTTCATTGCTTTCCGTTTGTAATTTAAAGCATTTTCCTCTACAAGTCTCATAATTTAGTCTAGCATATTTTTATTGTATACTCCTCGGCATCGATGTTCAAAGTTCAGTACATCTTGATGGAACACTACTTTTGCTCCTTTATGTATTTTTTCATACTCTTGCTGAGCTTGTCAAGATGAGTATCAAAGGCATACACTTATAAAGACATCCTGCAGCCCATTCGGTTATAGCTTTCCATTAAGTTCTTAAACAGTTGCACATAACTGTCACCCTTGAATTTGTCACAAAAAGCACCGAAACCCAACTCTTCTAGGCTGGTTTTTCATTTTGATAAGCCTTTAGGAAATTTTGAATAGTCTATGACTTTTCTAATTTGTGCCCCCCCCTTCCGAAACAACTCTTTTTCACTCTGCCTTAGAGAGTTTCGCAAAGAAACTTTTAAGGTACTTTAAAGCTGCAGACTCTTTGTTAAGAGCTCTAACAAACCGCTTCAGGAGACCTATTTATAAATGCAATGGAGCCCAAAACGCACTTTTATTGTCTATCAATTGCTTCTGCTTGCCTTTATGCCCTACTACAGAGAAAACGGTCATTTTGGCCAGTTTATCTTGTGGTGATGTGTTGTGGTACTTAGTAATACTTCATGCAGACCCATCAAGTTTGGTACTATTTTAAAGTCACCAATCACTTAACAGCTATACTTCTTATAATTCAAAGATTATTGTAGGAGCTTGACACTGTTTTAGTTTTCCTTGAGATGTACTGAATAATACAGGGAAAGCGATGGATGTTTATTCCAATCATGTAGATGTACAACTTTAATGCTTCCTGAAGAACTATCAATGAGGAGCTTCTACTCACCAAGATTACATGCAATTGCATTTACATCAAATATATCAAATATATCATTGCATTAGCATACCTAAGTTCGATAAGTAAGGAATCTTAAAAAATATTTATGAGCTTTTATTTCGCTTGTCACTTGCTCATTTTCATCCAGATAATCCGAAGCTTTGAGCCTGGAAATCTAAAGCTTGGCATTTTAATTGTACAACCAAGATCTCTGAATGAAGAAATCAGTTTCTTCTCTGATTTGGATAATAAGGGTTCCTTTAAACAAATATATTCCTGACACTGTAGTCAACATCTTAACTGATATTTTTAGTTTCTCAACTGCAGCTTTCGTATTAGTATGGCTTATTTATTTCTGTAGGAATAGTTACAGGAAATTAAGAAGGGTTTGTTACTGGTGAAATAGAAGATAGAAGATCGGAATAAGAAACAGCAGGTGCATATTTGCTACTTAGATCTTTTGAAGGGTCCACCATGCAAAAGTAGTAGGTGCCTGAGTGGTCAGATGGTTCAGGCCAAATCCGTGTAATGGCGAACTTCATGGTCTTTCTTTTCCCTCAATACATCCTGTAAAGTAAGGGGGAAAGTATACTTTATTACTACTTTGCTTATGAACAACATACTAGTTTAAATACTTGTGATATTTAATATTTTAATTCTTTACTCATTTAACCTAAGTACTAGGTACTAAGATGAGACGCTTAATTTGTCTAGCCAGCAGCTATTGTGCATTAAGAATCCATAGCCTATTATTATTTATTCCAAGGTGTCAGTTCAGTGACTTTTGCTCTAGTAAGCAGTCACCGGATGGACTCTTAAAATTTGTAAAAATATTACCTCTAGGACCACGTTATAGATGATTGTGGTAATATAAAAATGAAGGATACCAAGAGAAACTCGTATCCTGCTGTTCAAACATACCACTGATAACGGCAAATCATTTTTCCATCCACATTCGATCACAGAGTCATTTTCAACAGTCCGATTGAGACTTGTTCTTCGTAAACAACCAATCAGTCATGGCAAGGATCCTATGCTATAAAAACTCACAGTATAGCGACCTTTTTATTTTCTCCAATGGCCTATAATAGCTTAGTGTATTGGTTTATTGAAGAAAGTATCTATTTTTCGGGTATAGAGAAATAGATGTGAAATACTTTTTATAAAAACAGTCGAAAGAAACTTTCTAAGATACAAAATGCAGCCATGTGTGCTTTTTTTACCTTTATAACTATAAATTTTACTAATAGTTACTGTTATTTATGCTTTTCCAAATATTTTTTCATTAAAATCAAAAAACAATTTCAATTGTTATATTTTCAAATGATATATGATGTTCACTATTTGCATAATTAAAGTAAAACAAAAAAGATAACAACAAACCACGGAAAAATCCAAGGAACCCCCGAGGCCAATTTATTTTTTAATGTAATGAATTATACGACGAAGATACAAAATTGACTCTGCATATTTAAATATAACAATTAGTGTGGCAGAGTAAAATTACTGTCAAAATATAGAAGACTTTAAAGGAATAAAGGCAATTTCATGCAGGATTATATTATGTTGGAAATAAAGTTCCCTAACAACTTTTATTGACAATGATTTGCAACGAAACAATGCAGCAAAAGAAACATATCAATGATTAAGGTAACCACCGTTAAATATGAGCAACTGATTACAATGCCTGGATAGTTTACAGATGCCTTTGTTGTAATATTGAACTGGTTTATTTTCAAAGAATTTTCCAACTGGAGTTTTGAATTCGTCATCAGTTGCGAATATTTTGTCATTCAAGAAGTTCTGGAATAGTATTGTGTTGATGCAAGCTCTAGTAACTACGGTGGGTGAGATAAAAACTTCCCACCCTAGCTCCAAGAGTTTTTCACGGGTGTAATTTGCAGCGTGTGGTCGGGCGTTATCATGAATACACATGAGATCAGTCAATTCTAAGAAATTGCATCTGTCACCTGTTCCAGCTTTTGACTCTAAAATTGGGCGCTGACAGACTGATTGCTTTTCAACATTTCTCAGTAGTTTACTCCCATCACATCCCACCAAACACAAACCATAAGCTAATTTTGATATCCGTTTGTCTTTGTCAGAAGTTGAGTAGGTGCGCCCTTTTGTGTCCTGCATCTTTTGCATCTTTTGTCCGCTGGCGAGCTCCAGCCGAAGGGGGGGGAATAAAAGGATCCTGACGAGGCGTCTTGGGAAGGAGAACCGTTTCTCAACGAACGGCTTGAAGAACAATGGCTGTTCTAGGTTGTTCTCTTCTGAACAAAGGGGGGGGATGAGAACCGTCTCTTGTCTACGGGCTCAAGAACAATGGCTGTTCTAATGTTGTTCTCCTTGAACAACAGGGGGGGTGAGAACCGTTTCTTAACGAAGGGCTCAAAACGAACAATGGCTGTTCTAGGTTGTTCTCTTCTGAACAAAGGGGGGGGGATGAGAACCGTCTCTTGTCTACGGGCTCAAGAACAATGGCTGTTCTAATGTTGTTCTCCTCTGAACAACAGGGGGGGGTGAGAACCGTTTCTTGGCGAAGGGCTCAAAACGAACAATGGCTGTTCTAATGCTGTTCTCCTTGAACAACAGGGCTGGATGAGAACCGTTTCTTGGCGAAGGGCTCAAAACGAACAATGGCTGTTCTAATGCTGTTCTCCTTGAACAACAGGGGGGGATGAGAACCGTTTCTTGGCGAAGGGCTCAAAACGAACAATGGCTGTTCTAATGCTGTTCTCCTTGAACTACAGGGGAGGAAGCCTTGGGGACTTGGCGTCAGAAAGGCTTGAACCTTTGGCACTCAAGGAATATTGTCCTCCTTCTAGACAAGTGATGGTGAATCTCGAGGTCGAGGTCCCTTGGCGCACAAAGGAAAAGAGGGTCGTGGTGATGTTTCGCGACGAAAATCTGGATCTCCAATCTGATCTTAGTGGTAAAGTTTCCATATAAATAGCCAGGACATCTCCTTGGCGAGGGGGAAAATGGAGTGAAAGCTTGGAGGGAACGCACAGCTGGGCCGGGGAACAATGCCTTATCTGTTCATAAGCCTAACTCGATCTGGCGAGGTCGGCGTATGGGGGTGAACGGGGGGACGATAACCTCCTTGTTTAAACATTGGCATCCGGTAGCTGAGATAAGACTCCAAGCCTCGAATCGAAGATGCACGTGGGCAGCATCGTGGTTTTAAATAATACGGGATAGGAGTTGAAATTAAACGCAGCTTCAACACGTTCTATCAAACCCCTCCATTCCAGGGAAAGGTGTCGCTTCGAAAAAAAAAGAGAGACGGGACAACGATAGAGCTCCGTTGTGGGGAACTCGTTTTCTTGTACCAACCGTACCTTCCTGCACCTAACTAGTATTACCTCAATACATATGATCATTTTGATCTTCAGATTACAGGGGAAAATATCCTTTAATACAACTTAATCAGAGAGAAAAAAAAGGGCATGGAACAATGAAATGATATAAACTTAGTACATATGGGACAAAATAATTTATACGTAAATTAATAAGAACAAATATATATAGATACAAAAATTAGACATTGAGCGTTACAAAATTCAGACATATACATTAATTAATTATATTACAAAATAATCTTAAATTAAGTCGTACAAGACGGTATATACCTACATGGAGATACTAAACCTATGAATACAATTATTTTACGCTATTCGTTAACGCATTTCTACTGAGGGCGTCAGCGACCTGGTTATCGGAACCTTTTATCTAATTTATTTTAAACTGATACTCTTGCAAGAGTAAACTCCAGCGCATGATGCGGCCGTTTGAGTGTCTCAAATTCCTAATATAGGCTAACGGACGGTGGTCGGTTCCTATTTGAAATTCTTTACATATCAAGTACAGCTTGAATTTGTCTATGACCCAGATAATTGATAGAGCTATCTTTTCTCTAGTGGCATATCTCTTTCCGCGTGGTAATAATTGACGACTAGCATATACAACTGGATGACTCGTTCTGTCATCCACGTATTGAAGGAGTACACCTCCAATGCCCTCGTTGATCACGTCGGTCTTAACCCCAAAGGATTTTTCCGGGTTGGGCAACTTAAAAATGGGGGCAGAAATGAACTTACTTTTGAGCTGATTAAAATGGGAAACAGCGACATCATTCCAACGTAAACGATCGGAGAAATTCTTTTCCTGAAGGGGGCATAGGGGGGCCGAAATTGCAGCGAAATTCGGAACAAATCGCTGATAGGGAGAAGCTGATCCTAGGATCGATCTTAATGGATTCTTTGTAATCGGGAGGGGCATGTCGGCGATTGCCTTAATCTTGTTCTCGTGGGGACCTAACTTGCCTCGTCCTATTTTGAAACCCAAATATTTGATGGTTTCGTGAGCAAAATGGCATTTGCTGGGGCCAATGGTGAGGCCATTTTCACGCAGTTGCTCGAAAAAAACTAATAGGGCGGGTAAATGGTGATTCCATTTAATTAGTTCTTGTAGCTGACTCTTCGGACGTGGTGTCAGCTGCGCGTTACTATCCAGGTCAGAGGGTTCTAAAGACTCGCCTGGTAGGGAAGGAGGAGTGTAATCGGCATCAGGTTGGATGCACACTGTCTGGATTACATTAAGGGACTCCGCGGGGCAATCCTCTTCAAGCGCCGATGCTTCGTCCAGTTCTACGAAGGTATCTCCATGGGCGCGTTGGGGGTTCTTTTTTTCTTGGGGTCCAGGGACAGTCTTCGTGTCCTTGTCTGGGGCCTTATCACCTAAGGGTGTTAGTGATTCACATTCCTCTTTTGCCGTCCTAAAGTCCTGGTTAGGGGTCTCCGAGAAATCGGACGGTATCGGGGTTCTGATGGGGACGGGCTCCTGGGCTTCTTTCTTATCTCGGCCTTGAGGAAGGGCAGCCTGAAACACAGGGTCGAAACTTACTTGGGGGCTCTGTCCTATAAGTACGGAACGGAATTGTATGGGTGCTACCAGACTTCAGCCCAGCTATTATAATATTGACACTGCAGGTAACATCTAGCGACGGGGAATCGGTTCGCCCGCCCAAGTTGGTCATGTACCACCGCAAATTTTTCATGGTTAGAGGCCACTGGGAGGAGTTCGTCGGACACGATAAAGCACGTACATCCTGTGTCCCTGACGAGAGTCAATACTCGGCAGCTGTCCACGCTGCCCTCCTCATATTTCAAAGTTCCCGATGAACTTTTACCAAAAACAAAATTTACCTGGTGTCCTGACGGAGGGGGAGAAGTTTCTGCTTGGGTCTGCACCACCGGGGGAGCCGGGATTGCATTGATCTGGTGAACTTGGTGGGCTGGTCCGCTTTTAAGCCTAGAATTTTGGGGGCAATTCCAGCTCATGTGGTTTTCTACACCACAGGTGAAGCATATGGTTGGTCGCTTCGGGAAGAGAAATGGAGGAGAAGTCTTAACGGGAGGTTTGGAGTCCCGTTGTTGGTTTTGGGGAAAGAAGTTTGGGGGTTTTACGGGGCTCGGAAACTTTGTCAGCTTTCCTGGGAAGGGGCGCGAATCCTTCCTTCTTTCTTCTCGTTGGATTTCTCTTTCTCGTTCTTCTCGTTGTATTTTTCTTTCTCGTTCTTCTCGTTTGATTACTCTTTCCCGTTCCTCTTGTCGGATTACTCTTTCCCTTTCTCTTTCTACCTTTTTTCTTTGAAATTCTGCTTTAATCCGAGCTAATTCAATCTGAAGCTCAGCTTGTCTTATCCTTTCCTCTCTTTCTCTTTCTTCTCGTTGTATTTCTCTTTCTTCTCGTTGTATTTCTCTTTCTTCCTTTTTTCTTTGCTCCTCTAGAATGAACTCAGTTAGTTCTTTTCCGAAAAGTCCACAGGACTCTCCTTGCGCTTTAAAGATTTCAAACTGAGTCATCTTTGCACTTGGAGGCGCACTAGTCAACCAACTAAAATTCCTTGCAACAAGAATTATGCCTCTATAGAATTAGCCTACCTAAATATGGGCACTGACCTATTCGTACTAGGTTTCTCAATCTAAATAACCACTGACTAAAATCACAAAAAAAACACAAACAAATTATTATAACCGTTCCTTGAGCTACTCCAGCTTCTTAAGTTTCGAAAAAAAGGGGATAGCAATCGTTAAAACAAAAGGGAACTACTATATTCTATTATTATAACGAATAACACTATGCTTTACTCGACTGAGACCAGTGTTTGCAAAGGTATAGCGTTAAACCTTACACACCTGATACTAAATTTAATAGTATATATATATATATATATGTCGTAGAATGACTCCCGACGATACCATATATATAACACTATTCGTTGAGGGAACTTCCTTAATTAACTTTAGAGTGCGTTTACTGTCTGGCGGCCGATATTATGTATCTTCGATATGCTTAAGAAGTGGAACTGAGCTCAAGGATAATAATATTGCTATCATTAATAAAATAGAGTTTTATTAATAATAACTATAAACAATACACAAAAACGGAAAATATTGACATAAACAGAATGGAAAGGGTCGTGGAGACTCGGGCTAATCCGAGGATTTAAAGGATTTAAAAAGGTAAAACAAATATAGAGTTAAAGAGATGGGATGGTTCGATAAACAATTTAAAGCACAGGATAGAATTGACAAAAGGGATCAATACTCAAAGGTGAAGTTTGGCTTACGTAACTTTGGCACTAGTGGTGCATTGGAAGGTGGCGCAAAGGTGTTTCGGCTTGCTGGCGAGCTCCAGCCGAAGGGGGGGGAATAAAAGGATCCTGACGAGGCGTCTTGGGAAGGAGAACCGTTTCTCGACGAACGGCTTGAAGAACAATGGCTGTTCTAGGTTGTTCTCATCTGAACAAAGGGGGGGGGATGAGAACCGTCTCTTGTCTACGGGCTCAAGAAGAATGGCTGTTCTAATGTTGTTCTCCTTGAACAACAGGGGGACTGAGAACCGTTTCTTGGCGAAGGGCTCAAAACGAACAATGGCTGTTCTAGGTTGTTCTCTTCTGAACAAAGGGGGGGGAGGAGAACCGTCTCTTGTCTACGGGCTCAAGAACAATGGCTGTTCTAATGTTGTTCTCCTTTAAATAACAGGGGGAGGGGGTGAGAACCGTTTCTTGGCGAAGGGCGCAAAACGAACAATAGCTGTTCTAATGCTGTTCTCCTTGAACAACATGGGGGGATGAGAACCGTTTCATGGCGAAGGGCTCAAAACGAACAATGGCTGTTATAATTCTGTTCTCCTTGAACAACAGGGGGGGGATGAGAACCGTTTCTTGGCGAAGGGCTCAAAACGAACAATGGCTGTTCTAATGCTGTTGTCCTTGAACAACAGGGGGTGGAAGCCTTGGGGACTTGGCGTCGGAAAGGCTCGAACCTTTGGCACTCAAGGAATATTGTCCTCCTTCTGGACAAGTGATGGTGAATCTCGAGGTCGAGGTCCCTTTGCGCACAAAGGGAGAGAGGGTCGTGGTGATGTTTCGCGACGAAAATCTGGATCTCCAATCTGATCTTAGTGGTAAAGTTTCCATATAAATAGCCAGGACATCTCCTTGGCGTGGGGGAAAATGGAGTGAAAGCTTGGAGGGAACGCACAGCCGGGCCGGGGAACAATGCCTTATCTTTTCATAAGCCTAACTCGATCTGGCGAGGTCGGCGTATGGGGGCAAACGGGGGGACGATAACCTCCTTGTTTAAACATTGGCATCCGGTAGGTGAGATAAGACTCCAAGCCTCGAATCGAAGATGCACGTGGGCAGCATCGTGGTTTTAAATAATACGGGATAGGAGTTGAAATTAAACGCAGCTTCAACACGTTCTATCACAATATGCTATGCGATGAAGTATATTGTCTTCTTCAAATACTTGATTGATACGACGTTGCAATTGGGCAGCATTTATGCCAAACTTTTAATCATAGTGTTAAAAGGTACATTGCTGTTCACGAGAAAGTTTATTTGATGGGGAATCTTTGAAGATTCAGATATCAAATATGGTTTCTAGCCAATTTATGTGTAGTGGTCTAGAATTTCTACGTTCAAAAGTTCATAATGAACTAGTTTTCTGGGATATAGGTCACTGTGAACTTTAAGACGAGACCTAGGAGGGCCTAGGCCACTACACATTAACTAGTCGTATACTTTGCATAAATATATTAAAATTAACTTTTAATAGAATATTTTGGGAGAAATTTATTTACAACTTAATACTTAAATTTTTTGATTTTCAATTTATAATCGTTATTTCAAAGTTATCGAATATTTAAATAAACCTCATTATTTATTGCTACTTATATTTAATAAAATAATTAATGGCATGCTATTTTATGTTATCCTAATTTTTATTTTTAAGTTAAGTTAAATCAAGAATGAATTGGTTCCATTATAAAACTACTTATGTTACACTTAGTAATTGAGGACCAGTACCGTAAAGAAATTAAAAAGATACTTAACTAGTTATAATTAGGAAAATTAAATGGTTATCTTACATTGATATTGATCATTCATTTTAAGTATGTGACGCTTAAAGTTTGCTATATGTTTTCCGCTTTCTCTCTGATGAATCCATTGAAGGTTTCTTTCGCGTCGGTCGGGCTGTGATTGGTAACTTTATATATTTTTAGGTTAATATCTTCCGTTTTCAACCGTATTTCCTCAACTTTTTTTCCCTAAGAGCGTTGTCGCACGCTTCTCTGATAATCTTCGATGACACTTTTGTAGTCTTAGTTCCTCTTGGCGAATCACCGGTTCGCTCTCATCATTTGGACAAATTTAATGTCCTTTCGTCTTGTGACTATTCCTGTTTAACATTCATTTGGGGTGATTGTTGATGGATTATATATTATATTGAAAAACACGGTGACAGTGGGTTAGCCTGGAACCAAATCTCTTCAAGAGATTTGATGCGTAAAAGTTTTTTAAATTCTTTAGAGTAAGTACCTTATCATGCTGTGTTCATAATATGAGCATAAAAAATGTACACTAACATATTCAGCGACGTTTCTTATTTTAATTCTATTATGCTTTGTGAAGACTGGTATCTCTCACGAGTGGCCATTGGTCACCGTTATTGGAGATTACGATTAATTTCTTCCTTCCTTGCTGATTTCTTAAATTTGTTCCTCTTCCATCATCTTGTATGCACCTCCGTAATTCCAACAGTTTTATTTATTTTCATTCCTGCACTTATGCGAAGGTATATTTTTTTCTAGCATGCTCTGATATCAATCTTAAGTCTTGTCTATTTACCGCATAACATTTAAAACAAGTTATTGCGGACACAAATTCTTCGGAATTCATCTGTACCTGAGTGTACACTTTATATGAAATGTCACTAAATCATTTCTCTTTGCCTTTATGACAAACTTCGATTCATTTAAAATTTTGCCACTTCTTTAAATGAGAGGTTCTTAAAATTTCGTGTTTAGATGTGATATGCTTAACGTTTATTTTGATAAATCTAAGATTGAAAAATACCCTCATAAACAACATTCATTAATTTTAACTTTTTAAAATGGCAGGTAATGCCAGAGACATTTAATTTCTTTTCCTAAAACATATCTCACTAGTTATGAAGCATATCCTTGTAAATATAAAATATTATAAAGTGATGAAATCAGTATAAAAATTAAATAACTAAGTTTCCTAAAGTCTTGCTTTGATTCTTTCGTGGATATCAGCCACCAACTTTTTTTGGCTTCTGATATAGCCTCACATTTTTCATGTGCATAAACTGAGCAAGATAGGGACACTAGATAATTTGAATAGGTTTGTCAAAGAACTTTTATACTTCTGCTCTAGTCACTTTACATGTGAAAGCATATTAGAATACCGCTTCAGACCAGTCTGTCTGATCCACCAGGGAAGAAGCACTGGACTTGATGCAAGATATCTTCCTGGGTGGTACAGAAAGTTGTCCAATTGTGTGATCATCTCCTGCCCTTATGTAAGTAAGCCTTTGAATATCAGCTGTCCTCTCTTAGCGGTCATCTGATCAAAGGATTGTCCGCATTGTCATTTCGTTAAATAAAGATCAGGCTGATTGATTGATGGATGGCAAAATAGCATCAACTTCAAGCTTCCTGTGCAGCTTAAGTTGGCGCAAATGAAACAATATGTTATTGGAGGTAACTCCATTGTTTATCTGTCCATATAATGTTTTCAGCAGAGATTTTCTTGTTATTGAAACTGATCAATAGCTTCGCCGGGAGGTGGATGTGAGTTAGAAGATTGTCTTCCTTTGGCACTGGCGTAACGAATTCTGCCATGAGACAGTGATGGGTAAAATCTCAAGAAGATATATCGAAATATTACTGATAGTGTTAGATAATTCTAATTTCTTTCCTATACGCACTCTAATTCTTTTCACTTATTTTCCTTACTCAAGAAGATATATCGAAATATTACTGATAGTGTTAGATAATTCTAATTTCTTTCCTATACGCACTCTAATTCTTTTCACTTATTTTCCTTACTTTTCTTTCACTGGTCACAGAACATTACATATCGTTACTGGAATAAGGGACAGTGAAATAATTGTATGGAGAAATGAAAAATGCAATCAGAATTACATCACTGAAATACACTTCGGTTAGTAACTTTAAATACACTTAGGAATATGCATTTTTAATTTTAGTTGCTTATAAAATGGTATACACACTATGAAATATCATAGTTGCTAAATCAGGGTTATATTTATTTTATCTCATTAAATTTCTAGAAATAAACACCCAGTTAAATTTATAGGTTGAAATGTGTATATTCCTTCAAATTAAAGCATATTATTAATAATTCATAAAATTCATTAGTAGATTCTATTTTCCATTCTCCTTTGCATTGAATCAATAAGTTCGCAAATTACAGCTTGAGGAATTTCCTACTATGTTTGGAGTATGGCATTCAGCAAATGTGAATGTGTCCCTGGAAATTTAGATTTTTTTCGTTATAATCATAACTATGGTTTCCCGCACATGTTCAATTTAATTTATGTAAGGGGACCAACTTTGCCACTGAAGTCGTCTGATCCTGTTTTGTTCTTCCTATTATTTTTTCTGTTTTACCATATAGAGGGAAGCTCCATCTTTCACTAATACACAACCTCCTTTTCAAACTGACCATTTAAAATTATGTTAGATATCCATATTTAAGAATCCAATTTGCTTCACACATCATTGGAGAAGAGACAATATGTTTCTCCTTTAGCTGTAACCTGTTTATGTCCAACATCTAAGGACGCAATCTCCAAACCCCCGCCGGGACCAATCTCTGAAAATAGAGAAAATATAAATTCATCTGAAAATAATCTCAAATTGTAAAGTTTTTATGGTCAGCGCAATCATTCCTCTTCTTCATAAAAGTTAAAGTTAAAACATGCCTCTTCCTGGTGGCTTACCCTTAATATCCAAGATAGCAGTAGTAATTTAGCTCGTTCTTTGGGTTATTATTCTTTTAAAGGAAACAAGGCTAGTTGGAACTGCGAAAATCTGGTGATAAATTCAACATCCTCACATAAATTTTGCGGTGAGCTGCGAGATGTACAAAACGTAAAATTATGAAAAACAGAAACTTAACTGCGAAACTGCGAATAAATTGATACTATTTATCTAAAATATTGAATAGGTGATAAATAAAAGCCTAAAGCACAGCAAAACATAAAAAATAAATATATATAATACTGTACTGTCATAGCCAAATGTTTTCATGATATTATATTTTTTTCATATAAGATAATTAATATATAAACTAATAAATCGTCTATTTTTTTAGTATCATAGCATCATAATTAGAAGGTAAAATATAAAATATCTTAGATCCCATAGCATGTTTATTAATATATAGGCAATTTATGCACGTAGTCAATATTTGCCAAGATTTTCCTTGTTCTTCAAGAATACTTATATTTGATTTACCATGCTAGAACTCAAATATTTGATGATATTTTGATTCATATTTCTCCAATTTCGTTCAGTTGCAACTGCTTACAAAAGATGGCTTTTGTTTATCGACCTTCAGATTTATTATAACCCCCATTTCTCTATTGGGTTCAAATCTGAGGATTTTCAAAGTATTCTTAATTGAATTTCAATATAACATTATATCAACAATCAATATCGTTATTTGTTATGTTTCACCCCTGTCAATTCCAATCTATATATATATATATATATATATATATATATATATATATATATATATATATATATATGAGGTTCTTCTATTTACATATATGTGCTGTTAATTTTGTGATATTCCATTTAAATGGTGAATTAATTTAGATGTTATCGCTATCGGAACCAAATAAAATTAGGGGTCCTTTTGGGAACCTGCCCGTATCTGACTAAGGCGTTCGAGGCTATCGCGGGTTTAAGGATATGCTGCGGTTAGACTAGGTTAGATAATAGATGGTTAGGAAAGTCAAAAGCATTTTCTAACAAGTTAATTCATTTAGAGAAAAATATGCCTCGTATGCCATAGCCTAACCTTAATCTCGCGATAGCTTCGAACGCCGAAGTCACTCCAGGACCTGTTCAGTAAAAGACCGTAAATTGCTTCGGTCACGCGATTAAATTTTTCGTAGAATTCAAAATATACTTCCTTCTTTCCGTTCTTGAGATGTTATTTTGACACGAAAAATCAAGGGTTCAAATATGTAGCATCTCGATAAGCTATATGTACAAATTCCTCTATGAAGATGAAATACACTATATACAATTTTCCTTCGAAGGAATAATATCTGATTATCTTTCTTTATAACCTTACATAAAATTCATCACAGAACACAGAATCATAGTTAGAAAACTTTCAGTTCATCAGAATTAGTGTTAATTGAAGTGTTTGTAAAAATTGCACAAGTTATTACGGTAAGAAAGGACATGTAAGTTCATGAGCAACTTAAAATATCTACTTGTTTCATTTTCACCGAAACAATATTATTTTTACTCATTTTTATCGCTTTCACCTTTGAATTAGTGGAAAAGGAAGCGTTTTTCTCTCTACTGTCTAACCTAAAGTACCTCATTTTACTTTCTATTGCCACTGTATATAGACCTTTTAGAAGTTCTTTAATACCGCACCATTTCTAATGTTACTAATGTTCTTTTTATTGATCACTTTCATCCTTATATTATATATTTTTATATTTCTCACACAGTGACGCATGTTTTTGTTAATTTTAGGTCATTCCTTACTCTTCTCCATGCTTACTACCACTCCATGTCTGAAAAGAAAATCAGTATCTATATTATAAATTGGTGTTTTAGATAATCCGTTTAATTCATAGCTATAAAGGCGAACGTCATATGATTTTCTGCTTATTCATTTGCAAAATGACATTGTGACTCACTTTCCCCCGAATCAAATTTTGATAGGAAGTCACTTCCTTGCTTTTCGGAGGATTAAAAGACCTCAAGGCAGTCATTAGGTTGTTCAGCCTCCAATGTTGTAGGAGATGCAAATGGTTTCCCACTTTTCCTCAATGTTAGCTGTTAGTATGCGTCCTTGTTTTTCTCATGCGGCAAGCGTGACTGATGAGATTATTTTACATAATCTCAGACCTCAGTTTGAAGAAAATAAATTAATTATTTCGTTAGGAAATTAAATTTGCTATAATCTTCAATCTATGTAATATTAATAAGAATAAAACAATAAACTGGAACAAGAATTTCTCTGGCTATATTCACTTGGAGGAGATACTGAAAAGAATTATGGGGCACTTAACTTAATCTTGGCATGTTCTACTGGATCAACAAAGAACTCTTACCACTAGGATTTCTCGCCCGCCTAATGTATACAGGTTGTCTTTTTAGCGTAGAGTTGTCAAATTCAATTCAAAATCGAAAATGGAAACAAGTGTGGGATCTGGCCTCGGAATGATGCCAAAAACTATTCACACACACAGTTAATGACAACAGCGCTATTCTCATTGTCAAGTCTTTACAGCGCAAAAAATATGTATACTCTTTTCTTCTGTTCAAAGGAATCCAGCAGATTGGTTTTAGGTCCAATTATTTGTAATGTGAAGGGGGGCTACCTTCACCCAGGAATGATTAAAAAGCCTACCTGATCGCTGGTTGTTGTCAAAAAAGAGGAAATACATTCCGACATTTTCTTCCCACGGCAAAGAAAACCCCATTAAGACAGGCTTAGGAATACAAAGGGCTTAGCAGTGAGTGTAAGGGTGAGCTATATTTTGATTTCATTATCCGGTCGATTGGCTCTGTCCTCTCAAAGATATCGATGGTTTTACCAACCTCTCAACGACTAGAAATAAGGATCAATGCCATCCAGCGCTGACAAATTCTTTTCCAGAGATCATGGCTCAAACTATCTTCGAACTCTATACTTTATTTATTAATTGACTTATATTGGTTTAGTTTGGTTTGACAGGTTGATCAGCCACAAGTATAAATCGCATTATATTCTGATTTTCTCATTATTTCATGATGGTGGCCTAATTCGATCCCTCTTCAAGGAATTTTCGAAGGGAACATGCAGCAGCTGCCCTCTAGAAGATTACGAGTCCCACTGGCCCTCTCTCCCTGTTTACGGCTAGATATCCTCCAGTTAATTATTCTCCCTCCATCATCGTAAATTTTTACCATGATGCTATCATTGGCTTTCGTTTTTCAGTTTTAAGTAACAACAAAGGTCTGTCGAAATGATCTACTAGAATAAGTAGCAGTAGGCCTCTTTCATTTCAGATCATATCTCTAAATGTACCCGATTAATATTTTTATCCCCGTAAAAGTAGATGTCCCTGAAAGTGACCGAACTAATTAGTATTAGGACTTTTACATATTTAAAATATTTTTTAATAGTGGTTAATAATCATTTTAAAACTGACTCCAACACCAAAGCAAGAAAACATTTGACCACCAACCTTAGATATTTATCGGGGTGGGAGATTATATATTCTAGTTTAGCGATGCCAGTTCTCACAATGCACAAAGTACCAAGTGCTCTGGGATGATGTGTCTTTTAGTTCACGAGAGAATGCTTTTGCACCAAGACGGTTAGAAATAAAAAAAAGATTATTCGAGGTTTTCAAAAGCTATTTGTTCGAATTTTCTATATCCTTTAGTTGCAGAAAGTACCTTTTCATTTTGAAGCATTCTTATTTTAAGACAAAGTACAGAGATGATTTACATGAAAACTGAGTGGAAAGGCATTATATGAAAAATATCCATAAAAATCTCATTACTATACAACTCTAATCAAAGCATTAAATATATTTAGGCGTAAAAAGTGGCGATAAGAAAGTGAGTTTCTTGAAAGTATTAAATGATGGATGAAATAAAGGCAATTTAGAACGAGATTGCCCTAAACTTATTATGTGAAGGATTCGTCCCTTTTTTCCACATGATTTGACTCTCACACATTGGCTTACTAATACGACTATAGGTCGAGTATCTAGTTACTAATAGTAGCGGGAGACAGAGCAATGGACTTCTTTCGGTGTGTTTCCAGATAAGAGCTTCTGAAGATCCTTTCATTTTCGATGGAAGTAACTTGCCATAGGAAAAACATTTTACTTCACGCAATAGACATGACCGAATCCACTAATTTGTGAGGAAAAATAAGCTTGTCGTAATGCATAAAGATCAGACACTCAAGTTCATTCAGTCAAGCAAGAGTTGATGTAAGTTCCAGCACATGCCACGGAAACTAGACATTACGTTTAAATCTTCGCTGTGTTTTGTGTCCAAATGTCTCAGCTATTCACTACCTACTCTATCCTCACCAAAGGGCACACTTATTCCTCGCCTGACATATTTTACCTTTGTTTCTAATCTAACTGCAATATATATATATATATATATATATATATATATATATATATATATATATATATATATATATATATACATGGGTATAATCATGAGAGAGAACGCGTGATAAGAATATATTTGTTTATCCGCGAAAGAAACAGAAATACAGGATAATATTTACTTCGGGAAAATTATTTCTGAATTTTAAAAATTCCGTACTGGGGTGGTATTCGAAACGAGCACATTGAGGCAGCGAGCAACCGCTTTGATTTCAGTTAAAAAGAGCCTTATCCCACGCGGCTACAATGAGGACCACAAAATCCTGCAAATAAACAAGTTTTTCAGGCACATAACATTTCTGTTAACTAAAATAAAATAAATGATCTACATATTTTTATAAAGATACTATGTAATCATATTCATTTATGATTTCAGGTTAATTATTCTTACCAAATAAAAGTTCTCTTTAATGTTAACTGATTAATTAATCTTTTGACTAATTTTGTTTCCTTATTTATTTAAAAAAAACAATAGATTTTGTAAAGAAGAAATGCCGACAGTATTCTGTTAAATACTTGTCTCATGGATTGATTCTATCAAATAAAATGTGTCTTTAATGTAGAGCCTTTCAGTCAAATCAAAGGATAATAGGATCTAAGCTTCAAACCATTTACATATGATTCACATAGAAAATAAGAATAAGCTACCTGAGTACCACAAGAAACTGCACGACGATTTTAAAAATTTAGAATGCTAGATTAGGATTTTACCAAACAGATATTTGGATGTTTAGTGAGTGGGTAATCCCAATCACACTTTCTGGACATATATTTTCTTACTGCACCAAGGCGAAGCGGAGATGAAGTGTATCGAATACACATACCGTACACACTTCCGGTGAATAAGAATAAACCCGGTGCTCCCCTTTTGATCAAAATTAAGATAATGTTCCCTTAAGTGTGTCCTTACTCAGTAAAAGCCGGTCATAGGGGAGCGGTGCAATATTGAGATTTAAGCCGAGTGGATTGCTTATTAATTGCAAAAGTATCGTCCAAAATAGTTAAACACCGAGAACAAAAATAATCCTTAATGTACATGAATTAGAAATAAGAAACAGCGTATATAGGTAGAATTAGAATTAATCTTTGCACCGAATCAGTAAGTGTACAACATGTGGAGAGTATACTTGAAAATTACTCGCTAGGGTTGTTGCGTCTTAATGGCACCCGGCAGAATAAATGGAAAAATATTATTGAATTAAGTACTGAATTAATCACTTTTAATAATCGAAGTTATGGGATCGGGATGGGAATTCTAGTTAATGAATAAACTGGTGAAGTTAAGGCAGGGAGTAATTCACTTTAACGATACATTTGAGTTCCTAAGTATTTTAGAGAATGACGGTGAAGATCTTCTTATGGTGACGATGCTCGCACTTAGTCCGGCCGTCCGAGGTTACAGAATGAGAAGGTAATCCTAGAATGGTGATATAATGATCCTATGCCGGATCACGAAGGCGAGCCAAACTGTGGCTTGAATCGGACTTTTTCTTCCTCGAACTGACTGTCCGATTATTCGGCTCCTGGGGTGGGTAACCAACACCGATTACCTAGCTAGATCAAGGGTAATCCGCAGAGGGAGGTCCTGTGTAACCTCAGAGTCCGAATGGGGGGGTATGCGAGAAGTTTGGCACCTACAAGTACCGTGACGGCAACACACAAATTTCCCGAAGTTTCCTTCTTACAATGGGCAAACTGTTTTCTTTGTGGAATGATCTCCACACGCTCGACGTAGGTTCAATTTCTTCTGCCTGACTCCAGGGGGAAGTTTCACTTTTATTTCTTTCACGAGCAAAACTCGGGAGAGAGCACCAAATTCTCATAAATCGGCTCTGCTGCGTGAAAAAACTTTTCATCTGCTGCCAGACAGAGTAAATCTTTCACCCCTTCGCTCCCCGTCGCAGTTTATGACAGCGTGAAAACTCTGATCTTTTTCGGCTAGCAGGTGTCTTTTAGTGGCAGACATTTTGCTGAACGGCCGTCTCAAATTTGGTTGTCTCAAAGGCGCGAAAAGGGGTGGGGGGAATTCGAGGTGAAAGGTGAATTTGGAATACGGAAGAGACGCGCAGCTTGTGTTTGGGTATTCCTGCGTACACTAATGTACGTGGTATTTAGACTTCTACAAAATACAAAGAGAAGATAAAGGTTTCATGGCCTCTTACGCAATTTCGAAAATAGTGCAAAAGTTGAAGGCACCATGAGATAGAAGAGACGGTAATTTCGATGGTATTGTCTTTTTAATTTTAAAGAGTAATGAAGCAAAATTCACAAGAAATAATTAATGGCATCCCAATCAGTAATTTCTTAGTATCAAAACGTATGGAGGAAATGAATGTGGATATATGAAAACAACTACTATCTCAACTTCAAGAAAAGCAGTGTGCCAATTAACTTGACAAATCTACTTTAAGGGATAGTAAAATTATACTATTGGCATATGTCAGGTTTCTCAGTGAAGATCAGTTAAATGAAAAAATGATTTTTGAAAGAAGTCTCGAAAGAGATACCAGAAGCGAAACAATGTTCCAATTTGTTTTTACCTATTTCGAAGCAAATAATATCTCCATGGAACTATAGTGACATGTACTACCAATGGTGTTCCATCTATGACTTTATTGCCTATTTAAAAAATGTTGTACTTAAAGTAATTTGTATAAACTGTGTGATCCATCGACAACAATATTTGTTAAACATTTTACTGGATGTCTACATAACTCCATATTTTAATAATAGCTGTCAACTATATGAAATAAAGTGCTCTTAAAGACCAGCCTTTGCCTGAAATTTAATGGGAAATTGAGAAGAGTTATAAGCATTGTGAAGCACATAGAGGTTCAATGGATTTCGAAATGAAATTGTAAAAATTTGGGATCCAGTTATTTAATTTTTATGTAGTAAACAACTCAAACAACAGTTGACTGCTGCAAGATATGAGATTATTTACTCAACATATATATTCGATGAAATGAATATACTAAATAAGCAGCTACAAAGTGAACAACGTGATTAGATATTATTAAAAAATTAATATCGGCGTCATGCATTAGATGTTTCCATTTCTTCACTCAAAGAGCATTGAGCAGCTCGAAGATGATCTTTCTGTTTATGTCGAAGATATGATTAAAGTTCATAAAAATATGCAATCTCGCTTTAAAGACCTGATCGATATGATTATACCGACCTGGGTAACAATACCTTTAGAAGTTGATGCCACTAATATAGTTATTAACTTAGGTCAGCGGCTTATTAAATTACAGAGTGATGAAATATGTAAAGCTCGATTCAAAGGAAAAAAACATAATATACGAAAGAATAGTGACATTGAAATGAAATATCTATTACTCTGGGAAAAAGTAAAGTTGCATGATCGGTTATTTTTCATCATCAGTTTCATCTTGAAAATTAATTTGTGCTTCACCCCAAATATACAATCGCTATAGAAATAAATTACTGCGAATTTTCCGCTCGTTCCATCATTAGATGGAATCTTTCTAGTAATTGTCAGAAACACAAGATGAGCACAAAGCTCGAGACGTTGTTATTCGAAATAAATTGATTAAAGAAAATGGTTAGATTATTTTTCGTCATTGCCATCATCTGGAAAATTAATTTGCTCCTCACCGGCATCTCATTCCACCGCAAAATATACAATCACTATGGAAATGACGTACTTTGAATTTTCTGCTCGTTCCATCGCAAATTGAAGAAACTCCAAAAGGCTAACATGTATGGAATCGTTCTAGAAACTTGTCGAAACCAGATGATAAGCGCACAAGCTCGAAACGTTGATATTCTGAATAAATGGATTTAGAAAAAATGCTGGGATTTTTTTTCGCCATTGTCTTCATCTTGAATATATATATATATATATATATATATATATATATTAGGGTGGTCCAAAGATACATGCACAAATTGAAATTTGTTGGGAATGTTCTCCACATAGCTAAAATTATGCTATAAGATGTTTAAAGAGCTGATGCAAAATATTTACTATATTTAGAGGTCGTTATGTGTCTCCATATTTTTAAATTTCAGTCAAAATATTGGAACATTTTAATAGTAGGCATTTATTGGTTGTCACTTATATACTATCATATATTTGTCATTGCTAACTCATTCCTTATGAATTACAATAATTTGCAAAAAAATCAAGATATTGCATTATCTAAAAAGTGGAATGACATTCACATATTCGTCGTAAGATGCAATAATAATTGTGGTTTCAGCTTGTTGATTTCTGAGCCCATTTTTAAAGTGATGACGCAATAACTCCCCTGGTTTCAAATGGTGATGCAATCGCACCATTTCCTCTATTAGTCAGGAGGATTGATTAATTGTTCATTTTTAGTTTGAAGTTTAACAGTTGACCTAATACAAGTGAA
Organism: Ceratothoa steindachneri; assembly: GCA_963969495.1. Taxonomy (NCBI): domain Eukaryota; kingdom Metazoa; phylum Arthropoda; class Malacostraca; order Isopoda; family Cymothoidae; genus Ceratothoa; species Ceratothoa steindachneri. Next base: position 144,895,516 of record OZ018326.1, on the reverse strand, counting down.
TACATGTGCTGGTTTATGCAAGTATATATATATATATATATAATTATTTAGGTAAGTAATATACTTTGTTTATTAAGTTCATAAATAATTTGCCGGTTTTTATCAATATTAGACTTACTTAAAGTATATTAGAATTATATGTTAACACATTTTATGTTCATATTTTAATTCACAATATATATATAATTATATATATATATATATATATATATATATATTTTAATTAAGCATGACTGCCCTAATTTTTTACAAACACAGGAGCCTATTAATTTATTTCAAATGAAAGCATATTCTTTAATGAATATTAAATATTTAGATATTTTAGAGTAAAAAAAAATATCTTCTAAGTATACCTAAAGGGAGGGGAACCGTGGGCTCACTCAGTTACAATAAATTTTATTTCTGTTGTTTCAGATTATGGCTGGAAGTACTCGATCATCTGCGGCAGTCTGGCTTTTAGAACATCCTACTAGTGACCTTTCATATGCAAGATTACCAGCATGTGGTAATGCGCTTCGTGTTGTTCAGTACCACCATCAAGTGGAGCCAATGATTTTGACACAAAGTTACAACCTCGCTTGCAAAAAAGTCATAAAAGTATATGAAAGAGCCTGAATTCCCACAGAGCGAATAGACTTTTGCGTTAGGAAACTCTCAAGGTTGTATGAAGAATACCTTTCTTTGAAGAAGAACCGCAAAACCGAACTGTACTCAAGTAGAATGAATGAGCGGATTTTCGAATCTACTCTTTCAAAACATTTTGACATAGCCTCAAAAAATGCTTTAAATGTGGTAAAAAATAAAGAAGACCGCCAATTTCTGTTGATGCAGAGAGAGAACATTTTATCTTGCAGTATGTCGTGCCGTGATAAGATTACCTTAGCCAAGGAATCCTGCAAAGCATATCGACATGAGAAGGCTTTACAATACAACAAGAAGTAAATACTTCTGTAAATCTAGCAAAGGCTGCTGCTCATCTGAAGGGGACAAAGAGTTTTGTCCACCTTTTCCAACTAGAAAAAAGAATGCACAATGTAGTCCTTCTAATTCAAATTATATGTTTATAACTTCAGGTGTAGCTGCTGCCCTTGATCGTGAAAATATTACAGGTAGAAAAGCAACAATGTTTGCTGGATCAATAGCACAAAACTTGGGTCAGGATATTGCAGGTTGACACTTTCCGAGAGTTCTATACGACGTTCCAGAAAGCAAGTAAGAGAGGCAACATACCAGGAAAACAAAGCTTCTTTTTCTGTTGAAGGACCGATCCTTCTTCACTAAGATGGAAAACTACTACCTGCTATTGATAAGGCAAAGGAAACAGTAGAACAATTTGCAATAATAGTTTCTGTAAATGGAATGGAAAACTTCTTGGTGTGCCAAAAATAACGCGAGCAACAGGAGAAGAACCAGCTATGGCATGCATTTAATGAATTAATGATTGGAATCTTCGTAACGAAGTTCAAAGCCTTGTATTTGACACAACTGCATCAAATACAGGCCTGCAAAAAGGAGCTTATACCATAATTGAGAAATTATTAAGAGAGGAGCTTGTTTGGATTGCATGCCGTCATCATACTTTAGAAATTATGTTGTCATGTGCTTGCAATATTTTACTTGGGCCTACAAGTGGCCCAAAGAGGAATCTCTTTAAACGTTTTAAAGAACAATGGTCGTCACTTAAAAAGGATTCGTTTTTAGAGGCAGAAAGCAGTTTATTCGTCAATCCAGTAATGCATAATCTTCGAGGAGAAATGGTCTCATATTTTCAAGCAGCTTTGAAATCTCGTCAGTTTCGTGACGATTATAAAGAATTGCTGTGACGCAGTCGCATCTTTCTTAGGGGCATGGATAAGACAGAAGTTACATTAAGAGCCGACGGAGCGACTCACTATGTACGCTGGATGGCTAAGGCTATATATGTCCTAACAATATATTTGTTTAAGCATCAACTAAAACTAACGGAACGTAAAAAGGCCAATATTACAGAGGGCTCTTTTTATTGCTTTGGTCTACTCGTGTTTTGGGAATGAAGCCCATTTTGGAATAATTCTCCTTTAAATGACAATATCTAAAGAAGCAACCACAGCTCTTCACAGAGACCTTTGATATCTTGGAGAACATCTTGTTGGTCTTGCATTTTTTTATCATATAATTAATGCTGAGACCAAAAAGAAGATGGTCTCCAATCTCCAACGTAATGAAAAGACCAATTTGTTCGCCGATTGAATCTTACAAAAAACATCGAAGATTTGGACTTGCATGAACTGGTAACTCAAAAAACTAAGCTAATCTTTAGTCTCCTAATAAAAGATGGATACAACTTTGCAGAAGATACATTCCACAAGACTAACCCAAGTTACTGGGAAGAGAATACGTGCTTTCAAGAATTTCAACGTAGAGCGATTAACTTAATGGTTGCTAACGATCCAGCAGAAAGAGGTATTGCACTTATCAAATCGTATAATGCATCTTTAACAAAAGCTGAAGAACAAAAACAGTTGCTTCTCAGACTTGTGGCAAAACATCGCAAAATCTTTCCTCATGCTCAAAAGGATCAATGTTTAATCATCAATTTTAGTTATGATTTGTGTTAAAAATAAATCATTTGCCATTTAACTATTTTATTTTCACTTTAATATAAATAATTATTAAAAATTGTCTTTAAACATCAAGATCTGTTTCAAATAAACTAGTATTTGTAGAGCCTGTTTATTTCTATCCCCAAAACTGATTTAATTTACCTGCAGACTAATAAGTTAAGATCCATTTAGAGATCAGTAAATATTGATCGATTTTGAGGAAATTAAGTATGTGACATACTGTTCTATGTGGTAATACATTTAGGCATGTGGAGATAAAAAACTAAAAAATATTTGTGAGGGGACCACCCTAATCTATATATAAATATATACATAATGTGAGGCAAAAAAAAGTATTTGCCGATTTGAATAATTAAAGAGCATTTGACAATATAGCGCTTATCATATTCTGAATGGTAAAAAAAAAATTAGCATAATTATCCTTTTAGAGAAATAAACAAAAAATCCCCATTGCGTTAATATCTTCCTACAGCGTATTTTCATGGGTTTGAATTGAGCGTTAATAATTTTGCCCAAATTAGTATAATTATTGTAAATCAGCATTTTGAAAAGCATGTGAAAACTGTTGTTTCCGAATAATAATAAAACTATATCCTATTTATAATTGCTTATTTTACACAAGGTTAGAAATATTCTTACATTTCATAATGGTGCTTATAACCTTCGCGTTTCAATAAATTTAGAAAAAGTTCTATATCTTAAATCATCGCAATTTTCACGCCGAATTTTTAAAGCTTTATTATTGATATAAGTAGTAGTTTCGATTTTGTTCGAGAACAAAATTTAATGTCTTGTTCTCTAAAGGATGTGGCTCCCTATAAATGTATCACCGCATTCATTTTTACATTTAAATTTGTTTTATATAAACCAAATTCAACGATATTAGAAAATTACTTCTCAAAAAACTACATCAAACTAAATATATCATCGATATTTTGAGTCTAATATTCCATGAAAATTGTTTTTTAAATGACTAAGTATGATAATTATAGGTGATCACCCAGCCTATTATAACTGGATCGCCTATCTCTACTTCCCTTCATTCCATACTCCCACTATCTACTTCTAAACTTGCTTTTCTATCCAAAGATTTTTGGTCTGCTTGGCACACTTCTGGCCTCTTAGCATACTTTAGCCAAGTGGAGGTGAAACTAGTGAGGCCCCTTCATGCTACAATGACTGAAAGACCGCTGGCTGAGAGAGGTATTATGAACTAGGAGTCTGGGAGTCGACTCTGCTCACGGCGAGCGAGCACAGATCTAAGGTGGTTACCTGGCGCCAAACTTTATAGAAAATTTCCACGGCAAATTAGCTTGAATGGCATGCCGTTTGACAAGGCTAATCTTACCTTATAGGGGACAGTCATCTATAGGAGTTAGTTAAATGTATTGTATACTTCAAGGTTACGTTAAATAGGTCCTGGTGGCAGTGAATGAAAGATGTTTCCGTAAACCAGCACCTTATGAGGAAGCGGCTAGCTCCAGTTTATAGGTGAATGATGGCGTTAAGGTTAATTATTTATATGACACCAAAGATAAATGTTATAAAGATAGCCATACAAAAATAAACTCTTTATTCTAATAGGGGGAATATTAGGATGCAAGCAGCACGACACAGAGTGGACTATGCGGGAGACTATTGGTCTACATATTATAAAAGCGAGTACGAGTTAAGGCCAAGACAATACTTAGTGTATTTAGGTGGGAGCATGAATAGGAATGAATTTGTTACAATTCTCTCTACTAGTCTGTTTTCTTCTCTCTTTTCCTATTTATATATACACTCCTCATGCAGCGGGCGTAGCTTAGAGGTGACCGCGTGACGGCCTACCTCCATTCTGGTAATTTCTTCACCCTCTCGGTGGGGCTAGGAAGCTTGTGTATGGTGTATGTGCATTTACATGATAAACTCTTATTTGTATAATTTGATACGGTTTTCACTGCGTGATGTCTTACGGCAAACAGCTGTGTTTACTCGGGGTCCTCCTTAAATAACCGCCTTTGATAATTCTATCTGGAGGCAAAACTTGCGCAGCTTTATCACACGCATGTGTTCAACCATTTCCTTCACTTCACTCTGTGTCTCGCGCTGCTTGCTTACATATATGTACATTTACAAACCCAATCCTATTTCTCATCCAATATTGAATCTTTACATTATATATATATATATATATATATATATATATATATATATATATATATATATATATATATATATATATATATATATATATATATATATATATATATATATATATATATATATATATATATTTAAAAAGGCATACCTGGAGTTATTAGCAACAATTCTCTTCCATTTTGTGGAAGAAATTTTTGGATATATTGAATCCTGGAATTTGGGTGCCAGAGGTATACCTATTGCGTAATTCGATCACTAGAGGTACTCCCTCGCCAGTAATGGAATGACTAATCAGTCGTTTAATATTACCTTGGTAGATAGATATACATGTGAAATTATTTCTGGCACTCCTAATATCGGCAGTATCAATAATAACGAACAGGGCTTCGACATTCACATATGCGCATCCCTGTGTCCAAATTGCCCAATTTCTGCCATATCGTACAGCCTGAGTCCGAAGGCGTCGCTGATCGCTCAGCGCGTCACCATTTTGAGGGTGAGGTCATTTCGCTGGTTTTAACATGTCTATTGAAACAGTGTTCCATCGGGACTTCCAAAATCCAAACTTTATTGCCGCCTTCGATAAACGGGAAAGGGCCAGGATAAAGCACATCAAGTGTTATTGAGGTGGTCTATTTGGACTTACACATGAGATGCTACGCAAAGATCGTGGGGCACGAAAGAATTGGGTACTGAGTGCTGGTGTCCTATTGATTCTTGCGCGAATTTGATTAGCGCCAAGGTAGATGCCAGTTTTTTATGATTTTGGAGTCGGTCTTCGATTAAAATGTTGTCACTAAAGGTTTGGGCACAAGAGTGTGGTTCCCATGTCTACCGTAAATGGTGTGAATCCAAAATCATTTAGCAAGGAGCAAATTTCTAACATGATAATTGAGAGTTTCACCAGCAACTTTGTTTACATGCCATTATTATGCAATTCAGAGTCCTGTGTGCCCATTCCACCATCTCGTTCTTGAACGGTCTGTAGGATGTGGTGCGAAGACGATAGAAACTAATGCGAGCAGACAGCTCTTCAAATAGTTCTGATTCAAATTGGGTGCTCTGTCGGTTAACAGATAAAGTGGAACTCCAAATCTGGAAATCCACCGGTCCAGGAAAGCTAACGCAACCGTTGGGGCACTTATGTCCGGGATGGGTAGCGCTTTGATCCCTCTTATCGCTCGGTCGATGCGATAACAAGTACCGTTCTTACGAGGGGTAGGTTTGCCCAGGCGTGTACACGGTGGCAATGGTCCAACTATATCAATGTGTACAGTTTCAAACCTAGAGAAGGAATATTAATATGGAGGATCGCTGCTTTTGTGTAGCGATTCCCTTTGAAAGACTAAAAAAAGAGGCACTCTCTCATGCAGCAACGGATATCCATGTTTATTTTTGGCCAGCAAAACCTTGATTTAATGGGCTGAAGTGAAGCCTCGATTCAAGGGTGTGACAGAGTGTCCAATTGATTGAAGATTGCACTCCTGCATGCCAATGGGACAAACTTACGTGCATATCCAGATGTTATTTCGCACCCAAACTGAACATCCTCAGGAAAAGGTTAAGGTTTCGGGCGCGAATGAAATTCCTCTGTCTCTGCATCAATGTATGTTTCACTGAGTTCGGCGGTGATAGGGGGGTTAAGCGGGTGTGGGTGCATACAGAGCACATATTTTTAAAGTATAGCTCAGCAATGGGGCAGTAAGGGCTGCAGGCCATCGATTATTAACGCTACCACCGGTTCTTCAGATACCTTTACTTTTGACGTAAGTTTAGTTCAATTATCTATTATCATATTGGGCGCACAGTATAGTATAAGATTATAATGTCTCAAAAAGTCAATGTCTAATAACGGAGAGGTGGTATCCGCTACAATTAACGACCACCTAAATGGTCGGCAACGAATAGGGATCACTATATCCTCATGAATTTCGCCGTGTACTTTAATTTTTCCACGAATAGCTGTTGAAATGTTAATGCCAGGGTCGCGCACATCACTTGTCTAGCCGGAATAATAGAAACTCTTACCCCCTCCTCAATTAAGAACTCACATGTAGTGTTATGTTATTTAGCAGTGACGGTGAAAATAAACGGCATGCCCTCTCAGTTTTCCGCCAGTGCTGGCGAAGAAGGCCTTGAAGATGGTTGCATTTGCAGAGATCCTACACTGCACTATATGTATTTAGATTATGGCACTACGCTCGGTTAAATGTTAAATGTTGATCTGCATGTTTCATTAATTGTACTTTCTGAGTGGCGATTATCGGCGCTATATTTAGTGGTAATGATTGGATATACTTGTGACGTACAAGCTCTTTACCACCCCTACTTCCTGAATGGTTATCTTCCGTAACTCCTCTAAGTTAGTTAATGGTCGGCCTGTGAGTTGGGAGGATTCGATACGCTTTCCAATGTGCGCAAGCTTGGGCCACTCGAAAAGGCCAATTACTTCCTCCTTTAAACACTGATAGTTACGTCATGTTATAGTATCTGCCGGAAGACGATTGACGGTCTCGAGTGGTAATGAGGCCAAAATATGAAAAATACGTGTCGTCACCTTCTTTATCGCGGAGATGTAAAATTGTGCGTCCTCAATTTAGAACCAAACTGAGACTGCTGTTTTATTGAAGATGGGTGGCTTGAGGCTGACGGCGTTCAGGAAATCACCTTCACCTTATCTGAACTGATAATTGCTAGAAGTCCATTCTTTATTTTATGCCTTCACTGCCCGGTCGAACGACGGGTCGCCATTTATAGGAGTTAGATAAATGGCATTGTAAACGACAAGGTTACCAGTTATATAGGTCCTGACGACGGTAAATGAAAGATGTTTCTGGGAACCAGCACCTTATAATGGAACGACTAGTTACAGTCTATACGTGAAGGTAGGCGTTACGGCAAATTATGACTCAAAAGATAAATGATTTTACGATGTTATTCTACTTGGCTGGGCTTATCGAAGGTTCAAGGCAAAGATGGACATACGAAAATAAACTCTTTATTCTAATAACAGAATATTATGATGCAAGCAGCACGACGCAGCTTAATATGCGGAAGACTATTTCAGTCTATATATCATAAACTAGAGTACGAGCTAAGAGCAAGACAAAACTGGGTGGATTTAGGCGGGAGCGTGAACGCGAATGAATTCTTTACTATTCTCTCTCTCTGCCTGTCTTCCTCTTTATTTTCTTATTTATATGTGCGCTCTTCATGTAAAGGGTGTGGCCTAGAGATGACTAAGGGACGGCCTACCTTCTTTATGGTCATTTCTCCACCCTTTTGGTCAGGCTAGGAACCCTGTGTACGCTGCATGAATATTTACATGATAAACTCTTATTTCTATAATTTGATACGAGGATCACTGCGCCATCTTAAGGTAACTTTCTGCCTTCTTCATATTGGTCATACTCCCCTGAGGCACCGCCTTTCGATGGAAGGCACTCTTTCACATTTGTACCTCGACTGCTTTGTCCCTCGCATTGTTTGTCACATTTTTGTTGAATAATCCACCCTGAGTGATCTTCACGCACGTTACTTTTCCCTGTAACGAGGCGAGCTAATGTGCTACCTTTTCTCCCTTGTAATCTTGACGGGTTGAGCGACCAGACTTGTGGACTATCTCACTTTTGGGAGGTGCCTGGCCTCCTCTAATATAATAAACTCTCTTTTCTGTTGGTTGCATGATCCTAATATAGGGGTAGGCCCGCCTTCCCCCTACGCTGAAGCCAGCAATAGTCTTCCTGCCCTTGGTTGTTTCTTACTTTTTCGTGATCTGTTTGTAGTTGTTTTTTTTATTTTGTTTTGGTTTTTCTTCGGATCGTTTGGTTTTGGGACGTTCAACGTAGCTTAGTACTAGGGTAAATTTGTAATTATTGCAACTTTTTTCCTTGAGGGCAGCCGCCTGGTAGTCGCTGAAAGAAAACCCCTAACAAATTCCCAAAATTACAATTTTAGTTGATGTAAGATAATTAATTCAACTTGACTTTAAGATAAGATAAGATTTGCTTATTGTTAAATCATGCTATTTCCAGATATAATAAAATTAGTTCTAAAATAATTCGAGTGGCTTATAACTTCAATATTTCTTAGGTACATGAAGAAAAAGACCAGATCAAATATTTTCAACATGGCTTTTGAAAATCTCGTTTTTATTATATTAAGTTTATTAAGATTATGTGATGGGATTTGCGTCTGCAACTCCACTAATCTATCGATAAAATGTACCACTATATATCTTAGTTCTGTTTTAATTTGGTGCTTTAGAGTAAATAAATCGAATTTTTTATATTTTTTTCAAACATTTTTTTAAGCATAAAAAAACAAAGGGTGTTTTGGAACTTGAGAATCTTTGCTGGTCACTTGTCCCAAAATCTACATATATATTAGCTTGCTTTTTCTCTCCTATATTATACATTTTAAATAAAATCGATTCCAGGTCATCATGTAGAAATGCTACGTTTGCCGCCTAGATCAAAATTTGTTCAAACCCATAAAAACACTAGATTTGGACGGTCCTCAAGAAAATTATCCATCGTAACGTAACACCTATCGCAGCTCAAATAAAACTGAACCTCATAAAATACTGTAATACCCAACGTACCTCCAATTAGCTAATTGCAAATCATTGTCTTCCTACTACGCAACAACTCCAACAAGTCAATGTCGTGTAGCAGTAAATATACAACGGTGGTGTTTGTGAACATCGCAACATCCCTATATTGGCCTGACCACAACCACCCTATTCAAATGTCTTACAGCTCACCTATAAGACTGTACATTAAGACGCCACACCATGTGCAAACCCCTCGACTCTCCTCTCAAAGTCATGTTTACTTGAAATACCATAATCATTCAACGCTAACACGACCTAGCAAAACCACATTAACCTAAGGCGTCGAAATTTCTAGAAAACTAAAATATTTCGTAATTGTTTTCATGTAAGGCAGTTGTCTATTTCTCTTTGTTTATTGAAACTTCATACTAATATAGCACCCGATTTTCTCTCTTAACATTTACTTGTGTCCTCAAAGATAACTGTACAGGACCAAAGACATCAAAGAAAAATAAACAATGAAATTCTAAATACAAACTTATGAATTGCATTGGTCCTGATGTGACAAAGCTTTTCAGAAAATTTGAGAAACTTTTGACCATTTAATTGGTCTTCAATTGTTTGCCAATGATTTTTTTCTGCTGAATAACCATAGTGCCAGATACAAGTTTAAAATTTATCGTACAGTTTTATTGGGGCATGACTTGAATGGTGCCAGTTTAAATTTCAGTTAACTCATTTGTCTTTGAGAGAAAAGTTGTCTTTGTTGAGGACCATACCTTAAGGTTTTCAAGTTTTTCAAAGTTTCTATTAATATAATTCAGGTATAATACCTGGCCCTTTTTTAAAAAAATGGGTAAAATTAAGTCATTAAATGATGAAATTAGGCAGAAAATTGTATTAATGGAAAAATCGGGTCGATCAAGAAACTTTATTGCTCAAGAACTTCACATATCAAAAACTGCTGTGAACAATGCCATCAAAAAGTGTCGGAATCATGGTACTTTGGAAGATCTTCAAAGAACAGGTCGATTCAAGAAAACATCTTTCAGGGACGATTCACGCATGAGAAGTTTCTGCATTGAAAATCCAACTGCTTCTTTAGGATATATCAAAAGAGAATTGGGTTCGATGGTTTCTGAAAGAACCGTAAAGCAGAAACTTTGAAAAGACCTTAAATTCAAAACAAAAAAACCTTTTTCAAAAAGACTCTGATAACAAAGCCCAAGCACAGAAACGTCTTCATTTTTTGCAAGAGACCAAAGAAATGTGGTCTCCTGTAATGTTTAGTGATAAATCCACAATGAGGCAGTTCAACGATGCGACAAATTCGTTATGGTGCTAAAGGAGCAAGCCCATATGATCCAAATTACACTCGAAAGACAGTGAAGCATTCACTATCAATTATAGTGTATTGATGTTTTTCGTTAACTGGGCCTGGTGGATTGCACTTCCTTCAAAATGGAAACACGATGAGTACTGATATGTATTTATACATTCTTAATGCAAAACTCGACATCTTCATAGGAATTCATAAATGCTCCATCATTCAACAAGATGGAGCACTATGTCACAGATCTAAAAAAATCTGTAGGATGGATTAAAAATAATTTTAGCTATTAGAATGGCTTGGAAACTCTCCAGACCTAAATCTAATTAAAAACTTGTGGCAAATTATAAAATAAAATCTTGCCCAGAAGAGTGTCATCTTTAATGTAATTGCAAGAAACAATCTAAAAAGTTTCGTATCGTAGAATAGGCTCCCGATGATATACTATATATAACTATTCATTGAGGTGATTATTCTGTATTTCGAGTGCGTGTTAATCTAATGACAGAGGTTAGTTAAAAAAAGGGTGAGAGCCTGGAGAGGCTTATTTATCTTCAATATACTTAAGTGGAACGGAGCACAAGGATAAATAATATGGCTACCATTAATAAAATAGAGTTTTATTAATTAAACTTTTAAACAACATACGGAAAATGTTTATATAAACGGGGATTAAAAATGGGAGAAACACAGGAAATGAAAATGGTCATGGGAATATCTGACTAATCTGAGGATTAAGATTTAGAGAGATTTAAAATGGCAAACAAACAAAAAGGGGGAATAGTTTGCTAAACCGTTTGAAGCACAGAGTTGCGTTGCACAAGGTTAGATGATTAAAGGTAATGCTTAGCTTACATAATTACAAGGTTGTCGTGCAGAGGAAGGCGATGGGAAGGAATCTTTGGTTCAACCGGTGATTTCCAGGAGAGGGGGTTCTTAGAGGGGTTGTCCTTAACGAGGAGAAATGACTGTCTTGGAGGAGTGAGAGTGAAGTGGGGCTGGGAAGTAGGAGCGATCCTTGTGACAGGATATCGGAGATGTTCTAGATGAACAATGGAGGTTATTGTTGTAACCAACCAAGCGTTCTCTTGAAGAACGTTAAAAAGGGGAAATTAAATTATCCTGACGTGATGTCTTGGGAACGAGAACCGTTTCTTGACGAACGGGCTTGAAGTATAATGCCTGATCTAATGTTGTTCTCTTTCTAAACAACAGGGTGGGTAAGAAACGTTTATTTTGGAAGGGGCTCAAAGAACAATGGCTGTTCTAACGTTGTTCTCTTTCTGAACATCAGGGGAGCCTTGTTGACTTGGCGTCTAGAAGAGCACGAACCTTGGCACTCAAGGGATATTGTCCTCTTTTGGACAATAAGGGGTTTCTCGGGGAGAGTTCCTAGGTGCACAAGGGAGACCTGATTGGCTAGATGCCTCGCGAAGATAATCTGGATCTTCTTCAATTGTGAAAAGCTATAGTATAAATAGCCGGAGCTAGCCCCTTGGCGTAGGGGACAATGGGGTGGGGGACTTCGATGGAATGTCCCGGTGGCGCCTGGGAAAATATCTGATCTGCCCATAAGCCTAATTCAATCTGGCGAGATCGACGCATGAAGGCGAACGGGGTAGTGAACCTCCTTGATTAAACATTGGCTATGATGGGCAATAACGCGCCTTCTACTTCCTTTCGCAGGATACACGTGGGGAAGCATGTGTTTCAACATGTCATAGGAGCTAAAGCAATGCGGCCTCGGACCATTCTATCACATTTGGATCTATGATATTTCGTTTGAAATGTGCAAGAATTTAGTATACAGCATGCCGAAACGAATTGCAGTAGTTATAAAAAAACAAAGGATACCTAATTAAATATTAAACGATTGTTATTTTTGATCAAATAAATTGAAATTATATATTTTTTTCCCCTAGTTCTAAGATTTGGCTGACACTCTAAATTCAACAATGAAACTGCTGCTCTTAACATTAATAGAGTTTGCATACAATATGGTCACCTAAAAAATATATATAAAATTAAAAGGGTAAGGTAAAGTTAAAAGGAATAACTCAATTTAGAAAAGTAAAGTTAATAGAATAAATAAGTCCTAAATAAACAAACACGCAAATTATTTATTGAAACATGAATCTTACCGATTCTATATAATGGAAAAATTTAATTTAAGAATTTCCTATTTGTAGATCAGCACGCATTATATAAAACAAAGGAAAGCAAAACAAATCAAAATTTTTAACATGATATATGGTAAAACCTAAGAGAAATCAGAATGAGGGAAAAATGCCAAAGAATGAAAAAAAACCCCGGAATTTATCTTGATAGATTGTATGGTTATATGATACGTATCAGGAAGGAGGAATCAGTGTGGTTGAGTGCTAGCTAAGTAATATTAATATATGTAAATGGATTGAAGTGGCCCACAGGGAGAAGAAAAAATTGTTCCAGTAAAATAGTGTGACTAGTATTTCCACGGTTGCATTTTCTGGAGAAAAAGGTGTGATTGATATATGAGTTCTCTGAAATATTTCAAAATGTTGGGCGACCATAGGTTTATGTTTAAAATAAACCCTAAATAGTGAGTTTCCTATAGACGGAACTTTTACTCATGTCTCCTTGCTATGTACAGTCACATCTCGAAAATTTGTTTTGATGTTTCTTTCCACATCCATATAAAATCTTATCTTAGAGTGTCGTTCAACGTGGTATTGTAGAAAGAGGTCCGGAAGGCAGAGAAAAGAAAGCTGCATCCACATATCGTATATAGAGAAACAGTTTCAAAGACAAAAGGCACATTTCTTGCCAAATTGTTTTATGATGGTAGAAGCAAAAATATTTAGAGAATTTCGAATTTCGTCATATATAACGATATTTCAAAGGAAATGAGTTTTCTGATAATATTGGTTTTAAAAATATGCTCATAAAAATCTTAAGATCAGCAAAAGAAATTTTGTCATAAAAACGTAACGTTCAATTTAGAAACGGAACAAGTTTAGTAATATGTTTTTTGCCAACCTGTTAACATCAAAGGCATATTTCTTACTATTATGAAGAGAAACAAGACTAGCCTCTAATTGGAAAGAAGAAGGCAATTTCAAGAGAGACCAAAACAACACGGTAGACTTTGATGTGCCATTTGATAGTAGACAGGACCTACATGTGCAAATGAAACGAGTTGAAAGATAAAATAGTGACATCGTGACGACAATTGAGTAAATAAACAAGTTAAATGCTAGAGGAGGTCTTTTGGTTAGGTTATCATGAAATTAAAAAGCTATCATGCAGGTTTACATAGAAGGAAACAAAGTTTAGGATTTCCATTTAAAACAATTTTTCTCATTAATTTCCTATTCTTCTTCTCCATCATATGTTTACTTCCTATTTCTAACCCAGTTTTTTTTGTTCGAATACCCTTCTCGTGAATAGGCAATTCACCTAAAGTAAGGGCACAACTGCTTAAAAACTAATTTCCCCATGAAAGTAGTAATTTAGATGAATTTACTCAGAATATACGGTAGTTTTCTAATTCAGGCTCTTAGTATTATTCCCCCTCTTGTTCGCATAGAAAAACACCAGTTGTCCATTTAATATGAATGGAGGAAGTATAATATCCCACATAAAACAAATGTGAGAACAGCTGATAATTTAATGAATACCGGCTGTTGCAAAGGTCCTCTTATTCTCGCTACGACGTTCTCAACAAAGGACCATTCTCACACCTGATCAGTGAAAGAAAAAGTAATTTTAGGAGTACTTTGTTCTGGGTGGTTAGGGGATGAAATAAAATAATTACTTATGTTCAAACTACAAAGAATAGGAGTAGATACGAGAGGCGGTCATCAATGGAGAAGTTTGAGCACCGCGTAGTGATAAAATCTTTGACCAAGGAAGGCAAGAATGCAAAAGAGATCCATCAACACATGGTTGCAGTATACACCGACACTGCCCCTTCCTATGCAATCATTGCTCAATGGAATAGGGAGTCCCGCCATGGCTTTTGAGTCCCGTAAAGATGACTCCCGTCCAGGACGGCCGTCAGAAGTGACTAAAGAGGTGAATGTGGCCCGTGTGGAGAGGATGATCCTCGAAAATTGACGGCTAAAAGTCGAAGAAACCGAGCGAGAACTTGGACTATCACAGAAGAGTGTTTTCAACATCATACACCACAATTTGGCCATGACCAAGGGCTGTGGCCGTTGGGTCCCTAAAAACCTCAAGCCCCATGATGGACTTCAACGTCGTCAAAGTCCACAAGGCCAGAGTTGCACAAGCTTCCCTGCGCAAGTGCGGATTCGAGGAGCTCAACCATCCCACCTACAGTCCAGATCTGGCCCATAGCGACTACTTTTTATTCCGCCAGCTCAAGGCTGCACTGCGTGGGCGCTGGTTTGGGGACGATGAAGATGTCCAGCTCGCCGTCCAGGACTGGAGTGAACAGCAGTCGGAAGATTTCTGGTTTTTGGGAATTCAAAGCCTCAGGGACAAGTCGCGCAAGTGCATTGAAGTCGAGGGTAGTTATATTGAAAAATATTAAAAGACTTTTCCTCATATCTCGTTTCCTTATATCCGAATTGCAAAACTTATTGACTGACCCTCGTATCAAGCTGAATTCCCATCATTCAAAATATATAGTGTTTAAAATCGTATTTTGCTACTCCATTTGAAGAGCAATAGCATAAAATAGAGATTCTCTATTTATATACGAAAGTCTCCAATATTCCATGAATTTATTAAATTCAGATATTTAGTTTTTAGCAAATAAATGTGGCAAACTTAGAAAGATAAGCATCAGATGCTTTTATCAAGTTAAAAACTGAAAACAGGCTATATAGTTCATTTTAACCGCTCGTTAAGAGGATAAAGTCTTGTTGCCTATTTCCACAATGATAATTATCATTGTAGAAATACGTACTGTAACTTTAAGGAATTTCTAATGAAGGAAAGATTTATTTTATTATAATAAATAAATTCTTTACTTATTGGGAAATCACTTAAAATATTTAGTAGCGAGATCATAAAACACCATAAAAAAACATAAAACACTATATTTGTTCCTAATTTTGGTCTAGTTTCTGTTTTCTAGCTTAGCCAGATGACTCAAACCTCACTACTCAAATGAAGAAATCACTCGAAGGGTGCTCGATTATTCTAACAACGAAATTTTTAGATTTTATTTGCTATTTTTACCCTCGATTATACTACTATCTTATCTAAAATCAATATTCATTTCTTTGCGTATCTCAGCATTGTGACTCACGGTAAATAAATAAGGATTAATTGAATGAAAAAGATCGCAATCACATTTGAAAACAACTCATATAAGTATCTTGTTCCTAGATGTTTAGATAAAGGGATGAAAAATTCAATTTTCTTGACTGTGATATCGTTCTTAAAAGTCCAACAAAAATATAATTAATTATTTGTAGAAATCGAAATTTGTCTACAAGCAGAAAGAAATATTAGACTATTTTTTCTGACAATAATTTTAAATTATATTTTCTAAAGTACTTAACAATTAGTTATTATTATTTGATTTAGTGCTAAATTTAAAGTTTTACATCAATTTAATTTATTAATGAATATAAATTTAACAAAAAATTCCTCTTTTCATGCAAAGAAATTACATTTTCAAGAGGTAGCAGCTGACACATGAGATTCCAAAGAGCATTACTTAAAATGATATATCAAAAAGAGCTCTAGGGTTTATCCTAGTGGAATCACTGATTATGATTTGAAAAAACTAAGCACATCGACTGTGGTTAATTTTCTAATGAAGTTATAATTGCACTCGAGTTAACTGTTGTTTGCCAGTCACTGATGTGAGATATTTTCTTTCCATATTAAACTATATGTCTCCATTAAGAAATAAATGGCATCTAAGCAAGTGCACTTGGATGATTAAATCCCAATCATATTATCGGCTAGTGTATGCGCTATTAAATAGAGGGACAGTAAAGGCGTTTGAGCGAATTAATAGCAGCAGTAAATAGTTTCATATTGCATCACCCACTCTACTTATGGTAATGTGAGTATGAAATTTTGTTTTAATACCCTACTAATTGAAGAGTTCAAGGTCGATCTTGTAATCCGCTTAACTGTATATTTGAAGCACTTTATTGTTTTTGCTTGTTTTTCACATTTACTTACATAACTAACAATTTTTTTATTCTTTACTTTGCTACAATTTAATCCCCTTCTTCCATAAAAGCCTCTCTCTATTCTCAAACTGGCCTGTTGCAAATTTTTTACATCTGTATCCGAAGGCTCAAAATCCTATACCCCCTCCAAAGCACTTCGTTTTCACTTTTTCTACATTGAAATTTTGGGGCATATCAACGACACTTCAAACATGCCTCGACCAGGTTAACGTTCATCAACTGAAATGCGTAGATTGTTGGAAGGATCAACTTTTCTGGTGAATCTTTTGAAGGTTTCATCTTGTATTACATCATGAACCAGAAGTGGGTAGTTTCTCTCGTCCTGTTAGATATACAGTGGACTAAAGATATGTTTCCTTCGGCTAATTTAGCCTTCACGTTTCTCGTCGAATTACACGGAAATTTTAACTTATTTATAAGGAGGGAGGGTATTGTAGTTGCTTTAGTACTAGAAATTCTACTATCTGGCTAACAGATTTAAATGTATGTAGCATATTTAAATTTTAGGTGATGCCTGAGAGCATTAAAAT
The DNA here is from genome assembly GCA_963969495.1 of Ceratothoa steindachneri. NCBI lineage: Eukaryota > Metazoa > Arthropoda > Malacostraca > Isopoda > Cymothoidae > Ceratothoa > Ceratothoa steindachneri. The sequence goes on along the minus strand of OZ018326.1, from coordinate 144,878,195 downwards.
AAAAATGAAAATGGTTTTAAAAACATTTTAATTTGTTCAAAAAATAATGGCACCTTTGTAACCCCTGTTTTAATAATGTGAGTAATACAATGGGAGTCCATTTTGAGAATAATATAAATTTTTCATTATTCCTGAACTTAGTAATACGAAGAAAATATTTAAGTACTTGAAAAGGATAGTAAACCATAGGTTGCAGATTAATTAATTATAGAGTAAATGTTATAAGTGGTCAGGTAAACGCTCAGTAGACGCTTTCTTATGCTGTTTGATTCCTATCTTTGATATTTTGTGAATGGAATCTTTTTTCAAAGGAAGTTGGAAGTATTTAATATAGTATATTCTCATGTATACACAAGTGCTTCAATTGAAATGTGTGTAGTAATATTATTTTGCTTAAAAAAACAGCCGAGTGAACATTGACAGTTATGCGTCATCAGAAGCAAAGTCAAATTTCTGATAATTAATTCATAATTTTGATGTTTGAATTAGTTTTCTATTTGCTAATAATCACTGCTATTTGCATTGGTTGGTAATGAAATTAAATACAGTTAAAATATTAAGATATGTTAGAGAGAAATTACTTATTAATAGACAAAAAATTGCATTCGGACGAATAGTAGGAAAGAAAATAACGCCTTCACAATGTCGAAAGTGAGAGTGAAAATTTGAGCCAATGTAGCTTACAAATTTCACATTACATTAGCCTCATTCACTTAATGACAGGTAAATAAGGAGTTGTTAGCGAGTTTTGTGATCTCATTTACTAGGTCAATGAATTCAGTGAAATTAGGTTGGCATAAAGAATTTAGGAAAGGCGTAGGAGTTTAGTAAACAGAGTTCATCATATATTTAGTCTAAAATCTTCCTTTGAGGGGAACGAAAAAAATATGTTTGCAAGATAGATTTAGCATCTTTGTTTCAATGTTCTCTTATATGCAAAATATTTGTAAGTCGGATTATGAATTATAATACCGAGATAAATCATAAAAAACTGAATAATCATTAAAGTGTCAGTAGGTGGGTAAGTCACGCACCATCATACCTTGCCTGATGGATTTAATAGTTTTAATAACTTTTCCAATAAAATTCACTTTATATGCAGTATTTTCGGTGAAACTTCACAAAGCCTAAACCGTGTTTTTTCGTAATAAAACCAGTGGTAATGGTGTTATAGGCATTCTAGTCGTCTTCCCCGACTTTTTTTAGCGCAGAAAGCACTCATTTTTAAGATAATAGCCCTCTGGGTACAGCTTTATTTGTTGTGATACAATCTTAAAAACAACTGCCTTATGCGCGAGAACGAATCAGTAGATGATGATCAAAATGCCTAAAAATACAATTGTTATTGTTTATACGTACTTACTATTTATTTTTTTATATATACATATTATATATATATATATATATATATATATATATATATATATATATATATACATATATATATATATATATATATATATATATATGCGGTTAAAAGGCTATTTTTGGCAAACCAGTCTTCCTCAAAGCCTTCGGAAGGAGCTCTTCTCACATACACGAAAAGGTATCACTTAAAATAGGCATTCTGTCAGATAGCCAAAAAACTATCTTTCGATTAGCGTTTTCAAGTGTCACCCTTGCTTTTCGAAGAGAATGGAAAATTTGTTTGATTCTCCATTTTCGCCACACCTTATAAATTAGAAGCTCCTTCCGAAGGCTTTGAGGAAGACTGGTTTGCCAAAAATAGCCTTTTAACCGCATAATTAATTGCGTTACTGCAATAATTTTTCTTAATTTATAAGGTGTGGCGAAAATGGAGAATCAAACAAATTTTCCATTCTCTTCGAAAACCAAGGGTGACACTAAAAACGCTAATCGAAAGATAGTTTTTTGGCTATCTGAGAGAACGCCTATTTTAAGTGATACCTTTTCGTGTATGTGAGAAAAGCTCCTTCTGAAGGCTTTGAGAAGGACTGGTTTGCCAAAAATAGCCTTTTAACCGCATAATTAATTGCGTTACTGCAATAATTTTTCTTAATTTATAAGGTGAGGCAAAAATGGAGAATCAAACAAATTTTCCATTCTCTTCGAAAAGCAAGGGTGTCACTTAAAAACGCTAATCGAAAGATTGTTTTTTGGCTATCTGAAAGAACGCCTATTTTAAGTGCTACCTTTTTGTGTATGTGAGAAGAGCTCCTTCCGAAGGCTTTGAGGAAGACTGGTTTGCCAAAAATAGCTTTTTAACCGCATAATTAATTGCGTTACTGCAATAATTTTCTTAATATATATATATATATATATATATATATATATATATATATATATTTATATATATATATATATATATATATATATATATATATATATATTATATATATATATATATATATATATATATATATATATATATATATATATATATATATATATATATAGTCTTGGCCAAATTATAGAGAGGGTATGAAAAAGTGAAGAATCTGATTTAAAATCATTTATTTCATAGATGACGTAATACAAATAAACATTTATGCGTATGTTCTATTAATAATTAATATTTGATATGTCCTCCTTTTGCTTTTATACCCGCTTTAATGCGTTTTTGCATTTGGTGTATAAGTGGTTGGAGCAACCTTCTCCCATTCAATGTGTGATACTAACGTTTATTTCTAATTTTTCAGTGATTATCTTATTGTTAACTTACAAATGATAATATTTTGTGAAAAATTTCTCCGAAGAAACTGATTTCTGAAGCTCATTGCATTCTCAAGAGAGAGATAATCTCATTTCAAAATTGTAAGAAAATTAAAATTCTTGATGAACGGTGACCAAATAAACACTATAAGGTACAATTAGACAAATTCTTTTAAAAACCTTGATGATCAAGGTCGCTAACGGTCTAAACTCTGAGGGAAGATAGTTTGCTGAAAAGGACATCTATGGCCAATAGGAAAACCCTCTTCTTCTTTAGCTGTTGAGTTTCGGGCACAGTGAGAAGATGGTTAATAGAAATTTAGCTGAAAGCCTTAAGTCAAGAAAGTAACAAATATTTTCTTGGGAGGAACCTGGAAAGGCGATTGTCTTGAGAAAAAGAGCATGAAGATTGGACTAATGATGTTTGGGCTAAACGGTTTAGTGAGATAAAATCAACTATGAAGTTGGTTCTCCACAATAGTTTCAATCAATTTATTATACTTCTACACATTTGAAACCAATGCAGCTGTTCATGTTTGTCAAAGAGTAGGATAGCTTATTATCTAAGATGTGTCTTCATGCATGTTGTCTTCAGGTCCAGGATTGTTGTTCAGTTGTAACGGACAAATGAATTCCAACACTTACACCAGCATGTTAGACCAGATTTATAAACCTTCCTTAGGTAAAGTTTTCAATGATGACATACAAGATCGTGTATTCTTTCAACAAGACAATGCTCCATGCCACACATCTAAAGACTCAAAGGGGTGTTTTGAAAAGAAGGGATTGAGTTGATGGAATGGCCTCCTTAATCTCAAGACCACAATTCCAATGAACCTTTTTGGTCACACTTAGGCACAAGAGGGGTCACAAATTTTCCTCAAAGAGTAAAGTAATAGACGAAATTTACGAGGAGTGGGCGAAAAATGGGCTAACTACCTGTGCCAACTTAGTCGTAAGTATGAAAAAAGCAAAAAAGCAAAATGAGACATTAGTTATTAATTATTGAGGGAATATACGCAAAAATGTTTATTTGTATTGTCAAGTATGAAACAAATGAGTTTCAATCATATTCTTCACTTTTTCACACGTGTTCCATAATTTGGGCCAAGGCGTATATATATATATATATATATATATATATATATATATATATATATATATATATATATATATATATATATATATATATATATATATAATATAAACTAAATCTCATTGGATATCCCTCCGATATTAACGTCGTTTAATTCAAGGATATCTGTTTTACTCTCAAATCATACCTCCTTTCTTCAATAATATTCTGGAGTAGGCTGCACCAGACAAGTAAGTGAGGGGGGGAGGATTATGTTTACAAAATATAATTTATTTGCACAATTCTCCTCTAATGTCCTGCAGCTAGTTTTATATACATACAATTTAAGTACCCTTTCGCTCAATTAGAGTGAGGGGAAAAATAAAATGATTGCTCGTAGGATCATGTGAACAACAACACAACACAGTTTTATATTGCACTGCCTGTAGAAATGCCTCAAAGCTCCAGGCAGAAAAGGTCTCTAAGCAAGAACTCTGGAAGACCCGACACATGAAAGTCTAGATGAGAGATTCCAAAGCATGTGATTCTCTTCATGCCATGCATTGATCCTTCGACCCTCTTACTTAATGCTGCATAGTTGCATATCAGCTTTTAACCAACTCTTGCTGGAAGACGGCTCTATGCTCTCAACGATCGGACGTTTTTTTTTAATTCTCTTTAATTCTTATTTTCTTCGACCCTTGGAGCAGGTGTATCCGCTACTGGCTCTTACAAATCATGAGTCTTTTCTCTTCTAAAATTAAGAGGTCAGCTGCTGGTCGTGCACACTTATGTTCCCTTCACAACAATGTATATATATATATATATATATATATATATATATATATATATATATATATATATATATATATATATATATATATATATATATATATATATATATATATATATATATATATATATTTATATATATATATATATATATATATATATATATATTTATATATATATATATATATATATATATATATATATATATATATATATATATATATATATATATATATATATATATATATATAGGTAGGTTTAAGCCAGGAATTCGGAATATTTATATGTTCCAAATACTGGTTCTGGCTTTAACCTACATACGAAAATCGAGGTTTTCGAAGGATGTTCCGAATTCTACATTCATATATATAAATTTTAAGTGCTAAGAATTATTATTCAATAATTAAATTATTGCAAGTTTATTAAAAATAAGCATCTCAGTTATAATAAGGAAAATAAAAATATTCTTTCGCTGAAATTCCAAATCGCGCTGTACTCCTGTTTCGGTCAATGTAACTTTGCTAATCGATCAAAAGTGATAATGAAAACAATTATGGGTTAAATGAATGATATTGTGTATTTATAATCTTTTTAGTAATATTTTGTAAAAATAATTGTTCGAACCTTTATGAATTTCAGAAATGGTTCTCTCAAAGAAAAACATGCAAACAATGTTGCTCTGCACCAAAGTGGCCTGAAATATCAAGTTGAACGAAAGTAATGTCAGCAATTTTAGAATTAAATTTTAGATAGTATTTTTTTCAATAAGTGCCAGATGTTATAGTTTATGAACGCTACAATGAGTAATCATGTTTCTTCTTTCAGTTTCTAAAAATCTTGTTCATGATTGTGGGAAAATTCCACGTGGAATTTCTTTTCCAGCACGGAAGTGACGTCCATGCGCTAAAGAAAATTCTAGAATTTGGTTAGGCTGAAATTGGTAAGCCTCCCCCTCACACATGCACAAGCAGTAGCCTCGAACCGCGTCCACCTCGGACCACCTTTTCGTGGGTTAGAATCGCCTTGGCGTAAAGATCTGAGGCCATTCAAGATTAGCGCTGTTTCCCCCACCCTTGCGGGGAAGCCTCGGATATATAGGGCTTGTCTTCCAGGTGGGAGACATAGAGTTAAGGAGTCTCGCCGAGATCAAAGAAGCATTTCCATTGTTCCAAGTCAGGTGCTACAACGAAGAAAAGTGACAGCTGAACTTTTTGTGTGTTGGAATTAGCCCAGCCTTTGAGGTAATTGCATTTGACGATCGCCACCGAGCGATTTTTCTGACTCTACTAATCGACTCCAGTCGAAGCGCTCCTCGTTTTCTCCTTTTTTCGGGTGGCCGAAATACTCTCCCTTGGACTAGACCTTACCGCCTCCCCTTTTGGAGAACCGTCATCACGTCAACTTCCCGCTCATAATCTCCGAGCACCCTCGCCTTCACGTTTATTGCCTGCAGAAGACATCCGTGAAGCCTTACCCTGACGTCTCACCCGGAATCCTCCATAAGCCAACCCCTCTCCCCCTTTATCAACCCATTTGAGTTAAGCATCCCCATTGGAATAGTCTTCTTCTGTAACGCATTAATTTTTAACTTCAGATTCTGACGCATACCTCTGCAATTCCCCCCTCATTTATTAATTTAATTTTGCCTATTGATTCTCTTATTTTATGTAAATAACATTATATTTTGTACATGCCTCTTTAAATAACCTTGAGCTTTGCGATAGCCCAAATTATACTCTGATGATCCACAAACAAAGACTAAACCATTTTGAGTGTAGAACAGGGTGCATTATAATTTGAGAAAATAGGTCTATATGAAAACAGTAAAAAACTCGCAATTGTAATATTTTTAAATTTGTTGGCAGTTACCCGACGATTGATGGGAATTATTGCATCAACTGTATAATCGCCCAAACTACAGATCTCTCCCGATAATTGACGGGTGGGAGCAGCCAGTCGAGATTGTAGTCATCCTTCGTGTCTCTCTCTTTATAATTGCTGCCATTCGTATGAAGTAATGTATATGCTGACTCGTAATATCATACAACTTTCTTACAAGCACAAAGTCTATAATATTATAATCATGAACCATTTCTTTTGTAATTTAGTGTTGGTTTCCGTCGACAGTGGTTTCGCAAGTACTGCTATCCTAAGAATATTTACTTGTGCAGTTCCCTCACACAGTTCTTATTTAAAAAGTCTGTTTAAGATTGCGATTGAGTTCTGGTGTTACCTTTCCTGCAGTAGTTTTGTGTTCTTCGGCTACAATCATCGTTATTGTCTAATGAATCCTGTCAGTTGACTCCAGTTTTAGCTCAATTATGTTCTTCGCATATGACGTCTTACATGTTTGAGGCTACTCTGTCATAACTCTGAACACTACTTCACGTTAGAGCTATCTGGTTCCGTGTCCAAATATTCAGCCCTCCACCTTAGGGGAGTGACTTTCGCTTAGCAAGCAGGCCTTCTGTGTGTGGGCTACAGTCTATCAATTTTGGCAAGGGCACTTTAATATAAAACTTTACAAAAGGTTTTCAGTACAAATCTTCTTATAATATACATTAAATTCTATTTAATTTTAAAATAGATAAATATTTTTTTAGGCCTAAAGCTCAGGAAAAAATTATGTCGGACGTCATTTTAAAAAAGCGAAAAAAAACAATCCACACCAGGATTATTTTGCCTTACTCGTTTTTAGGGGCCAGTATCTACTGTCTCCTGATCAAGATTAAAATAAAAAAATATTTTAGAAATAACCGATAAAACTTTCGAATAGAAGAATAAATAAAGTAAGCGGACATTTTTATAAATTTTATGAACTTCGCCAATTATAATAATTTTAAAAAGGAACTCTAAACTAAATTTCCGCCCTTTCAAAATATCTTGTTGTTAAAATATAGTTATAGATGATATATAAATATAAATTTTCTGAACTTTACTATTTGTAATTCTTTGGGTTTTAATAAATTCACAAAATTTCGATACTTATATTTATTTCTGAACTTCACCATTTTTTCTTTTGATATTATGAAAGAATTATTAGAAATAACTTTTATAAAAAAAGCCTAAGTCATAACCAAACTAAGATGAAATTATTATTCAAATACTAAAAAAAATCCCCTTTTTAAATTATAGAGTTAGTGATGATGATAATAAGTTTTTATCAATTAAATTTAAAGAAAAAAACTACCCCTCTTAAAGCAAACTTTCAAATGAACAACGATACCAAATTTCGTATTTTTATAACGTGATTTTTTAAAAATAAGTGCAGAAATGTAAAGAAATTTCGGGGATTTGTTAATGAATAACCTGGTGTGTTTTTGCAGTTTTCTAAAATCAAGATATTATTGTTATTATAATTGGTTAAGTTCAAAAAATTTATAAAAATTTAACCAGGGCTGCTTTTTTAGTTTATTATTTGTATATTCGAAATTTTTATCGAAGTTATTTCTAATATAGATTTTTTATTTTAATCTTTATCAGCAGTAAATAGCAAGTGGCACCTAAAACAGAGTAGAGCTAAATGAGGAGTGAAGCGGCCGCTCCTTTTGCCCCTAACGATATATTTTAACAACAGAAATTTGCGAATGTGTTTAATAGAAAATAATGCCCGAGTAAAAGTAGAAGAATAAGAAGAGAAGGAAGGTGAGGATGAGATGAGGAAGAAGGAAAATAGAAGAAATCAGTGATAAAAAAGAAGAAGAGGAATAGAAGGAGAAGTTTAAGGAAAGGATGAGGATTAGAAAAAAAGAAGAATAGGAAATAGTAGGAGAAGAACAAGAAGAATAGGAAATGGTAGGAGAAGAAGAAGCAGAATAGAAGTAGATGAGAAGCATAGAATAAATATGTGGGAAAGAAGAAAATATTGAAGAGCATGAGAATAAAATAAAATAAAGAAGGATGATATATATATTTATTGTAAGGAGGCCATCTTTTTATAAATCAATGGTCATATTCAACAGCACAAGAGGTATTAATTAGCTTCTTCAAAACTTTATAATTTCCATTAGTGACTATTTCTTGAGGTGAAAAAAACTCATTTTAACTTGTTATTTATGATTTTCCCGAGGGAACTTTCGACTAAACTGGTAATCTCCTTAGGCTAAACTGATAAATATGAAATTCAGCTATATTAATACAAAATATATGCAAATGCTATACAAGCTTTCAGGGAAGCAACACTGAATATATATTATTTATATTAATATATCAAAAAATAAATTTGATTTTAAATTAAAAATAATAATCCTAAAAAAGAACAGGAAAACCCCCCGGCCAAATTAAAACCCCTCCATTAAAAATAGTACCCGATGTTACGCCTATCTACCTAAAGTTGCAGTGCGTACTGTCATCGACAGGAAATGAAAGTTAGTAAAAACGATGTAGACCTATTTTACTTTTTTTCTTCATGGAGAAGGCGCGCCTTAAAGGTGAGTTCCCCTTTGAATTTCTTGTTCTTCTAAATTCTTTATTTAAATATGAGTTAAGTTTTTTAATAGTTAATCGTTGGCTGTCGGCCTGGCAGGAATTACTATTCTTTGTAAGGAGGCCATGTTTTTATCAAGGAATAGTCACATTCAACATTATAAGAGGTATTGTTTAACTTCTTTTAAGATCTTTTTTCTCCTTAAGATAGAGTGACTTATGGAAATTCTGAATTTAAATTTAATCGGATACAGTTAGACTAAAGGACTCTTTTAATCTTATAGAAATTCTACACAAACATACAGATAAAAATTTCTAAAATAGATATAAAACTTTAGACCTAATATTCCTAGAATTTTATCAATCAAAATTAAATACCATATTCAGTTATGATAGCTTCAATTAATTGCTCTAAATAAGGTCAATCCTGCCCTTTTATGTCTCCAAGATATTCCAAAATAATTTGCTGGCTTAGATTGAATGACCAACCTCTCATTACTCGAAAAAGTAATAACAAAGAAAATGCCTGATATAAAGATCGGTACAAATTCAGCAAGTTCAAAGTAATTGTCAATTAAGTAAAAGTTACCAGTGTTATCTAAACTTCTTTACTCCAAATCGCTTCTTGTATGCTTGCTACAACTCGTGAAAAAATGGGTTTTTTTTAATTGCCTTAATGTATCGCAATCTTTCCAAGGTTTTTTGATCACTAAATCTAACTCAGTCACCTATTCAGGCTAAAGAGGTCTGTCAGTCCTTTTCAAATTTATTACTTCATTTTTCCCTTACATCTATAGTAAATAATGGAAGCTTATAAATAGAGCATTAGGCGTATTAATATATTTCACAGGTAAGATTATAAGCGACTTACAGGTACTTCCAATTTTGGGGGGTTATTTATATGCCTTCATTTCTTTTTCTATTTCTTAAAATTCTGTATTATATATTTTTTTAATACCTATTAGTTCACTTCTTAATATTTTTACCAGTTTTGAATGGAGATTTTATTTTTGATCCCTCTTTATCATTAGTTATTTTTTGAACCTCAGGCTCTTAATACTTGCCTTTATTCCTTTGGTTTTCCCGATGGTTACAAAAGCATTTTTTCATTCTTCATCTTTATGAGGATATTTTGTTTAAAAAATAAGATGTTTTCTGGTATTTAATCTTTTTCTTAAATAATCAGAAATATTTTGTCAATCTTCCATTTATAATTTGTGTAACTTAGCTTGATACAACCAGGTTATAATCAGTAACAACTACCAGTACCAAAATAGTAACACCAGTACACAACTATTATTAACTTATAAAAATATTGAGTATTGCCTATGATAATACTTAAATATAAAAGAGAAGAGGATGATTAATCCATCAAAACATTTGCACTTAACGGAGAACTGAATTGAGGGAGAGAGAAACGAGAGTTAGTACATAAGCAAATATCAAAGGGCAATAACTCTCAATCGTACCAACCTCGGCACTTTTACGCTGTTATGCTTCGAGAAAGCACGCGAAATGTTACCATATCTAATATTGACACACAAATAGCTTTATCTTTGGAAATATAATCAAGGTAAAATTAGTGAAAATAAATAATTCAGAATCAATTTAAATTATTTTTTCGATAATCGAGTTTGATTCAATATGCTAAATTATTCCTTTTTTATGCATATACTAGCGATGATTTAGTAGAAAGTGTCAAATTAATCTCTCCCTGGCTTATAAGTTAAATTTATTTAAAATATAAGGTAAAATGTTAATTTGTTCTTTAGAAGAGCAATAAGGTAAAGTCTATAATCCACGCTTGTAAAAATGAAACGTACTTTATGCCGATCAGAGAGAATGCTCATAAGCCTTTTCGACGTCTGCCAAAATAGGCTAAGGCCTGTATCACACTATTCACTGAATAACTGTTGAGTAAATAGAATCGTAATGTTTTAAGTATATTGAAATTGATATAACATTTAGAAAAACACTAAAGATGAAGTTGGGCTCGTTTGCACAAGTATTTAATTATAACTTGTTGAAATAATTTATAATTACTAAAAAAAAATGTAGTGCAGAGATAACTACAGGCGTTGTAAATCGAAGGGATGATTAATCTTACAATTCTTCTCTTCTCTACTCTTATCACTTTAGTTATTTGTCCAGAATTTGCAATTTTTTAAGAAACAAAACAATACAAGACCCAGAATCAAAGTGTTGAATTATTATATGGCATCATTATAATATTGTGCAATTCTACGAAATTACAAACAATGCGTTTGCAATTTACCTTTGACTTGTGACTTTTTATTTTCTTTTTGAAGCCGCGCCAATTTGTGCCCTCGAAAAGCCATATTCAAGAGTGCCTGATAGCAACGGGTATTGGCTAACCCTTAAATGCTACTTGTGAGGTTTTGGCATCGCCAGCGGATATATACTATTCGTGGGTGTTAAACAACCACATTTAGTAAGTAGGGAGTTTCTTGTAATTAGGGTAGCAGATTAATATTTTTCCGACTTTTGGATGGATCAATTACCGTCTATAAGTATAATCATCAAACACCTTTCTCTCAGACTGGTTACTTGAAGATATTTATTCGTAGCATTTCTGATGCTCACATTATCCATTCTGGTGATTTTATGAATAAAATTAAAGAGGTTGACCTATCCAATATGCAGTTCTTAAGGCTTGATGTAAATAGCCTTTTTATAAAAGTTCCCATCGATAAGGCTCTGGATGTAATTATGAAAAACATGCCTTTGTCTAACCTAACATTACCCCTACGGTGTAATAAAATTGTAAAGTTAGTTCGGTGTGTGTGACAGACAATATGTTCAGTACCGAAGATTGTTTTTACAGGCATAACTATGGCATGAGTATGGGCAATCCCCTTTCCCTGAAATTATGCAATCTGTTTATAAAGGATTTTGGAAAGCACCTACTTTCCCCATTTTACACAATCTCATAACGTAGTTCCGTTAAGTAGAATATATATGTGCCACATGGCCCATCAATGATAACAAATTTGATTCTTTCTTTGAAAAATTGAATAAGATCCAGCTAACTATTACATTTAAAGTAGAATTGGAACTGAACAACTCATTGCCGTTCCTGGATGTAAAAATATCTAAAATAAACGAGGAAGCATATTGTTACGTCTACCGAAAGCCATTTTATTCTAATGCCTATATTCATTATTTCTCGTGTCACGATGTATCCGTTAAAAGGTCTGTAGTTTCTTCCATGTTGCTGAGAGGATATCGCATTTGTGATCCTTGTTTCTTCCAAGACGAAATTGATACAATCATCCAAACATTCATTGAACTGCAATATCACCTTTGGTTCATAAAAAGTGTCCCAATAAAGCCTGAACCATTTACTAGTCCCCAGCTAATTATAAGGAACACAGATGTGACAAATATTATGTTACCCTTCCATACTCTTCCAGGTTAATCAATTTCAAAAAAGTTGGCACGAACCAACAACACCAATGCTGCCTTTCAGTACAAGAATTCGATCACAAATAGCCTATCTCAAAATAGATCGATCAATAAAGAACAGGGAGTTTATTTTATTCGATGCGAATCATGTAATGAATTATATATCGGGGAAAGCAGCAGATTTTCAAAGAGAATGAATGAACACAAATGCCATATACGACGTGATGCGTTTTCCTCGAGTTTATTTCTACATTTTTCCAATGAAAATCATCAAATTGATGATGATAATGCTAAATTGAATCGGCATTTATATAAGAAATTCCAAACTTTAATACTTCTGACGGCCAATTCAATACTAATACATTAATAAGAAAAAAATTCATACTTCCGTTTCTCAAAAATGCCGACATATTCTAGCATATTCCACCTTAGCGCCATTAATTTGTGTATTTGTACGTTAAGCAAGTTCTGTATCTCACTTGTTTAATAGCGACTGACAATGACGGAATTCTCCGTCGAAACCTGGTTTCGTATATAAAACTTGTCCTTTTACTGTGGTTTTTGATATATATATATATATAATCTTATGTTCTTTTAAGACTAGATTTCTTCAAGTAACTGCTTACGAGTAATATGCATGTCTGAAGCATACAAACGATAATGATATAGAAGTAGCTCAAAAATTGATTGCCGACACGAACTTTTTGCAAAGGTTAGAAATATATTGTCATTTTAGGTGATTAATTCTTTACCAAGAACGGTAATCTTTTTGGACCTAATTATGGTAGATTTATCTAACTTATGGTTCAGCCTTCCATCATGTTTTACGAAAAATCTGAACCTCCTAATTATTTTCCTCCTCCAAGAATTTCCTATCTTAACTGAGGAAATACTTTATTCCAAGTCGTCTATGTATGACTAATGTTTGCAGACAATTCAGAACGAATAAAAAATTCAAGCTTCTGATTAAAAACTATTTTGGACAATATAAAAGACGAGCATGTTAGTAGGTTCTGCAATGATCTATCTGATAAACTCAATCTTTTAATTAAATGCGGCTAAATTAAATAGACACTAATAAAAGGATTGGCTTACCCTGTCTTTTTTTATTAATTATTGATGGTTGAGAACCTAAAATCCGTAAAAAATTAAACATGATAGAAAATATTTCTTTTTGTCAGCTTAAAAAGATGTTTAATAATTTAATTTTGTTGTGGTTATACGGATGGAACCACGAAGTGCAGACTGCTATTTATTACATTATCTTTAGAACATAATGTAATATTAGATAATAGTTAGACTAAAAAGAAATAAAACATTCTATGTTCCATGTTAATATACCTATTGTCAATATGAACGACCTATACCTCAATGATGAGACGAAGTATAGGTATCCCCTCCATCGTAAGTGGTACGCGGACGAAAAGCTGATATTTTATCCGAGAATTTTAATAGTTTGTAGTTCAGAACTTCTTTATTTTTAGGAAATTTAGTACAGAACCTCTGCTCAAGGCTTGAAACACTCATTGGCAACAGGAAAATTATTATAATATTTAATAGTGCAATTATTCTGGCTGCAATCATGATAATAGAACTTCCTAAATACATCCAAAAGATTTACAGAATTTGGGAAATAGGTGTCAAAATATCATGCTAAAATATCTAGGCCGGTCAAAAGAGTTAGCAGAATTTTAGATTCTAGACTTAAAGAGAAGAAGCTTTCGTAATAGAAAAACAAATGTAACTTTTTATTCGAACAGAGAAAGATATCTCTTGGCATTCTTTAAAACTGGAGGTTTTGTTAACTGTTGTGACGTGGAGGTACTGGTAAACGCGATGGATGTTTCAGAGTGTGATCTAACTGAATGGAGACTTTTTATAAATAGTTCAAAGAAGAGTCTAAAATGTGTTACTTAATAATGGAAGATTTTTTATTGCGATTCCTATTAGGCACTGTTTGCATTTAAAAGAGAAGCATGAACACATAAGTTCTGTATTAGATTTACTCAAATAGGAGGAACACAAATGGATCATATATGTGGATCTGAAAAGGGTAATTGTTTTACGTGGTCAAAAAGGAAGCTATTCAAAATATCTGTGTTTCTTATGTTTATGGGATGAAAAACACTGGGAACAGAAACTCTGGTGGTGAGGTAGAGAAAGTTTAACTAATGGGGAGAAGAATATTATACGCCAACCATTTGTTGAGCGAGAGAAAAACAACTTCCCACTCCTTCATATTAAACTAGGGCTGATGTAAAGGGTAACTGTTTCATATTCATATGTACAATATTTCCTGGCTCAAGTTATGATAAACTAAAGGCTAGTTTTTGATGGGCCACAAATCAGAAAGTTAATGAAAAACCAAAATATCTCGAGTTCGATGACTGTCATAGAAAAAGGAGCATGGGATTCATTTGTGGTTGTTGTGAAAGGATTTCCTGGAAACGAAAAGGCTGCTAACTAGACGGTTTTGGTAGACACGTTACTTGGCAGCTTTCATCGTTTAGGCTGCAACATGTACATAAAATTTCATTTCCTCATGAGCCATCTTGATGAATTTCCGGATAAACTTGACAAGATGGGTGATGAAAAGGAGAGCGTTTTCTTCAAAATATCAAGATTATGGAGGAGAAATATCAAGGCCTATGGAACACAAACATGATGGCAGACTATTGTTGGAGTATTCAACGAGATTGTGTAGACATCAAACGCCCCAGACACTCTCGCAAGCGAAAATTTCTTCCATAAATGTATAGGTATACATAACCTGTATACATAACCTGTATGTATTTAGTAATAGGTGATGTTACCTTACAATACATTTATTCTTTCAAATTTTGTTGACCTTTTAAGTTATAGTTTGAAGATATATCACTAAGGAAACTATCCTTACCGAGTTAATACATGCAGTACGTCGTAAAAGAGGAATGATCACGTCAGACTTAGCTAAAAATATACACAAAATATAAGTCAACAGAGACTGTTGACCAAGGTTATTGAAGAATATTGATATGAATTCACACAATTTAACATTTTTATAATCCCTTATTCTTTTCCTGTCCAACCAACTTCTGGCCGAAATTCTTTTATATCAACTCAGTCGTAAATATTCGCCCACACCCTATTATTTCTGGTTTTTCGCCCAAAATTTCTCATCCATTTGCATTTACCTCATTACTCTCTTTGCTTTCGCTCAATTCTAGGTCACTGCAAAGAAAGTTCAATTTGTTCACCAATATTTGATATCTTAGACTCCTTCATTTTATTTTACATTCATATCAGTGGAAATATTATAAGTAAAAGGGTCTTTCGTGCTTACGAGAAATATAATGACAAGAAATACACTTAAAACTTTACCCCTAGGTGAGCTGACGCGGTTGGAATTTAAGAAAAGGATGGTGCAGTTCGATATATATATATATATATATATATATATATATATTCTTCGACACATGTTTACTTAACATCCATGAACTCAGATTTGTTAAACTTATATATGTGTTTTACAGGACTTGGATAGCGATACCTAGCTCTAGTTGCACAAGGGCCAGCTTTGTGATTTCTACATCAGAAAATGTATTGATATGGTTTAGTAGGAGCTCACAAGAAGAGTCTGAGCTTAATATCATGCAGCTATATATTTTCATGTGCCATTATTTGTTCACCGTTCCCCAGCTTATTTACCATGCAGCCCTATGTGCAGACTAGATTCCTGCCAGTTGTAACTGGGGAGAAGAATGAACTTCCGTCCAGTGGTCCAGGACTGTATAGGTAGCCTCCTTCCCCATCCTACCAATTATCACCGCGCTCGGCTCTAGTAGTAGCTACATGACTAAAAATCCAGCAGATGAAAATCTAAACATCCTCTTGATTCGGAGCAGCCATAACGTCAAGAATACTCACAGCAATAGAGTTTTTCCAATAAATGGCAATTTTATTTAATGTGCTTGTGTACGCAAATGGAATGAATTGCTATTGAGCTTTCAGGTAAACCCAAAGGGGTTATTGTTATTCTGATATGCTTAAAGAAGTGTAATACATTCCAGTTTAGTAAACGAGATACGTAATAGGGTTATGAATATAACTTGAATTTCAATTTCCTTTTGGAGGAACAATAATTTATTTGATTGGTTTTTAGGTAGAATTGGTTTAAGCCAATTATAACATGCTAAGCAACGCGAAAAAAGGACGATGACAGATTGATAAAAAGTAATTGAAAAGTTTGTTTAAAATGCAATACCATTAATCACGAGTATATGCCAATACTATAAAAATGAAGAAAAAGAAAAATGAAGTTTGTTGGAAATGACTACAAGAAAAACAAACGATACAATATTTGGGCATGTGAAGTTCCAAAGGAGGGCGAAGTGTATTTATTCTTTACTCTATTAAAATTCAACAAATTGATTAGTCAAACGTTTATTGATTTACATTCTTACCTTATGATATAAAAATATATTTGATTGACCTATAATCATATCTCTTATGAAAAAGGAAATGTATTTATATGGAAGTGAACGTGTATTTTATTGTACATAAATGAATAATAATCAAAAAATATGCTCACCGCTTAAGGACTATTTTATTTCATATTTACTTGATGGTTTTAATTATCATATGTCATCGATAGAAATTATGGTACTATCTAGCTACTACGATTGAGAGAAAAAGTAAAAATGTCCCTATTAGAGCTGACATAAAGCAGGATAAAGTGGTAAAACTTTCATAAGACGAGGCTGGGTGGCTAAGAAATTGAAAAGATTAGAAATGCTTTATCAAAAGTTATTGGACGAAAATCATAAAGATTGTGGAACACAATTTCTGGGACTAAGTGCAAATTTGATCAAGAATCATTGGACCACCGGAAGAAGTGTAACGCTGAGGACTCCCCTCCCTCTTTAATTATTTACCATGATAAAACCCTCATTTGAAAATTTAGGCAAAAGTTTTGAGTACAAAATTTATGAGAGAAAAGCCTCAATATTCCTTTCAATATTAAGATATACCTATGGTTACCTGCTTTTCTAAAACACGACTCTCTTTACTTGTTTGTTGTGGTGCAGTTTTCATTTTTAAAACCATTAAATTAACCGAATTAGTATTGAGCAGTAAATGTTCCAATGAAAGTATGAAAAATGCCTTGCTTATATCTTTTGGCCACATTAATTCTAAGCGATATGAGTTCATAAGGTGGTTGAATATTCTTGATAGAGCTTTACTTTAATACAAGTACAATTGAGTGTATTGCCCTGTGCCATTTGAATCTGTATAGTGTGGTTTATCTATCACTCAATTTACATTTTCTCCTCTTCAAATGAATATGTTCCATTATATCATTATCTTCTCTTTTAGATTTAATAATTATAATCTAAGCATTTTTCTAGATCCATTTATTCAGATCAATAACGTTTCAAGCTTGTGCGCTCATCTTCTAGTTCATAGGAATATGACAATTGATTAGCAAAGTGAACAAGAATAAAAAAATTAGCTTTAAATTATTTACATGAATAGATTGTAATAACTATAGAAATTAAGGTAAATCTTAATACACTGTATGCAATAATTGAACATTTCAAATAAATTATACTATAAACTTATGTGCTATACAAAGGTTTAGATAACTATAGTGAAGAACACACTTCAACACTCAGTGGTGAAATATTTTTACTGACGAATATTTGACCAATAATATTGAGTATGGTTTGGCAGGTTGTGGTTTTCACAGCTCCATTTAATATATATACATATATATATAAACCCCCTGACACGCTATTATCTTAAAGTCGTTGCTATGCTAAGACATTAATTATCGGTAAACTGAGCTTATAATTCTATGGTATATTTAAGTTAATGAGTAACACCGTGTCCTACATTTTTAGCACACTTTTTAATGTGACTTTCATTTCAGAAATGTTTAAAGATTTAAACAACGTTTCAAGCGTGCCACGGTATTAGCTTATTATAGAAAAACAACATGCCGGCCAAAATTTAGCATCGTAGAGTTTTATAAGAAAAGAATATGATTATACAATGTTTATTTATGCAAAAAAGTCATATCACAAAATCAAAGCCTTAAATAAATACTTAATACTTTACATAAGATCGTTTCAACTGCGAAACACTTACAATTCTATTGTTAACAGATTCGGTCATTTCTTTTATTTTGGAGCGAGGAATTGTGCGTGAAGATGTCTTAATTGCTTTCCACAAATTTTTTATCGGAGTGTACTGCTTCCCATCCTTTTAATTAGTCTGTTTAAGAATCCCCCTTAAGTTTTCCATAAGGTTCAAATCGGAAGAGCAAGGCGGCTATACCATCGAATGGTGACCTTTGAGTCCCATCGATGACAAATATGTTTGTGTTGCTTTTGCAAAGTGAGACGGGGAATTTTCGTGCTGAAATATCATCCTTCAACGCCTATGCAATGGTAGCTCTTGCAGCAATGGAAGCAAACCTGACGCAAGAAGCTGGCAATAGGACGTAGAAGTTATTTTTAATCCGGCAGACACAAAAACAGGACCAATAAGTTAATTTTTAACTATTCCTGTCCATATCATTACACCTCCTCCGCTCAGTCAGTGACGGAAACGGATGTGACGCTCTTGGCCTTTTCAAACCCAACCCTTCCCCCACCCGTCACGCCGCTCCAGAGTTACCTTGCTTTCATCAGTGAATATTACCATCTTCATGTCTGTCTTCTTGTATTTTTGCCTCTATTCCATCCGCAATTCCTTGTGCCTGAGCGTCAGAGGAAGTCGTTTTTCAGTCGTAATGCTTTTCCCAATGTCACTCATCGACCGGCATCTCTCTGATTTTGACACTTCAGGCAGATTTGCTTAAACATGAATTGCTTTGGATGTTTGTCTAGGCTTCTTTAACAGCCTCCTTTTCACATTACGAAGGTCCCGGGTATATACGGTCGTCAGGAGGCTAGAGTCGAACCGCGTCTTCTTTAGCGATGGATAGTCTAAAAAACGCTTTACGGTGCCCTCATGGCGGCCGATGGAGTTGGCTATGACTTTATGAGGAGTTCTTTTACCAATTTCATTTACTATCGTAGTTTTTCAGTCTTAGTAAGACCCTTAACCTTTCCCATTGTAAAAAAAATCGTTCAGCAGCTAATAGCATGGTACACCTGAAGATGACCTAACGTGCTATAACTCTTCAAAGAGATAAAGTTAGTTTAGAAGTGTTGTTATATTAAGAGACGACGGCCACATAAGTTTCAGAAACTTTGAAAAATAAAAACACCTGAAACTTTAAAGAAATGAGTGAAGCTAATAGTATGGCACAAGGTATATATATATATATATATATATATATATATATATATATGTATATATATATATTTATATATTAAGGAAAGTTGATAGGTACGCGATTTTTTTCTTTTATTTCATAAGACCAAAAAAGCATCATACATAGAATAAGAAAAAACGAAAAGAGATAGCAATCATAGTAAAATAATATAACCATTTTCATCGTTATGTATGGTAGCCTAGTGGCTAACGTAGTGGCCTGTAAAGCGAAGTGTGTTCGATGGCATAGGTTAGAACCACACATATTTTGTTGCCTTTCTTTAAGTGTTAAGAGTTTAGATTATTTTAGTTTGCTTGCGCTCTCTCTCTAATCATCTGCCCTTATTTCTTTTTTTTTTTTGAGTATATATATATATATATATATATATATATATATATATATATATATATATACATACGTTGCACATATTCTTTTCTAAATCTTGCGTGGTCCTCCGGGCACGTTCCACCGCAATGGAAAGATGCCAACATCATCAGTATCTACAAGAATCAAGGGGTTACATCTGTGTGTAACAACAGTCGTAGCATCTCTTTGCTCTCAGCGGGTGGCAAGATCATGGCTATAATAATTCTTATAGGAATGATCGTCAGCATAGCAGCGAGTCTGCTTTGGGAGAGCCAATGTGGTTTCAGAAAGAACCGTAGCATGGTAGCCATGGTTTTGTGGCCCGCCAGCTGCAGGAAAAGTGTATAGGGCTGCATTATGTATTTAACTAAGGCATTTAACACAGTTAATCGTCCCTTACTCTGTGGGTTGTTGCTTAAGTTTAAATCACCACCCAAGCTCCTTGCGAGGGTTAAAGTCTTTCATGCAGGAGCTATGGCTCTTGTGATTAGTAAAGGAATCAGGTCTGACTAATTCGAAGTTTGTACCGGAGTGAGGTAGGGGTGTGTCCTTACGCTGATAATCTTTAACCTTTTCATAGATACTGATTTTATACTGCCAAAGTAAACATGAATCCGGATGATGGAGTACTGATGAACTATCGTTTTGAAGGTAGTTTTTTTAATATCTGTAGATTGCGTGTGGCCACGAAAACATCGCAGGACAACGTCGTTAAGATTTAATATGCCGACGACCCCGTGATTGTTGGCTATACTGCTGCCCTTCTCCAGATAAAAAATCAATGCAATTGGGGTAGCATACACGCTGGCAGGTTTGACCATAAACATCAATAAGACTGAGATGCTCTCATTGGTCAAGAATGAAAAAAATCTCGCTACCTTCTACGTCACCGGTAACGTACTGAAAAAGGTAGAAAACTTCCTATATCTCGGATCAGTACAAAAGGCTGATGGGAAAATCACTTATGATGTGCAGCGAAGAATTTATCTCGCTTTGGCGGCTTTTGGGAGGCTTAGGATAAGAGCGTTTCCAAACAGAAACCTAGGTGTTGGTACAAAGGTGGCAGTATACAGGGCGGTATGTCTATCCTTTTTACTGTACTCATCTGAATGCTGGGTTGCTTACCGTAGGCATCTAAAGAGTCTTAGAAGATTCCAAATTCAGTATCTGCAGCACATCCTGGGAATCAAACGTTGGCACCACGTTTTGCATGTAGAAATTCGGAGAAAATCAAGGATCGAGCAACTCGAAACCATCATTGGTGGTAGACAATTGCGCTGGGCCGGATATGTGACAAGAATGCATTGGGTCAGAGATCTCCAGGTGGCAAGAGGAGGCGTCAACTGGATGTAGTGGCAGCACGACTGAAGAAGTGTAACTTTTCCACGCGTGACTTCGAGCGGCTGGCGGGCGACAAAGCGGTCTAGGGGGTTGCTTGTGCCGTGAGCTTGGCCACGCATCGACGAAACTTCGATCTCGACGCTCAGGAAAGTCGAGCCCGTAGGTATCGGCCTCGGTTTCTGGGTCAGCGACATGTTTGCGTCACTTGTGGACGTGCGCACCCATAAACTGCACCAACCTGGTGAGTGACGTCATCGCGAAAACGATGGACTGCTTTAAGGAAGTAAACATATATATATATATATATATATATATATATATATATATATATATATATATATATATATATATATAACTCACCGCACAAAAGATTAGTCACCTAGGGAAAAAAAACATAATTCAACATCTGAAGCGTGTAGGAACCTTAGGTAGTCGAGAGGCGTAGCTTCTTAGTTACGTCATAACGTTAGTTAGGCTATATTTGTTTTGCGTACGTTGTAGAGATGTGTCGATATCAAATGAGCTCTACTTAAAATTTCCTGGAAACGTGACGTCCTGGAATGTGAAAAATGTGTGATTGCATTTGGCCGCGCCTAAGGTCATCATGTGGAGGAGGTGGCTGAATTTGGCAGTGTTGCAACGAGTATGGTCATCCTGATTAACAAGAAATGGCAGAACTCCCAAAATCTGACAAACTCGCCAGAATTGAGGACGGACAACGGTGTTGACAGACAATAACCGTCGTAGAATCTCCAGGCTTGTAATTGCAAATCGATTTGCTTCCAGGCAGGAAATGCTCTAAAACGTCAATTCTGGGCCTTGACCACCCATTTCAGAAAGAACATTACAAATGGAATTCCATGGCATGGACATATGAAGCAAAGTGGCGTGCAAGCGGCCATTACTATGGTTACAAGTGACTAATTCTTTCTCCGGTGAGATAATAATTATATATAAATTTATATATATATATATATATATATATATATATATATATATAAATTTTTATATATATATATATATATATATATATATATATATATATATATATATAAATTTTTATATATATATATATATATATATATATATATATATATTCGATAAAATCAGAACAATGAAGTATATAGAAAAGGGACGTTGACCTATGCGCGTCAGAGAAGATGGACACCAACCATTTGGGGAGTTTGTAGGCGTGTGAGCCAATGCTAGATATAATAGAAGGGAGGTGGGTTCCAAGTTTATCGGTTTTTGGCAATCGTTATATCCGAGAGAGGGATGTTTTAATTGGTTTAACTGATCAAGGATATCAGTATTTGTTCTTTTTAGAATAAGTGATAAAGAATTGTTACAAGAACCCGTTTTTCCACTTAACGGATTTAAAGTTAAATTTGCATATGTGTTCTGAATACTAAATTTTATGGAGAATAACTATCTGATTAGTTTTGTCGGATTTTGTGATTATATATATATTTATATATATATATATATATATATATATATATATATATATATATATATATATATATATACAAAATTCATTATATTTTTTCATGTTCGCCGTTTTGCTTTTCTGATTGTATCCACGTAATTTGTAAATTTCATTAACTTGCATTAAATAAACTGTAACTTTGCATTTTTAACAGCTTGTTGTAAAATTTACCGCAGATTATATATAAGGAATTCAGTGGCTTCCATTTTCATGAATCTTCTCCATTCATCTGCATACAAAATCGAAAATATTCAGGATTGCTTTTATAATTGCATTGACCGACCGGTTTCTAATGGTCTTCGAAGGAAGCGCATCTGAATTTATTGTATTTTTGGCTTTTTCCAAATGCTCTTTAAAAAAATTACAGAATTGATCAATTATGGTTCGCGGAGAGAATTATAGCCGATGTATCAGACGTCTATTTTAAAATTTAAGCCAATAAAATGTATATATTTCGTAGGTTATACGTTAAAATTTTTTTAAAATAGAGCTGAATTTAGACTCTTTTGAGACTTAACTTTCCCTCTTTAGTAATTTATTAATAAAGTTCTATTTATTATGTAGTTTGTAATCCTTGAGATTAATATTTATGAAGATAACAGACATAAGTAGCTTTATACAGGTTAGGCCGATTAATCCCGAGAGTCCAGTAATGACCACCTGAACAGAATATATAATCTGTTTGCTAAACCGAAATACATAGGATTAACAATTTATTTGAAAAATCTTTTCAGATTCTATAATGCCCTTTCTTCTTAATTTTTTGAGAGACTATATATGTCTTCAAAGCCTGTCTGAAGGTACCAAAAAAGTAGAGGAGCGAATACCAGTAGGCACATCAGTCTATATACTAGGAGAAAAGACCTATGTTGAAAGGCAAACAATAACATAAAAAACACTTTTTATGCGAATTTGTTGCATTGAATAATTGACTAAGGCTCGCTGATTTTGCTAATAAAATGTCACTCTAATGAAGAGAAATCAAAGGTTAATTAATTTTTAAATTAACTCGGTCTACTCTGATAATAAGATTTCAAATCGGATATGATTATTTATAGAATTGAGTACCAACTCTTTCCAAAAATGTTTTTTTTATAAAACTTAGATTAAAATCTGATGTTTATATATATATATATATATATATATATATATATATATATATATATATATATATATATATATATATATATTATAAATACTCGCTGAGACATTCCCTTCTTTCTATTTGATCTAAACTTTCTCCTAACTTGAAAAATCGTTAATTTCAAATCTTTTAGAAGACTGCAGCGAATATCTGGATTTTGTACATTGACTAAGTTCTTCAGATACCAAGGTGGGTGGAACTGATGACACGATTGGTAGAAAAATACACTTTGTGGAAGAGGAAAATTAGATTCTTGTGACTTTAAATAATTTATTTTATATTTTTAGGCAAAGATTTATCTTACTCCAAGTTCATCCCAAATGTTCCCCCTTCCAGCAATATCCTTACCAATTAATCTAACCAAACCTACTGGGAATATTTCGATGCAGATTAGGATTGTCCACTCTGAGCATTATCACACAATCCTTATATAAGTTCGTGGTCTAAGGTACAAGGATGTATTTTCAATGTAATTGATACAATTATTTTTCTCATAGTCCCTTTGCAAGTTTGCTAAATTATTCCAGCAGACATATTTCATACGAGTTCTTTCTTTCTATAATCGAACGTATTGCTATCGTATATCTGCAGCATAAATGCTATAAGTAGTAACAAAATGGAAACTGCTTAGCTAGTTTTTTAACTTAAGTTACAAATAAAACTAAGAGCATTAAATAAATAGAGAGGATGTTTGACAATCTAAAGCCGCATACTCGGAGAGAAGCAGCTAATCCACCAACAGCAACCGCTATGCATCATCCATATCGAGTTCATTACCATCCATACAGACATCACTCTCTCTCTCTTCTTTTGAGCTGATTATATTTAATATTTTCGTTGTTTGACCCAAGTGTTTGGCTGTGAGTGGTGTACTAATTCTCATCCATGGTCAAAAATGCCAAGAAAAACTTTTAGCAACAGCATATAAAAGAGCAAGCACTTTTTTTGCCATTGTTTCACCGAGAAGTCTTCTGATTATGTTCCAGATTTGGGACTAAACGAGCTTAAATTTCATCATTTGGAGATTACTGTGGATAACAACGATATGTACATCTTCCGGTGAGATAACCGAACTGTCAACTTGTAATGCTATATTAATCGTTGTGATAGAACGGGTTGAAAACGCGTTAGTTTCAACTCCTATCACAAATTATTTTAAAACCACGATGCTCCCACGTGCATCTTTGCTCCGTAGCTTGGCGCTTATCGCAACCACCCGATGTCAATGTTTAAACAAGGAGGTTATCGTCCCAACGTTCACTCCCATACGCCGAACTCTCCAGATTGAGTTAGGCTTATGGGCAGATAGGGCATTGTTGCAAGCCTCGGCTGTGCATTCCCTCGAAGTTCCTACTCCATTGTCCCCCATGCCAAGGGAGTGTCTCGACAATTTAGATGGAAACTTTACCACTAAGATCAGATTGGAGATCCAGATTTTCATCGCGAAACAACACCACGACCCTCTCCCACTTTGTGCGCCAAGGGACCTCCACCTCCAGATTCACCATCACTTGTCCAGAAGGAGGACAATATCCCTTGAGTGACAAAGGTTCGAGCCTTTCGTGACGCCAAATCCTTAAGGCTTCTCCCTCGTTGTTCAGAAAGAGAACAACGTAGAACAGCCATTGTTCTTTTAAGCCCTTTCCCAAGAAACGGTTCTCATCCTTCCCTCTTGTTGTTCAGAGGAGAACAACATTAGAACAGCCATTGTTCTTGAGCCAGTAAACAAGAGACGGTTCTCCCCCTTCCCTCGTTATTCAGGAAGAGAACAACGTTAGAACAGCTATTGTTCTTTTGAGCCCTTCGCCAAGAAACGGTTCTTACCATTTCCCCGTTGTTAAGAGGAGAACAACATTAGGACAGCCATTGTTCTTGAGCCTGTAGACAAGAGACAGTTCTCACTCCCCCCTATTGTTCAGAAGAGAACAACGTAGAACAGCCATTGTTCTTCAAGCCGTTCGTCGAGAAACGGTTCTCATTTCCTAGACGCCACGTCAGGATCATCATATTTTCCCCCCTTCGGCTGGAACTCGCCAGTGGACCAAAAATTCCCTCACGTCGCCTTCCACTGCACCACTTGTATAAAGTAACGTAAGCCAAACGTCACCTTTGAGTACTTAACCCTTTTGTCAATTCTATCCTGTTGTTTAAATGGTTTAGCGAACCATCCCATCTCTTTAACTCTATATTTGTTATACCTTTTTAAATCCTTTAATCCTCGGATTAGCACGAGCCCCCACGCTCCTTTCCGTTCTCTGTTTAGGTCAATATTTTCCGTCTTGTGTTTGTTGATAGTTATTATTAATAAAACTCTATTTTATTAATGATAGCAATATTATTATCCTTGAGCTCAGTTCCACTTCTTAGGCATATCGAAGATACATAATATCGGCCCGCCAGACAATCACGCACTCTAAAGATAATTAAAGAAGTTCCCTCATCGAATAGTGATATATGGTATGTCGTGGAGAGTCCATTCTACAACATATATATATATATACTATTTAAATTGGGTATCAGGTGTGTAAGGTTTAACGCTATATATTTGCAAACACTGGTCTCAGTCCAGTAAAGCATAGTGTTATTCGTTATAATAATAAAGTATAGTCGTTCCCTTTTGTTTTAACGATTGCTATCCCCTTTTTTGGAAACTTAAGAAGCTGGAGTAGCTCAAGGAACTGTGATAATAATTTGTTTGTGTTTTTTTTGTGATTTTAGTCAGTGCTTATTTAGATTGAGAAACCAAGTACGAATAGGTCAGTGCCCATATTTAGGTAGGCTAATTCTATAGAGGCATTATTCTTGTTGCAAGGAATTGTAGTTGTTTGACTAGTGCGCCTCCAAGTGCAAAGATGACTCAGTTCGAAATCTTTAAAGCGCAAGGAGAATCCTTGTGACTCTCCGGAAAAGAACTAATTGAGTACGTTCAAGAGGAGCAAAGAAAAGAGCGTGAAGAAACAGAAAAAGTAGGAGGAAGAGGAATCCAACGAGAACAACGAGAAAGAGAAATCCAACGAGAAGAACGAGAGAGAGAAATACACCGAGAAGAACGAGAAAGGGAAATCCAACGGGAAGAAAGAGTAATCCAAAGAGAAAAAAGAGAAAGAGAGGAACGGATGAGACAAGCTGAGCTTCACTATCAGATTGAATGAGCTCGTGTTGAAGCAGAGATACAGTCCGCCAGTTCCCGTCCCAAAGCCCCCCCCCCCTCCCAATCTTTAACTAAAGCTCCCCAATTTCAAGGATAGAGAGGATTTCGGAACATTTTTAGTCCACTTCGAAAAGATCCTCGAAATCAATAACATGGATCTAGAGGCTGAAGGTGGAGCCAGATTACTTCCCCTGTTAAATTGTAAATTGCGCGAAATTTTTATATCTGTACCATCTGAGTGTACAATTAACTACAGCACCTTAAAAGCTAAGTTATTGGCCGCTCATAATATGGCTCCCGATTTCTACCGCCAAAAATTTCGAGGAAATCGTATTAAACCCGGACAGACGTTCCGTCAATTCGGATACATTCTTCAGAGGAATTTTAAATTTTGGTTAGAATCCTCAAAGGTTGATCCAAACTACGAGTCCTTAACAGACTTCGTGTTGCGAGATCAATTTTTGGCGTCTCTCCCGACGGAGATCCACACGTTCGTCAAGGATCATCGGTGCCAGACCTTTAAAGAATGTACCGAAGAAGCGGATGTCTATGCCGCAAGCCATAATTTATACCCAAAGGAGAATCGAACTTCTCACCAATCCCCCTACAAGGAAAGAAGGAAGGATTCGCGCCCCTCCACAGAAAAGCCGACAAAGTTTCCGAGCCCCGTAAAACCCCAAAATTTCTTTCCCCAAAACCAACAACGGGACTCCAAACCTACCGTTAAGATTTCTTCTCCATCTCTCTTCCCGAAGCGACCAATTATATGCTTCACCTGTTGTGTAGAAAACGACATGAGCTGGAATTGCCCCCAAAATTCTAGGCTTTAAATCGGACCAGCCCACCAAGTTCACCAGATTAATGCCACCCCGGGTCCCCCGGTGGTACAGACCCAAGCAGAAACTTCTCCCCCTCCGTCAGGCCTCCAGGAAAATTTTGTTTTTGATAAAAGTTCATCTGAAACTTTGAAATTTGAGCAGGGCAGCGTGAACGGCTGTCGAGTATCGACTCTCGTCAGGGACACAGGATGTACGTGTTTCATCGTGTCCGACAAACTCCTCCCCCCAGTGGACCCTAACCACCCTTCCCCCTTGTTGTTCAGAGGGAAACAACATTAGAACAGCTATTGTTCTTGAGCCCGTAAACAAGAGAGGGTTCTCAACTCCTTCCCTCGTTGTTCAGGAAGAGAACAACGTTAGAACAGCCATTGTTCTTTTGAGTCCTTCGCCAAGAAACGGTTCTCACCCTTCCCCCGTTGTTTCAGAGGAAAACAACATTAGAACAGCCATTGTTCTTTAGCCCGTAGACAAGAGACGGTTCTCACCCCCCCCCTCCCCCTATTGTTCAGAAAAGAACAACGTAGAACAGCCATTGTTCTTCAAGCCGTTCGTCGAAAAACGGTTCTCATTCCCTAGACGCCACGTCAGGATCATCTTTTTTTCGCCCCTTCGGCTGGAACTAGCCAGCGGACCGAAAATTTCTTCACGTCGCCTTCCACTGCACCACTCGTATAAAGTTACGTGAGCCAAACGTCACCTTTGAGTACTTAACTCTTTTGTCAATTCTATCCTGTTGTTTAAATGGTTTAGCGAACCATCCCATCTCTTTAACTCTATATTTGTTATACCTTTTTGAATCCTTTAATCCTCAGATTAGCCCGAGCCCCCACGACCCTTTCCGTTCTCTGTTTACGTCAATATTTTCCGTCTTGTGTTTGTTGATAGTTATTATCAATAAAACTCTATTTTATTAATGATAGCAATATTATTATCCTTGAGCTCAGTTCCACTTATTAAGCATATCGAAGATACATAATATCTGCCGCCAGACAATCACGCACTTTAAAGATAATTAAAGAAGTTCCCTCAACGAATAGTGATATATGCTATGTCGTCGGGAGTCCATTCTACGACAATCGTCAATCTTTGGTTATCGTGCGGTAGATTTTGCTAATTGTTTCTTATGGACTGACGGTGACGGGCCTTCCTTGACGAAGATAAGCTTATGAACATTCCCTACATTGTTTAAATTAAGATGACCATTTCTTAACTATGCTGTAGGAATGCTCATTAATTTAGTATAGCATCCATATCTTAGTGAATATAATTAAGTGGTAAGGCATTGATAATGAAGTAGTAAATAAGTGCACGCTGGGTAATTTCCCTCCTTTTCTCAACCAATACTAATCCTTCAGGATTCAATTTTATGTAACAGATATAATAAAATCCTTTCTCGTATATATATATATATATATATATATATATATATATATATATATATATATATATATATATAAATATATATATATATATATATATAAAGACAAAACATTTTTTACACATTGATGTTTTTAGGAATAATGTTAGTCCTGACTCATTTTAATTGAGTTCATATACTACAAACAGATGTTGACTAAGATTAACAAAATATATGATTTTAGTAAAGGTGAACTTATATTGTTATATTAATATCTAAAGGTAAAACATTTATATTATTAAAGACTAGTAATAATAAAAAGTAGGTATTTACACTATATATAGAGTGTAATTAAACAGCTAGTTAAAAAGCAATTTTTGCTTTGGATCTGACGCAAACTATGGTTTTACTTTGAGAAATAAAAAACGTCAAAACCTATGTTTATCGGTTATAAAAGGCTTACCACTATATTTATTTTGGTATTCTTCTGATTTTAGGTTTTTCTCTTTCTAAATAACAGCTATAGCATAGGTGGAATTCATATGACCTAAAGAAATCAAATTTTCTCTCCTTTGACAGCGATACAATTAAATAAATTTCATTTTTTATCTTCTGTTTCTTGTTTGAAAATGTAAAACTTGACGGAAAGTGGCAAATTTCCAGTAAAGCTTTTTGTAGAAAAACCTTTCAGACTCGTATGACAAGGAATTTATTCACCCTCATGAACCACAAGCATTAGAAGAAAATACTTTAAAGACCTCTTACATGTTACTCTTTGCTCCAATTCATACATAGAACATTCATGTTTATTAAATCTCTTACAGTCTGAGGTCTCTTGATTACACTCTTCAACAATAGACAAAACGGAAATCATAATAAGCTTTTCTACATGTATCTTTTACGAAAAGCACGAATATAATATCTCTTTCTTTGTTAGACCCTCCAGTTTCTCTTAAATTACCATCTTACTTGCGTTTTCTACACTGATGGTTCCGTTGGGATTGAATGCGAATAGGATTGGGCAGAAACAGACAACTCTAAAAGTTATAACATATTTTGATAAAATATTAAAAGGGTGTTTCTAAGATATTTTTCAACCTAACCTATGAACATTATGTAAATATACTCAATATTTTTTTAGTTATACATATATGTTTATCAGTTACATCAAGACAATACAAAAGCCAGTTGACTAAATATGTGAAGAAACTTTATAAGCTGTACTTTAGATGTAAATTGGGTGAGTAGGACAAACGATCTGCACCTCACATATTTTGTGTTAGGTGAACAAATTCCCTTTCTTCATCGGTGTAAGGCAAAGGGCCTGACCTCATGTTCGTTTTACCACTTGTCTGGAGGGAGCCACATAAACATCCAACGGATTGTTACTTCTGCTTAAGAGATATTAAAGGTGAGTATTGAATCTGTTTTATTTCCTGGACTTTAATATATTCTCAAACGAAGTATCAAGTAAATAGATTAAAATACATAATATGTTCTACTTCCATTTTCTATGCAATTAATCGAATCCAGTAATATCATTTTTTAGTCTGAATTTATTTTTTTTTACTGCAGGTCACAACAGAAAAGGCAATTAATCTATCATTTATCTAGATCTTCAGGTTATTATTTGCCATGTTTGACATGAAAATGCTATTCTTGGACCACAGTCATCCTTTAAACTACCAAGCGATGACACGAGCAACTCAGAATCTCAAGATACACCATATGTGGTACAGCTTAATATGAAGAGAAACCACACCTCATCACCTAACTGAAACTCAATTATCTGGTTCGTGATCTAACACTTTATTAAGCAACAGAGTGAACTCCTGGCCTCACGTCTGCAACAAGGGAACCTGTTAAATGGACAGCTCAAATTACAGTATTTAGGAAGAGTTCTGCAGATCTACACTTTTGAAACAAATTGAATTATTCTTATGATATCAGAGGACTATTAAATGGCCTTGAGCTTACCTATGAATAGAAGTTATTCATAGGGGCATCCATTTACAATATATAAGCAGTTCAGTTACCCATTGGGAACACTATGACTTCAGTTCCAGTTGCTGACTCAGTCGTATTAAGAGAAACAAATGAGACCCTTGTTTATATTCGTAACTACTTCGTTTACAATAGCTTGGTTAATTTGGACGACTTGAAAGTAGTAGCCCTATTTGATGGGATACAAACTCGAAATACCAAGTTTATGTACTTCATTTGCAAGTGGAAGAGTGGGGTCATATCAGAACAATATTTACGCTCAGAATGGTCACTTCGGGAGACTATGACACCTGGATGCCATAATGTAATTTATGAGCCACTAGTTAAATAAAAACGAGAAAATCATTTTGCCACCATTACATATAAAACTATGCCTAATGAATTAATATACCAAAGATATGCAGCATAACAAGCTACGTTTCTAGTAACTCAAAGCGATCTTCCCTAAAATAAGTGATGCCAATATTAAAAAGGCATATTTGTAGGACTCTCAGATTCGGTAACCTATAGCTGATAAGGACTTAGAGACGACAATGGATGAAACAGAGCTAGTGGTCTGGAATGTATTCGAAGGTGTATGCAAAGGACTTCTGGAAAAGCAACAAGTAGCCCAGAGAGAGCGTATAATGGAGAGCTTAATCAAGTGCTACCCAGACCTCGGATGCAATATGCCACTGAAGATATACTTTCTTCATTCTTATCTTTCCTTTTTCCTAGAGAATGCGGAAGATGTTTGCGATGAGCATGAGGAGAGATTCCATCAAATAATAGCGTCTTACAAACGAAAAAGTAAATACTAAAATGTAGGTTAATAAATTTTTATAATGCTAACAAACATGCTGATTCATTATATATTCATGAATTAAGTACAATGGACACATTTAATCTGACTTTGGGAGCGAAATATATTTATCGTATCGTGGAAATTGGTATCAATTTCATAATTAATAAATTTTCAATTTACCTGATGGGAATTCTAATTCGGCATACTAAACTTCAGAATAAAATGTGCATAGGATATTTGTTTTTTACTTGCCACTGAAATTTGTTGTACACTAGTTAAGATGACATAGTAGATACAAAAATATCAAAACGATCCTAAATAAACGTAAGTCATTATTTTTATAAATGATTGAGAATGCCTCTCTCAAATATTACTAACACTTTAATTTTCACTATCGATACCATGAAATGAAATCTCAACTAGTAGCTGTAAGAATTCTTTACCTTTTTGCGATATTATGTAAAGGAATAGGTATGCCATTGTAATAAAAGAAATAAATTTAAAAAGTTACTGAAATAGGAGAATTAATAGAATTAGGTTTTTCTATAGGAAATGATCTGCTTATTAGCATAAGGTAGGTTGGAAGTATAAACTATTAAATCAAATCGTCAAGTTATTTCAGCCAAGATTAAACAAAATGAAGAATGTTCACAAATTATTCTTAAGTCGAAAGATGATTGCAATTTATCTGTCAATAGTGGTTGTTTAGATTAAGTAGTATAATAGTTGTACCTCTCATTTAAGAGAGGAATCATGGATCTATTGAGCAAGCAGACATGAAATTTTATACATATAGTAGTTTGCAAATTAGTTTGGAGAGTAACAAATATTTGGAGTATTTCATAATATGTTTTAATTTTTGGTAACACTAATGAAGTTTTTTTGGTTTTCCACGCAGAATAGTAAACTGGTAACATCTGACAACTGTTTGTTGTGCCCTATCTACACTAAGCCAGTCATTGCTACACCAGAGCGTGTCGTAGATGATTATTCCTGGAAGCGTGCTCCGAAGTGTACTTGGTTCTGCCGGAATATTCATCTTCCAATCATTATTGGACTATAAATTTATTATGGATATCACACCCAAGAAGCTTGCGAGTATTATAGCTCTTAGATTTCTGAGACAATGAAGGTAGCAAAGTCAACTGTTAGTGACATTGTGAAAAGAGCTGAAGATACTGGTGAACATTTGACAATGCGACAAGGAAACTCTGGGAGAAGAAGAGAGACAACACTTCACGATGACTAGGCTCTCATCAGAAATTGTGTGAAGGATCCCAAGAAAAAGAGTAAAGACCTCCAAAGAGATTTGTCTTTAGCTGGTGTAAAAGTTTCTTCTTTAAACGTCCGGCAAGGACTCATTAATATTAGAAGATTTGCTAGAAAACCGGTACATAAACAGTTATTGACTTCTGCTATGAAGCCTAAACGTCTTTGCTGGGCACGCATGTATGCTGGATGGAAGGAAGCTAGCTCAAAGAAAGTTATGTTTTCAGACAAATCGCACTTTGAAGTACATGGTCATTGGTCAGTGGTAGTAAGACAAAGCAAAGATAAATTACTTCAGGCAGGACACATTCAATAGGCGCCAAAATAGCCACTTAAGATATATTGGGGTTGCACTAGTGCTAAAGGCCTAGGCGGGCTTTTTACAATTGAGGGAATGATGAAAAGCGTTAAATACATGACAAATCTGCAGAGTCACTTGCTTCCCGCGATGCAGAAAGACTTTATTCAAACAAGATCTGGCTCCGTGCCATATTTCCCAAATAATGCGAAAATTCTTCGAAAATGTGGACTCACCGTTATAGATTGGCCTGGGAATTCTCCTGACCAAAGCCACATCGAGAATCTAGGAGCTATAACTAAACATAGAATCGAGAAAACAGACTTTTCACTGATGCAGAATATGATTTGTGCTGTTACCAATGCCTTGTACCATAACGAAAAACTGGCTAAAATATGTTCAAATTCGTTAAACCTAAGCCAGAGCTAGTGAAGCAGGTTCTAAAAGCAAAGGGCCGTCATATTTCATATTAAAAGTACCATTTATCTTATCATTTACGTATTCTTTTCAAATATAAACAACAATTATCAAATAATTGTATCATTTCACCACTGTCCGAACTAATTTGCACACTAATGTATATTTATGAGTTTAATTGAAGAAATAATAGTTGTTGAATCTGGATACACAATAATGGATCGGTCTGATTTACATCTCTAACGAGGCATACAAATATTATATTTATTTGTGGTTTAGTGTTTACCTTAGAAGATATCTTGTTAAATAACACACTTTAATTCTTTTTTTAAAGAAACAATCCTAAGATACATTCTTTCTTAAAATTTGATGTATCTTACTATGCCAACATGTGGGTTATTGAGAAATATTAAAACCATGTGGAAAAAAAAGAGTGATGACTTTTGAGAGAGAAATTTGGGGCGAACAGGGGAACTACAAAAGAGTCTTTCAAAGGTTTCAGACTCTTATTTGCATCATTTCACAAAAAAAAGTCCCTTAAACTTTTCTCTTCTTCTCAAAGTCTGGTTTATCCTGGCTATCTTGAATGTGGGAGGGACTAAATCTGTTCCTTTTTCTTGAAGCACTTGGCAAGAGCCTTACAAATTTACGGCAAGCACTACACAAGAATATGGTATTCTGCACTGTTGGGTAGAAAACAGAGGGGCGCGGACGATCTCACCATGTCTGTATCCTATCCTGCCTTCAAGTGGATACGCTCTTTATATTTTGTGGTTGCATTCCATTTCCAAATATTTCGTTCTATTATCTGTCTATCATATTATCCATAATTCATTTACTGGATTGAGGATTGCCGTTCATGAATATCGGCTGGAGTAAAAAACTTTGGATAAATCCATTTGGATTATTCAACAATTATTTTAAAAACTTTGCCGCCATAATTATGAGATTTGTATACATAATATGGTAACCTAAAAATGAAAAAGGTACGTGAATTTTGAGAAGCTTAAGCAAAGAGCCCTTAGTCTCAAGGTTATTATTCCAAGAAATCTTTTTTGGTTATAGATATCGATTATGTATAAATTCAATTTGACTTAACTGTTTGTAACACCATTATTCTTTATTTTCTTGGGGAAAATTAATGGGCAAAGGTTCATCTATAGTGTGAGAGAAACTTTTTACAAGCATCTTTTTTAAGACAGTGATATTTATTTAGAAATGAATGCATATACTTAGGATTGGCTGCATCCTTTTTTTCTCTTCTTCTGTTCTTTTTCATTTATTTTCTCTATTTTTCTTGTATTTCTCTTAATTTCATAGCAAAACCTAGCCAAACCTCGTGATCAGTTAATGGTATTCTGGCTTACACCAGTGAATGACCTGTCCATTGTGAATAACCCCCCTTCAAAGTACCTTAAAAAGAGCCTTATTATTTCTTGCTCTTGTGTAAGAGACTTCTTTGGCTAATACAAAAGATGCCTTCAGCTCTGGGGCTTCAAAATTAGTCGATATCGACTATTCTAGTTGTTAATGAGTAATATTTCTAATTTTCCATGATTTTAACAATGCCATAAAACGTTTTTATTTGTTTTCTCATATATAATGGGTGATATTTATAATGGAGTGAAACACAGTTTCGTGTGGTTTAGTATGCAGTTTTTCTTATTGATGTATATCGAAAATGCCACATGAACTTAATTTAGATTTATTTATTTTGAAGTACATGCCTGGGAATCGATGAAGAGTCCAATATTCCATGAAGGAGTCAATGAGTAAAAAGGTTTGGGGACCCCTTCTTAGGTAGTACGTATCAGAGTAGCATGATTCTTAGGACCAATTAAGAACAAGACTAATCTCTCTTGTACGTTTTAGCAGTCTGTCCGGATCCAACATCGAATTGTTCCTTGGCCAACAAAACCTTTATTCCCTGTGGTATCTTGCAAAACAGGATTTTACGGAGGCATAAGGCAGACTTTCGAAGCATGGGTAACAGTATTATCTCTTATCTACTTAACATACTTTCATATTGTGCTCTAAAACTTTACCTGTATTTTTGTACATTTAGGCTTTTTAAGATGAGATTTCATTTCGACCTAATAATACAAATGTAAACTGGATAAATTGGGTAAAAGGATTTTACTGGCAGATTACTCTTTATTATTGTTTATTTATTGTTCCTTTGCAAAAAATGAGCAATACTAAAGAAAATAGTTTGATTTATCAAATATATATTGAACTTAAGACATTAGGATAACTAAAGTATAATATAAATTCTATAGGTTAGTTCAACAATCTATATTATACAAACAATATTAATAAACTAATGAAAACTTCTGAGTCTTTTCAAATATAAGCCCAAAAAATGATTAAATATGATAAATAATTTTAATTTGCACGTTTGATTTCATTTTGTCATAGATAATATTGAATTTCAAAATTAACTTTGATTGGATTTTACGTGAAAAGTGTCGATCCTTTCTTTATAACCAGAGATAATCCTAAATGTAAATAAAAATTTTAGAATTCATTTCATACTTTCTCCCAAATAATCGGTGAGGCAATGAAATATCTCTGATTGAAAAAGTGCACGGAGGGCACTAGTTAAAGTTGATACCATGTACTATAATCACAAATTGCCCAAATGAGCTAAGTAAATAAAAACAGAACCTATTGTATTTATGAATTAGGTATTGTATATGTTCATTTTTTTCAAAAGGGACGATGTAATTTACAAGAGTCAAATATATTTGAAAAGAGAATTCAAATGTTTTTTATTGATTTACAAAATGTACATGTTTTTATTTGGATGTGTTAATTCAAGAAGGAATGCTGTTTAATGTCGAACTCTAAAAAATTGAATCGAGAAACTGCCATGTACATAGTTTCTTAAATGTCAGGATGAATTCACAAGTATTTGCCTAAGAGTATTCATGATTACGTGAGAGATCACATATTTAATGTTATGTTCATCCAATTCAGAGAGTTATAGGGATGTGCGATGCTGCAATAATCTGAGACTATTTCTTTAAGGTGTTGGAGTCAGTGAGGGGTGGGTCACAGATTAACGACAGCTTGGATTTCCCATTCCTCGGCTTGAGGAGACTTACTCCCAGGAAGGATTACATTATTACGGTGAAATGGCGCAACCTGATGTGACACTTGGGTCCGATCTCACTCGAAGTCTTTTCCTACCAATTGACTGAAAACAGAAGAATGACTAAGTAGCCATCTCTTATTTGCGATCCACCCGGGTCACACTGTGTTTTAGGCAGGGAAGAGAAAAAGCATTTTAGAACAGATA
Organism: Ceratothoa steindachneri; assembly: GCA_963969495.1. NCBI lineage: Eukaryota > Metazoa > Arthropoda > Malacostraca > Isopoda > Cymothoidae > Ceratothoa > Ceratothoa steindachneri. Next base: position 144,840,741 of record OZ018326.1, on the reverse strand, counting down.
TAAAAGAAATAAAAACGTAAGAAAAGACTCGTAAAATTATAAGGTAGAAGTTAAGAGAGAGTGGAAAATCAATTTTAGATTGTTCATGCCATACTAAGTATTAAATGGCATCTTCCTTAGCATGCAAGTCAAGCTATTACTAAATTTAACTCATTTATAAAAACTACACTTTAAATCATTAATCAATGAACAACATGGATAAATTATGGATTCAAACAAAGGGAAATACTGTGTTTAACGTGAGAACACAAGTGAAAGATCAGATGTTAGAAAGAGAGAAATGAAAAATGAGTAAGTTAACAGAGAATTTCAATTGTAATTTTGGCATAACACTCCTTGTTTGCTTTGTATTCCAAACAAAAACCTACACAAAGATGAACAATATTTTATACTTTACAATTATCACCTTTAATGGAAGATATAATCTCTCAAAGAGCATTCTTTAGCTCACTAATGGAAATTGATCCTCTCGGAAGAATTTAGGTAAAGATTAGACTTGTGGTCTAGAGAACAGTTCAAAACCAGAAAACAAAATAACTAAATATATATTTTCTTAATAAAATACTTGTTTAACTTCTATGAAAATTTGATACAATATTATTTTATGTTTTCGCTGATATAAAAACAGTTTTATTTCATATAACAGCGGCTAAAAATCGATAAAAGAAGGTAATGCGCATTTTTAGAAAAGATGGGTCCCCAAAAAAGAACCATAATTAAGAACATACAGTTTACAGGAAGAATTTCTCAAAGGAAATAGTTCAACACTACCCCACCTATATTTTAAACAGCGTTTGATGCTAGTTTACATCTCTCAGAATGGCAAGTATGTATAATTCATATCCACTAAATCACGAGAAAGTAGGTTATTCAGTTAAAGAGTAAAGCAAGGATACTTTATGACATTACCCTGGATTGTAAGAGTAATTGCTGCAAAAATGTGTTGTCATGAGGAATAAAGCTTCATTCAAATACATGATCCTATTTGTTGAAGAATAAAAACGATGCCCTTAAAAAACTACTCTCAGGGCCCATCATATGATGCATATAATATTGCTAAAGCATCATTTGGGACAGCAGCAGATATTGCACGTCACTTTGCAGAGAAACTGAGCCTTAATTTGTTTGTCTAGACAGACTTTCTCACGTTGCGTGAGAGAGGGATGAAATATAGCAAGAAGGCTTCCCTTCTAAGAACCACTTATGAGTAAAAAGATAAAAGTGATTAGGTTTGCCTTCGCTAAAGAACATGTCCTATAGAGGGGCGAAAATTAGGAAAAATTGTTTATCAGCGACGAAAGTAAATATAATTATTTTGAAGCAGCATATCAGGCGTCTAAGAGGTAAAGGATTGAATCACACAAGAACGAAAAATGCGGTTAAATATGGAGGTGGCAGCATTACGGTGTGTGGCATATTTTTAAACGCTCGTCTGCTTTAGGAACATGGGATATCCTCTATCCGAACATAAGGACTACTTCAACCAATTTTTTGGAGGGCAATGATCCGTGCCACATCAAAGAAAAGAAAACTGTACTTTGATGCTTAAATTGAGGATATGGTGGATGGCCTGCGCAGAGTGAGAATTTTAACCTGGGAGAAAACCTATGCAAGTTATTCAGTGAGGTCATAGTTACCAAACCGACGAATGTTGAAGATCTCTGGCAAAGATGAAAAGAGAATGAATTAAAATCGCGCCAAACAATTTGTATACTTAAACAAAGAGGTGTTTAATTGATTCGGATCAAAGGCCTAAATACCACATATTCGTATTTTTTTGTATTATCTATTGCATAATTTTTTTTCTAGTTCTGGACTAATTTATACATACTTTTCACTAGTTTTGGAAGCATCCTTTCCTTAAAGACAGTAATTTCCTAATAGTTTTTATTTGCTGCGCTTTGGAATGAAACTTGTACGGTATCAGGTGCGAAGTTCATACGTATTCTGCGCAACTTTCATTTAAATCCTAATAGCATTTTAAGGAGAATTTATATTTTTGATATTTTATTGTCTAGCTTTGTACTCTACTGAATCCTTCAGAGAAATCTGATTGATGTGATATCAATCTAGAAGGAGAGCGATCCCAAATCCATATCATAAATATAGCCTTGGTTTGTGATGTGACCCTATACTACTGAGATAATTCTTTGGTTATAAATGGACAGCAGGGAGCATAGAAATCGCTGTTTTATTATAGCCACACTCACTTTCCCCATTTTTGAATCATTGAAATGTATATTTAAGAAATATTTTAACTATTATTAAAGAGTTAAATATTGTTTTCTTTTATCTTACCGTGTAAATGAAAGCACATTTCGTTGCTGGATATAATATTTTCAAATTTAAGTTTATTCTAACGGCCTATATGTTAGATTCTGTGACGAAATTCCGACTTTCATTTACAATTATTTGTTAAAGTTTCTGGAAGAAGAGAAAATTACACCGATTAAGCTTTAGTTAAAAATTTATGAATTTACGTCATAGTTTCTCGGATTAATTTGGTTTTATAATGAATACCTTAGAATTTCACTGTTTGACTTGGTCGATAATGATACTTCTACGTACAATGTCTCCTTGTCGTCTATGTGATAGAATAGTCTGAGGCCGCTTAAATTCAGCCGCTATCACATGTTTAGAAACACATGGCTACCCACGTGCATCTGCGAGAGGAAGCAGAGCGCGTTATCGCCCACCTTAGCCAATGTTTAATCAAAGAGGGTTCATTCCCCCGTTACGCATCCATACGTCGATCTCGCCAGATTGAGTAAGGCTTATGGGCAAATAAGGTATTTTCCCAGGCGCGACCAGGGCATTCCCCCGAAGCCTCCCAATCAATTGTCCCCTACGCCAAGGGAATGTCTTCGACTATTTATACATAGCTTTCAGCGATTGAAGCCGATCAGATCCAGATTAACTTCGCGAGGCATCAAGCCATCCGGTCTCCCTTGAGCACAATAGTAACTCTCTACATCGAGAACAACCTTATTTGTCCAGAAGAGGACAATAGCCCTTAAGGGCCATGGTTGGTGCCTTCCAGAAGCCAAGTCAACAAGGCGTCCTGTTGTTCAGAAAGAGAACAACGTTAGAACAGCCATTGTTCTTTGAGCATGTTGACAAGATACGGTTCTCACCCTCCCTTGTTGTTCAGAAAGAGAGCAACCTTACAACAGCCATTGTTCTTCAAGCCCGTTCGTCTAGAAACATTTCTCATTCTTAAGACATCACGTCAGGATAATTTAATTCCCCCCCTTTTTAACGTTCTTCAAGAGAACGATTGGTTCAAACGATAAACTCCATTGTTTATCTAGAACATCCCCGGTTTGCTGTCACAAAGATCGCTCGTACCTCCGAGCCCCACTTCGCTCTCACTCTACAAAGACAGTCCTTCCCCTTCGCTAAGGAAAAACCCCGAAGAACCCTTCTGCTGGTAATCACCAGTGGACCAAAGATTCCTTCACATCGTCTTCCTCTGCACAGCAACTTTGCAATTACGTAAGCTGAGCATTACCTTTAATTATCTAACCCTTTTATCAACGCTACCCTGTGTTTTAAATCGTTTAGCGAACCATCCTCCCCATTTAATTTTTATTTGTTTACTTTTTAAATCTCTCCAAATCTTAATCCTCGGATTAGTCAGATATTCCCACTACCCTTTCCATTCTCTGTTTATGTTAACATTTTCTTTTTGTGTGTTGTTGATAGTTTAATTAATAAAACTCTATTTTATTAATGATACTCATATTATTTTTCTTGAGCCTAGTTCCACTTCTTAAGCATATTGAAGATAAATAACCTCTGTCAATCAGATTACCACGCACTCGAAATATTAGAATAATTCCCTCAACGAATAGTTATATATGGTATATCGTCGAGAGCCTATTCTACGATATATATATATATATATATATTTCGTAGAATAGGCTCTCGACGATATACCATATATAACTATTCGTTGAGGGAATTATTCTAATCTGATTGACAGAGGCAATTTATCTTCAATATATATATATATATATACTATTTAAATTTGGTATGAAGTGTGTAAGGTTTAACGCTATAACTTTGCAAACACTGGTCTCAGTCGAGTGAAGCATAGTGTTATTCGTTATAAGAATAGAGTATAGTTGTTCCCTTTTTTTAACGATTGCTATCCCCTTTTTTGAATCTTAAGAAGCTGGAGTAGCTCAAGGAACTGTTATAATAATTTGTTTGTGTTTTTTTTGTGTTATTTTAGTCATTGGTTATCTAGGTCAAGAAACCAATTACGAATATGTGAGTGCCCATATTTTAGGTAGGCTAACTCTCTAGAAGGCATAATTATTATTGCAAGGAATTTATTTGGTTGACTATTGCGCCCCCAAGTGCAAATATAACTCAGTTTGAAATACTCAACGCGCAAAGAGAATCCTTTGGACTTTCCGGAAGAGAAATGATTGAGTACGTTCAAGAGGAGCAACGAACGTAAAGAGAAAACTTAAGAGAAGAAAGGCAAAGAAAAGGAGAAATCCAACGAGAAGAAAGAGAAAGAGATAAACGGAAAAGACAAGCTGAGCTTCACCATCAGCTTGAAATGGCTGAAGTACAGGTCAAAATAAAATCAGTCAGTTAACATTCAGAAGCCCCACCCAATCTCCCACTTAAGATCCCTAATTTCAGGGATGGAGAGGATTTTGGAGCATTTTTAGCCCACTTGGAAAAGAGCCTTCGAGATCAATAACCTGGATCTGGAGCCTGAAGGTCTAGTCAGATTACTTCCCCTTTTAAATTGTAAATTGCGCGAGATTTTCGTATCTTTACCAGTTGGATGTACAATTGACTACAGCACCTTAAAAGCTGAGTTATTGGCCGCTTAGAATATGCCTCCCGATTTCTACCGACAAGAATTTCGAGGAGGTCGTATTAAACCCGGACACACGTTCCGTCAATTCGGTCGGATACATTCTTCAGAGGAATATAAAGTTCTGGTTCGAATCATCAAAGGTTGATCCTAACTACGAGTCCTTAACAGACTTCGTGTTGCGGGATCAATTTTTGGCGTATCTCCCGACGAAGATCCGCGCGATCGTCAAGGATCTTCGGTGCAAGACCTTTAAAGAGTGTACTGAAGAAGCAGATGTCTATACCGCAAGCCATAATTCATACCCCAAGTAGAATCGAACTTCTAACCAATCTCCCTACCAGGAAAGAAGGAAGGATTCGCGCCCCTCCCCAGGAAAGCCGAAGAAGTTTCCGGGCCCTGTAAAACCCACAAACCTCTTTCCCCCAAACCAACAACGGGACACCAAACCTCCCGTTAAGATTTCTCCTCCATCACTCTTCCCAAAGTGACCAATCATATGCTTCACCTGCGGTGTAGAAAACCACACGAGCTAGAATTGCGCCAAAAATTCTAGGCTTGAAAGTGGACCAGCTCACCAAGTTCACCAGATTAATGCTACCCCGGCTTTCCTGGTGGTATAGACCCAAGCAGCAACTTCTTCCCCTCCGTCAGGCCATCAGGTAAATTTTATTTTTGATAAAAGTTCCCCGGGAACTTTGAAATTTGAGGAGGGCAGCGTGAACGGCTGCCGTGTATCTACTCTCGTCAGGGACACAGGGTGCACGTGTTTCATCGTGTCCGACGAGCTCCTATCCCCAGTGGACTCCAACCACGAAAAAATTGTGGTGGTACATGACTACCTTGAGCGGGCAAACCGAATCCCCGTCGTTAGATGTTACCTGCAGTGTTAGTATTATGATGTCTGGGCTGAAGTCATTTCAGCACCCATAAAATTCTGTTCCGTACTTATAGGACAGAGCCCTCAAGTTAGCTCCGACCCTGTGTCCCAGGCCGCCCTTACTCTAGGCCGAGCTAAGAAGGAAGCCCATGAGTCCGTCCCCCTCAGAACCTCGATACCGTCCTAATTCTCGGAGATCCTTAACCAGGATTTTAGGTCCGAAGATCAGAAATTCAAGCCCCGTGATGAAGTACTCCTGCTCCTTCCCACAGCTAGTAATATATTACTGAGCCCAGGAAAAGGTCCGTTATCAGTCCGCGAGGTACGAGGACCGGTAGATTACCTCATTGGTATCCCAGCAGGCGATAAGCTCAACCACGTCATCTTATTGAATAAGTACTACCAAAGCGCCCATAAAGATACGTTCGTAGGACTGGACGAAACATCGGCGCTTGAAGAGGATTACCCTGTGGACTCCCTTAGTGTCATAAAGACAGTGTGCATACAACCTGATGCCGATTACCCTCTTCATTCCACGCCAGGCGAGAATTTAGAACCCTCTGACCTGGATATTGACGCGCAGCTGACACCACATCAAAAGAGTCAGCTACAAAAACTATATGTCAGTTCGACGACGTTATTTCAGAGACGCCTGGATGCGCTACTAGTTTTGAGCATGATATTAAATTAACGACCTTAGAACCTGTCCGTTCAAACGCCTATCCCATGCCGATTCATTTACGCTAAGCTTTTAACGCCGAAGTCGATAATTTGATTGAGATAGATATAATAGAACCTTCGACCTCTAGTTATTGTTCCCCAATCGTCATGGTCAAGAAACCTGATGGCTCTTATCGGATGTGCATCGACTTCCGGAAGTTAAATTCGGTAACTGTGTTTGACGCCGAGCCCATCTCGTTAGTAGACCAAAACCTCCACCTTTTTGAAGACGGCAAGTTCATCTCAGAACTTCATTTGTGCAAGGCGTAGTACCAAATTCCCCTCCGGCCCGATGTGAAAGCATATACCGCCTTTGCAACTGAGAAAGCCTTCCTTTTGACCTCGTGACCGCTTATAGTAACTATAACCGTCTCATGAGAAGGTTGTTAGATGGATTTTCGAATGTCTCCTTTTACGTCGATAACATCTACGTCGCTACTCGTGAATAGAGTAATCATTTAACCACCCTATTAGCTCTCTTCGAGCGAATGCGCAAAAAGGGCCTCACCATTGGCTGGAGCAAATGCCATTTTGACCACAAAACCATAAAATTCTTGGGTTTTAAAATAGGACAAAGCCAGTTAGGTCCACAGGAGGACAAGATTAAGGCAATCACTGACATGCCCCTCCCGAATACTAAGAAGCAATTAAAATCATTCCTAGGATCAGCTTCTTACTATCGGCGATTTGTCCCGAATTTCGCTTCAATTCCGGCACCCCTCTGCACCCTTTTAAAAATAAATTCCCCCGACCGACTACGTTGGAATGATGTCGCTGTTTCTCATTTTAATCAGCTCAAGAGTAAGCTTATTTCTGCACCCATTTCGAAGTTGCCCAACCCGGAAAGATCCTTTGGGATTAAGACCGACGCGAGCAACGAGGGCATTGGAGGTGTACTCCTACAATATCAGGATGACGGAACGAGTTATCCAGTTGCATATGCTAGTCGCCAGTTATTACCACGCGAGAAGAGATATGCCACTATAGAGAAGGAAGCTCTAGCGATTATATGGGTTATTGACAAGTTTAAAATATATTTGATAGGAAAAGAATTTTTAGATAGGAACTGACCACCGCCCGTTGGCCTATATTCGGAATGTACGACACTCCAACGGCCGAATTAGGCACTGGAGTCTACTCTTACAAGAGTAACAATTTAGGATAAATTATATAAAAGGTTCCGATAACCAGGTTGCTGACGCACTCAGTAGAAATGCGTTACCAAATAGTGTAGATTAATTTGAAATTCGAAGTATTAGGATCTCCATGTATGTATATACCGTCTTGTACGACTTAAATTAGATTCTCTTGTAATAAAATTAGTTAATGTATATGTCTGAATTTTGTGGCTCAATGTCTATTTTTTTAATATGTGTATATATTTGTATCCATTAAATTACGTATAAATTATTTTGTCCCATATGTATTAATTTTATATTATTTCATTGTTCCATGTCTCTTTTATAGTTAAGTTTGTATTAAAGGTTAGTTTCCCCTATAATCAAACGATCAACATAATTATATGTATTGAGGTAATACTAGCTAGGTGCATAAAGGTACGGTCAGTGCGAGAAACCGGGTTCTCCACATCGGAGCTCTATGGCTGTCCCTTCTCTCTTTTTTTTTCGAAGTGACAACTTTCCTTGGAATGGAGGGGTGTGATAGAACGGTCTAAGCCGCTTAAATTCAGCCGCTATCACATGTTTATAAACACATGGCTACCCACGTGCATCTGCAAAGAGGAAGCATAGCGTGTTATCGCCCACCTCAACCAATATTTAATCAAGGAGGTTCATTCTACCGTTTCGCCTCCATACGTCGATCTCGCCAGATTGAGTTAGGCATATGGGCAGATAAGGTATTTTCCCAGGCGCGTCTGGGGCATTCCCCAGAAGCCTCCCACTCAATTGTCTCCTAAGCTGAGGTAATGGCTTCGACTTTTTATACATAGCTTTCCACGATTGAGGCAGATCAGATCCAGATTATCTTCACGAGGCATCACGCCAATGCGGTCTCCCTTGAGTACAATAGGAACTCTCTAACTCGAGAACCACCTTATTTGTCCAGAAGAGGACAATATCCCTTGAGTGTCAAGGTTCGTGCCTTCCAGACGCCAAAACAACAAGGCCCCCCTGTTGTTCAGAAAAAAAAACAAGGTTAGAACAGCCATTGTTCTTAAAGCCCGTTCGTCAAGAAACGGTTCTCATTCCCAAGACATCACTTCAGGATAATTTAATTCCCCCCTTTTTAACGTTCTTCAAGAGAACTATTGGTTCCGACGATAACCTCCATTGTTCATCTAGGACATCCCCGAGATGCTGTCACAAAGATCGCTCGTACCTCCGAGCCCCACTTCGCTCTTACTTTACGAAGACAGTCCTTCCCATTCGCTAAGGACAACCCCCCGAAGAACCCTTCTGCTGGTAATCACCAGTGGACCGAAGATTCCTTCGCATCGTCTTCCTCTGCACAACAACTTTGCAATTACGTAAGCTGAGCATTACCTTTAATTATCTAACCCTTTTATCAACGCTACCATGTGCTTTAAATGGTTTAGCAAACCATCCCCCCCCTTTAATTTTTTTTTTTACCTTTTTAAACCTCTCCAAATCTTAATCCTCGGATTAGTCACATTTTCCCACGACCCTTTCCATTCTCCGTTTATGTAAACATTTTCTTTTTGTGTGTTGTTGATAGTTTAATTAATAAAACTCTATTTTATTAATGATAGTCATATTATTATCCTTAAGCTCAGTTCCATTTCTTAAGCATATTAAAGATAAATAACCTCGGTCAATCAGATTACCACGCACTCGAAATATTAGAATAATTCCCTCAACGAATAGTTATATATGGTATATCGTCAAGAGCCTATTCTACGACAGTCTATATTTTTCCCATGTCTGTGTCTTCTGAATTCACCTAGAGTCAACCTTTCTTCATATGAATTTTCAAGAGAAGATTGAATTCTTGTAACTAATCCTTGGATTCATCTAAATTATTGCTTACCAGGTTCATAACTGAGAAATAATATAAAATAAAAATGTATTTAATCCTCTTTGCTAAGCAATTATTTCAACCCTTAAGAAGGGAGGAATGTAGAAAATAGTTATAATCAAGTCGTTTTTAATATATTTCCCTCGCTCCTAACTTTATTCTATAGTCTCTTCCTAATTTTTCTTTCCTCTACTTTAAAACAATATTGATATGCATATAATCAATCATCTGAAACAGATTTTAATAGTCGCTTTTATTAGTCGTTCGCTTAATAGAAGACATCTTGGAATATCTTCCTTAATTCCTAAATTCCAGTGTGTACTTTTTAATTCAACTTCTTGTTTAAATCATCCAAATGTATTATTTTAATTTTTTTAATTACAACTAATATTAAGCATAGTGTTTTGATAAATGTCTTTGGCAAATGAGAGATAATGATAGAGAAGTAAATCCGAGCAAAGGAGTTCTTTATTTAACTCCTGTCATGCTTAGGCTTTATTACCTATCCTTCTCCTCTCTGATTATAGCTATATTGCGCTATTCAAAAATCACATTGGTACAATTTTTTGTAATATAGTAGGGACAGCTTGGTACATCTCATTTATTGAGTGAAATTCAATTTATATTTCAATTGAGAGAAGGACTTCATTAGGCAGTCTAAAGGGCGAGCCATATGAGTAACATAACATTTGAGAATAGCACACTGACCTAATGAATTTGAATAGTATGATAATTTATCGCTTCCCTTGCGTTTATCCTATACACAATTTCTATTTTGGCCCTAATTATCGGATTTTTATAAAATACAAAAGAATCCTAATTAGACATTTTCATGTGAATCGAAACATTGTCTCATTTTCGAAACTAAAAGGAGACGATCACTGATAGGGGTTTGGTGTATGCGAAAGTAGATGAATTATAATAGAAGTGACATTACGTAACAGTGAAAAGAATGAGTAAAAGTAATGTATACTTCTGGTGAAGTAATAGGAGGGAGGGACCATGTAAATAAATAGTTCTTTTTACAGTAAATATATTTCTTAATTTGGTAACACTTCAGTTTCGGGGTGAACGGTAGGTGGCGTTGTTTATAGGCTACAATATATGTCTTATTGTAGCCAAAAGTGGAGCCTATAAACAGCGCCACTTACTGTGCGACCCGAAACTGAAGCGTTACCCTTAAATTAAATATGAGCTTTTATAATGAAGGGCCAAGCCTTTAAAGGATTTGTTTTAAAGATAATGCACTTTGTCTTCATATGACGTAATTTTTAGAGAAGGAGATCATTTATTTCCATTACTCCCTTCACTTAATTAATTTATTTCCCCTATTCTTTTCGTTTTCTTTCCAAAGAAATGACGCGCCTGTCTCGGTGTTTATAAGAGGATCTTATTATGGGTATTATTTCATTCCTCCCAAAGAACAACTCTGCGTCGTTATATAGATTTAGTGATATAAATTTGACTCGGGTTTAAGCATCAATTGGTATAAAAGGATTTATACCTGAATATTAGATACCAAGTGTGGGAAAAGCACTTCGTATTTGTTGAAATATGGTTTATAGCGTTTATCTATCTCTTATTTTAATGGCAAGATAAGATGATTCTTTAAGTAGTTCTTCAGCCATGTAAATATTATCAAACTACGGCAATATGAATTTGAAGGGTTTAACGTGATCTTTCCATATGATAGATTAACAGGTCTCTCGGTGGTAAGAAATAAAAAGAAGAAAAAAAAGCAAAGAAAACAGGCTGGACCAAAAGTGTAATGAAATAAGTAAATGTACGAAACTTTTAAGCTTAATTTTTTTAAACCTTTAAGCCATTTAACCTCAACTTTCTGAATTTCATCCAGGTTGGTGAAATGAAAACAGTATAATTTGAACGGTTTGACCCTCAAAGATTCGTAAAAACTTTACAAAAGGAATCTTTGATAAATAAATTTACGGAACTCAAAAGACCGAGTTGCATTTTTGCGATTGGCAGAGGAGTATATTTTTCTTAATTTACCTATACTACAGTCTTGATAGCTACAATATATAGGAGTTTGGGCTAGATTTGACGATATTTAAAAGTCTCTTTTTTCCAAAATATTTTTTATTTATTGTGAACGCTCCATGGCGTTGGATAGCACACATAATAAAGTTTTAGTAGGGAAAAATCAGCTGACATCGAGAACTGAAAGCCATTTAAATGCATCATGATGATTCGGTGTGGGTATCAAAATGCCGACATCGTGAGTGGTACTCAATGCTCTGGTTACAGTCTAAAGGGTGGAAGACGGGTCGTGCGTAGCTGCAATAGAGACTATGAAATATTTTTAAGCGGAAAGGTACATAGAAGTCGTTCTGACTGTGTCTATTAATGGAATTTATCCAATTACTGCAGGACAAGGTGATAGATGAACCAAGGAAAGGAATCTGGGCTATAGCGAGAGAGGTGGGTGTTGGAGCCACCACCATATAACTCGACATGAAGGAGAACGTTTGCTTCTAGTCGTGCAAGTGATACAATAGACTAATCTGAGAGAGAAGGTGACGAAGAACTGCTTGCACAAGTTTAAGCATCCTGTTAGAATCAGGACGATCTGGTCCTTCTCAGTTCTTAGAGGAAAGAATTTCTGCCAGGACCAGTTACTCAACCCTTAAAGCAACAGATGGCTTCACTATAATCCAGGGGCCGTTCCATGTATAATAAGGACCAAGTTTCCCAAAACTGTGGTGGTCTGTGGGTGTGACTTTTTTGAGAGTGAAGCCATGCAGCCTCACATCTTTGAAGAGTCTATAGCACGATTTGAAGACTAGATGCAGCTGCAGAAGATAGTGTCAAACCTGTTCTGGACAGAATTAAGGCTGAAAAGCCATACCTTCGAAAAGAGTCATAAGTGTTTGTGGGAGAATTTTTCCTGATACTAAATTTGGAAATGAGAAAATGAAGATTCCAAGTAAAATGAATTGGTTTTATGTATTACTTCACTACACAAGAAATTTATGAAAACTCCTTTTCTAAATATGGCTAATTTTAAAAGTTAAAAAGGGGAGACACTATAAAGGGAGACAACTTTGGGCCCAGTGAAAGGGAGATGTTAAATTGACGGTAGCATAAGCAAGGAAAGATTTGTACGCACTCAATATTTTAAATGGATCAATATTTAATTTGTGTGTGTATACATCAAAGTAGGTTCAATAACGGGTGTGAGCTTTAAATATGAGACTAGGGACACGAGAAGCTATAAAATGAGATTTGCGTGTGCAGGTCTTGATTGTCAAGCACAAAATTCATGACTATATATGTTGAGATGCAACGTTAAAGTGGAAGGTTAAATTGTCTGTCACTTGAGCACGGAAATATTTGTATCCACATGGCAAGTCGTTTGATTTGTTTAAGCTTGTTCCGAATAAGTTAAACACCGCCCGCATACTACCGGCTGTGGGTTTAAGCACAAAAGAGGCTGATTAAAAAAAAAACAGGAAGAATTCGATTTCTAGCAAGATTGGAACCCAAAGTAATACTTATTCTTCTGCAGCCATGTGCTCTAACGACGATACACATATTCAAGTGATGAAGCTTTACATGCCTCTTTGTATAAGTCAAAAACTACCCTTCTTATGCCTGTAGTTCTCGTATGTGCGGGATAAGGAATACGGAAGGTGAAATATATTAAAGTTATACCTCAATCAATTTTTATTTTCTAAATTTCTGATAATTAAACTTTTCCTTCCTATTATAGAAAAAAAATAGCGAGATTCATATCCCTGAAAATTAAAACTTAGCCACCGTCAAATTAATCGATATCTAGGGATTTATCTTTCTACAGTCAATAGAGTGATTGTTCAATTAACAGAAAAAGCTATAAATCAACAGTATTCCGCCCAGGTCGTCCTGTTCCATCTGACAGGTGTCTTCGGCCTGTTTAACGGATTGTTAAAAATAATGCCGTTATAAGAGAGCTGATATTGCAGAACAACTACAAATGAGCCGTAGTATTGATGTGTGGCAGTAAATATCAAAAAAAGAAAATGGTGGGCAAGGAGATGGAAAAGAGACCTAAAGACGCCTAGCTGATGGTCAGATTATCGCCGATTTAAGATGTTTACAATATTCTGGCAGCAAACGTATTTGGCTCTGAAGATTATAGAATCAATAGTATGATTTAAATGGGTTACAATTTACTGTGAATAAAGCACCTTTTCTGTGATGGTGTCGGAAGCAATCTGACGGACTAGATGTTAGGAACTGTTGCGGTGTATTGGCAACGAAAACTTAAAAAAATACATCTCTATCCTTCGAAAGGGCTTCTCTAATTTTCTCAATTAGACACATGGAAAAAATGACACATTATTTATAGAAGGTAGTGCTTTATGACAAAAACAAATAGTTAAACGACTGGCAGTAATAAGAGAGGATTAGAAGACCTCTTTGGCCAAGCTACTCTTCTGATATGAACCCCATTGAACACATTTGAGGCATTCTGGACAGTCTAGTGCTAACTAAACAATGACAACCATAATCCAATATAAATCTTGTAAGTACATAGAAAAAGATAAATGGAGGGGTAGCATTTAAAATTAGCGTTACATATGAAATTTTTTCATTGAGTGTGGTAATAAATGTTATTTTCAGATGAAAATAATGAGAATTAATCCATCTTAACCTAAGAATTACTTGTTTCATCGTGGAGTTTCATAAGAGAAAGGTAGGTCTCGTAGTTAGCTAAGATTATAATTATTATTCTTATTTATTATTATTATGATTAATAAAAATGGGTTGTACGTTTGTACCTACAGTGATCGCTTTAAGAACGATCTCTAAGAGCGCTTTTCTTATCTTTATTCTAATGAAGAATTAAAAGGGGAGTTCTCTCTTTAATATACTAAATACTACCAACGCAACTCGTTCAATGATAATTTAAACACTTCAACTAAAATAGACTTTTACGGTACATTAATAAACTCAAACAAAATTAATATATACACGTACAAAATACAACTAAAAGTGGTTTTTAAGCCCCTTTTCCGACCCTTACATTTCTGGTTGCTTTAAGGTAGAAGAATTTACTCTAAAACAAATTCGTCTTTAAGATATACAAATAATCTACGTTAAATGCATGGGGTTATAAAAATAGAATTGATTACTTAAATAGGTAGTGGTGATTACCCAAAGAATCCAAACGAAATACCTTCGTTGAGTCTTATCCAGGGAGGCGTCGTAAGCGTAGTTTACTTGCTTCTCACTAGATGGCGTTACTCCGAACGAGGGTTGGACGAGTGACATCACGCAAAATTTCGATTGGGCGTAGGAAAATCAGGAGTCAAAACAAAATGACCATTGAGGAGGCGAGGAGTTGAACGTTGAAGACCTTGAAACGGTTTTCTCAGACGAGGGTTGCATATGGCTGTATGTTTTTCTAGCGATTTGGTTTCCCTTTATGAGCTTCTCTTTTAGGTGAAAAATCTATCTAGTTTGGTGTTTCAAAGTCAGATAGGGTAAGATCACTTGAAGATCTTTGGTAATAGAACTGTGCCGATGGTTCTTGGAGGTAAGATCACTTGACGATCTTTGGGTAATCGAATTATGCCGATTATACTTGGTGCAATCTGGTATTGTCCAAGAAAATGAAAGTCCTTCGAAACCTTGCTGAGGGACTCTATCCCGGCAACCTATTCTCGATGTCGTGACGAAAACGAAAAGTCATCTTTTTCTCCTGAAGAACCGTTTTTCACAAGACTTACTCCCGAGGGGTAAAGGAGAGAAAGGAGGAGGATAGTAAGGGGAGACCCGAGGGTGTCCTGGCTTTTGGGCGTCTGTTATTTATATTCCTCGACACTTTGAAATTAGGGAAACTAGTTCTCCTTTTGAATCAACAGAAGTGGGTATCAATTCAGCCGGGCTTGGCGTCTTGGGGCTCTGGGAGAGCGTAATACAAAATCGACAGTTTGAATTTTTGACTTGTTTGTTTATAATAACGCCCTCAAAGGGTAGGCCTTTTTGAGCTGAGGTCAGGAATAACTGTCTCCTAAATTTACTTTTTTTATCCTACTTGTATGTATGTTATCCGAGACTGGGAAGAGTGGCTTAGAGAAACCCAGGTGGATTTACTTTCCTTTCATTGGTTTTCTTCGCCATTTGAAAGACCTCGATATATATATATATATATATATATATATATATATATATATATATATATATATATATATATATATATATATATATATATATATATATATATACATATATATACACTGGCAACTTCTTAACTGCCTCCGTTAACTCGTATACCTCTACAGTAGGATATGGCCAGCGAGATAACATTCTACAAGACATTGCAGACTGGTATTCACCGGTAGAATAGAGGTTCGGATCGTTGAGCTGATATAGGTTACATCGCAAGACGCATCCTTAAATTATATACTAGAGAAGAACAGTAAGACCTTAAGAGCGAATCGAATGGATAGGTATTTGATATGATTATCATTAGATTCCAAACAGCAAACTGTTTGTGGAATATCCAGTTTGGTGATCATTGTCAAGGTTTGCGGTCAAAAAAGGTCATGCAGAACAGGTATGCCGCTGACTAAGTAAGAAATTTCGATTAGAAGTCTCCAAGCTAAAAATGCAATCCTAATCAAAGATCAACCACTACTTCCTACTTAATTTTGCAAATGACGTTTACGACCAACTCATATTCAATCCTTATGTATTTTTAAAGCTTAATTCGCCTTCAAAGACCAAATATCTTTTGTCCCATTATCCAATACTGTATAGATGCGCCCCAACCCCTTTATCATTAATTTTCAGTTACAATATTTGAAATGTCTAAATAAATAATATAGATATATTATATTGTACTTTATTAGTACCTGATAATTAGTTGCCTGATTATAACGATATATATAGACTTGAAAATGCACCTACCTATTTTAAAAATAAATGATGACCCCAATCCGACACAAGGTCCATGAATTAGGGGATGAAGTGCGTGTTTACTGCAAGATTATAGAAGATTGCTTGTCTTGAGTAATGAATCAGCAAAGCAAATTTAAATTTTATGAAGCCTTTTACTCTTGTTCAAAAAAAATAAAGTGGAACTTTAATTTAACAAAACTTTCCCTATTGATTTATTTCAAATTATAGCTGCCATGTTAAAATAACTACGAGGTGGCATTTAGGTCTACTATAACGAGTTTTGTTTCTTCGGTATTTTATTATCAAAAATAGCCGAGAAAAGTTTATTTCATCAAATCCGTCATCTTTTGATTATACATATATTTGAAAATTTATTTTTAAACAAAGTATTCTCTTATTTCAGATACTAAAGTTATAAATCGATATATGAATAAGAAATAATGTTTATGATGCTTAACAAGAGAGTCATTATTAAGATTAGATGATTTATAGTTACTCCTGCTATTTTTCTATCCTATGCCGTTCCTATTGATGGAGATTATAACGAAAACTCGGTAGAACCTCAAATCTCCTCACCCTTGAAAGGTTTTCATGCACATTA
Organism: Ceratothoa steindachneri; assembly: GCA_963969495.1. Classification (NCBI taxonomy): domain Eukaryota; kingdom Metazoa; phylum Arthropoda; class Malacostraca; order Isopoda; family Cymothoidae; genus Ceratothoa; species Ceratothoa steindachneri. The sequence goes on along the minus strand of OZ018326.1, from coordinate 144,823,797 downwards.
TTGTCAAGATGTTAATTCGTCAGACTCTTCTTGCTCACCCACATATTTGAACCCTCCTTTATGACTCTTCCAAAAATTTCCTCTCATAGACTTTTTTATGAGACCTCTCTATCTTGAACACATCAATTTAAATAGGTCTAACTTTATTATAACTATTTTTGATTTCTTCTTTTTAACTTAATATTGCTTACCTACTTAACTTACTGGGCCTGAAGTATGATAATATGGAATGAAGACTTTTAATTGACTTGTTGAACAGAAGACTCAAGGCAAACTTGGTCCGCGCAAATCAGTGAAAATGCACTTTCATCGGTCCCACCTTGACTATTTTCAAGAGAATGTGGAGACTTCAGTGAAAAACAGGGTGATGATATCACTAAAATATACATGTTATTAATGAACGCTAGCAAGGGCATTGGGATGTCAACTACCTGGCTAACTATTGATGTACTATTCTTGATATTTTAATTTTAACAATCTATAAAGCCTCTGTGAATAAAGCAGTTAGAAATTTACTATTGTGTGTACATTCACCTACAAATAGATCGGAATATAGAAATTTTTGTCATGTGCTGATATCTTAAAAACTTGATCTGATTAGATAAAATGAGTATGATTTTCAGATTCAGCGCGATAAACTGGCCTAAAATCAAGTATTATGTGTTAGACCTTGAAAACAGTGGAGACCAATGTAATAAATGATATTATAGTGATGAAGCAAATAAAAATGCATGCATGAAACAGTGCCATAAAAAGTTAGCAAGATGATAAAAAGATTTCTCGTTTTGTAGAAATTACCTGATTCTTCATGTCAAAAGTTAGAAAAAACCGGATAACTGTTGATAAGGATCAAACACATGCAAAGGGTTTTAATATCCTCAGAACTCATGAAGTAGTGCAGAAATTACAGAAAGAAATTGTTAAGAAAACCACGATAACTCCATCAAGGCTATTGCAAAGGACTTCAATGTTTCATAATGCAACATAGGAAGAATTGTGCATGAAGATATCTTTGACAATTCGAATTTGATACGGAGAGCTCAATTAATATCAGATAAGACGAAAGAGTATCGTTTGATGTTTGGAAATGGCTTGATCTCAATGTTATAACATCAATATAGTGGAATGCTTTGGTTTTTCTATGATTTGAAAACCTTTGACCATGACCAAATGTAAGCCCAAGGGATGGCAGATGCTTACGCAGAGTGCCAAAAGATTTTTCGCTTGTAATGTATACCAACTTTCCAGCAACTGTGATGGTTCTTGTAGTCGTAAGCAGTAAGGGAGAGGTCAACCACTTATCGCTCTTTTGCTTAAAAGTCAATGCTGCAGCCTAGCAAGAGGCGTTAGAGAAGGTTGTATGGACCTGGATGAGAAGAGTATGAAACGGAAAATCTTACATCATCCAACAAAACTGCACCATCTCATAAGGCGAAAACTACTCAAGATTAGATGCGTGCCAACTTCCACGAACATAGTTCTCGCATAGAAATGACTTCTTAGCTGACCCGACCTGAATCCACTGGACCTATAGGGCATCGTCGATAGAGAGGTCAATCAACACCCCTAACACAATTCAAACTCTGAAGTCCCTAAAAAACAAAGACTATGTCCCAATTCAAAATAATCATATAATTCGGGTTTCTCAAATCTTCTGAACCAGAAATGGAGCAGTCATTGAGACTAAAGAAGGATTCATACAAGAGGCGTGTTATAGAATTCTCAAGTTTATTTCAAAAGTTTTCCTTTAAATACTGCTTTTCTCTGATTTAGTATGCGTTAAATTCTACATTCGTGTAAATTACCTCTAAATAGTAACGCAGTGTGGTATTTCTTTAATTCCTAATGAAATTTACGTGAAGATCAGTCAATGGGAAGAATGATGAAACTTATGGGTGAAATCGATGAGGTAAAATTATAATCTATCTCCTAAAACCCTTTGCAAATAAATATTGATTATTTTTGAATTGTATAAATGGCTCTTTACAAATAACAGCCTGTAACCAAGGGTGGTGTACACAAAATTGGTCTGAAATGCAAGGAAACATTTGCTGAAGGCATTGTCTCAAAAATAAAAATCTTTAAGATCATTAATGTCATTAAAAGACTGGTTGCACTACTGTAAGAAGTCTACTGGACGCCCAAAAACTTCATTTGAAAGCCAAGCTCACCCCCTGCTAAGGTTTAGCCTAAAGGTTGGGTTGCCTCCAGTACCAAGCTTGCTCTAGATTGGAAGGAAACAGGTCTGACCTCTTCAGTGCGCAAAGTTAAGGGGACAATTTTAAAAATAAAGATCTCACTTCGGGAAAGGCTTCGAAGAAGCTGCTTCTCAGTAAGAATAATCTTACTGATAGGCTTTAAATTTGTAGGAAATATATTACTGGAATTTTGAACATTAGGAAAAAGTCCTATACTGTGATAAAGCCGCGTTATGCTGGTTTGTACCTTCTACATTAGTCAGAAAAAAGTGAAGCTCTTTCATTAATCCTGTTCCCTACTACACAGTTCCCTAGTCTGCGACTGCTTCTCGTCTAAAGAAACTAAAGTTTTAACAATTTTGACCAACAATACTGTCATTAGTTCAAAATGGTATCAAAACTTGCTTCATCAGTACCCTTTACCAAGGATTCAGGATCACATTTGGGATGATTGAAAAATTTGAGTGCGCCAATAATTTGACTGTATTTATTAAAAAAAAATGGGGTTGGTCTCTATTTTTATATATTTCTTCTTTAATTAGGATACAAATATACTCAAACAGAATCAACGTTTGATTAGTTCTATTACATTTATTATATGACAAATTATAGTAAGCAGCCTGTAAACTTTTCTCGTCATTTGTCTTTTCTCTTATTTTGTATAAAATGCCCCAATAATAAAAAGATTATTGACGCTCATAATTTCATTCATACCTTTCTTGAAACCATTCATACTTCTAGCCCACCAATTATAGGGTGCTGCCTTTATTAGGCTGACACTGAATAATCTATATTTTCTAGAGTTTAGGAGTCCAGCATGCTTGCATGAAACTAACCTGTTTTTAACCATACCCTTATCTCCGGAGTAGTTGTGGTGTCAAGATTAAAGCTATACAAAATCTGCAGGCTGGATGATTAGACCTATTTTTAACCCTAATGCCTCATAAACAACCACGTCATTATTTTTTCCACGCTATTTATTTTAACAATTTTCTTTACTGACCCATTCTCAACCACTTTTTTGTCGGGCAGCGAATTTTGAAGGCTAGTCACTGCCTATATTAGAAATGTCATCTACAGCACCGGGCCAATAAAAATATTGATATATTCTCTAAGCCTTCTTAGTTTGGCTGAAGTGTCCAGATAATGAACTGTCATGGGCAGTCTTTAAGATGAGCGCGACATGGAAGTAAGAAATAAATAAGGCATAGGCTTCGGAAATATAACTTTCTAAGCAAGCGCGGTACAAAATGTTGTCCTTCACGATGTATGAGATGACTTTGTTTCCACGAGTAGATTCTTGTACCTTTTCTGGGCTTTTGGCGAGAATGGATGTAGTGAATCACATTAATTTAATTTCGTGAATACTCATTCATAACGCTGTTAAACTCGAAGTCGAGGGGAGCTTTAAGGGGGGTGGGCATGCCTATTTCCTTTTTCTTCTGAGATCGTGTGAGGACGGGTTGAGCCACAGTGGTGGTGGGAACCCAGGGGCACTTCCAAATCAGAACAGCACAGAATTTTATTGGGGCTGCTACGACCTCAGCTAAGTCGGTAAAGTATGCACACTTGTTTCAAAATTTTACAATGGGTAACAGGTTTGCAAGCCACAGGTAGTCATGTAATACTGTAAATTTAACATGGTTCGGAGCTACCGGGAGACGTAGCTTGTCGTACACCAATATAGTAGAACACCCTGTATCTCGGACAAAGTTGGAGCTCGGCAGCCGTTACTGCTCCGGTCTCAAACTTTAGGGCCTTCAGGGGAGCTTTTTTTAAACAAGAAATTAACGTGGTGGCCAGCGGCAGTAGTGGCAGACTGACAGGAAGACGGTTAAGGTTTCGATGGTGGTGGCGCGGGAGTAGCACTAATTTGTTGCACTTGGTTGCGAAAACTGCTGCAAATCTGACAGTTCTGAAAGCAGTTGGTTCTCACATGACCTTCAATACCTCAAGAGAAGCACAAAATAGGACTTCTGGGGAAGGAGGACGCCGGAGAATTTGATAGAGAAAGATTTGATGTCCAGAAGAAAAGAAGTTTTTAGGCTTCAAGGTGCCATTTACTTTCACAAATTTTTTTAGGTCATGAGGAGGAACTTTTGGTTTGCCTCCTTTTGCCTTAGAGGACGACGGTTCGGTCTTCCTTCCTTGGGATTGCAGTTATGGCTTTCTGAGAATTCATCAGCTTCTTTGATACATTTTTTATAGGTGGAACACCTCCGGTCCTTCACAAATGGTTTGGTTTCTGAAGAGAGCTAAGCCAAAAGCTGGTCCTTCAGGACGAAGTCTACTAGCGCTTCCTAATCGTGGGGGACTTTAGACGAATCAAGCAAGAAATTAAATTGCCTCTGAAGCGTATACCCAAACTAACAAACGGTTTGATTAGGTTGAATACGGGCGTGGCGGAATTGAGCACGGTAAAAATCCGAAGTAATTTTATATGCAGTTGAATAATCGATTGTGGCCTCCGATCAGAGGGATATGAAAATATCTCGGAGCTGGGAACTTAGAAGTAACGGCAAGTGTTTGGCAACGCCGTCTGCTTTCCTATCCCAGTTGTTAACCTCGAATATTTCCTCAAAATGAGGTAAGTAAGACCACAAATCTTCACATTCCTTAGAAACTGTTATTTATGAATATAGTTGTGATTCTTTGAGTAATCTTATATTAGTTTGACCATTAGGTCAATCCATTGTCGCATCGAGCAGCATCGGGAAAGGTCGACCGCATAGGGGTGATTCTAAACAAACCAGACACCTCACCCAAACGAGATCACACCAAAGTATGCAAGTCTGAAATTAATGTGGATAACTTTAAGGTATTTAATCATAGCCCTCATCGCAATGAACTAGGAATATTAGAATCAATTTATATTGTATCATAAATTGTAGCAATTTTTATTCTTGTTTTAAGCAGGTTATCCTAAATGGAATTATTCAATTTTTAGTATTTTATGAAAACTAGAAATTTTAACCCTTTCCTATCTTAGTTTCTTAGGGCTGATGATGAGACTAGGAGCTCGAAACGTTCAAACCCAACCAAATAAAGAATCTTTTTATCAATATAGTGCTAGGTTTCACGTTAACATTGAAACTCCGATTTGGAAGAAGCTTAACAGCTCATTATATATATATATATATATATATATATATATATATATATATATATAATATATATATATATATATATATATATAGATATATATATATATATATATATATATATATATATATATATATATATATATATATATATATATAAATAAATATATATATATATATATATATATATATATATATATATATATATATATATATATATATATATATATCCTTACCTCTATAATTTAACTTGGTGAATTTTTTAAATTTTTGAAAATGGTTTTTTTGCTTAGTGGACAAGTAACCTTTCTTGTTTTTGAGTTTAGGTTTATTTGAAACTTTTATTCTTAGGGCTCTTTTTTGGAGTTTCGAGCTTTTATCAAAGTTCTTTCTAAGAGTTCAGAAAAAATAAATATAATTATCGAATGATTTGGAATGAAAAAACATACAAATCGTGAAGCTCAAAAAATGTATTAAAATTAGGGCTTAGGCCCTTTTTTAATATCATTTCGTATATAAAAAATTTTAATGAAAAAAGAGATCTGACGAAGATTTTTCTATATATCAAACCAGTTGAAATAACTTAAAAGAAAGGTTTCAGGGTGTCTATGTTAAAAAAAAGTGTTTGGAAAATTCTTAACTATATATAAATCTTCAAGGGAAAAGACAATAAAAGGTGAAATAACTTGAAATTTTTTTTCAGGGTATCTATGTTGAAAAAGGTGTTTAGAGTGTTAAAAATAAAGAGTCTATAAAGGAGATTAGCATAGGTCATAGGCCACACGCCGAAGGAGTGCCTGTGGAACCAAGTTCTTTCTGTAAGAAAGAATACGACGTATGGCTTTTATAAATATATATATATAAATATATATATATATATATATATATATATATATATATATATATATATATATATATATATATATATATATATATAGATATACATATATATATAAAAATATATATATATATTTATATATATATATATATATATATATATATATATATATATATATATATATATATATATATATATATTTATATATATACCTACTAATCTATTGACCAATGTTCAATTGAGAATAAAGAGTAGATAACAGTTAAGTTGTGAAAAAGCATTAAAAATGTATAATGTTATTATCTAAATTAAATGCACGCCTAAATTTGAAATTAGGACCTAAGGTATTTATTAATATGAAATTTCTATATTATCGTCTAGAATAGAAGTAATATAAGTAAAATTATCGTGGTCGCAGGTGACGCTATATTTCACTATGTCGTTCTGTTGATCCCGAATCCAACGAAATCTGAAACCCTTATGTTATATTGCATTCTCTTTCGAAATATATAATTGCCAAAATCCTCCGAAGGTTATCCTGGGAATTATTTGGCAATAACATCATAACTATTCTGCCGATGCTAATGAAATTCGAAACCCTTATGTTGCTTTACATTCACTTTCGAATTATATAATTGTCAAAGTCGTACAAAGGGTAGCCGTGGAATTAATTGGAAATAACATCATAACTATTCAACCGATTCTAACAAAATTTGAAACCTTATCTTTCATTCTATTCTCGGTCGAATGATATAATTGACAAGGTCCTCCTAAGGTTAGCCCAGGAATTATAGTGTTTTGGTAATAGCAACATAACTATTCGGCTATTCAGAACGAAATTTGAAAGACTTATATCGTTTTACATTCTCCTTCAAATGATATCATTGCTAAAGTCCTGCCAAGGTTAACCCGGGAACAATGTTACTTGGCAATAAAATCCTAATGATTCTGCTCATTCTAACGAAATTTGAAATCATTATGTTTTTTAACATTCTCTTCCAAGTGATATTTTTGCCAAAGTCCTTTCAAGGTTAGGCAGGAAATTATTTTGTTTTGGCCATAACATCATAACAATTCGGCCATTCTAACGAAGTTTGAAACCCTTATGTTCCTTTACATTCTCTTTCGAATGATATGATTACCAAACTCCGCACAAGGTTACCCCGGGAATGATTTAGCAATAAAATCATAACTATTCGTCAGATTATAACTAAATATAAAACTCTTCTGTTTTTTTTCCATTTTCTTTCAAATGATATAATTGCCAAGTTTTCCCCAAGGATAACCCGGGAATTATATTGTTTTGGCTATAACTTCATAACTATTTAGCCGATGTTGAGGATAATTGAAACGCTTATGTTGTTTTACATCCTCTTTCGAAGGATTTATATGCTAATCTCCTCCCAACATTAGAAGAAGAATTATTCGGCAATAAATTCATAACTCTTTGGCTGATTCTAACAAAATTTGAAACCCTTATGTTATTTTACATTCTCTTTCGAACGATATAATTGGCAAAGGGCTTTCAAAATTAGCCATAGAATTATTCATTTTGGCAATAACATCATAACCTTTTGGCCTATTCTATCAAAACTTGAAATCCTTAGATTATTTTACATTCTCTTTCAAATAATATAATTGCCAAAGTCCTCTAGAGGTTAGCTGAGGAATTATTTGGCAATTACCTTAAAACTATTCAACCGATATTAACGAAATTTAAAACCCTTATGTTGTTTTACATTCTCCCGTGAATGATATAATTGCCAATGTCTAACCGAGGTTAGTCCGGTAATTATTAAAAGTTTTGAAGGTCGTTAGTTGTTAAATCAAATAAATGAGAGGACGCTACTTTTAGGTCAGCAGACGTTGTTTATAGTTAAGCAGACTGGGTAAAAGGAAAATATGTTATGATAAAACGGAACAGAAAAATAGCGACACTGTCTAAGTTACATTGATTTCTCTCTCTCTCTCTCTCTCTCTCTCTATATATATATATATATATATATATATATATATATATATATATATATATATATATATATATATATATATATATATATATATTTGTATATTTATATATCTATGTGTACTCACTAAATATAAATTTACTATAAACTTGGTTATTCTTTATTCTAAATAATTATATAGTAGTATTCTTTTTTAGTGTAAACGCTAACTAATGTATTACTAGCCAATCTTAGAATTCGCATACACAACTATTGGAGGGAGTAGGCATTGATAAGAAGTTTCGTATTGGTTGACTAAACCAAATTAATGAGAATCTTTTTCTGGAGTTAGTTTAAAAACAATTTTAGAGAAGGAAAATATTATAAACAAATATACTTAGAGAGTTAAGTTATCAATTTAAAGAAATATACAAACCTGATCAAATGCGAAATTGAAAGCATTGAACTTAAAGCTAATTTTGTTTTCTACTGTATCTGATTTCATAAAATTAAGCTAATGAACTTTATTTATTATCTTCTTTTTATAAGGAAGCCAACACTGTATATGATTAGATTTAACTCAGAGCGACCAATTGTTTGCTATATATTGTGTGTGAAATTGCAAAACGACGATTAAAGAAAACGAGAACAAGAACCCCAAAATAATTTATTTAGAGACTATTTCCACGCCACCGCTATTTCAAAAATATACTAAAAAGAATAGAAAAACTGAAGATTCTAACCTTCGTATATCACGAGATTGCCTGGTCATATCCACAGGCGAATCCTATTGAATTCACAATCATCCTGCTATTTAAATAAAATCAAATTATACTCAACTTTATCTTTTGGTGGCATAATTTCTAATATTTACCCGAAAAATCAGTTGAAAAGCATCACTTCCAAGAAAGCAGCCAATTATATTTCAATTCAAATGAAAAGTATCCATATAGGATTATCAATACCAGCAACTTTACCTTACCTCCGATCGCTATATTTGTTCACTCACCTCTAGTCTCCAAAAATCAGTATTCCAGCACATACAACTTTCTGGTGATTTCATGGTAGTCAACAAAAGGCAGAGAATCATTTTGACAAGTGATCGCTCAACTTGATAATAATTTTTTCACCAGTTATCACCTAGAAAATATCCAGATGAATTAGGCCAAAACATGGTTACGGCTGTCTTCTATGTCATCTTCCAATATGCCAACAATATTGCAACGTGTAGTAGAAGACATCACTCTTAGCTCACCTACCGGAGAGACTGTATTTCATTTTCCTTCAATGAAAAGAACATTTTCTGTGAGGCTCCCCTACCCTGAACCTTAGCTTTGATCAAGGAAACCTCAACAGATGACCATTTCTGGATCCACACCTTAGATTTGTTGTATAAATTTGTCTCTTCTCCTTAACTGTGATGCAAGATGTGTTTTTTTCTCTGGGGGTACTACTCCTGAAGCTGACGGAATGTCTTACTGTTTCAGCCAAAACTTCTACGTGTTGTAGGTCTCAATCCTCCTTGATATTTATAACCATCTCTGGGTAGAGATCAATTTCCCTTATGCTTGGCCTAAGGAGCAGTGGATGGTTTCCTTAAAGTGAAATGGGAGTGAGTGTATATTTTATACTACTGTTCAATAAATATGAGTTACTGTTTTGCCAATATCATGCCGGTAATGTTAGCCTCAGTCATTTCCTTCAATGCTAAATCCCCTTACAGAGTACATAGATAAACTAGGCTCTACTATTGCGATATCTCCTTTCTCAGGTATTCCTTCTCCCACTCCAAATAATTTTCTGTGTCTTCTCCCTATTTTGCCATTACCGACACAGAAATCTTTATCCATATTAGATCCGAGAGCCACATACTGTCAAAGAAATTAGTGAGATTTACCCCTTTTCCTGATAAAAAGAGTTCAGGTCAGCCTCAATTTACCAAAAGCATTCAAGCTTTAAAGCAGTCCAGGTTCAACATATTTAACCTTTCGCGTTACCAAACCACGCAGGTTGTGTCCCCATAACTTTATAAATAGAAGTTTGATTATCTTGTGCAGAACTGAGCTTCCCACTTTACCCTTCATCGCCTTAGCCAGTTTTCATTTTCGCTCTTTAGTACTGCCGTTCAATTCCCTAAGCCTCCAGTACATTTGTTCTCTTTCAGTGGCATACTTCCATCCATTACATCCATAACATGATTTTGCAAACACCTCTTATTATAAACAAGTCGTAATGCCGACTAGCTTTCTCCCTTAGCCATGCTTTAAATAACTTTCACTGCACAACTTTCTTCGGTGTTGGCTCCCCTTTCCTTGAGAGTTTGTATCCTGCCTTTGTCGACAAGACGAATTATCGCTGCTCACATTCTCCCCTGTCCGGATGTAAATCATACACAGTAAATCTTTATACCATACAGGAATATCTACATACTCTCTCTTCCAAAACAAATTTATATTTTTTTTGTAATACAGAAGCGTTTTTTCTGCATTCTCCCTTTACTGGCATACAAATTAGATAATCTGTGAAGCGGACTACGCTTGCCAGAGCTTTTTGTCTCGTCGAATATACTTTTCCCTTTTTACCGGCTTCCTTCCATCTTAAGGAGTTCAGGCAAGGAAGCACCTGACCGATTTGTTCTCTAGGCATCTATCTCAAAATTTCCACTCCCTCTACAACTAATTTACCTTTTTTTACAGTTAAAGGAGATTTTATGCTCAATGGGGTGTTGCCTTTTATATCCTTCACTCATTAAACCCCGTCACATTTAACCACTCATCGGGTTACTTAAACCTGATGTCCCACAATCTTCCTCTAATCACCATCCATACAAAGTGTCTATTTTCCTCGTTGAGTACCACTTATATTTCATTCCGCGTCTCCGATTCTTTCTTTTTCCTTCTTCTGACTATGAGCAATTGATTATATTTATTAGCTAGAGACCGTTGGTTATCTTCAAAAAATGTTTTCTTTCTATTATAATTGAACCTGTATTCTATTCCATGTTATCCACTCAGCATCTCTCAAAGCAAAGTTTTTCATACCAATTGGATTCTTTGAGCGAGAGCACAGGGTCAATCAGCTGTCAAGCCTCTTACTATACAAAATATACCATCCCCACAAGAATATTACACTATCTACCATGTGTTATCTAAAAAATTTGGTGATCCCTTACTCTGTTTAGAGCAAGCCTCGAATCGTTTACGTCCCCGAAGAATTAGCCTGGATTTCTCTCCTCTCATCTAGACTCCTCCCCCTACCCTCAAGGATCTCCAGTTTCTCGTATGAGACTTCGTGCTGAGCTCCCCCAGACTCTCAATTTAGAGGTTTTACTTCTCTGGAGGAGAAGCGCCATCGTCCGCCTTTAAGAATAAAGTGAACTCTTATTCTGCCCCCCACCCTACATCCTTGTCACCATCAGGATATTCGACTTGGGGCCCCATCTTTTGGCCTTCTCCATTTCTCGCGTCGACCCGCTGAAGTATATTTACTCAAGGGCTGCGTCCGCTAGCCTTCTGCCTTCCTCGAGCTGACTCCATTAAAGGTAAAACAACTATTTGCTTTAACCACACGATAATCGATGAATTTTCTGACATTTAAATATTCCCGCTGTATAAGTGATTTGTAATACTTTATTTAAAAAATGATTAACGAGTAATTAACACTCCCCGATTGCCGATTATTCTGTATTCTGTCAGAGTTGTCCTGTAGTTACGTTACCTATATTTCCCATATGTATATATTATATATATATATATATGATAAATAGTGACTCATTAATATTATATTTTTTTGTTTTCTTTCATTAAATATACCTTTGAACTGAAACATGGTACAGTCAATTAAACGCTATCGGCCCCTGTAGTAAATCGCACTCTTATAATTTGTAACTAACGGATTACTTTTACGAATTGAACGTACTTGTACGCAGCAAGGACGTGTACGTACATTAGAGGATATATGTATGTATAACTGTATATACATATTTTCCTGGTCTTTATCTTTTTTCACCTAACCAACAGATATATATATATATATATATATATATATATATATATATATATATATATATATATATATATATATATATATATATATATATATATATATTAGTATCTAGTGAGATGAACTATTCCTCGACATCTACATAATCAAAATATTATGCTCATTGCCTCAACTTTCTTAAGTAAAAACAGTCAAAGGCTTTATTAAATGTTTTCCAATCCATTTTTTGTTCAAACTCCTAGATAAGATCATCCTCTTACGGATATAAACTACTCCAATCACACACAAACCTAATTAGTATTTCCGCCATGTTACTCTCTCCAACAGTTCTATAGACATTATATGTTATCATTTCACATCCATAGATCTTGTACGACAATAAGTTTCAACAGCACCCACACTTTGTACAAAGTAGCATTTCCCTCCAATTAACAGTTTACTCCTTCTTTCCTACATTCCTAATACCAGCTATATGTCTCCTTTTGTAAATGATACTGAGCTTTTTTCTACATTCTTAATACCAGCCATATGCCTCCTTTTTTCAATGTCTATTAACTGCGATAAAACTTCATAGCTCTGATACATAAATTTTCCAACCACTGTTCAACTTAAAATAATCATATATATCTATAAATCCCGCATAATCTAAATCCTCATTGCTATTCTTGTGATATTTGAATTGTAATTTTATTTATAAATTCTTTAGAAATTTTACACACATATCCTCCTATCTTTAAAAGCTCCATTACCCTTTTTCTTTGCATTATCCTAAAATAGTGTTATATTGTACCTTTATATCACTATTTAAAGACTAGTCTACTCTTGATGTTTTCAAAGCATAAACACTAAATAAGTTAAATAACCGAGATATAACCTTTTCTTAGCATGCTAGTCAATATTTTTCATTCCACCTGATTTATTAGTTTTCAGACCTTCCCCAGTATTATTCAAATTGAGTCTACATCAAACGATCGAACATATTCGCCAGCAACACTCTCCTTGGCCTGTACTGATTTACATTAGGATTGTGGCGTGATAATGCGTGACTGATCTAGCATTAAACATATGCACAAGAGTTGTTTTTATCGCGGACGTTGTCTAGTTCTAAAGTAAAAAACTAGAAAAGAAATTAAAACTCTGATAGCTCAGCATCCCTTGTCTCAATTTGGATATTTTAAACACGTTTTCCTGCACTCACCTGGCCGACACTGTACCTCTGCCTGATGTTTGTGGATAGGAAAATATAGGTAGAAGTGGGAATTATGTAGAAGATGTCACTCCCATAATTTCAAAATTATCAAGTTATGGACATAACATTTATCATGTGCGACGAATAACACGAAGTTCTGTACTGTAACATTATTAAACATGATAGGTACTCTTTTTTGTGCTTGATGATCTCAAAATTTATAACGTTTTCCGATCAAGAAGGTTCGTCTCATTAAAGTTTATATATATCAGAAGGCTCCGTTTTATATACCACTCTAATCCATTAATATTTGGAAATAATGACTTATATATCAATGCTGTTATCAAGAATGCAAATCCCAATTTCATTGTAAAACATGTTCTCGGAGCTCCATCACGTGGTTGATTTGAACTCTCTGACAAGGACATGGGAAGCTGTTAGTGTGCCTTCTCCTTGCTACATTTTAGAATTCCTTTTTTTTTCTTCGACTATCCCTCAACCCTTCTCTATTTCGGAGAAGGTTTCCTCAACGAAATCATTAAAAAATTTTTCACTTCTATAATTTTTCATGTAATATTAATCTAGTTATATATATCTTGAACTTTTAACTTCTTATCGATGCGAAAAACGATTACACAACATAAAAATGCCTCAAAAATATAAATATATTACATGTTCTTACTGCCGATTTCTTTCATAGATATCTTGATTTTTATAATAGAATTGGAAAGTGTGCAAACCTAAATGGTCCTGATAGATATCCATTTTAATTTAATCAATTTGTTGGAAAATTATAGCCGCTAAAACTGCAAAACTTTGAACCAAATCATCTTAACCTTGGTACTCATCTGCAATTCCAACCTGCGCGAGTTTGGCTTCCTTATAAGCACACTGGACCAAGTATTAGTCAGCTGTAAGCAGAGTGCAGTTAATAGCGTATAATTCCACCTTGTGCTTGAATAACGGCAGTGATTCGACGCGGCATGGACTCTACAAGGTTATGAATATAAGGACCATCAATATTCATCCATTCACGCCATAACAAATTGCGTAGTTCAGTCAAATTGCGTGAATGCTTTCCAAGACGTTTGACCAGTTGTTTAAGGCAGTCTCGCACATTTTCGATTGAGTTCAAATCTGGGGACTTTGCCGGCCAATCTAGAGGTAGTAATGATCTTCAATACTTATCATGTCATTCAGCTACAGTTGTGGCCCTGTAAACGCGGTATTTGTTGTCCTAGAAGAGAGTTGGAGAAATGTTCCATTTATCGCTAAGATGTCGAACAAATGCAGTACCTGATTGCCCAAGAGTTCAATATAAATATGCTGGTACAAATTTGCAGTCACTTCAACCAAAGAGTCCATCTCACTAGAACTGGTACAGCCCAATTCACCACAGAGTCTTTTACAGCTTGGACCGCACCCTGCACGCAGTCATTCTTAAAAGTTTCATGAGGTTTTCGGTGGAGATGTTGGCTAGAATCGTTCATGAACAGAAAAAATCTTGATTATTTATACCATATAACACTTGCAAACTTCTCCACAGTCCACTGTTTGTGTGGCTACGCTCACTGCAACCTGGCTATTTTGTGTTTAGCTGTTAGTAAGGGCCTCTTGCGCGCCCCCCTGCTATATATCTTCAGGCCATGGAGTTTCCTCCGTAATGTTCTTTCTGAAATGGGTGGTGAAGGACTATAATTTACGTTATGTAGCAATTTCTTCCTGGAAGCAAATCGATTTGCAATTACAATCCTAAAGATTCTGTCTGTCAAAACCTCCTTCCGTCCGGAATTCTGGCGAGAGTTATTCGCATTTTGTGAGTTCTGCCATTGTTTGTAAATCCAAATTACGTTACGCATTGCCAAATGCAATCACACCTTTTTTTCGGCTCATTTTAAGTAGAGCTGATTTTCTATCTACAGATCTCCACGCCATTCGTAACAGAAATAAAGCATAACTAACGTTTCTACGTAAACTAAGCTACAATTCTCGGCTGCCTTAGCTTCCTACACGCTCCAGATGTTAAGTTATGGTTTTTCTTCTAAAATAATTAATTTTTTGCCTGGTGAGTATATATTAATTAATATTAACACTTTTATGTTAACAATTTTTATTTCTAACGAATTAAAGCATTAACGGTTAACTGTATCAAAAACTTATATTTCCACTGTGTATAAATCTTCCGTAGATGTCAATTGATTTCAGGATAATCTTCGTTACACTGCCCAAGATTCAACTGTTATTTTTCCTATCTATATAAGTGCCTCTCGCTAGCCCAATTTGATATTCACCTTTTCGTTTACTAATACTAGAGTAGTAATGTCAATTATTCTAAAACTTAAAAAAAGTTTTCTTCCCAGAATTTTGACTTCACCTTCGTTTACAGACTTACTCTTGATATCACATGGTGTTTTCACTCCCTGTTTGAAAATATCCCTCGTTACAGGCATATTCCTCACCTTCAACCGTATCAAAGATATTTGAAACCTTAATGTACGAAAAACTTTTGTCTTTTCTTTCTCTCAGTAAAACTTTGTATAATTATCAATATATACTCAATGAAACCGTTAGCATGTTTGACACCATTTACTAATTTATTAGCAAAACATATAACACCTTAAATTAATCGCACTCAACTGTTTTAGGTTTCTTAATTTACCTAAAGATTTTGATACAATTAATCTCGATATTCTTCTTAACACTCCTGGTCGAATTGGGCTTCGTAATATTGCTAATCTCTCGTTTCCATCTTACCTAACTAAGCGACAACAAACTTTGGCTGTAGATGGCGTTCTTTCGCCCACGTTAGCTATATCAATAAACGTACCTTAGTCCTCTGTCCTCTGCTCACTTCTATCTCTATTTTTTTAATAACTTCTCCCGTTTGTCTTGTTTATTAAAGTTCATATACTTTGCTCAGGATACCTCAGTATCCATAGAGCATTAAAACCTAACTACGCTAATTCTTTCCTTCAAAACTCAGGTCTCTCTAACATCTATGGCTGGCTTACGGCAAACAGACTATTACTGAACTTTATTAAAGTATCTGCATGATTTTCTGCTGTAATAAGTCAACTATCCCACAGCCTATATTAAAATACAACCAAACTATTGGCTGAACATTACTAAATTTCTTGCTGCCTATATTGATAAGAGACTAAAGCTCCACATCCAGTTAAAATACTCTTGTAAAACCGGTCCCAGAATTTGAGCTACTTAAAACGATTATTCCTTCTTTTGCTTTTTTTGACGAAATTCACTATAGTTCCACTACCTCGGGTACTATTAGCACAGCCTATACCACTAATTATTTTCCTTCAAATTACATGGAAATCTGTTGTGCTTCAGCACCCACCAGGTAAACAAATTACAACAAAATTACTCTCTTCTAAATCACTCACAAACTATTACATCTCTATAAAATTTTTTACAAATTTTCAACACCGATACCCTTAGTGTTTTTAAACAGCGGTTTCTTCCTCTCCCTTCGCTAGAAATCTTAAGCTTCATATATTTTTTTTACAATACAATTAATTCGCTGTATTTTCACTTCTCTAATTAAAAATTGTGTAAAGTTATTCTGTTACCCAATTCAATCCTGTTAAATTAGTAATATTACCATCACGTGTGTATAGAAATATTTTATATTAATAGCTACTTATAATTATAAATAATCCCTGATAATTTAATTTCACCAATAATATTACTTCCACTTATACTGTCATTAAATTTTATGTTCAATATTATGTTACTTTATTTCAAAAACTTATTTTTATTATTATGTACTTCTTTCACTTCCACAAGTTCTCTTCTACCCAGATAAGATTGACGGCTATCACCCTCTAAACTAATCTGATAAATATTATTTCCAATTCAATAGATGAGAACAAAGAAATATTTATTATGTACTTTGCTTCTTCTTAATTGCTTTACGCTAGCATAGAGACATACCGACCGTCGTTCAATTTCTTGCAAAATCATTCATTCATTTTTTTTTATTCGGATTGATATTTTCTTTCATTGCTCTTTTTCCCTCTTATGGATTTATAAACATCTCGCTGACAGGCTCATATGCAATAAAAAGAGCATGAAAATAAGAGTCATATTTCCTATTCCCAAAATAACGACATAAAATTTTATAGTGAACATTTCGTTTTCTTATGCTAGTTTTAGCAGACTCACTAACACCCTATTAAGCTTCCAAAGTCTATTACTTATAACTTTACCATATTTAACCTTTAACCATTGGAGCAATCTCATATAGTTTATTTCTCTCTCTAATAAAAAAATATTTTTCTTTTCCTTTTCTCACTTCTGTTATCTCAGACTAACCTATTTTTTCTTACATACAAATACTCAGGCTTTCACTTTCTCCGCTCTTCTTCTTTTAAGCCCTGGCTACTAACGAGCGTCGTTGTGCTAAAGGAAGAGTTTATATCACAAATTACCTTTGGGACAGAAATTTGTCACGCTCTCTACCTTCTCTCCTTATATATATATATATATATATATATATATATATATATATATATATATATATATATATATATATATATATATAAAAAGAAAGGAATTCTAAAATGTAGCAAGGAGGGGGCGCACTAACAGCTTGCCATGTCCTTGTCAGAGAGTTCAAATCAACCACGTGATGGAGCTCCGAGAACATGTTTAACAATGAAATTGGGATTTGCATTCTTGATAACAGCATTGATATATAAGTCATTATTTCCAAATATTAATGGATTAGAGTGGTATATAAAACGGAGCCTTCTGATATCTATAAACTTTGAGATCATCAAGCACAAAAAAGAGTACCTATCATGTTTAATAATATTACAGTACAGAACTTCGTGTTATTCGTCGCACATGATAAATGTTATGTCCATAACTTGATAATTTTGAAATTATGGGAGCGACATCGTCTACATAATTCCCACTTCTACCCATATTTTCCTATCCACAAACATCAGACACAGGTACAGTGTCGGCCAGGTGAGTGCAGGAAAACGTGTTTAAAATATCCAAATTGGGACAAGGGATGCTGAGCTATCAGAGTTTGAATTTCTTTTGTAGTTATTTACTTTAGAACTAGACAACGTCGGCGATAAAAACAACTCGTGTGCATATGTTTAATGCTAGATCAGTCACGCATTATCACGCCACAATCCTAATGTAAATCAGTACAGGCAAAGGAGAGTGTTGCTGGCGAATATGTTCGATCGTTTGATGTAGACTCAATTTGAATAATACTGGGGAAGGTCTGAAAACCAATAAATCAGGTGGAATGAAAAATATTGATTAGAATGCTAAAAAAAGGTTATGTCTCAGTTATATAACCTATTTAGTGTTTATGCTTTGAAAACATCGAAAGTAGACTAGTCTTTAAATAGTGATATAAAGGTACAATATAACACTATTTTAGGATAATGCAAAGAAAAAGGGTAATGGAGCTTTTAAAGATAGGAGGATATGTATGTAAAATTTCGAAAGAATTTATAAATAAAATTACAATTCAAATATCACAAAAATAGCAATGAGGATTTAGATTATGCGGGATTTATAGATATATATGATTATTTTAAGTTGAACAGCGGTTGGAAAATTTATGTATCAGCGCTATGAAGTTTTATCGCAGTCAATAGACATTGAAAAAAACTTAGCATCATTTACAAAAGGAGGCATATGGCTGGTATTAAGAATGTAGGAAAAAGCTTAGTATCACTTACAAAAGGAGACATATAGCTGGTATTAAGAATGTAGGAAAGAAAGAGTAAACTGTTAAGTGGATGGAAATGCTACTTTGTACAAAGTGTGGGTGCTGTTGAATCTTATTGTCGTACAAGATCTATGTATGTGAAATGATAACATATAATGTCTATAGAACTGTTGGAGAGAGTAACATGGCGGGAATACTAATTAGGATTTGTGCGTGATTGACGTAGTTTATATCCGTAAGAGAATGATCTTATATAGGAGTTTGAACAAGAAATGGATTGGAAAACATTTAATAAAGCCTTTGACTGTTTTTACTTAAGAATAGTGGAGGCAATGAGCATGATATTTTGATTATGTGAAGGAGGAGGAATTGTTCATCTCACTAGATACTAATATATATATAAATATATATATATATATATATATATATATATATATATATATATATATATATATATATATATATATATATCTGTTGGTTAGGACAAAAGAGTTAAAGACCAGGAAAGTATGTATATACAGTTATACATACATATATCCTCTAATGTACGTACACGTCCTTGCTGCGTACAAGTACGTTCAATTCGTAAAAGTAATTCGTTAGTTACAAATTATAAGAGTGCGATTTACTGCAGGGGCCGATAGCGTTTAATTGACTGTACCATGTTTCAGTTCAAAGGTATATTTAATGAAAGAAAACAAAAAAATATAATATTAATGAGTCACTATTTATCATATATATATATATATAATATATACATACGGGAAATATAGGTATCGTAAATACAGAACAACTCTGACAGAATACAGAATAATCGGCAATCTTGGAGTGTTAATTACTCGTTAATCATTTTTTAAATAAAGTATTACAAATCACTTATACAGCGGGAATATTTAAATGTCAGAAAATTCATCGATTATCGTGTGGTTAAAGCAAATAGTTGTTTTACCTTTAATGGAGTCAGCTCGAGGAAGGCAGAAGGCTAGTGGACGCAGCCCTTGAGTGAATATACTTCAGCGGGTCGACGCGAGAAATGGAGAAGGCCAAAAGTTGGGGTATCAAGTCGAATATCCTGATGGTGAAGAAGATTTAGGGTGGGGGGAAGAAGAATAGTTCACGATCATTCTTGAGGGCGGACAATGGCGCCTCTCCTTCAGAGAAGTAAAACCTCTAAATTGAGACTCTGAGGGAGCTCAGCACGAAGTCTCATACGAGAAACTGGAGATCCTTGAGGGTAGGGGCAGGGGTCTAGATGAGACCAGAGAAATCCAGGCTAATTACTCGGGAACGAAAACGATTCGAGGCTTGTATGGATGGTGATTGGAGGAAGATTGTGGGATATCAGGTATAAGTAACCCGATGAGTGGTTAAATGTGACGGGGTTTAATGAGTAAAGGATTTAAAAGGCAACACACCATTGAGCATAAAATCTCCTTTAACTTTAAAAAAAGGTAAATTAGTTGTAGAGGGAGTGGAAAGGTTGGGATAGATGCCTAGCGAACAGATCGGTCAGGTGCCCCCTTGCTTGATCTCCTTAAGTTGGAAGGAAGCCGGTATAAAGAGAAGAGTATATTTGACGAGACAGAAAGCTCTGGCAAGCGTAGTCCGCTTCACAGATTATCTAATTTGTATGCCAGTAAAGGGAGAATGCAGAAAAAACGCTTCCGTATTACAAAAAAATATAAGTGTGTTTTGGAAGAGACAGTATGTAGATATTTCTGTATGTCTTGTCGACCACGGCAGGATACAAACTCTCAAGGTAAGGGGAGCCAACACCGAAGAAAGTTGTGCAGTGAAAGTTATTTAAAGCATGGCTAAGGGAGAAAGCTAGTCGGCATTACGACTTGTTTATAATAAGAGGTGTTTGCAAAATCATGTTATGGATGTAATGGATGGAAGTATGCCACTGAAAGAGAACAAATGTACTAAAGGCTTAGGGAATTGAACGGCAGTACTAAAGAGCAAAAATGAAAACTAACTAAGGCGATGAAGGGTAAAGTGGAAAGCTCAGTTCTGCACAAGATAATCAAACTTCTATTTATAAAGTTAGGGGGACATAAACTGCGTGGTTTGGTAACGCGAAAGGTTAAATATGTTGAACCTGGGCTGCGTTAAAACTTGAATGCTTTTGGAGAATTGAGGCTGTCCTGAACTCTTTTTATCAGGAAAAGGGGTAAATCTCACTAATTTCTTTGACAGTATGTGGCTCTCGGATCTAATACGGATGAAGATTTGTGTGTCGGTAATGGCAAAATAGGGAGAAAACACAGAAAATTTTTGGGAGTGGGAGAAGGAATACCTGAGAAAGGAGATATCGCAATAGTAGAGCCTAGTTCATCTATGTACTCTGTAAGGGAATTCAGCATTGAAGGAAATGACCGAGGCTAACATTACCGGCATGATATTGGCAAAAAAGTCACTTATATTTATTGAACGGTAGTATAAAATATACACTCACTCCGATTTCCCTTTAAGGAAACCATCTACTGCTCTTTAGGCCAAGCATAAGTGAAATTGCTCTCTACCCAGAGATGGTTATAAATATCAAGGAGGATTGAGACTTACAACACGTAGAAGTTTTAGCTAAAACAGTGAGACATTCCGTCAGCTTCACGAGTAGCAGCCCTAGAGAAAAAAACACATCTTGCATCACAGTTAAGGAGAAGAGACAAATTTATACAACAAATCTGAGGTGTGGATCCAGAAATGGGCATCTGTTGAGGCCTCCTTGATCAAAGCAAAGGGCAGGGTAGGGGAGTCTCACAGAAAATGTTCTCATATTGAAGGAAAATGAAATACAGTCTCTCCGGTAGGTAAGCTAAGAGTGATGTCTTCTACTACACGTTGTAATATTGTTGGCATATTGGAAAAAGACAAAGAAGACAGCCGTAACCATGTTTTGGCCTGATTCATCTGGATATTTTCTAGGTGATAACTAGGGCAAAATTATCATCAAGTTGGGCGATCACTTGTCAAAATGATTCTCAGCCTTTTGTTGACTACCATGAAATCACCAGAAAGTTGTATGTGCTGGAATACTGATTTTTGGAGGCTAGAGGGGAGTGAACAAATATAGAGATCGTAGGTAAGGTAAAGTTGCTGGTATTGATAATCCTATATGGGTACTTTTCATTTGAATTGGGATATAATTGGCTGCTTTCTTGGAAGTGATGCTTTTCAACTAAGTTTTTGGGTAAATAGTGGAAATTATGCCAGCAGAAGAGAGAGTTGAGTATAATTTGATTTTATTTAAATAGCAGGATGATTCTAAATTCAATAGGATTTGCCTGTGAAGGTGACCAGGCGATCTCGTGATATACAAAGGTTAGAATCTTCAGTTTTTCTATTCTTTTTAGTATATTTTTGAAATACCGGTGGCGTGGAAATAGTCTTCAAATAAATTATTTTGGGGTTCTTGTTCTCGTTTTCTTTAATCGTCGTTTTGCAATTTCACACACAATATATAGCAAACAATTGGTCGCCCTGAGTTAAATCTAGTCATATACAGTTTGGCTTCCTTATAAAAAGAAGATAATAAATAAAGTTCAATAGCTTAATTTTATGAAATCAGATACAGTAGAAAACAAAATTAGCTTTAAGTTCAAAGCTATCAATTTCGCATTTGATCAGGTTTGTATATTTCTTTAAATTGATAACTTAACTTTCTAAGTATATTTGTTTATAATATTTTCCTTCTCTAAAATTCTTTTTAAACTAACGCCAGAAAAAGATTCTCATTAATTTGGTTTAATCAACCAAGACAAAATTACTTATCAATGCCTACTCCCTCCAATAGTTGTGTATGCGAATTCTAAGACGGGCTAGTAATACATTGGTTAGTGTTTACACTAAAAAAGAATGCCACCATATAATTATTTAGAATAAAGAATAACCAAGTTCATAGTAAATTGATATTTAGTGAGTCCACATAGATATATATATATATATACATATATATATATATATATATATATATATATATATATATATAGAGAGAGAGAGAGAGAGAGAGAGAGAGAGAGAGAGAAAGAGAGAGAGAAATCAATGTAACTTAGACAGTGTCGCTATTTTTCTGTGCCGTTTTATCATAACATATTTTCCTTTTACCCAGTCTGATTAACTATAAACAACGTCTGCTGACCTAAAAGTAGCGTCCTCTCATTTATCTGATTTAGCAACTAACGACCTTCAAAACTTTTAATAATTCCCGGACTAACTTGGGAAGACATTGGCAATTATATCATTCAAAGAGAATGTAAAACAACATAAGGGTTTCAAATCTCGTTAATAACGGCTGAATAGTTTTAAGATTATTGCCAAATAATTCTTCAGCTAACCTCTAGAGGACTTTGGCAATTATATTATTTGAAAGAGAATGTAAAATAATCTAAGGATTTCAAGTTTTGATAGAATAGGCCAAAAGGTTATGATGTTATTTATAAAATGAATAATTCTATGGCTAATTTTGAAAGCCCTTTGCCAATTATATCGTTGGAAAGAGAATGTAAAATAACATAAGGGTTTCAAATTTTGTTAGAATAAGCCAAAGAGTTATGAATTTATTGCCGAATAATTCTTCATCTAATGTTGGGAGGAAATTAGCATATAAATCCTTCGAAAGAGGATGTAAAACAACATAAGCGTTTTAATTATTCTTAACATCGGCTGAATAGTTATGAAGTTATAGCCAAAACAATATAATTCCCGGGTTATCCTTGGGGAAAACTTGGCAATTATATCATTTGTAAGAAAATGGAAAAAAAACAGAAGAGTTTTAAATTTAGTTATAATCTGACGAATAGTTATGATTTTATTGCTAAATCATTCCCGGGGTAACCTTGTGCGGAGTTTGGTAATCATATCATTCGAAAGAGAATGTAAAGGAACATAAGGGTTTCAAACTTCGTTAGAATGGCCGAATTGTTATGATGTTATGGCCAAAACAAAATAATTCCTGCCTAACCTTGAAAGGACTTTGGCAAAAATATCACTTGGAAGAGAATGTTAAAAAACATAATGATTTCAAATTTCGTTAGAATGAGCAGAATCATTAGGATTTTATTGCCAAGTAACATTGTTCCCGGGTTAACCTTGGCAGGACTTTAGCAATGATATCATTTGAAGGAGAATGTAAAACGATATAAGTCTTTCAAATTTCGTTCTGAATAGCCGAATAGTTATGTTGCTATTACCAAAACACTATAATTCCCGGGCTAACCTTAGGAGGACCTTGTCAATTATATCATTCGACCGAGAATAGAATGAAAGATAAGGTTTCAAATTTTGTTAGAATCGGTTGAATAGTTATGATGTTATTTCCAGTTAATTCCACGGCTACCCTTTGTACGACTTTGATAATTATATAATTCGAAAGTGAATGTAAAGCAACATAAGGGTTTCGAATTTCATTAGCATCGGCAGAATAGTTATGATGTTATTGCCAAATAATTCCCAGGATCACTTTCGGAGGATTTTGGCAATTATATATTTCGAAAGAGAATGCAATATAACATAAGGGTTTCAGATTTCGTTGGATTCGGGATCAACAGAACGACATAGTGAAATATAGCGTCACCTGCGACTCACGATAATTTTACTTATATTACTTCTATTCTAGACGATAATATAGAAATTTCATATTAATAAATGTCTTAGGTACTAATTTCAAATATGGGCATGTATTTAATTTAGATAATAACATTATACATTTTTAATGCTTTTCACAACTTGACTGTTATCTCCTCTTTATTCTGAAATGAACAATGAACAATGGTCATTAGATTAGTAGGTATATATATATATATATATATATATATATATATATATATATATATATATATATATACAAGCTATACGTCGTATTTTTTCTTACAGAAAGAACTTGGTTTCACAGGCACTCCTTCGGCGTGTGGCCTATGACCTATGCTAATCTTCTTTATAGACTTTATTTTAACACTCTGAACACCTTTTTCAACATAGGTACCCTGGAAATAAATTTTAAAGGTATTTCCCCTTTTATTATATTGTCTTTAGCCCTTGAAGATTTATATATAGTTCAGAATTTTCCAAACACTTTTTTTAACATAGACACCCTGAATCCTTTTTTTAAAGTTATTTCGCCCGGTTTGATATATAGAAAAATCTTCGTCAGATCTCTTTTTTCATTAAAATTTTTTATATACGAAATGATATTAAAAAAGGGCCTAAGCCCTAATTTTAATACATTTTTTGAGCTTCACGATTTGTATGTTTTTTCATTCCAAATCATTCGATAATTATATTTATTTTTTCTGAACTCTTAGAAAGAACTTTGATAAAAGCTCGAAACATACCAAAAAAGAGCCCTAAGAATAAAAGTTTCAAATAAACCTAAACTCAAAAACAGGAAAGGTTACTTGTCCACTAAGCAAAAAAACCATTTTCAAAAATTTAAATAATTCACCAAGTTAAATTATAGAGTTAAGGATATATATATATATATATATATATATATATTTATATATATATATATATACATATATATATATATATATATATATATATATATATATATATATATATATATATATATATATATACATATATATATATATATATACATATATATATATATACATATATATATAATGAATTGTTAAGTATCTTCCAAATCGGAGTTTCAATGTAAACGTGAAAACCGGCACTATATTGATAAAAGAATCTTTATTTGGGTGGGTTTAAAACGTTTCGAGCTCCTAGTCCCATCATCAGCCCTAAGAAACTAAGATAGGAAAGGGTTAAAATTTCTAGTTTTCATAAAATACTAAAAATTGAATAATTCCATTTAGGATAACCTGCTTAAAACAAGAATAAAAATTGCAATAAATCATGATACAATATAAAGTGATTCTAATATTCCTAGTTCGTTGCGATGAGGGCTATGATTAAATACCCTGAAAGTTATCCACATGTATTTCAGACTTGCATACTTTGGTGTGATCTCGTATGGGTCGGGTGTCTGGTTTGTTTAGAATCACCCCTGTGCGGGTCGACCTTCCCTGACGCTCCTCGATGCGACAATGGATTGACCTAATGGTCGAACTAATATAAGATTACTCAAAGAATCACAAATATATTTATAAATTACAGTTTCTAAGGAATTTGAAGTTTTAGGGTCTTACTTACCTCATTTCGAGGAAATATTCGAGGCTAACAACTGGGATATCAAAGCAGACGGCGTCGCCAAACACCTGCCGTTGCTTCTAAGTTTCCAGCTACGAGATATTTTCATATCCCTCTAATCGGAGGCCACAATCGATTATTCATCTGCATATAAAATGACCCTGGATTTTTACCGTGCTAAATTTGTTATAGCTCTTTTCAGAAACAAAACCATTTGTAAAGGACCGGAGGTGTTCCACCTTTAAAAAATGTATGAAAGAAGCCGATGTATTCTCAGAAAGCCATAACTGCAATCCTAAGGAAGGAAGACCGAACCGTCGTCCTCTAAGGCAAAAGGAGGCAAAGCAAAAGTTCCTCCTCATGACGTAAGAAAATTTTAGGAGGGTAAATGGCACCTTGAAGCCTAAAAACTTCTTTTTTCTGGACATCAAACCTTTCTCTATCAAATTCCCCTGCGCCCTCCTTCCCCGGAAGTCCTATTTTGTGCTTCTCTTGAGGTATTGAAGGTCATGTGAGCACCAACTCCTTTCAGAACTGTCAGATTCGCAGCAGTTTTTGCAACCAAGTTCGACCACTTAGTGCTACTCCCGGGCCACCACTATCGAAAACTTAACCGTCTTCCTGTCCGTCTGCCACTACTACCACTGGCCACTATGTTAATTTCTTGTTCGAAAAAAGCTCCCCTGGAAGATTAAAGTTTGAGACCGGAGCAGTAATGGCTGCCGAGCTCCAACCTTTGTCCGAGATACAGGGTGTTCTACTATAGTGGTGTACGACAAGCTACGTCTCCCGGTAGCTCCGAACCATGTTAAATTTACACTATTACATGACTACCTGTGGCGTGCAAACCTGTTACCCATTGTAAAATTTTTAATCAAGTGTGCATAATTTACCGAATTGACTGAGGCAGTAGCAGCCCCAGTAAAATTCTGCGCTGTTCTGATTTGGAAGTGCCCTCGGGTTTCCTCCACCACTGTGGCTCAACCCGTCCTCACACGATCTCAGAAGAAGAAGGAAATAGACATGCCTACCCCCCTTAAAGCTCCCCTCGACTTCGAGTTTAACAGCGTTATGAATAAGTATTCGCGAAAATAAAAAAAAATGTGATTCACTACATCCCCTCTCGACCAAAGCGCAGAAAAGGTACAAGAATCTACTTGCAGAAACAAGGTCATCTCATACATCGTGAAGGACGACGTTTTGTACCGCGCTTGCTTAGAAAGTTATATTTCCGAAGCCTATGCCTTATTTATTTCCCACTCCCATGTCCCGCTCATCTTAAAGACTGCCCATGACAGTTCATTATCTGGACACTTCAGCCAAACTAAGAAGGCTCAGAGAATATATCAATATTTTTATTGGCCCGGTGCTGTAGATGACATTTCGAATATGGTCGGTGAATAGCCTTTAAAATTCGCTGCCCGCAAAGGAAGTGGTGAAGAATGGGTAAAACAAAGAAAATCGTTAAAATAAATAGCGAAAGGGAAATACGTGGAAGAAATAAAGACGTGGTTGTTTATGAGACATTAGGGTTAAAAAATAGGCTAATCATCCAGCCTGCAGTTTTAGTATAGTTTTTACTCTTGACACCACAACCACCCCAGAGATAAGGGTATGGTTATAAACAGGTTAGTTTCACGCAAGCATGCTGGACTCCTAAACTCTAGAAAATATAGATTATTCAATGTCAGCCTAATAAAGGCAGCACCCTATAATTGGTGGGCTAGAAGTATGAATGGTCTCAAGAAAGGTATGAATGAAATTATGAGCGTCAATAATCTTTTTATTATTGGGGCATTTTATACAAAATAAGAGAAAAGACAAATGACGAGAAAAGTTTACAGGCTGCTTACTATAATTTGTCATATAATGAATGTAATAGAACTAATCAAACGTTGATTCTGTTTGAGTATATTTGTATCCTAATTAAAGAAGAAATATATAAAAATAGAGACCAACCCCATTTTTTTTTAATAAATACAGTCAAATTATTGGCGTACTCAAATTTTTCAATCATCCCCAATGTGATCCTGAATCCTTGGTAAAGGGTACTGATGAAGCAAGTTTTGATACCATTTTGAACTAATGACAGTATTGTTAGTCAAAATTGTTAAAACTTCAGTTTCTTTAGACGAGAAGCAGTCGCAGACTAGGGAACTGTGTAGTAGGGAACAGGATTAATGAAAGAGCTTCACTTTTTTCTGACTAATGTAGAAGGTACAAACCAGCATAACGCGGCTTTATCACAGTATAGGACTTTTTCCCAATGTTCAAAATTCCAGTAATATATTTCCTACAAATTTAAAGCCTATTAGTAAGATTATTCTTACTGAGAAGCAGCTTCTTCGAAGCCTTTCCCGAAGTGAGATCTTTATTTAAAATTGTCCCCTTAACTTTGCGCACTGAAGAGGTCAGACCTGTTTCCTTCCAATCTAGAGCAAGCTTGGTACTGGAGGCAACCCAACCTGTAGGCTAGACCTTGGCAGGGGGTGAGCTTGGCATTCAAATGAGGTTTTTAGGCGTCCAGTAGACTTCTTACAGTAGTGCAACCAGTCTTTTAATGACATTAATGATCTTAAAGATTTTTCTTTTTGAGACAATGCCTTCAGCAAATGTTTCCTTGCATTTCAGACCAATTTGTGTACACCACCCTAGGTTACAGGCTGTTATTTGTAAAGAGCCATTTATACAATTCAAAAATAATCAATATTTATTTGCAAAGGGTTTTAGGAGATAGATTATAATTTTACCTCATCGATTTCACCCATAAGTTTCATCATTCTTCCCATTGACTGATCTTCACGTAAATTTCATTAGGAATTAAAGAAATACCACACTGCGTTACTATTTAGAGGTAATTTACACGAATGTAGAATTTAACGCATACTAAATCAGAGAAAAGCAGTATTTAAAGGAAAACTTTTGAAATAAACTTGAGAATCCTATAACACGCCTCTTGTATGGATCCTTCTTTAGTCTCAATGACTGCTCCATTTTGGTTCGGAAGATTTGAGAAACCCGAATTATATGATTATTTTTAATTTGGACATAGTCTTTGTTTTAAGAGACTTCAGGGTTTGAATTGTGTTAGGGGTGTTGATTGACCTCTCTATCGACGATGCCCCATAGGTCCAGTGGATTCAAGTCGGGTCAGCTAAGAAGTCATTTGTATGCAAGAACTATGTTTGTGGAAGTTGGCACGCATCTAATCTTGAGTAGTTCTATCCTTATGAGATGGTGCAGTTTTGTTGGATGATGTAAGATATTCTGTTTCACACTCTTCTCATCTAGGTGTATACAAACTACTCTAACGCCTCTTGCTAGGCTGCAGCATTGACTTTTAAGAAAAAGAGTGATAAGTGGTTGACCTCTCCCTTACTGCTTTCGACTACAAGAACCATCACAGTTGCTGGAAAGTTGGTATACATTACAAACGGAAAATTTCTTGGCACTCTGCGTAAGCATCTGCCATCCCTTATGCTTACATTTGGTCATGGTCAAAAGTTTTCAAATCATAGAAAAACCAAAGCATTCCACTATCTTGATGTTATAACATGGAGAGCAAGCCATTTCCAAACATCAAACGATTCTCTTTCGTCTTATCTGATATTAATATAGCTCTCCGTATCAAATTAGACTTGTCAAAGATATTATGTTGCATTATGAAACATTGAAGTCCTTTGCAATAAATAGCCTTGATCGAGTTATCCTTTTTTTTTAACAATTTCTTCCTGTAATTTCTGCACAACTTCATGGGTTCTGATGATATTAAAACCCTTTGCATGTGTTTGATCCTTATCAACAGTTATCCGGTTTTTTCTAACTTTGGACATGAAGAATCAGGTAATTTCTACAAAACGAGAAATCTTTGTATCATCTTGCTAACTTTTTATGGCACTGTTTCATGCATGCATTTTTATTTGCTTCGTCACTATGATGTCATTCATTACATTGGTCTCCACTGTTTTCAAGGTTTAACACATAATACTTAATTTTAGGCCAGTTTATCTCGCTGAATCTGAAAATCATACTCATTTTATCTAATCAGATCAAGTTTTTAAGATATCAGCACATGCCAAAAATTTCTATATTCCAATCTATTTGTAGGTAAATGTACACGCAATAGTAAATTTCTAACTGCTTTATTCACAGATGCTTTACAGATTGTTAAAATTGATATCAAGAATAGTACATCAATAGTTATCCAGGTAGTTGACATCCCAATGCCCTTGCTAGCGTTTCTTAATAACATGTATATTTTAGTGATAGCACTCTCCCTGTTTTTCACTGAAGTCTCCACATTCTCTTGAAAATAGTCAAGGTGGGACCGATGGAAGTGCATTTTCACTGATATGCGTGGACCAAGTTTGCCTTGAGTCTTCTTTTCAACAAGTCAATTAAAAGTCTTTCTTCCATATCATTATACTTCAGGCCCAGTAAGTTGAGTAGGTAAGCAATATTAAATTGAAAAAAAGAAATGAAAAATAGTTATAATAAAGTTAGACCTATTTAAATTGATGCCCTCAAGATAGAGAGGTCTCATAAAAAAGTCTATAAGAAGAAATTTTTGGAAAAGTCATAAAAAAGGGTTAAAATATGTGGGTGAGCGAGAAGAGTCTGACGAAGGAACATCTTGACAATAATGTGCATGAAACCCTTTCAAGGGTGAGGAGATTTGAGGTTGTACCGGGTTTTCGTTATAATCTCCATCAATAGGAGCGGCATAGGATGGAAAAATGGCAAGAGTAACTATAAATCATCTAATCTTAATAATGACTCTCTTGTTAAGCATCATATACATTATTCCTTATTCATATATTAATATATAACTTTAGTATCCTAAATAAAAGAATACTTTGTTTAAAAATAAATTTTCAAATATATAATCAAAAGATGACGGATTTGATCAAATAAACTTCTCTTAGCTATTTTTGATAATAACATACCGGAGAAACAAAACTCGTTACGGTAGACCTAAATGCCACCTCGTAGTTATTTTAACATGGCAGCTATAATTTGAAATAAATTAATGGTAAAGGTTTTGTTAAATTAAAGTTCCCCTTTATTTTTTTAGAACAAGAGTAAAAGGCTTCATAAAATTTAAATTTGGTTTGCTGATTCATTCATTACTCAAGACATGCAATCTTCTATAATCTTGCAGTAAACACGCACTTCATCCCCTAATTCATGGTGCATTTTCAAGTCTATGTATATATAGTTATAATCAGGCAACGTTTCTAGGGCCAGCTTCATTATCAGGTACTAATAAAGTACAATATAGTACATCTATATTATTTAATCAGACATTTCAAATATTGTAACTGAAAATTAATGATTAAGGGGTTTGGGAGCATCTATAGAGTATTGGATAATGGAACAAAAGATATTTGGTCTTTGAAGGCGAATTAAGCTTTAAAAATACATAAGGATTGAATATGAGTTGGTCGTCAGCTTCATTTGCAAAGGTAAGTAGGAGCTAGTGGTTGATCTTTAATTATGATTACATTTTTAGCTTGGAGACTTCTAATCGAAATTTCTCACTTGGTCGTCGGCATATCTGTTCTGCATGACCTTTTTATTGACCGCAAACCTTGATAATGATCACCAAACTGGATATTCCACAAACAGTTTGCTGTTTGGAATCTAATGATAATCATATCAAATACCTATCCATTCGATTCGCTCTTAGGGTCTTAATGTTCTTCTCTAGTATATAATTTAAGGATGCGTCTTGCGATGTAACCTATATCAGCCCAACGATCTGAACCTCTATTCTACCGGTGAATACCAGTCTGCAATGTCTTTTTGAATGTTATCTTGCTGGCCAAATCCTACTGTAGAGGTATACGAGTTAACCAAGGCAGTTAAGAAGTTGCAAGTATATATATATATATATATATATATATGTGAGAATGGATGGGGAGAAAGAAAAGTCCAGACACTACACAGAGCTCTTTATTGACGTTTCGCCTCTTGGCTTCCTCAGAATGGAACTGACAAGAGAGATGGAAGATCGCCGCTCGACCATTCGTAAAGTTAGTCTGGGTCGCGGTCACTTGCTCTCCCCCGGCCGTTTCCCCCTCGTCTCGACCCTTTCGCCTCTTCATTAATGAGCCTTGCCGCACCTGTCGCCAGCTTAAAGAAACCGTCCCGGTGATTTGTCGACCTATAGGAGAGAATATATGTAGCTTCAATAATCCTACGCTCACGTTTTGATAAACCTTTTTGAACTATACTCACCCCATCCTATCTGTGTAGTGTCTGGACTTTTCTTTCTCCCCATCCATTCTCACCTATACGTCGAGTCTTTCATGCAATATATATATATATAAATATATATAAATATATATATATATATATATATATATATATATATATATATATATATATATATATATATATATATATATAAATATATATATATATATATATATATATATATATATATATATATATATATATATATATATATATAAATATATATATATATATATATATATATATATATATATATATATATATATATATATATCTACCTGGGTTTCTTTAAGCCACTCTACCCAGTCTCTGATAATATACAAGTAGGATAAAAATGGTAAATTTAGGAGACAGTTATTGCTGACCTCAGCTAAAAAGGCCTACCCTTTGAAAGCGTTCTTATAAACAAACAAGTCAAAAATTCAAACTGTCGATCTCGTATTACGCTCTCCCAGAGCCCCAAGACTCCAAGCCCGGCTGAATTGATACCCACTTCGGTTGATTCCAAAGGAGAACTAGGACACCCTTGGGTCTTCCCTTACTATCCTCCTCCCTCCTCTCCTTTACCCCTTGGGAGTAAGTCTAGTGAAAAACGGTTCGTCAGGAGAAAAAGATGACTTTTCGTTTTCGTCACGACATCGAGAAGAAGTTGCCAGGATAGAGTCCCTCAGCAAGTTAAGAAGGACTTTTATTTTCTTGGACAATGCCAAATTGCACCAAGTATAATCGGCATAATTCGATTACCCAAAGATCGTCAAGTGATCTTACCTCCAAGTACCATCGGCACAGTTCTATTACCAAAGATCTTCAAGTGATCTTACCCTATCTGACTTTGACACACCAAACTAGATAGATTTTTCACCTAAAAGAGAAGCTCTACAAGCGAAACTAAATCGCTAGAAAATCATACAGCCATATGCAACCCTTGGCTGAGAAAACCGTTTCAAGGTCTTCAACGTTCAACTCCTCGCCTCCTCAATGGTCATTTTGTTTTGACTCCTGATTCTCCTACGCCCAATCGAAATTTTGCGTGATGTCACTCGTCCAACCCTCGTTCGGAGTAACGCCATCTAGTGAGAAGCAAGTAAACTACGCTCACGACGCCTCCCTGGATAAGATTCAACGAAGGTATTTCGTTTGGATTCTTTGGGTAATCACCACTACCTAATGTAAGTAATTAATTCTATTTTCATGTCCCCGTGCATTTAACGTAGATTATTTGTATATCTTAAAGACGAATTTGTTTTAGAGTAAATTCTTCTCCTTTAAAGCAACCAGAAATGTGAGAGTCGGAAAAGGGGCTTAAGAACCATTTTTAAGTTTTATTTTGTACGTGTATATATTAATTTTGTTTGAGTTTATTAATGTACCGTAAAAGTCTATTTTGGTTGAAGTGTTTAAATTATCCTTGAACGAGTTGCGTTGGTAGTATTTAGTATATTAAAGAGAGAACTTCCCTTTTTATTCTTCATTAGAATAAAGATAAGAGAAGTGATCTAAGAGATCGATCCTTAAGCGATCACTGTAGGTACGAACGTACAACCCATTTTTATTAATCATAATAATAATAAATAAGAATAATAATTATAATCTCAGCTAACTACGAGACCTCCCTTGTTCATATGAAACTCCACGATGAAACATGTAATTCTTAGATTAAGATGGATCAATTCTCATTATTTTCATCTGAAAATAACATTTATTACCACATTCAATGAAAAAAATTCATATGTAACGCTACTTGTTAAATGCTACCCCTCCATTTATATTTTCCTATGTACTTACCAGATTTATCTTGGATTATGGTTTTCATTGTTTAATTAGCACTAGACTCTGCAGAATGCCTCAAATGTGTTCAATGGGGTTCATTTCAAAAGAGTAGCTTGGCCAAAGAGGTCTTCTAATCCTTTCTCATTACAGCAAGTCGTTGAACTATTTGTTTTTGTCATAAAGCACTACCTTCTATAAATAATGTGTCCTTTTTTACATCTGTACAGAAAATTAGAGAAGCCCTTTCGAAGGATAGAGATGTATTTTTCCAAGTTTATGTTGCCAATACACCCCAACAGTTCCTAACATCTAGTCCGTCAGATTGCTTCCGACACCATCACAGAAAAGATGCTTTATTCACAGTTGATTGTAGCCCATTTAAATCATACTATTGATTCTATAATCTTCAGAGCCAAATACGTTTGCTGCCAGAATATTGTAAAAATCTTGAATCGGCGATATTATGACAGTCAGCTAGGCGTCTTTAGGTCTCTTTTCCATCTCCTTGCCCACTATTTTATTCTTTTGATATTTACTGGTAGAAAAAATATTATCTTTTTGCGGCTCTACCAAAGTAGCTAAGTTGATAAAAATGCCACACATCCATACTAAAGCTCATTTGTAGTTGTTCTGCAATATCAGCTCTCTTATAACGGCATTATTTTTAACAATCCGTTAAACAGGCCAAAGACACCTGTCAGATGGAACAGGACGACCTGGGCGGAATACTGTTGATTTATAGCTTTTTCTGTTAATTGAACAATCACTCTATTGACTGTAGAAAGATAAATCCCTAGATATCGATTAATTTAACGGTGGCTAAGTTTTAATTTTTGGCAATATGAATCTCGCTATTTTTTTCTATAATAGGAAGGAAAAGTTTAATTATCAGAAATTTAGAAAATAAAAATTGATTGAGGTATAACTTTAATATATTTCACCTTCCGTATTCCTTATCCCGCACATACGAGAACTACAGGCATAAGAAGGGTAGTTTTTGACTTATACAAAGAGGCATGTAAAGCTTCATCACTTGAATATGTGTATCGTCGTTAGAGCACATGGCTGCAGAAGGAAAAGTATTACTTTGGGTTCCAATCTTGCTAAAAATCGAATTCTTCCTGTTTTTTTTTAATCAGCCTCTTTTGTGCTTAAACCAACAGCCGGTAGTATGCGAGCGGTGTTTAACTTATTCGGAACAAGCTAACACAAATCAAACGACTTGCCATATGGATACAAATATTTCCGCGCTCAAGTGACAGACAATTTAACCTTCCACTTTAACGTTGCATCTCAACATATATAGTCATGAATTTTGTGCTTGACAATCAAGACCTGCACACGCAAATCTCATTTTATAGCTTCTCGTGTCCCTAGTCTCATATTTAAAGCTCACACCCGTTATTAAACCTACTTTGATGTATACACACACAAATTAAATATTGATCCATTTAAAATATTGAGTGCGTACAAATCTTTCCTTGCTTATGCTACCGTCAATTTAACATCTCCCTTTCACTGGGCCCAAAGTTGTCTCCCTTTATAGTGTCTCCCCTTTTTAACTTTTAAAATTAGCCATATTTAGAAAAGGAGTTTTCATAAATTTCTTGTGTAGTGAAGTAATACATAAAACCAATTCATTTTACTTGGAATCTTCATTTTCTCATTTCCAAATTTAGTATCAGGAAAAATTCTCCCACAAACACTTATGACTCTTTTCGAAGGTATGGCTTTTCAGCCTTAATTCTGTCCAGAACAGGTTTGACACTATCTTCTGCAGCTGCATCTAGTCTTCAAATCGTGCTATAGACTCTTCAAAGATGTGAGGCTGCATGGCTTCACTCTCAAAAAAGTCACACCCACAGACCACCACAGTTTTGGGAAACTTGGTCCTTATTATACATGGAACGGCCCCTGGATTATAGTGAAGCCATCTGTTGCTTTAAGGGTTGAGTAACTGGTCCTGGCAGAAATTCTTTCCTCTAAGAACTGAGAAGGACCAGATCGTCCTGATTCTAACAGGATGCTTAAACTTGTGCAAGCAGTTCTTCGTCACCTTCTCTCTCAGATTAGTCTATTGTATCACTTGCACGACTAGAAGCAAACGTTCTCCTTCATGTCGAGTTATATGGTGGTGGCTCCAACACCCACCTCTCTCGCTATAGCCCAGATTCCTTTCCTTGGTTCATCTATCACCTTGTCCTGCAGTAATTGGATAAATTCCATTAATAGACACAGTCAGAACGACTTCTATGTACCTTTCCGCTTAAAAATATTTCATAGTCTCTATTGCAGCTACGCATGACCCGTCTTCCACCCTTTAGACTGTAACCAGAGCATTGAGTACCACTCACGATGTCGGCATTTTGATACCCACACCGAATCATCATGATGCATTTAAATGGCTTTCAGTTCTCGATGTCAGCTGATTTTTCCCTACTAAAACTTTATTATGTGTGCTATCCAACGCCATGGAGCGTTCACAATAAATAAAAAATATTTTGGAAAAAAGAGACTTTTAAATATCGTCAAATCTAGCCCAAACTCCTATATATTGTAGCTATCAAGACTGTAGTATAGGTAAATTAAGAAAAATATACTCCTCTGCCAATCGCAAAAATGCAACTCGGTCTTTTGAGTTCCGTAAATTTATTTATCAAAGATTCCTTTTGTAAAGTTTTTACGAATCTTTGAGGGTCAAACCGTTCAAATTATACTGTTTTCATTTCACCAACCTGGATGAAATTCAGAAAGTTGAGGTTAAATGGCTTAAAGGTTTAAAAAAATTAAGCTTAAAAGTTTCGTACATTTACTTATTTCATTACACTTTTGGTCCAGCCTGTTTTCTTCGCTTTTTTTTCTTCTTTTTATTTCTTACCACCGAGAGACCTGTTAATCTATCATATGGAAAGATCGCGTTAAACCCTTCAAATTCATCTTGCCGTAGTTTGATGATATTTACATGGCTGAAGAACTACTTAAAGAATCATCTTATCTTGCCATTAAAATAAAAGATAGATAAACGCTATAAACCATATTCCAACAAATACGAAGTGCTTTTCCTACACTTGGTATCTAATATTCAGGTATAAACCCTTTTATACCAATTGATGCTTAAAACCGAGCCAAACTTGTATCCTAAATCTATTTAACGACGCAAAGTTGT
This sequence comes from Ceratothoa steindachneri, assembly GCA_963969495.1. Lineage (NCBI taxonomy): Eukaryota > Metazoa > Arthropoda > Malacostraca > Isopoda > Cymothoidae > Ceratothoa > Ceratothoa steindachneri. The sequence continues at coordinate 144,786,452 of OZ018326.1, read as the reverse complement.
TCTTTGGGAGGAATGAAATAATACCCATAATAAGATCCTCTTATAAACACCGAGACAGGCGCGTGATTTCTTTGGAAAGAAAACGAAAAGAATAGGGGAAATAAATTAATTAAGTAGAGGAAGTAACGGAAATAAATGATCTCTTCTCTAAAAATTACTTCATATAAAGACAAAGTGCATTATCTTTAAAAATAAATCCTTTAAAGGCTTGGCCCTTCATTATAAAAGCTCATATTTAAATTAAGGGTAACGCTTCAGTTTCGGGTCGCACAGTAAGTGGCGCTGTTTATAGGCTCCACTTTTGGCTACAATAAGACATATATTGTAGCCTATAAACAACGCCACCTACCGTTCACCCCGAAACTGAAGTGTTACCAAATTAAGAAATATATTTACTGTAAGAAGAACTATTTATTTACATGGCCCCTCCCTCCTATTACTTCACCAGAAGTATACATTACTTCCACTCATTCTTTTCACTGTTACGTAATGTCACTGCTATCATAATTCATCTACTTTCGCATACACCAAACCCCTATCAGTGATCGTCTCCTTTTAGTTTCGAAAATGAGACAATGTTTCGATTCACATAAAAATGTCTAATTAGGATTCTTTTGTATCTTATATAAATCCGATAATTAGGGCCAAAATAGAAATTGTGTATTGGGTAAACGCAAAGGAAGCAATAAATTATCATGCTATTCAAATTCATTAGGTCAGTGTGCTATTCTCAAATGTTATGTTACTCATATGGCTCGCCCTTTAGACTGCCTAATGAAGTTTTTCTCTCAATTGAAATTTGAATTGAATTTCACACAATAAATGAGATGTACCAAGCTGTCCCTACTATATTACAAAAACTTTGCGCCAATGTGATTTTTGAATAGCGCAATATAGCTATAATCAGAGAGGAGAAGGATAGGTAATAAAGCCTAAGCATGACAGGAGTTAAATAAAGAACTCCTTTGCTCGGCTTCACTTCTCTATCCTCATCTACCCTTTGCTAAAGATATTTATCAAAACACTATGCTTAATATTAGTTGTATTTAAAAAAAAAATAATACATTTAGATGATTTAAACAAGAAGTTGAATTAAAAAATACACACTCGAATTTAGGAATTAAGGAAGATATTCCAAGATGTCTTCTATTAGGCGAAAGACTAATAAAAGCGACTATAAAAATCTGTTTCAGATGATTGATTATATGCATATCGATATTCTTTTAAAGTAGAGGAAAAAAAGAATTAGGAAGAAACTATAGGATAAAGCTAAGAGCGAGGGAAATATACTAAAAACGACTTGATTATAACTATTTTTCTACATTACTCCCTTCTTAAGGGTTAAATTAAAGAATTTCTAAAGAAAGATTACATTTTTTGATATAAAGTAAAAAGTCTAGCCTAGATTAATGGCAACTTTGAATAATTGCTTAGCAGAGAGGATTAAATACATTTTTATTTTATAGTATTTCTTAGTTATGAACTTGAGAAGCAATAGTTTAGATGAATCCAAGGATTAGTTACAAGAATTCAATCTTTTCTTCAAAATTCATATGAAGAAAAGTTGACTCTCGGTGAATTCAGAGGACACAGACATGGGAAAAATATAGACTGTCGTAGAATAGGCTCTCGACGATATACCATATGTAACTATTCGTTGAGGAAATTATTCTAATATTTCGAGTGCGTGGTAATCTGATTGACCAAGGTTATTTATCTTCAATATGCTTAAGAAGTGGAACTGAGCTCAAGGATAATAATATAACTATCATTAATAAAATATAGTTTTATTAATTAAACTATTAACAACACACAAAAAGAAAAGGTTTACATAAACGGAGAATAGAAAGGGTCGTGGGAAAATCTGACTAATCCAAGGATTAAGATTTGGGGAGATTTAAAAAGGTAAACAAATAAAAATTAAAGGGGGAGGATGGTTTGCTAAACCATTTAAAGCACAGGGTAGCGTTGAAAAAAGGTTAGATTATTAAATGTAATGCTCAGCTTACGTAGTTACAAAGTTGTTGTGCAGAGGAAGACGATGCGAAGGAATCTTCGGTCCACTGGCGCTTTTTAGCAGAAGGGTTCTTCGGATGGGGTCCTTAGCGAAGGGGAAGGACTGTCTTCGAAGAGTGAGAGCAAAGTGGGGCTTGGAGGTACGAGCGATCTTTGTAACAGCAAATCGGGGATGTTCTAGATGAAGCATGGAGGTTATTGTTGAAACCAAGCGTTCTCTTGAAGAACGTTAAAAGGGGGGAATTAAATTATCCTGACGTGGTGTCTTGGAAATGAGAACCATTTCTTTGACGAACGGGCTTGAAGAACAATGGCTGTTGTAACGTTGTTCGTTTTCTAAACAACAGGGGGGGAGTGAGAACCGTCTGTTATCAATGAGCTCAAAGAACACTGGCTGTTCTAACGTTGTCCTCTTTTTAAACAACAGGGGGGCCTTGTTGACTTGGCGTCTGGAAGGCACGAACCCGCGCACTCAAGGGATATTGTCCTCTTCTGGACAATATGGGATTTCTCGAGGTAGAGAGTTCCTATGGTGCTCAACGGAGACTGGATCGGCGTGATGCCTCGCGAAAATAATCTAGATCTGATCTGCTTCAATCGGGAAAAGCTATGTATAAATAGTCGAAGCCATCTCCTTGGCGTAGGGGACAATTGAGTAGGAGGCTTCGGGTGAATGCCCCGGTCGTGCCTGGGAAAATACCTTATCTGCCCATAAGCCTAACTCAATCTGGCGAGATCGACATATGGATGCGAAACGGGAGAATCAACCTTCTTGATTAAATATTGGCTAAGGTGGGCGATAACGCGCTCTGCTTCCTCTCGCAGATGCACGTGGGTAGCTATGTGTTTCTAAACATGTGATAGCGGCTGAATTTAAGCGGCCGTAGACCGTTCTATCACATAGACGATTTCAAACCTACTTAAAGGAGACATTATACGTAGGAGTATCATTATCGACCGAGTCAAACAGTGAAATTCTGAAGTATTCATCATAAAACAAAATTAATCAGAGAAACTATGAGGTAAATTCATAAATATTTAACTAAAGCTAAATCGGTGTAATTTTCTCTCCTTCCAGAAAATTTAACAAATAATTGTAGATGAAAGTCGTAATTCTGTCAAAGAATCTAACATATAGGCCGTTAGAATAAACTCAAATTTGAAAATATTATATCCAGCAACGAAATGTGCCTTTATTTACACGGTAAGATAAAAGAAAACAATATTTAACTCTTTAATATTAGTTAAAATATTTCTTAAATATACATTTCCATGATTCTAAAATGGGGAAAGTGAGTGTGGCTATAATAAAACAGCGATTTCTATGCTCCCTGCTGTCCAATCATATCTAAAGAATTATCTCAGTAGTATAGTGTCACATCACAAACCAAGGCTATATTTATGATAGGGATTTGGGATCGCTCTCCTTCTAGATTGATATCACATCAATCAGATTTCGCTGAAGGATTCAGTAGAGTACAAAGCTAGACAATAAAATTTAAAAAATATAAATTCTCCTAAAAATACTATTAGGATTTAAACGAAAGTTGCGCAGAATATGTAGGAACTTTGCACCTGGTACCGTACAAGTTTCATTCCATAGGCAGCAAATAAAAACTATTAGGAAACTACTGTTTTTGAGGGAAGACTGCTTCCAAAACTAGTGAAAAGTATGTATAAATTAGGCCTAAAGCGAGAAAACAAAAATTATCTAATAGATAATACAACAAAATACGAATATGTGGTATTTAGGCCTTTGATCCGAATCAATTAAACACCTCTTTGTTTGAGTTTACAAATTGTTTGGCGCGATTTTAATTCATTCTCTTTTCATCTTTGCCAGAGATCTTCAACATTCGTCGGTTTGGTAACTATGACCTCACTAAATAACTTGCCTAGGTTTTCTCCCAGGTTAAAATTCTCACTTTGCGCAGGCCATCCACCATATCCTTAATTTAAGCATCAAAGTACAGTTTTCTCTTCTTTAATGTGGCACGGATCATTGCCCTCCAAAAAATTGGTTAAAGTAGTCCTTGTGTTCGGAAAGAGGATATCCATCCCATGTTCCTAAAGCAGACGAGCGTTTGAAAATATGCCACACACCGTAATGCTGCCACCTCCATATTTAACCGCATTTTTCGTGCTTGTGTGATTCAATCCTTTACCTCTTAGACGCCTGATATGCTGCTTCGAAATAATTATATTTACTTTCGTCGTGGATAAACAATTTTTCACAATTTTTGCCCCTCTATAAGACATGTTCTTTAGCGAAGGCAAACCTAATCACTTTTCTCTTTTTACTCATAAGTGGTTCTTAGAAGGGAAGCGTGCTTGCTATATTTCAGACAAATTAAGGTTCAGTTTCTAGGCAAAGTGACGTGCAATATCTGCTGCTGTCCCAACTCGTGCTTCATCAATATTATATGCATCATATAATGGGCCGAGTGAGTTGTTTTTTAAGGGCATCGTTTTTATTCTTCAACTCGTAGGATCATGTACTTAAATGAAACTTTATTCCTCATCATAACACATTTTTGCAGCAGTTACTCTTACAATCCCGCGTAATGTCAAAAAGTATCCTTGCTTTACTCTTTAACTGAACACATCCTTTCTTAAAATGCACATTACTTTTTTTTATCGATTTTTAGCCGCTGTTATATGAAATAAAACTGTTTTTATATCAGCGAAAACATAAAATAATATTGTATTAAATTTTCATAAAAGTTAAACAAGTATTTTATTTAGAAAATATATAATTAGTTATTTTGTTTTCTGGTTTTGAACTGTTCTCTAGACCACAAGTCTAATCTTTACCTAAATTCTTCCTAGAGGATCAATTTCCATTATTGAGCTAAAGAATGCTTTTTGAGAGAGTATATCTTCCATTAAAGGTGATTATTGTGAAATATAAGATATTGTTCATCTTTGTGTAGGTTTTTGTTTGGAATACAAAGCAAACAAGGATTGTTATGCTAAAATTACAATTGGAATTCTCTGTTAACTTACTCATTTTTCATTCCTCTCTTTCTAACATCTGATCTCTCACTTGTGTTCTTACGTTAAACACAGTATTTCCCTTTGTTTTAATCCATAATTTGTCCATGTTGTTCATTGATTAATGATATGAAGTGTAATTTTTATAAATGAGTTAAATTTAGTAATAGCTTGACTTGCATGCTAAGGACGATGCCATTTAATACTTCGTATGGCATGGTCAATCTAATATTGATTTTCCACTCTCTCTTAACTTCTACCTTATAATTTTACGAGTCTTTTCTTACGTTTTTATTTCTTTTATATCTGTTCTAAAATGCTTTTTCTCTTCCCTGCCTAAAACACAGTGTGACCCGGGTGGATCGCAAATAAGAGATGGCTACTTAGTCATTCTTCTGTTTTCGGTCAATTGGTAGGTGAAGACTTCGAGTGAGATCAGGCCCGAGTGTCACATCAGGTTGAGCCATTTCACCGTAATAATGTAATCCTTCATGGGAGTAAGTCTCCTCAAGCCGAGGAATGGGAAATCCAAGCTGTCGTTAATCTGTGACCCACCCGTCACTGACTCCAACACCTTAAAGAAATAGTCTCAGATTATTGCAGCATCGCACATCCCTATAACTCTCTGAATTGGATGAACATAACATTAAATATGTGATCTCTCACGTAATCATGAATACTCTTAGGCGGATACTTGTGAATTCATCCTGACATTTAAGAAACTATGTACATGGCAGTTTCTCTATTCAATTTTTTAGACTTCGACATTAAACAGCATTCCTTCTTGAATTAACACATCCAAATATAAACATGTACATTTTGTAAATCAATAAAAAAACATTGGAATTTTCTTTTCAAATATATTTGAATTTTGTAAATTACATCGTCCCTTTTGAAAAAAATGAACATATACAATACCTAATTCATAAATACAATAGGTTCTGTTTTTATTTACTTAGCTCATTTGGGCAATTTGTGATGATAGTATATGGTATCAACTTTAACTAGTGCCCTCCGTGCACTTTTTCAATCAGGGATATTTCATTGCCTCACCGAATATTTGGGAGCAAGTATGAAATGAATTCTCAAATTTTTATTTACATTTATGATTATCTCTGGTTATAAAGAAAGGAAAGACCATTTTCACGTAAAATCCAATCAAAGTTAATTTTGAAATTCAATATTATCTATGACAAAATGAAATCAAACGTGCAAATTAAAATTATTTATCATATTTAATCATTTTTTGGGCTTATATTTGAAAACACTCAGAAGTTTTCATTAGTTTATTAATATTGTTTGTATAATATAGATTGTTGAACTAAACTATAGAATTTATATTATACTTTAGTTATCCTAATGTCTTAAGTTCAATATATATTTGATAAATCAAACTATTTTCTTTAGTATTGCTCATTTTTTGCAAAGGAACAATAAATAACCAATAATAAAGAGTAATCTCCTAGTAAAATCCTTTTACCCAATTTATCCAGTTTACATTTGTATTATTAGGTCGAAATGAAATCTCATCTTAAAAAGCCTAAATGTACAAAAATACAGGTAAAGTTTTGGAGCACAATATGAAAGTATGTTAAGTAGATAAGAGATAATACTGTTACCCATGCTTAGAAAGTCTGCCTTATGCCTCCGTAAAATCCTGTTTTGCAAGATACCACAGGAAATAAAGGTTTTGTTGGCCAAGGAACAATTCGAGGTTGGATCCGGACAGACTGCTAAAACGTACAAGAGAGATTAGTCTTGTTCTTAATTAGTCCTAAGAATCATGATACTCTGATACGTACTACCTAAGAAGGGGTCCCCAAACCTTTTACCCATTGAATTCTTCATGGAATATTGGACTCTTCATCGATTCCCAGGCATGTACTTCAAAATAAATAAATATAAATTAAGTTTATGTGGCATTTCCGATATACGTCAATAAGGAAAACTGCATACCAAACCACACCAAACTGTGTTCCACTCCATTATAAATATCACCCATTAAATCTGAAGAAACAAATAAAAACTGTTTATGGCATTGTTAAGATTATGGAAAATTAGAAATATTACTCATTAACAACTAGAATAGTCGATATCGACCAATTTTGGAGCCCCTGAGCTGAAGTCATCTTTTGTATTAGCCAAAGAAGTGTCTTACACAAGAGCAAGAAATAATAAGGCTCTTTTTAAGGTACTTTGAAGGGGGGTTATTCACAATGGACAGGTCATTCACTGGTGTAAGCCAGAATACCATTAACTGATCACGAGTTTTGGCTAGGTTTTGCTATGAAATTAAGAGAAATACAAGAAAAATAGAGAAAATAAATGAAAAAGAACAGAAGAAGAGAAAAAAAGGATGCAGCCAATCCTAAGTATATGTATTCATTTCTAAATAAATATCACTGTCTTAAAAAACATGCTTGTAAAAAGTTTCTCTCACACTATAGATGAACCTTTGCCCATTAATTTTCCCCAAGAAAATAAAGAATAATGGTGTTACAAACAGTTAAGTAAAATTGAATTTATACATAATCGATATCTAAAACCAAAAAAGATTTCTTGGAATAATAACCTTGAGACTAAGGGCTCTTTGCTTAAGCTTCTCAAAATTCACGTACCTTTTTCATTTTTAGGTTACCATTTTATGTATACAAATCTCATAATTATGGCGGCAAAGCTTTTAAAATAATTGTTGAATAATTCAAATGGATATCTCCAAAGTTTTTTACTCCAGCCGATATTCACGAACTGCAATCCTCAATCCAGTAAATGAATTATGGATAATATGATAGATAGATAATAGAACGAAATATTTGGAAATGGAATGCAACCACAAAATATAAAGGGCGTATCCACTTGAAGGCAGGATAGGATACAGACATGGTGAGATCGTCCGCGCCCCTCTGTTTTCTACGCAACAGTGCAGAATACCATATTCTTGTGTAGTGCCTGCCGTGAATTTGTAAGGCTCTTGCCAAGTGCTTCAAGAAAAAGGAACAGATTTAGTCCCTCCCACATTCAAGATAGCCAGGATAAACCAGACTTTGAGAAGAAGAGGGAAGTTTAAAGGACTTTTATTTTCTGTGAAATGATGCAAATAAGGGTCTGAAACCTTTGAAAGGCTCTTTTGTAGTTCCCCTGTTCGCCCCAAATTTCATTCTCAAAAGTCATCACTCTTTTTTTTCCACATGGTTTTAATATTTCTCAATAACCCACATGTTGGCATAGTAAGATACATCAAATTTTAAGAAAGAATGTATCCTAGGATTGTTTTTTTAAAAAAAGAATTAAAGTGTGTTATTTAACAAGATATCTCCTAAGGTAAACACTAAACCACAAATGAATATAATATTTGTATGCCTCGTTACAGATAGTAAATTAGACCGATCCATTATTGTGGATCCAGATTCAACAACTGAGAGTCCTACAAATATGCCTTTTTAATATTGGCATCACTTATTTTAGAAAAGATCGCTTTGAGGTACTAGAAACGTAGCTTGTTATGTTGTATGTCTTTGGTATATCGATTCATTAGGCATAGTTTTATATGCAATGGGGGCAAAATGATTTTCTCGTTTTTATTTAACTAGTGGCTCATAAATTACATTATGGCATCTAGGTGTCATAGTCTCCCGAAGTGACCATTCTGAGCGTACATATTGTTCTGATATGACCTCCCTTTTCCACTTGCAAATGAAGTACATAAACTTGATATTTCCAGTTTGTATCCCATCAAATATGGCTACTACTTTCAAGTCGTCCAAATTAGCCAAGCTATTATAAACAGAGCAGTTACGAATAAAAACAAGGTTCTCATTTGTTTCTCTTAAAACGACTGGGTGAGCAACTGGAACTGAAGTCATGGTGTTCCCAATGGGTAACTGAACTGCTTATATATTGTAAATGGATGCCCCTATGAATAACTTCCACTCATAGGTTAGCTCAAGGCTATTAAATAGGCCTCTGATATCATTAGAATCATTCAATTTGTTTTAAAAGTGTAGATCTGAAGAACTCTTCCTAAATACTGTAATTTGAGCTGTCCATCCAACAGGTTCCCTTGTTGCAGACGTGAGGCCAGGAGTTCACTCTGTTGCTTAATAAAGTGTTAGATCACGAACCAAATAAATGAGTTCCAGTTAGGTGATGAGGTGGGGTTTCTGAGTTGATCGTATCATCGCTTGGTAGTTCATAGGGTGACTGTGGTCCAAGAAGAGCATGTTTATGTCAAACTTGGCGAATAATAACCTGAAGATCTGGATAAATGATAGATTTCTTGCCTTTTTTGTTGTGACCTGCAGTAAAAAAAAATAAATTCAGACTAAAAAATGTATTACTGGATGCGATTAATTGCATAGATAATGGAAGTACAACATATTATGTATTTTAATCTATTTACTTGATACTTCGTTTGAGAATATATTAAAGTCCAGGAAAGAAAACAGATTCAATACTTACCTTTAATATCTCTTAAGCAGAAGTAACAATCCGCTGGATGTTTATGTGGCTCCCTCCAGACAAGTGGTAAAGCAAACATGAGGCCAGGCCCTTTGCCTTACACCGATGAAGAAAGGGAATTCGTTCACCTAACACAAAATATGTGAGGTGCAGATCGTTTGTCTTACTCGACCAATTTACATCTAAAGTACAGCTCATAAAGTTTCTTCACATATTTAGTCAACTGGCTTTTGTATTGTCTTAATGTAACTGATAAATATATATGTTTAACTAAAAAAATATTGAGTATATTTACATAATGTTCATAGGTTAGGTTGAAACATATCTTAAAAACACCCTTTTAATATTTTATCAAAATCCGTTATAACTTTTAGAGTTGTCTGTTTCTGCCCAATCCTATTCGCATTCAATCCCAACGGAACCTTTAGTGTAGAAAACGCAAGTAAGATGGTAATTTAAGAGAAACTGGAGGGTCAAACAAAGAAAGAGATATTATATTCGTGCTTTTCGTAAAAGATACATGTAGAGAAGCTTATTATGATTTCCGTTTTGTCTATTGTTGAAAAATGTAATCAAGAGAGCTCAGACTGTAAGAGATTTGATAAACATGAATGTTCTAAGTATGAATTGGAGCAAAGCGTAACATGTAAGAGGTCTTTAAAGTATTTTCTTCTAATGCTGGTGGTTCGATAGGGTGAATAAATCCATTGTCATACTAGTCTGAAAGGTTTTTCTACAAGAAGCTTTACTCAAAATTTGCCACTTTCCGTCGAGTTTTACATTTTCAAACAAGAAACAGAAGACAACAAATGAAATTGATTTAATTGTATCGCTGTCAAAGGAGAGAAAATTAGATTTCTTTAGTCATATGAATTCCACCTATGCTATAGCTGTTAGTTAGAAAGAGAAAAACCTAAAATCAGAAGAATACCAAAATAAATATAGTGGTAAGCGTTTTATAACTGATAAACATAGGTTTTGACTTTTTTTATTTCTCAAAGTAAAACCATAGTTTGCGTCAGATCCAAAGCAAAAATTGACTAAGATAAGGATGCTATACTAAATTAATGAGCATTCCTACAGCATAGTTAAGAAATGGCAATCGTTATTTAAACAATGTAGGGAATGCTGATAAACTTATCTTCGTCAAGGAAGGCCCGTCACCGTCACTCCATAAGAAACAATTAGCAAAATCTACCGCACGATAACCAAAGATTGACGATTAATATAGCATTGCAAGTTGACAGTTCAATTATCCACAGTAATCTCCAAATGATGAAAACTTCAGCTCGTTTAGTCCCAAATCTGGAACATAATCAGAAGACTCCTCGGTTAAACAATGCCAAAAAAAGTGCTTGCTCTTTTTTATGCGGTGGTTGCCAAAGTTTTTCTTGCCATTTTTGACTATAAGTGAGAATTAGTACACCACTCACTTATTCTAAAAAGAAAAAATACTGATATCCTTGATCAGTTAAACCAATTAACACATCCCTCCCTCGGAAAAAACGATAGCCAAAAACCGATAAACTTGGAACCCACCTCCGCCCTATTATATCTAGCATTGGCTCACACGCCTACAAACTTCCCAAATGGTTGGTGTCCATCTTCTCTGACGCGCATAGGTCAACGTCCCTTTTCTATATACTTCATTGTTCTGATTTTATCGAATATATATATATATATATATAAATATATATATATATATATATATATATATATATATATATATATATAGATATATATATAATTATAATCTCACAAGATAAAGAATTAGTCACTTGTAACCATAGTAAAGGCCGCTTGCACGCAAATTGCTTTATATGTCCATGCCATGGAATTCCATCTGTAATGTTCTTTCTGAAATGGGTGGTCAAGGCCCAAATTGACGTTCTATAGCATTTCCTGCCTGGAAGCAAATCGATTTGCAATTACAAGCCTGAAGATTCTACGACGGTTATTGTCTGTCTACACCGTTGTCCGTCCTCAATTCTGGCGAGAGTTTGTCACATTTTGGGAGTTCTGCCATTTCTTGTTAATCAGGATGACCATGCTTGTTGCAACACTGCCAAATTCAGCAACCTCGTCCACATGATGACGATGACCTTAGGTGCAACCAAATGCAATCACACCTTTTTCACATTCTATGACGTCGCGTTTCCGGCCAATTTTAAGTAGAGCTCATTTGCTATCTACACATCTGCACAACGTACGCAAAACAAATATAGCCTAACTAACGTTATTATGTAACTAAAAAGCTATGCCTCTCAACTACCTAAGGTTCCTACACGCTTGAGATGTTGAATTATGTTTTTTCTCCCTAAGTGACTAATCTTTTGTGCGGTGAGCTTATATATATATATATATATATATATATATATATATATATATATATATATATATATATATATATACACTTCGCCGCTAAATAAGGGACGAGAATAGAAACTCTATCAATGCTGCCGCTAAATTTTTCAAGAAATCCGAATATTATAAATAAGACCAAATAAAATAGATCTTTCTCAGTTGATTTAAAATCTTTATTCACATAGAACGTGCTAAGAAAAATTTTGTAAAGTCGAAATACAACTTGGTCTTTAAGAAAAGATGTATATATATATATATATATGTATATATTTATATATATATATATATATATATGTTTACTTCCTTAAAGCTGTCCATCGTTGTTGGCGAGGACGTCACTCACCAGGTTGGCACAGTTTATGGGTGCGCACACGTCCGCAAGTGACGCAAACATGTCGCTCACCCGGAAACCGAGGCTGATACCTAAGGGCTCGACTTTCCTGAGCGTCAAGATCGAAGTTTCGTCGTCGCGTGGCCGAGCTCACGGCACAAGCAACCCCCTAGACCGCTTTGTCGCCCGCCAGCCGCTCGAAGTCACGCGTGTGCAAGTTACACTTCTTCAGTCGTGCTGCCACTACATCCAGTTTGCGCCTCCTCTTGCCACCTGGAGACCTCTGACCCAATGCGATTTCTCTATAATAAATGTGTCTTAGGACCCTGTTTTTAGGCATTCTTCTCACATATTCGGCCCAGCGCAATTGTCTACCAACAATGCTGGTTTCGAGTTGCTCGATCCTTGATTTTCTCCGAATTTCCACATGCGAAACGCGGTGCCAACGTTTGATTCCCAGGATGTGCTGCAGATACTGAATTTGGAATCTTTCAAGACTTTTCAGATGCCTACGGTAAGCAACCCAGCATTCAGAAGAGTACAGTAAAAAGGATAGACATACCGCCCTTTATACTGCCACCTTTGTCTCAACACCTAGGTTTCTGTTCCGAAACGCTCTTATCCTAAGCCTCCCAAAAGCCGCCAAAGCGAGGTAAATTCTTCGCTGCACATCATAAGTGATTTTCCCATCAGCCTTTTGTACTGATCCGAGATATAGGAAGTTTTCTACCTTCTTCAGTACGTTACCGGTGACGTAGAAAGTAGCGAGTTTTTCATCATTCGTCACTAATGAGAGCATCTCAGTCTTATTGATGTTTATGGTCAAACCTGCCAGCGTGCATGCTGTCCCAATTGCGTTGTTTTTTTATCTGGAGAAGGGCGGCAGTATAGCCAACAATCACGGGGTCGTCGGCATATTATATCTCAACGACGTTGTCCTGCGATGTTTTCGTGGCCACACGCAATCTACAGATATTGAAAAAGCTACCTTCAAAACGATAGTTCATCAGTACTCCATCATCCGGATTCATGTTTACTTTGGCAGTATAAAATCAGTATCCATGAAAAGGTTAAAGATTATCGGCGCAAGGACACACCCCTACCTCACTCCGGTACAAACTTCGAATTAGTCAGACCTGATTCCTTTACTGATCAAAAGAGCCATAGCTCCTGCATGAAAGACTTTAACCCTTGCAAGGAGCTTGGGTGGTCATCCAAACTTTAGCAACAACCCACAGAGTAAGGGACAATTAACTGTGTTAAATGCCTTAGTTAAATACACGATGCAGCCTTATACAATTTTCCTGCAGCTGGCGGGCCACAAAACCATGTCTACCATGCTACGGTTCTTTCTGAAACTGCATTGGCTCTCCCAAAGCAGATTCGCTTCTATGCTGTCTATCAGTCTCATAAGAATTATTATAGCCATGATCTTGCCACCCGCTGAGAGCAAAGAGATGCTACGACTGTTGTTACACACAGATGTAACCCCTTGATTCTTGTAGATACTGATGATGTTGGCATCTTTCCATTGCGGCGGAATGTGCCCGGAGGACCACGCAAGATTTAGAAAAGAATATGTGCAACGTATGTATATATATATATATATATATATATATATATATATATATATATATATATATATATATATATATACTCCAAAAAACATAAGAAATAAGGGCAGATGATTCACTTCCGATTTTTTTTATACTCCCTGAAAAGAATCATACATTTAATTTGAAAGAATGAAGAGAGAGAGAGAGAGCGCAAGCAAATTAAAATAATCTAAACTCTTAACACTTAAAGAAAGGTAAAAAAATATGTGGGGTTCAAACCTATGCCATCGAACACACTTCGCTTTACAGGCCACTACATTAGCCACTAGGCTACCATCCATAACGATGAAAAGTTTTATATTATTTTACTATGATTGCTATCTCTTTTCGTTTTTTCTTATTCTATGTATGATGCTTGTTTGGTCTTATGAAATAAAAGAAAAAATCCCGTACCTATCAACTTTCCTTTATATATATATATATATATATATATATATATATATATATATATATATATATATATATATATATATATATATATATATAATCCTCGTGCCACACTATTAGCTTCACTCATTTCTTTAAAGTTTTAGGTGTTTTTTTTATCGAAGTTTCTGAAACTTATGTGGCCGTCGTACTATTCATATAGCAACACTTCTAAAGTAACTTTATTTGAGCCCCTGGCCTATTTGAAGAGTTATAGCATGTTAGGTCATCTTCAGGTGTACTATGCTATTATCTGCTGAACGATTTTTTTTACAACGGGAAAGGTTAAGGGTCTCACTATGACTAAAAAACTACGATAGTAAATGAAATTGGTAAAAGAACTCCTCCTGAAGTCATAGCCAACTCCTTCGGCCTCCATGTTGTCACCGTAAGGCGTTTTTTAGACTATCCATCGCTCAAGAAGACGCGGTCGGACTCTAACCTCTTTAAGACCGTTTATACCCGGAACCTTTGTAATGTGAAGAGGCAGCTGTTGAAGAAGCCAGGAGAAACATCTAAAGCAATTCATGTTTAAGCAAATCTGCCTGAAGTGTCAAAATCAGAGAGATGCCGGTTGATGAGTGACATTGGGAAAAGCATTACGACTGAAAAACACCTTCCTCTGACGCTCAGGTGCAAGGAATTGCGGATGGAATAGGCGCAAAAATACAAGAAGACAGACATGAAGATGGTAATATTAACTGATGAAAGAAAGGTAACTCTAAAGCGGCGTGACGGGTGGGGGAAGGGTTGGGTTAGAAAAGGCCAAGAGCGTCACATCCGTTTCCTTTACTAACAGAGCAGAGGAGGTGTAATGATATGGGCAGGAATAGTTAAAAATTAACTTATTGGTCCTGTTTTTGTGTCTGCTGGAGCAAAAATAACTTCTACATCCTATTGCCAGCTTGTTGCGTCAGGTTTGCTTCCATTGCTGCAAGAGCTACCATTGCATAGGCATTGAAGGATGATATTTCAGCACGACAATTCCTTGTCTCACTTTGCAAAAGCAACACAAACATATTTTTTTATCGATGGGACTCAAAGGTCACCATTCGATGGTATGGCCGCTTTGCTCTCCCGATTTGAACCTTATGGAAAACTTAAGGGGGATTCTTAAACAGCCTAATTAAAAGGATGGGAAGCAGTAGACTCCGATAAAGGATTTGTGGAAAGCAATTGAGACATCTTCACGCACAATTCCTCGCTCCGAAATAAAAGAAATGACCGAATCTGTTAACAATAGAATTGTAAGTGTTTTGCAGTATTTATTTAAGGCTTTGATTTTTCGATATGACTTTTTTGCATAAATAAACATTGTATAATCATATTTTATTATTATAAAACTCTACGATGCTAAATTTTGGCCGGCAGGTTGTTTTTCTATAATAAGCTAATACCGTGGCACGCTTGAAACGTTGTTTAAATCTTTAAACATTGCTGAAATGAAAGTCACATTAAAAAGTGTGCTAAAAATGTAGGACACGGTGTTACTCATTAACTTAAATATACCATAGAATTATAAGCTCAGTTTACCGATAATTAATGTCTTAGCATAGCAACGACTTCAAGATAATAGCGTGTCAGGGGGTTTATATATATATGTATATATATTAAATGGAGCTGTGAAAACCACAACCTGCCAAACCATACTCAATATTATTGGTCAAATATTCGTCAGTAAAAATATTTCACCACTGAGTGTTGAAGTGTGTTCTTCACTATAGTTATCTAAACCTTTGTATAGCACGTAAGTTTATAGAATAATTTATTTGAAATGTTCAATTATTGCATACAGTGTATTAAGATTTACCTTAATTTCTATAGTTATTACAATCCATTCATGTCAATAATTTAAAGCTAAATCTTTTATTCTTGTTCACTTTGCTAATCAATTGTCATATTTCTATGAACTAGAAGATGAGCGCACAAGCTTGAAACGTTATTGATCTGAATAAATGGATCTAGAAAAATGCTTAGATTATAATTATTAAATCTAAAAAGAGAAGATAATGATATAATGGAACATATTCATTTGATGGAAAAAATGTAAATTGAGTGATAGACAAATCACTCTGTACAGATTCAAATGGCACAAGGTAATACACTCAATTGGACTCGTATTAAAGTAAAGCTCTATCAAGAATATTCAACCACCTTATGAACTCATATCGCTTAGAATTAATGTGGCCAAAAGATATAAGCAAGGCATTTTTCATACTTTCATCGGAACATTTACTGCTCAATACTAATTCGGTTAATTTAATGGTTTTAAAAATGAAAACTGCACCACAACAAACAAGTAAAGAGAGTCGTCTTTTAGAAAAGCAGGAAACCATAGGTATATCTTAATATTGAAAGGAATATTGAGGCTTTTCTCTCATAAATTTTGTACTCAAAACTTTTGCCTAAATTTTCAAATGAGGGTTTGATCATTGTAAATAATTAAAAAGGGGGGGAGTCCTCAGCGTTACACTTCTTCCGGTAATCCAATGATTCTTGATCAAATTTGCACTTAGTCCCAGAAATTGTGTTCCACAATCTTTATGATTTTCGTCCAATAACTTTTGATAAAGCATTTCTAATCTTTTCAATTTCTTAGCCACCCAGCCTCGTCTTATGAAAGTTTTACCACTTCATCCTGCTTTATGTCAGCTCTAATAGGAACAATTTTATTTTTTCTCTCAATCGTAGTAGCTAGATAGTACCATAATTTCTATCGATGACATATGATAATTAAAACCATCAAGTAAATATGAAATAAAATAGTCCGTAAGCGGTGAGCATATTTTTTGATTATTATTCATTTATGTACAATAAAATACACGTTCACTTCCATATAAATACATTTCCTTTTTCCTAAGAGATATGATTATAGGTCAATCAAATATATTTTTATATCATAAGGTGAGAAGGTAAATCACTAAACGTTTGACTAATCAATTTGTTGAATTTTAATAGAGTAAAGAATAAATACACTTCGCCCTCCTTTGAAACCTCACATGCACAAATTTTTTTTTCTTTTGTTTTTCTTTTAGTCATTTAACACAAACTTCATTTTTCTTTTTCTTCCTTTTTATAGTGTTGGCATATACTCGTGATTAATGGTATTGCATTTTAAACAAACTTCCCAATTACTTTTTATCAATCTGTCATCGTCTTATTTTCCCGTTGCTTAGCATGTTATAATTGGCCTAACCCAATTCTACCTCAAAACCAATCAAATAAATTATTGTTTCTCCAAAAGGAAATTGAAATTCAAGTTATATTCATAACCCTATTACGTATCTCGTTTACTAAACTGGAATGTATTACACTTCTTTAAGCATATCAGTATAACAATAACCCCTTTGGGTTTACCTGAAAGCTCAATAGCAATTCGTTCCATTTGCGTACACAAGCACATTAAATAAAATTGCCATTTATTGGAAAAACTCCATTGCTATGAGTATTCTTGACTTCATGGATGCTTCGAATCGAGAGGATGTTGAGAGTTCCATCTGCTGGATTTCTATTCATGTAGCTACTACTAGAGCTAAGCGCGGTGATAAGAGGTAGGATGGGGGAGGAGGCTACCTATACAGTCCTGGACCACTGGACGAAAGTTCATTCTTCTCCCCAGTTACAACTGGCAGGAATCTAGTCTGCCATTAGGGCTGCATGGTAAAAAATCTGGAAAACGGTGAACAAGAAATGGCACATAAAAATATATAGCTGCGTATATTAAGCTCAGACTCTTCTTGTAAGCTCCTACTGAACCATATCAATACCTTTTCTGATGTAGAAATCACAAGGCTGGCCCTTGTGCAACTAGAGCTATATATGTTTAACAAATCTGAGTTCATGGATGTTAAATAAACATGCGTCGAAGAATAAATATATATATATATATATATATATATATATATATATATATATATATATATATATATATATATATATATATATATATATATATATATCAGGCCGCACCATCCTTTTCTTAAATTCCAACCGCGTCAACTCACCTAGGGGTAAAGTTTTAAATGTATTTCTTGTCATTATATTTCTCGTAACCACGAAAGACCCTTTTACTTATAATATTTCCACTGATCTGAATCTAGAATAAAATGAAGGAGTCTAAGATATCAAATACTGGTGAAAAAATTGAACTTTCTTTGCAGTGACTTACAATTGAGCGAAAGCAAAGAGAGTAATGAGGTAAATGCAAATGACTGAAAAATTTTGGGCGAAAAACCAGAAATAATAGGGTGTGGGCGAATATTTACAACTGAGTTGATATAAAAGAATTTTGGCTAAAAGTTGGTTGGACAGGAAAAAAATAAGGAATTATAAAAATGTTAAATTGTGTAAATTCATATCAATACTCTTCGATAACCTTGGTCAACAGTCTCTGTTGACTTATATTTTGTGCCCCATATAAGAAACAGTACCCAGATTTGTGAGGTGCAGTTTTCACTCTTTTATGTAAATTTTTCCGATGGTTGCTTGGAGTATATCTTCCACAGATATAATAAAAGTTGTCTGGGCTATTTATACTCCCACACCGATTCATGTTTTCAATTTTGTTAGTATATATCCTCTTATATACTTTTGTACAATCTTATTTTTTTCCATATTAATTGAGAGATAAATCTGGAATAAAAATAGAGTTAATCACGCTATGCAAAGACTGTTTCAACACCACTACTATAATGGCAAAATTTGACAACGTAAAAAACCAGGAGTGTAACGCAGGTACGAAATACACAAAACAGATCCTCTCACAACGGTAGCTTAAGCAACACTGCTCATATGTACAACTACAAGGTATGTATGTAACTCAAGAACCTTACGTGCTAGAACAATTCTGATTACAGATTCGGAATCTGCATATTCGATATAGTATAAATCACAAGCTTATACCCAAGTAGCAAAATCATTGTTGACTAGTGTTATCGTTAAACTTATGATCTTTTCAACTTCTGTAATAAAAGCTTCTCTTAATTACATAGGAAACGGATACTTCTTTGACATAATAGCCTCATGGGTAGTCAATTGAATATCGTGCTCAAAGGGAGTAGCACTACCTTGGATGTCTATGATGACGTCATTGAATTGATTTAGGAGAGATTTAAGCTGGTACCTCTGACAGAAGTTAACCGGTCGCTTATCTTGAGCTCGGTAGATGAGGCGTTTATCACATCTGGCACGAGGGTAATTTGGTTCATTGGCCAATTCTTTGTCTATAGCCAATATTTCGTTAACTCCTGCGCTCCGATTGTATTTATTAAGAAGGTTTATATGGAACAGCTTCCTCCCCGTGGGTGTTTCAACAAAATAATCGACGGGACCGCGTTCTCTATTATTTGATAGGGGACCTATCATTGGCTTAGCCGTTTGTTATTGTCGGTCGGGAGCAATAAAAGAACTTCCTCTTCCAGTTTAAATATTCGATCTTTGTACTTATATTCCAGGTAAACCTTATATTTATTCAGATTAACGTGGGCATTTCGGTAGGCAATTTCGTCGCATTCTTCCAACCTTTGACGGAGTTCTATTAGGTATGTACGAGTATGATGATTGTTCCTCCCGATCTAATTTTTGGTTAGTGAAAAGTTCTTTGAAAATGCTTAAGGGGCCTCGAACGTTCTTATTGTAAAGTAAATCAAATGACGCGAACCCCAAAGTGCGATGTGATATGTCTCTATACCCAAAAGGAGCCACTGGCAGATAACGATGCCATTCTCGTTGGTGCTCGGAGCAATTCTTCCGCAGAATGGTCCTGGGATTTCCATTCGTATTTTTTCTCATCTCCTCAGTCTATTTCGGGTGAGGGAGTGTTTTATATTTAATTTTTGGAACGCATTTTTCATCTGCATCTGAGATGCACTTTATTAATAGGTCTGTTACCTCTTCTAGTTCCTCAATGTTTTTGCCTTCCAGTTCTGGTTGAGCATAACCCTGCAACATAGTCTTATATGCATCGCAGTTTGTCCTTCTGTAGGATTTCCTTGGTTAATGGTCACCAGAATTCCAATATGGTCACTATATGGGTCAGGGATTGGTTCTATATGTATGTTCTAGGGGATGCTCTTACTAGTTTGCACTATCTCTGGTTTGGTTGATACTCTTCCACTTATGTAAGATGAAAACTCTGGTCCAGCACGTATTAAGAAGTTTCTTTCTATCATTAGTTCTAAATTTTGTTCTGCATTATTTTTTGTTCTGTATCCTGATTCCAGCTTTCTTGAGTTTAGGTCTCTAGTAGTAATGTTTGATTGTTTCTTATAAATATTTCCATTATCGAGTGAATTGGTATGTAAAAACGCCAAGGTAGTTGGTAAGCGGCTGATATCGTAATTGAAGATAATTCCATCTGCACAGTCACAGCAGCGTATGCCTCATCATCCTCTCTTTTATGGGCAAAATATAATCCTTTTTTAACAGCAATTGCTGTTCCTTCATACCATTCACCGGTGGGGGTTTTTCTTATGATGTGACAGTTGTGTATTTTTATTTGTTCGTCGTCTTTGATTGCGTGTTCGGAAATTGTTATTATGTACGGATCTATTTAATTCTCTGGTGGCGTTGTCCATGATCTATAGCGAAAAGTTTTCTATTCCGTTTTGCTTGCTCCTTAATTTGTTTTAGCGTTCTTCTTCTTTCTGTTCGTCACCTTTTCGAAAGTTTCTTTGGTAAAGTGAAGCCTACCTAAGCAACGACATAATAATATATATATATAATTAAACTGCTGTCAGGTTTTTGAGGCGTCGTTAAGAGGTTTTTATTTAAAGGCTTTTAAGACTGTGGTTCTGGATACCAAGGAAACAATAATTTTCCTGCTAAACTATTTGCCGAATTAGATACACAATCCAGGAAAGTATTTCAATTACTTTCTGATTACTGTGACTGTACATCACTAGTTTTCCCAAGAGGAATATTATATCTGTTCTTTCGGCCCCGTATACTCTGCCATTTGAAAGAGTCAGAGAAATCGTATTTGTTTGGAATTGTTTGGCGTACCTAGGGGTAGGCGCCAAGGTTTGTTCGCCTGAATCACAGAAGTCGCATCGTGCGATTTAAGCGAGTTCTTTTTGCGAGTGTTTTTTTGTGTTTACTACTTGGTCACGTAAAACCCATTGGCACTTCCTTCAGTGTTCATAAGTGCATTAAGTGAAACACGGTTACTTCGGGTTCCACAAACTCCTTGCATTGCATTCTCTTGAGGTGTTTGCGTTATTTTTTTTAAAAATGCAAACAGGTACGGCATCATGTCTTCTTTCGAAATTTTTAAGGAACAAGGAGAATCCCTGGGTCTAACTAGGAAGGAACTAATATCCTATAACCAGGATGAAGAGAGAACAGCACGCGTTGAAAGAAGAGAAAGAGGAGAGAATGCAAGAGAGGAAAGAAGAGAAAGAGAAGAACGAGGAGAAATTTAGAAAATTTATTTGCACTAATTAGAGAAGACAAGGACGAGAAACGAAACCATATTCATCAATACGGGGAGAGAAAATCAGCAACCAGCATCTGAAAAACTTTCTTTCTTCAAAGAAGAGGAAGCTTTCGCTTCATATTTAATCCACTTCGAGAATATATTCGAAGTAAATCATTGAGACATAAAGGAAGACAGCGAAGCTTAGTCGTGCCCGACTTAATACAGCATAGGGGATATTTCTATTTCCCTACCGTCAGAGGCAACAACTGATTATTTCTCGGTGAGAACTGAACTACATGCCGCCAATAATATGAGCCCAGATTTTTACCCTGTGAAGTTAAGGCCCTGCAGAATTCAACCGAAACAGTTCGGATAGACAGGACAAAGGCACCTTAATTTCTTGCTTGACTCATCAAAAGTGCCCCATGACTACGATGCTATCATCGATTTTATGTTTAAGGACCAACTTTAGGCATCCCTTCCATAACAAATCTTATCATTTGTCAAGGCCGGAAGATACATTAATTTCTATTAGTGCATAGACTAGGCTGACTTCTATACAGCAAGTCCAATTGCTACCCAAAAGAAAGGAAGAAAGTGGCACTATCTCCGCCCAAATCAAAGGTATATAAGCAGAAATTCGGTCCTCACAACAAAGAAAATTTTGTCAAGATGATAGGCCATTCCAAGCAGAAGCCTGTTCGAACACTCATAAAACGAAGGGTCTAGCCTTTCTCCTCTAATTCCCTGTAAAGGGATCCCCTAAAAATAATATTATTTCCTAACCTCCTAAGATATTATTCGGGAGAGAAAGCGAGCCGTTACTGTCCCCCCCCCCCTCCAACTTCAGCCTTTTTGACTTGCCGCCAGGTCACCGCAAAAATTTACACCAAGGCATGATGCTTAAATTGAAGGATACCTCTCCGCCTGCTCAATCTACCTTCAAACCCTCTCGGGTGGGGAGATTAATAATCTATTTTGTAGGTTCGCCGCAAACAGCTTTTATGGCTCCAGCCGCTGGTTATCCGTCTGGCCACTGATCCCCGCCTCTTACGCTTTCCCGCAAGGAGACACTCGGTTCTCAAGGCTGAAAACGAGGGTTCGAGAAGGCCTCTCACTCTCTCCCTGTTTTGAAGAACACCAGGTATATATGCACCCTCCCGAGGAGTACAGACAGATTTGGTTAGACGAAACTTCCCCGAAAGGAGTTCGATTCAACGAAGCTCTCTCACGAGAAGTGTGAGTGACAGTCGCAAGCCATGGAAGAGCTGGACATTACACCTTTATCTTCGGGTCAAGGATGAGAGTCTCGTGAGGCAAAATCAGCCTTTCTGAACCGCCTTCGGATCAAGGATTGGAGAAGCCGTCCTCTGAAGTTCTTCTGGTAACCCCTTGAGGGCAAGAGTCCCGATAGCTCGCTCAAGCTGAGTGGGGAGAAGTCATCTGCCCCCTCCCTTGCTTTTCGAAGTTTGACCGGGGACCTCTTAAGGACAAGAGGCTCGATAGCTCGCTCGACCGAGTTTGGAGAAGTCACCTCTCCCTCCTTCGAAGTTCGTCCGGTGACCTCTTGAGGACAAGAGGCCCGCACCTCGCAAAACACGAGTTTCGAGAAAGTCCCCTCCCCCCTTCCCACGTTGCTGATATTCGGCTACCCAGTGAGTAATCAAGGTCACCAAGACCTTCCCCACAAGTTTTCCCAGCTTTACACTCAAGGTTCAAAGGAACAAAATCACTCACTTCCAAAAATCTCCTATTATAACCAGTCAATAACCCTGGTTATCTAATTAGTATTCGAAACCTAATTCCGTCTTATTCATATACCTAATGATATCCATATTTATTGTTGTGCCTTTTATTTTGTGTATATTATAAATCTATTTTTGTCGTTCTGTTTGGAATAATCCCTGGTCACGCAGCTGCAGCTATCTATTCAAATCACACTCTTAGATCAATAACAGTTGTCGCCTGTGTGCGCATATTTCCGTACACTTAGCTATACTTCGACATCCCCCTTCGTCAGCTTTTCCCAGGGGGATTATTGTGTATTATTCTTGTGTAATCGAGGGTCATTTTAGAACAAATTGCCGTCAAAACTCGCAGTTGAGGAATAACGCCCCTATCAGAACCCGTTTCAACCGGAAACTCCTCACTCTTCGAAAGAACCAGGTGGCGCTGGACACCAGATGAACTGTATGTTCAACAAAAGGACACTGGGCTGCATCAATAGGAGACTGGTACTGTGAACGGCCCCTGTATCTCCACCCTAGTCCGAGATACCGGTTGCACGTATATCACTGTCTCGGATAAGCTGCGTAAAACCTGTAGCTCTGGATCAGGATCGGTTCTCAATCGTCAATTATTACCTAGGACGCGCTAATGGGTTATGAAATGGTTAGGTGCCATATAGACTGCCCCTACTTCACTGGCTGGTCCGAAGTTGTGGCAGACTCAATCAAGTTTTGTGCCGCTCTGATTGGGCAGAGACCCAAAGTTTTTTCACCTCCAGTGGCTCAACCCGTGACCACCCGTTCACAAGCAAAGCAGGATTACGAAGCACCCGAAGCCCTGGAAACTTCCTGCGATTCAGTATATAGCAATGTGCTAAACGTGGACTTTGCTAAGAAACAGTAGGAGTGTGAATCCCTTTGTCCTCTGTGGACTAAGGCCCAAAGTAAGCCTCAAGAGACTATTAGAGGTGGCAAATTAATTTCCTTCATCGTTAAAGTTAACCTCCTTTACTGCATATGCTCCTAGGCAGATTTCCCCGAGCCTCGAGCCGTATGTGTTCCCCGCTCTCATGTGCGACTTATTTTACAAACCGCACATGACAGCATTTACTCGGGTCACTTCAGTGACACAAACAATGCCAAACGAAATTTTAAGTACTTTTATTGGCGAAGAACGTCGGATGAAATTCTTTATTAATGTCGATCCTGTGAAATATGCCAGAAAACGCCATTAATGTAAAAGTTAAGCCTGCCCCCTTGCAGAAGGGCCCCGTAATCTCAGAACCCTTCTAACCAGTGGCAATCAACTTAGTTGAACTAATCCAGACACCATCCAGTGAGGGCCATAGTTATGTCCTCACTCTAGTCGATTTTTACACCAGGTTCCCAGAGGCTGACCCATTCAAGAAGATGGACAGGATTTCGTGAGCAGATGCTGTTATCTCCCTCTTATCCCGCGTTGGATTACAAAAGATAATATTGTCAATTTACCTCCCATTTGATGGAACAGGTAGGAAAATTACTCATGGTAAAGCGCCTATTTACCACCTCCATTTCACCACGCCGGAAATGGTATGTGCGAGAGGCTGAATGGGAATTCCAAGACCATTGTGCGAAAGAATTGCTCCGAGCACCAACGAGAATGGCATCGTTATCTGCCAGTGGCTCCTTTTGGGTATAGAGACATATCACATCGCACTTTGGGGTTCGCGTCATTTGATTTACTTTACAATAGGAACGTTCGAGGCCCCTAAAGAATTTTCAAAGAACTTATCACTAACCAAAAATTAGATCGGGAGGAACAATCCTCATGCTCGTACATACCTAATAGAACTCAGTCAAAGGTTGGAAGAATGCGACGAAATCGCCTACCGAAATGCCCACGTTAATCTGAATAAGTATAAGGTTTACTTTGAATATAAGCCTAAAGATCGAATATTTAAACTGGAAGAGGAAGTTCTTTTATTGCTCCCGACCGACAATAACAAACGGCTAAGCCAATGATAGGTCCCCTATCAAATAATAGAGAACGCGGTCCCGTCGATTATTTTGTTGAAACACCCACGGGGAGGAAGCTGTTCCATATAAACCTTCTTAATAAATACAATCGGAGCGCAGGAGTTAACGAAATATTGGCTATAGACGAAGAATCGGCCAAAGAACCAAATTACCCTCGTGCCAGATGTGATAAACGCCTCGTCTACCGAGCTCAAGATAAGCGACCGGTTAACGTCTGCTCAGAGGTACCAGCTTAAATGTCTCCTAAATCAATTCAATGACGTCATCATAGACATCCAAGGTAGTGCTACTCCCTTTGAGCACGATATTCAATTGACCTCCCATGAGGCTATTATGTCAAAGAAGTATCCGTTTCCTATGTAATTAAGAGAAGCTTTTATTACAGAAGTTAAGAAGATGTTAAGTTCAACGATAACACTAGTCAACAATGATTTTGCTACTTGGGTATTAGCTTGTGATTTATACTATATCGAATATGCAGATTCCGAATCTGTAATCAGAATTATTCTAGCACGTAAGGTTCTTGAGTTACATACATACCTTGTAGTTATACATATGAGCAGTGTTGCTTAAGCTACCGTTGTGAGAGGATCTGTTTTGTGTATTTCGTACCTGCGTTACACTCCTGGTTTTTTACGTTGTCAAATTTTGCCATTATAGTAGTGGTGTTGAAACAGTATTTACATAGCGTGATTAACTCTATTTTTATTCCAGATTTATCTCTCAATTAATATGTAAAAAAAAAAAGATTGTACAAAAGTATATAAGAGGATATATACTAACAAAGTTGAAAACATGAATCGGTGTGGGTGTATAAATAGCCCAGACAACTTTTATTATATCTGTGGAAGATATACTCCAAGCAACCATCGGAAAAATTTACATAAAAGAGTGAAAACTGCACCTCACAAATCTGGGTACTGTGTCTTATATGGGGCTCACACAGTGGTTAAATGGCTAATGGAAGGGGATGCTTTTTGCTGTACCAATGGTGTGGTGTGATCCAACAAATCATGATTTTATTTGCTACTTTTGTATGATGAATATTGCGGGATTCTAAAATAAAAATAAGTGAAGAATTGTATATCCAGATTGTAAGTCAGCTATAAAACCGGTCCCCAATAATATGCAGATGCCAATCCTTGTTCCTGCATCAGCTAGTGTAGTTAAAGACGATGATTCATTGCTTGAAAAGAAGGATAACAATGACGATGAAATGTATGAGGATGATTCTAAGGAAAAGAAGATTCAGTTGATAAATCAAGAAAGATTGAATGATTTGGTGAGGGATTTTTTATTGACAAAGGACAACGTTGAACTATTGGGCTCCAAACTTTAGCAATGAAATCCTTTAGCGGAGTGTGCAATAATATCTACTTTTCGTAAACGCTACAAGGCCTTAGCTGCCTTTATAAAGAAGTTGATACTTGTTTCTGTACTGATGCTAATGGCCTTATGAATCAACTAAGAAACGCGCATTTCCCTGTTGAATGGAGACTATTCATCGTAGCAAGCACTGCTAGTCTCAAAGCTGTTTTGCTACACAATGATAACAAAAAACGTTCAATTCCTGCCGCACTTATTGTTGGGATGATAGAAACATACGACTCAATAAAATTTATTTTATAAGTTGTTCATTAATCGCATCCGAATTGAAATATCTATGGTAATCTAAAAGTAATTTCTTCACTTCTTGGACTGCAGCTAGGATATACAAAGGATATGTGCTTCTTATGCCTATGAAACAGCCGTGACGAGAAGAATCATTATATTGTAAAAACGAGGCCCAAAGAGAGGAACATAGTTGGCAGATACAATGTGAAGCACATGCCTTTGGTAGATCCACAGAAGATCTACCTTCTACCACTCAATAACAAACGGATTTTGTTAAAACAATGCCCCATGGTTCTGATGCAGTCCAGTATCTCAAAGAGAAATTTGGTGCAAAGAAATCCGATGCTAAACTTAAAGCTGCCATTTTTGTAAGGCCGGTGATCAGAGAATTTAGACGTGACAGGGAGTTCAGAAATAAACTAACTCCACTTGAGTTGGCAGCATGGGATTCATAGGTCCATGTAGTGCAGAAATTTCTTGGTAATCATAGGGCTGAACACTAGGAAGAACTAATAGACAACATGCTAAAAGCCTATCAACGAATGGGGTGACGGATGTCTCTTATTATGCATTTCTTGCATTAACATCTAGGTTTTTTTCCATCTAATATGAGTGATAATAGTGACGAACATGGGGAAAGGTTTCACCGAGATATTGCAATGATGGAGAGCAGGTATCAAGACCGCTTTAACGAAAACATGATGGGTGAGTACTGCTGGTTCCTACAACGGGAGAATCCTATATTCACGTACAAGCGCAAAAGCAAAATTCTCAATCCTTTTTGAAGAAATTTATAGTTAGGTGAGTACTACCTCTTTTGTATGTAATAAATATCTTGTCTGGGTCTGCAAAAAAGGACCTACATAATGCCAAATAGGGTGCTCCGATTCCAAACCTTTGATCCGAGGTGACAA
Source organism: Ceratothoa steindachneri (assembly GCA_963969495.1). NCBI lineage: Eukaryota > Metazoa > Arthropoda > Malacostraca > Isopoda > Cymothoidae > Ceratothoa > Ceratothoa steindachneri. Next base: position 144,758,556 of record OZ018326.1, on the reverse strand, counting down.
AGTGAGCCATACAGCTTAGTTGCACAAATCTGACCACATATTTGGAATCAGCGCAACAAAATTAGCTAGGTACAACAACATTTACGCAAGTAGCAGAGACAAAGTTAAAATTTGTTGGCTAGTGTAATCGAAACCGAGTACAAACCCTTGTCGTACCTCTGAAATATTTTAAACAACAATTGTAGATTAATGCGCTGGAGTTTGTTCTTCCAAGAATTCCAGTTTAAGATACGATAAGTAAAAAGCTCTGAGAATGTTAGGGCCGATAGCCTAAGCCGAAATCCAGTATTTTCCCTACCAAGTGAATCTTGAGCCTGCTATTGCTTTTGTTGTTTTTTTTACGGGGGGGTATATATATGTCCAAATAAACTTTATAATTGTATTGGAACCAAGGCAGATTTGCCCTCTCCTTAAAATTAATTGTTTGGAAACATGATTGTTGTAAATTATGGGGTTTCGGGGGATAATGATCGATCTATATACATTTTTACAGTCTCTCTTAGTATTAATTTTGTGTGTATTTATTGTGTATTCTTTTCTTTGTGATTTTGTACAATGAATTTTTTTTTTCTTTTGAATTTGTACGATGAGTTCATTTATTTCGTGATGCAAACGTATTGCACCCTATTTTTCCTTTTCCGAGATGTCCCAGATGTCCGAAAGTCACATCTTAAGGGGGTAGGAGATATCAGAGAGAAAGAGAGAGAGATTCACGCGGACAAATAGGCCTACGCGGGTATCTTATGGATGAACGGACCTTCAACCGTCGCCTTTCACTAAAACTACCGTCGCGATAACGAAGCGTAACAAGCCAAACTGGAGCCTGGAACCCAAAACAGCGAGAGAGCGCTAAGACCTTGCCCGCCGCGCCAAGAATCGGAGTGGAATCTACTTTGGACGGCAAACAAAATTGCTTTAGGCGAAGTCGTATATATTTCCCAGCGCGGAAACGAGCAAATGATTATTCAACCAGGAGTCATGCACTGCTCACGCAATATCCAAGCAGTAATCGAGATGATTTATTGAAATCAGCCAAAGGACACAACGCGCTCCTTCACAAGCGACTCTCTGGTGCTCTAACGACTCACAGGAAAGAAACCAGTTGTTTAGAACTATGGCAGTTAAAGACGTAATGACTTATTCTGGAATAACGCGCTTCGTTCCGTGCCCGGCAAGGATACTCCATCGAACAACCACTCTGTATCACCGTCGAAGAAGCGTGACGCTTTCCAACTCCAAAGCTTCACCTCATTATCACCTCCCCCTTTCTTTGTGGTAAATATTGTGCTACTCATAGCTCGTGCCGAAGAATTCATTCTAAATTAATTTCTTTTTGCTGAACGTTTAGTTTTCCCATAGTGTATAAATTATTGTTAAATTTTTCATTTTTTGTATAATAGTAAAGATTAATTTTGTTTTTCTATTGTAAATTCTAAGAACGACATAAAAAGCCATCGATCTATTTTTTAAGTTGGCCAACTGTAGGAAACGCTCTGGAATATCTTTCGTACTTAAAAGGGACTTTCCCCGCCTCTGAGGAGGGCAAGCGAAGGTCAGTGAAGCCTGCCTGACCTACGACATAGATGGTTAGTGCGATGTCTTTTTCGGCATTTGTGGGTTTTATTCCTCCGTTAATAATGTTCTTGATTTCTCTCTCGTCTGCATCGTGTTCTGTGGTTCTTTCGACAGGTATCATCGGTCCATTTTAATTCTTATAGCTGTCTGTATTTCTATATTGCCGAATCCGTTGTTAACGAGCACTTGGGTGGCTCTCTCAAGTTCATTTTGTGTATCCTTGCATGTTAGGCAGTAGGTGAAGGCACGGCTGATATACGACGTGATCAGGCTTTTTCAGTAGCGTTTAGGGCATTCGCTGCCGGCATTCATACAAAGTCCCGGATAGGTGGCTTTAACATATACTTTGCTCGTTATTGTTTCATTAACATTGGTAGTAAGGATATATTAAAATGGTGATTGGTTGTTTTGACTCTCTTCTAGGGTGTAGTTAATTTCGTAAGATACCTGAGTATTTAACACAGTTCTATTCCCCTTAGGCATCTTTGTATTATTGAAACACTTGTCGTTAAAAGCATTAGTGCGTACCTTTAATAGATGTGCGTTATGGGTACTCTTTATGATACCCTTTCTTCAACCAATCCTATATAAAAGTTAGCAAAGAGAACTCACGTGGCAAAACCAAAAGCAACTACAACAACTTGCAGTACATACTTCCATTAGGTCCATAAAAGGAGGCTTCTGCAGTGCAGATCTGTCGGAGTTTTGTCATGTCAGCCCTTGGTATTCCAACTGAGTAGCAATCATTTGTTCAAATCTTATGTATATCGTTTCAGCGACTGAAACATTCTTGAACAATGATCCTATGTCCATGGAGGCTATTATTTTCTTAGGGGTAGAGTATGGAATTATATCGATGAAATCATATCCCGCCATGGACTACGTCATTTCCTGTTCGAACATTCTTGAATTTTAGAATCCTGAGCTGGTTGGGAAAATATTTTTCAATCCTGCGAACACGTCCCAAGCCTCCCATCCCCTCCCCCCCCCCGATGATGAGATGTGAAAGAGCCACTCTATCTCACCCCTTGCTTCTAAATGATGATTCGACTCCCCCTTCGGACTAAGATAACTGGAGTTTGTGACTCCTTTCTCCAAACTCCCCCTTCCCCTCCAGAATCGGGCATACAAATACTCGGGTTGTTCGGTAGTTCGAAGAGTCCAGCCTGCACCTCAAGGCCGTCCTTATCGTCTCGTCCCGTGAGCGTTCGAGAGAGAGCAGACTTCTTCAGCCCTGAATATACCCAAGTAAATTGTTAGCTTTTCTGAACGGCAAGCCTTTAAATTTGCGCAACAGTCTCCCTTCGTTTAATCGAACCAAAGAAAATCTCCATCGATTACCTTTGAGGAAAAGAAAATTCCTCCGTCAGTGGAATTACGAGAATTCACACATTCCCCGTCGAACATCATCTTAGAAGATTGGTTATCTTCATCGTAAATTTAGTTCAGATCGTGCCCCACCTGCCTCATTCGGATCGTGCCCCACTTGCCTCATGGCATCGTTCCCCACTCGCCTCATCGTAAGAAGGACCTTCCTCGAAGTCATCGAACCGTAAGACTGAAACCCACTCCATTATTAGTATTGTCAAGTTTCCCCTTTTGATCTGAGCCTAGTTACATTAATCAATTAATTCTATTCTAGAATTCTTCCTCAAAATAATTATCAAGAGACTATCTCAATTTAAATAATTCCCTTTTATCTATTATTATTCTTATTTTAATCTTTGTAAATAAAATTATATTTTTGTTGTTTTATCTTTAACTACCCTTGAATGATACTCTTGGCCTATTCAAGTAAATCTCGCCAACCATTTATGCACTCTGTTTGATTATTAAAGATTTGAAACACAACGTCTCAAGTGTGACCTGCTAGTCGGTGGTTAATCCCTGCGAACAGTCCTTCAACGGTTCAAGGTGCAGTAGGTGATTAAGTCACTCCTCCCACATAATTTAGGAGTAGTGAATGGTATAGAGTGGTTGTACCAGGACATATTTGTTATGCACATATAGAGATAATATTTTGTTAAATAATTTAACCCATTCATAGTTAGGGGTAGGAATTTGCCGAGTCTTGCGCCTGAGGCGGCTTCCAGCCTTGTGGGTCTTCACGCTCCCGTAAGCGTATCCTGGGCTGTAATCCCCAATGATATTTATTCTTCATTAGTGATTTCAGCTGTTCTCACCCCAAACATTCTCCCCTTTGCCTCTCTTTCGCTTATCTTTCCCACGCTAATCTATGCCCTCCTCCCCCTCTCCCCTTTCTGCCCCTCTTTTGCCTCTTTTCCCTACGCTAATCTATGCCCCTCTCCCCCTCTCCTCCTTCTGCCCCTCCTTCGCCTCTGTTTTCCATCCTAATCTATTGCCCTCTCTCCCTCTCCCTCCCTCCTCTACTCGTCTCTCTTTCTAGAACCCCCTCCTTCTTCCTCAATCTCCCTCTCCTTCAACTCTCTCTCCCCCCAGTAAATCATTTACCCCCTCCTTCTCTCCCCGCCTCTTTTTCTATCGATTTCCCACGTCTCTATCTACCCTTTCTCGCCTATATCTCCTACTCTCTTCTATGCTCCTCAACACCCCTGTATCTCCCCGCTCTTTCCCCTCTTCTCTCCTTCTTCTCCCTTGCCCCGTCTATCACTCTTCCCCCTTCCCCTCCCACTTCCCCTCTCTACCTATCCGCCAATCTATCGCCATCCTTCCCTCTCCATCTTTCCCTCTCCTTCCTTCCCTCTCCCTCCTTCCCTCACGCTCTTTCCATCTCCCTCCTTCCATCTCCACCCTCTCCCATCCCTTTTCTCTCTTCTTCTCTTCTCTCTCTCGCTCTCCCTCTCGCTCCCCATTCTCTATTGAACCACTCCCCTTTTTCCTCTATCTTCCCCCTTTTCTAACTCTTCCCACTTATATCTACTCCTCTGTCTCTATTTGACTATCTCCTCTACCTCTCACCCTATTCTTCTGATATGGGTAGATTCTTGGAGAGGGAAGATAGGGGCGGATAGAGGGAGGAGGGAGACGAAGGGGAGAAAGCGAAAGAGAGAGGAAGGGGGAGAGTGGATAGAGCGAGGTTGAGAGATGGGTATGGGCAAGGGAAATGTGGTAGGAGATTGGGAGAGAGAGGGCAAATTGTATATTTTTACAACGTCATTTTTTAAAAATTTTATAATTGCATAGTGTAGGAATGATTTCCCCCTCACCCTGTTCCCCCGTTATTAAGAATGGGGGAGACAGCGGGAGAGAGTTAAAGGGATTAAGGAAGAGAGGGGGGAAGGAAAGTGGGAAGGAATAAGGAGAGGTGATGGAATGTTTTATGGGGATGAGTAGGTCATCGTTTAGTAGAAGAGAAAGATGGAGATTAGAGCTTCAGGAAACATGGAGGTGAGGAAGTGGGAGATGATCAAATAGGCCGAAGGGCTAGTAGCAAGTGAATCAAAGGGCAAGCTCTCCCCCGTAGTGGGGCTTGGTGAAGCCATGGCTTGTATATATTTAAAATATTTATTTCACTTTATCTAGCTTCGCAAGTTTTCTGTCTCACGAACCTTCTGCGTTATATGGCCTCCGTATTGGGCTTGAGTTTGAGGAAAAAAAAATAATCTGGAACGTTACTTTTTGCTATAATGGCACCAGCATTGAGGTGAATAGGACGAGTTGTATACATATTCTCATGTGGGGTTTGCATAATTTTCTATTCAAGTAAAACGTCCGCTCGTTGCTTCAACGCATCTCTAATGGGCGTGGTGAACAGTTTCGTGAGGACAAACTCTCCATGATTGCCAACCATTCCTTCCTTATCAATCATCAATTCATTTCACCCAATAATTTTCAAAAATAAATCGGCCATTGAAATAAAAATGATAGAATCCACCAGGGGTGTGAAAAACTTCTGCTCCATTTGCTTTCCCTAAAACATTCAGGCAAATCATATAACCCCAAAATACAATTTTTCCAACCGCCCAATTGATAAGCTCCCTGCTTTTTGCCTTATGCTTTTATTTTACACAAACTAAATTTTAATGTAACGGCCTTTGGTTTGAAATTTTCTGTCATAGTTAAAAAAGTAAGGCATTTAATGTTAATTGGCTCCCCGCTGATAGTCATTATCTCTAATTCACAGGGAGGTTATTAGGTTTTAGCCTCGCACGGAGGTTTTCTCTTTACAGTATGGTGTGACAACTGCTTTTTTGGAGGCGCAACACATTCTCCATGCCTAAGAGTACATACAATTTTGACCCTAACTAAATTTAAAGAGCCTGCGATTTATATCTAATAGATATTTACCATTTTTTTAGACCGTTTACCGATATCTTCCAACTTATATTTTACATGCAACGGCTTAGACGTTCTCGCGGAAGCAATACCACTGATGCAAACCTAAACCTAGATTCAAGGCACCAGTAGTATTAGACTAATCCTGAATTATAAGGATTGTACTCCTTCTAGAACCCTTTACCTTTCCACTTTGTTTAACCCATTTCTATATAACGCCCTTTTCATCAATTTACATGATTGGTGGTTGATTTTTGAGGCTATTTGCCCGTCATATTCCATTCATTTCTCCTTTTTAAATGAGGGGGTTTAAAATTCTGTATTTTCTTAAGCTCGTTTGCCTTTCATACTAATCACAACTCGCTTTGCACAAAAACTAGCTTTTGTGCCTAAGTTTCACTGTCGCAACATGTGGCTGAAGTTGGGCCACCGGATGAAAATGGTGACTCTAGGTATGGACGCTTTTCTTATACGAACGTGAAGTCTAAGATGGATCTCTCCTCATGTTCGAGCGTGTAAAAAAAAGACAAACAAATTAAAAAGATGTAACGTTTATTAGCAGTAAGAAGCTGGATAAGGCTTATGATGCAGGAGCTTTCTATTTGATCGTAAACTATAAATCTGCTTCGCTTACAGCCAAATGCAAGAATTGTGGGTGTAACATCATGTTTTTCCAAGCATTACGATGACAGATTTCCGAAAAAGTGGACCTAGTATTCCAAGCTGTTGACAGGGATTTATTTCGAGATACTAAGAAGATTGAATTACCGTGGTTTGTAAGACCAGGTACCTATATCCGCTCCTGAGACATAGATATAATTATAGGAGCGGACAAGACCATTCTTCCATCGGGCACATTTCTGAGATTTTATTTTTTCCAGGTTTTACCGCGGTCCGGCTCCCAGCAAATGCGGCGTGGTTCATGTATTGGCTTTCGCCAATATATGAGGTACAAAGGCCTTCTTCTGTCGTTAATCTTTAGCAATCTGCTTTCAGGAGATTATATTGTTTTCTTTCGTGTTACCCATACTCCAGAGTTTCAAATATTTAGATAGAATCCCTACAAAATGGGGTCTAAGTTGAGAAAGCAATTTACATTGGAAGGAATGTCTGCGTGCTTCCTTTCCTTCCAAATATTATCCGGCTTTGTGTAGCGGTGCAGCGCCCATTGTCACCCTACTTCAATTTGGCTGAGCCACAGCTACTTGTATCATATTTGCTTTGGCCATTTCTCTTCATAAGGAACTTAGATGGTTGACAGGGTCACTGAGAGTAATATACGGTGAATTTAATCATCTATGTCCTATAGCTATTTAGTGTCCTGGTATTAATATGTTCTTGTGAGATCCTAATGCATAACCAGACTTTCGATGGTAGGAAATCGATGACGTCCATGAAAGCGTTCTCATCCTATTTACCTCTTTTACTCCGTCTCTGCTGCTCAACAGGCTATCGTAATGGTAAATATGTAGAAAGACAACTGGTTGCATTCAAAGTAAGTAATCATATCTCTTTTAGTCGAGGTGCTTAGGTTAGTGATGATGCATTTGTGTTCTGCTCAGTGATCTATATTGCCCCCGGCATGGCTTCTAATTGTTGAACGTGAGGCCTTTTTGCATACCTAATGCTTTGCTTTTGTTGGGTTGACTGTCTCAGTGCCCTCATATAGAAAAGTTATGCCTACTTGCTTTATAAGTGCAGTTTGTGCAAATTAAACTGACATTAATTTCACCAGGCGGCTGATTAGGCCAAAGTTCTTTTCGTTTTGGCGCAAGAATTTTTAATTTTTAGACCTGTATTACTGTCTTCATTCCGTGAGAAGACAAATTATACTGATAGAAAGCATATCAAAGGAATTTAGGATAAGGATAGCCAGTATTCGCTTCACGCTATTTAGGTAAACAGGACAACCTTTAAGACCCTGCGTAGTTGTGGAATATTTGAGAGTGCTTTCTGCACAACCCTCAATTAACAGTTTTCTTTGAGCGGGGGCTCCAATTCTCTTATATTGGGCATATACAGTCTCTGCTCTTAAGGATATCTCGTAATTAATGATTATACACGGATTTGTATTAGCCTGGTCCTTTTCAAGGTTTCGTTAAAATGTGCTTGTCTACTTAAGTTTGAAAGAGATCATTTCCCGCTTAGGGGAATTACGCCTAAATCTTTAATTTATAGGTTCGCCATGCTGATAAAGAATTTGATTAACCTTAGGTCAGCTTATTTCATGCCCATCAATGATTACCTGTCCTAGTTCCAGTGTGGTCTACGTTTGTTCTATTAAACGTCAAATGCTCTGCTCAAGCTGGGAAGTTTTATCTGTTTGTCTTTCCATCTATGTCCGATTTTCGCCGTTTTTTTCCGATTTATAGAAGGCCAAAGACACTAGGTGAGATAAGGTATCAAGGAAACCACCCATTCAATTAAAAAAGCTTTTTGCCGGTGTTTTTCAATTTAATTGAAGCCCATGATACCACGTTTGATACAGTATTAAAGAGACCGCCTAGTCAATCCTAGTGTGAGAGGGTGTCACATTCTGTATTCTTTTGAGTTCTTATTGTTTGCGTGCAGAAGTGTCTTGATAGAGGTTAAAAGAAACGCGATCTCTACTCTTTTGCGGGCGAGCCATAACCAGTATAAAATCACCCAATGGCTCAACCTCAGCTGTATGAAAGTCAGAGAATGTTGAAGACGCTAAAGAATTCGGAAGACCTCAAAGATTGAACTTCTTCACGCAGAACTAAAGTTGTCAACAGTTTAGCTGCCAGATAGACCTTCGAAAGTGCTTCGTGAAAGAGGAGGACCGCAAGACTTTGAGGTGCGTAAAAAGGCCTCAGCTGACAGAAGTAATGCATGAACGTCGGGTGGCCTATCATCACCATCTAAATTACTAAGAAAGCCATGGCAATCAACTTCTTTTTTTCAAATAAAAAACCGTCATGGTCGATCAACAGCCGGAACAATCACGTTGTAAGCTTTAGCCAGTTCGTCTCCGAGGTCTGCTGCCGTGTCCATGAGCAAGCTCCCGGATCCCTTGATAATGCTCGGGGTCCTGGCTTCAATTAGCAAGAAGATGCCACCAGTATTACTAGGGGCTGGTTACAAGGTATCCGCGGCTGATTAGAAGGAGAAAGATCACTAAGCAGGAGGAGTAAATGTTTTAGCAGAACGGTTTCCTGGCCCAATAGGCAAAGACCGTGGAAAAATGGTTGGGGTTGAACTTGAACCTAGGGTCAAAGGACTTTTGTTAACGGAGGTCTCCAGGCAGCCACAATCCCCTCTCTTCGAGCGTCTGGACGTATGTCGATGAGAAAGCATGCAAGGTCTACCACAGCAAGGGTGATGAACTTAATTGCTCCGTCAACGTATCGTTAACATAAGAAGAAGGTCTTCGTCCGCAACGTGTGTGTTGCCTTGAGGTCTGGAGGGCGAGCTTGCTGCATTAGGCGGCCACATTGATTAATAATATAATTTAAATATAATTATAGGTCAAAAAATAAAACTGTGTCTAACTGCATCAAAACTATCATTATGTCCTTTGTTAAGAGCATCGAAAGGAGTTAACAGTAGTTTTGAAATACCTGGTATTAATTTTAAACAACTATGAAGACTATTGCACGCTATAAATATACTCTAAATAGGCGTGACTGTAACTTTATTAGGATATAATCTTTATTTATTTTTGCCTTATAGGTACAGTGGTATTTCATCTATTATTTCACTAACTAACTGATTATTTTAAGGCCTGTTTCTAATAATACGTATAAGCTATAGTAAGTTTTGAAACGTTTATTCTTCTTAGGGCTATTGCAGTTTTTTATGTAATAATCTCTTAATTTGTTTATTATCGTTAAGAAGCAGTCGTCAGCTAGCCTCCTAAATTTAAAAAAGTAAATATCGTTAAGAATCTGCTTGTCGTGTAGTACTTAAAGTATTCGCTGATACCTCTGGAATATTAGTTTTCATTAAATATTTGATAATCAGACTAATAACAAGATTTTGTCCTTCCCTTAAAGGAATTTGCAATGTTAATTTTTATTCCATCATTCATAGGTGCGTCACTATTATTTATATTCTTAAGTTCCTCCATCATTTCATCCCTCTTTATCGGGGTCACTTTCTCTTCGTTTCTGAGGTGTAATTTTCTGTGTGCTGGCGATTGTTATCCTAGTCCTTGATAAACTCTTCAACTCCTTCTAATAGCTTTTCCCTCGCCAGGTTTTTTTACTTTTTCCTCTTTCATTATTACCCTTTGTTATTATTCATTTACAATTGTATCTCTTGTGTTATATATTTTAGCGATTTTCTAATTTTAAAAATTTTTTCATTAGAGTCTTATCTTTCTTATCTAGAATAGAGAACATGGGAGACTAGCGTTAAGGATGTCTACCTCATGTGGCACGCCTGTATATTTTGGGGCACGCAGAAAATACGGCGGTTTTAAGGTATGGAAGAAAAAAATCATTATAATACTAAAGGTTTTACCTAGAGTGAAATAGTTTTCTTATTTTGAGCTAAATCGAAATAATGTGATAAAACAATCAGTATAATTTTCATATCATGAATCCAGAAATCACATTGAATCTGCTCAATCAGGTAAAATATTTCATTTATCGCCACATAATGTTTTTTTACGTTTTTTACTTGTTAGGCTATAGTGGCCATGTTGTTAAAGCGACCTCTGGCAAACTTACTGTAAACTGTTCAGTAGTACTTGTCAAGTAAGGATGGAAGGTTATAGCATTGAACAGCTTGTACAAATCATCAAATGTTATTATCAAAATTAGTACTCCGTTCGACGAACGTTTCGCGCATTACGTGATTTCTATCCTCGACACAGCGACGAGGCCCATTTTTGGATGAATCGATTTGGGAACAAGAAAAATTTTCGGATTTGGGACGAAAATAATCCACATGAGATACACCAGCACCAATTGCATCCCAACAAAGTCACTGTTTGTTGAGGATTTTCCTCTAACGGAATTATTGGTCCGTATTTTGGGGAGAACGAAGATGGGATTGCCATAACCGTGAACGGCGAGAGCTAAAGATCGATGATAAGCAGCTTCTTGTGGCCTTAACTGGATTAATGCCTGATATGGATACTGACGACATGTGGTACCAACAGGACGGCGCTAAGTGCCACACTGCGAACGCCACGATGGTAATTTTACACCAGCGATTTCAGGGCAGGGTCATCTCGTGCTCCAGCGACGTCAACGCCATTAGACTACTTTCTTTAGGGCTATTTTAAATAGCAGTTCTATGCAAATAATGCGCAAACAGTTGATGACCTCTAAGTCAACATAACGAAAACCATCCAGCAAATTCAGCCAAATTTATGCAACAAAGTCATCGAAAATTGGCCATCCCGAATACGTTCCACCAAGCGAGGCCACGGCGGACATTTAAACGAGCTCATATTCCAAACTTAATGCCATAAAATGTACTTTCAAATTTAAAATAAATTGAGTGCATATATCACACATAACTTGTTGATTTACATTCAAAAATCGAGTGATCTTATTGAAAGACCCTTTACTTACCCCTTTTAATTTCCATTATTTAATGTGCTCTAATAAATTTTGTAACATGTAATTAATAAATTGTCTTAGGTAATTAAGATGGAAATTTCGACTGACAGAAAGGCATGAAAAATATAATAACAATAAAGCTTGTTGCTTTGGGGCAAATTTCAGATTATGTGTGGCCTTTGCATTAATATATCCCCGCCGTAGTGTTATAATGAATTTTAATAATCCGATTTCTGAAGACGCAGCCGAGCTTTGCGTGCAGGAAAAATCAGGGGCCAGCCTTATGGGGAATGCGTGTCAGAGCTGCCTAATTCACACAAAAAGGGAAAATGATTGTAATATATTCGATCCATTTCCCTGATATTTGGGGTAAGAAAATAACCCATAAAAGATTAGAGTGAATCACCTCCTAATTTTCAGTCAATGTCTGGCCTCGAATGATTTATTAAATAGTAAATATTAAATGCTCGCTTGAAAATAGTGAAATGGTCGAAAGGTTTAACAAGGTCAACAGACGTAAGTCACGCTTTCTTAATTATTCTGACTAGATCTTACGACCTGCAAAACATTCAATATTTCACATATAAACTGAAGGATGATTTAAAACAATATAAGGGTTTGAAATTATAATAGAATTGGCCGAAATGTTACGATGTAATTGCCAAAAACTCATTGAAATGTAAAATGTTTACTATCTGCCTGACTGACCTACGGACCAACATTTGAATCAAATTTTAGTGGGATGGGAAAGAAAGGAGAGAGAGTAGTGGAGAGAAATAAAAGAGGAAGAGAGATATAGTGGAGGGGAAGGAAATAGAGAGGGCTAGCGATCAAGTGGTGTAGGGAGAGGAGTAAAGAGAGGGAGAGGGAGGAAGAGATTTTGGAGAGAGAGAAAGGGAAGGAGGGAAAATTAGTAAGGGAATAAAGAGAGGGGCAGATAGGGAAAGGGCGGAGAGAAAGGAGAGAGTTAGAAATAGAGTCGGATTAAAAAAAGAAAGGAGAAGAGAAGGGAGAGGAGTGAGAGAATTAGAGGTTGCGGGAGGGAAGATAGAGAAGAGTAGAGAGAGTTGAAAATAGAGGGAATAAAGCGAGGGTGTGAGGCTGGGAGAGAGATAGAAGAACGGAAAAGAAGGTAATAGAAAGCGAGAGAGTAGGGAGAGATAGGATGCCGGATTGAGAGAAAGAGAGAGAGAGAGAGTGGAAAGGAAAGAAATGGCAGAGAGGGGGAGAAAATTTATGAGAAAGTAGGGATTCGAGAGAGAGTGGTGATGGAGGGAGAGAAATAATGGGAGACACAGTGGGGAGACAGATAAGGGACGGGGTTTAAAGGGAGAGATCGAGAAGGGTATATTTATCGGGACAGAATGATGGAGGCAAAGAAGGGAGAGAGGGGACAGGGAAAATCGGCCAAAAGTTTTACCTTTTCCTTTGCGGATTTTATCCCAGTGGTGAAATCAACTTTTCTTTTTTCGCTTGACAAGTTTGCGAAATCTTGAGGAAATCTTGGGATTCTAATGATTCCATCTACGGGACTAGTATCCTCCCCCCCTCCATTTTTTTTATTATTTATATCCAATGAGACCAACCACAAGGCTTTAAATTAAATAGTATATCCGTGATGAAATTGTTTAATTTAATTTAATTCAAAAGAACGTAAGAATAGGGATCAATATCCCGTAGACTTTAGCCCCAAAACTCAGAGAAGGAAAAGAATAATCAATATTTCATTTATCAGCTTAAATTAAAATACATTAAAATTTATCTATTAATCTTAGCACCTTCACTCTTATATCACTAAAAAGATACACGACCATGTATTTTCTATTCCAAACCAATTATGGTTAGGCCATATACGAATCCCACAAATGATGAAAATTGATAAATCAATGATAGATGAATGAATTTCGTAATTTAAGATCTACTATGTAAATTAATTCTAGTATATGGATCCATTTCTGATCTTTTCCAAAGAAATCAAACTCCCATACCCAAAATGATCTCAAGAATAGAATCGCTTAGGGTGAAATTTCGCCGCTATTTTCTCTTAAACCTGCTTAAGTCGACCGCTTTTAAATTAAACCCACAAATATCAAATTTATGAAAAGTTGAGGTATGAAATGGAAAAAAATAGGAAGGTTGCCATATATTATTTGAAAGGAAATTTAATACCGAATATAATCGTATAATGCCAATACCCCTCCCTACCACCACTACCACTGCTTCTGCCCACCACCCCCACAACCAGTTACCACGGCCCACCAACAACTTTGACTCCTGCCCACCACCACCATTTACTTCTGCCCACCACTGCCAGTGACCCTTGCTCACCACCAGTACCAACGTATATGCTCACCATCAGAACCCTTACCCACCTACCATCACCACCCTAAACCGCCACTACCACTACCCACCAACTTCTTCTCCTTTACTCTACATAAATGTAATCATTGCCTCCTCTTCTTCATCTTCTCGCCCTTCGCGTTTGACTAGCCAATTTATTATATTGAGAATTCATTTGATTCGCAACAATGGCTGTAACAAAAGAAAAGTGAGGAATTTTTCTACGTAAAGGCTTTAATATGGGATGGGAGGGGGAGATTTGCCTATCATTGGGGAGGATATGAGGGTTCTGACACTCATTCGATCAGGATCATTTAACTAAGCAGATTTTGTGGTATCAACTTATTTCTATTATCATCAAAGCCGGCAACTTCTCTCTCCCCCCCCCCCAGGAAAATTATGAACATCACATGAAAAAAGATGCCATTATTTTGATCGATATTTTTGAAGGTTGAGACCAGAAAGATTGATTTTTATATAATTTTGATTATGTTTCTACATCCAAGTGAGCTCATAATGTTATCCCTTTTAGGCTGAAACCACAAAGGGCACGATCTCCATAACAACATTTGGCAGATTATTTAGGCCATGTGTCTATCTATTTTTTTCTCTTTATTTATATTCTTGTGCGTTACCAAAATGGCTGTGTGGGCCAATTTGGACTTTCATTTCTCTCTAGACTACAAATAAGTAATGATTGGCATGTACCCTTCTCCCCAAGGGATCCATGGGCATCTTTTTAGGTCCCTTCAGATGCTTGTCTGAGAGCTGTTTCGGTATTGTTTCAAAAATTTAGAATTTTTTGATAAATGAACAGTCAGATACATAGAAAAACAGAAATTCTCTCTTGTACTTGTGCAAGGCGACTTCTAACTCCCTTTTCTCCTTGTCACAAATCAATAACAATTTTAAAATATATATTGAACTAGGTAAATACTGCACATTCTCTACATTAAGGGGCTGAAAATTGGAGGTGTGCAAATAAGTTACATTCTTACCAATGGTAATGAAGGATTAGATGCATTTGTGATGAATTAGAAAACCAGTAACTAGGGGAGAGTAGGACAAAACTTAAACGTAAAGTGTATATCATGGTGTTGAAAACGTTGATGAATTACTTGATTACATCTCGAATATACCTTAGAGGACGCGGCTTGTGAACTTCCAAATTTCTTGAATATCTCAAGGCAAAGAAAAGATTCAAGAAAGTAAGTCTCCCAAAGGCGAACTCCCCCAATTTTCCTTAAACATTAGTTTTTTTAATTCTCAGTTATTCATTTTGAAGTATTTGGTGTGTGAAGCCTAAGCTTTTGAGTGTATAAGGAATTTGCCTTTTAGTTTGGTTTGGTAAAAAAATCATATAGTTTAATTTAATTCCATCCTGTGTTATATTGCTGCTGAAAGACTTAGTCTAAAGTTTAAAATCTTTCTTATTCTGAATTTAAATGACTTTATTGATAATGCTAACACATATTATAATATGCAACCAAGCAACTAAGATTAGCGGCTACATTGAGCAATTCATTTCTCTATATTAATTCATTTGATATCTAGATTGATTAGAAATGCTTAGAACTAAAATTATGTAATAGATAGTAAATAAAGAGATATTTAATTGAGGATTCCATGTCTTCGAGAATAAGAAAGAGAGAGAGAGAGAGAAAGCGAGAGAGGGAGAAAGAGAGAGAGGGAGAGAATGAGAGAGAGAGAGGCTGACTGGCAGAGACAGGAGAGGAAAAGAATAAATAAAAAAAACAAAGCGGAAAATTTTATGCCGAATTGGCTCTCGGCGGTAGCCACTTTATAGTAAAAATGAAGTCTCTCTATCTGTGCATGTGTCTATCCATTTATAGGAATCAGAAAATCCCATTCTAACCCTCCCCCTCTCCTCCTCTCTTCCACCCATCTCTATCCCTCCTACTCCACCCACACTTATCTCTTGTCTCCCCTCTCTCCCCCCTCTACCCTCAATCTTCCCCTCTATCTCTTCCCTCTCTCTCTTGCTTGCCTCCCCTCCCGCCAGAATATGCTCCTCTCACTCTCTCACCCATTTCTCCCCCTAATTCTCCCTTCCCACTCTCCCTTTTCTCCTCCCTCTCATTCCCCATCTTTTCCTCATTCTCCTTCTCTCTCTCTTCCTATCTCTCCCCTCTCCCTCCCTACAAAATAACATCCAAATCAAGAGAAAGATGCAAAAGATCCGGTTCTTAAAGTATAAAGTGAGATAAACAAATATTTTTGCTCCTCTTCTAGAAAACTGAAAATTCCTAATTTTACATTTCAATTAGCTATAACTCGGAAATTAAACTAAATTCTTAAAAGATAATATGTAACAAAATTAAAGATCTATGAACCAAAAATGCAATGCAGAATACCAGAGGTGGCTATCTCAAAAGGTTCTCGACTTATACTCGTATGTCCTAGAATGTTGATGGCTAAATTTCCAGATTTCTGGGCCAAGGAATTACATATAGGGGTACAAAGAATAGAATGAAACTTATATAAAATAATCCGAGGAATATAGGGTGGATCTTTTCTTATTTGACTATGGATGTTTCACTTGAATTTACAAGAAAACTACAATTTTATTCATTGGTATTTAGCTTTACAATTTAATTATGAAAAACAATAAAATATTTCTAACTATAATGAATATTCAGTAAATGTTCTATGCCTTTCATATTCCTGTCTTGCCAAGCGCCAAGATAAACTAAAATATTTCATTTTTGCTTTTACGGGCAAAACCCAAAATATTGTTTATAATGAAGTTTAGCATGGGACTAACAAATTAAAATTATTTATAGACAGAAATAATAGAGATCAAAGAAAGATCAGAAAATTATATGCATCCATAATGATATTAGTAAGAAGGAAATATATCTATCTTTTACATTAAATTTGAGTCATTTCGTATTTGTTGGTCACATGAAAGTTAGATATTCAGTATAATCTAAGTGAATAACTTTCAATATTCCTAGTATAATTTTTCAATCCAGACAACTAGACGAAATAATCAATCTGAGACAAGCGTAGCTCCTGAATAGCATAATAGCAGTGATATATAAGGAAAACCCGAATTTGATAGACCCTTGACAAAGAAAGAAGGCTTCTTGATGGGGAAGAACCTTCTTGTTACACAATGCATGAGGCAAAGACTTGGAAGCAAGAAGAATTATAATATGCGAGGAAATAATTTTGAAGGAAAACATCTATTTAAACCAAACCAAAATAGAGATAACAAAACTAAAAATATATTTAGCAAGGTGGAATACCTAAGATTGTAGGGGAGTGTAGGAAATAAACGAAATAAAATGCTGGTCGCACGCGCGCTTGTGTGATTTAATTTAAGCTATAAAGATTGCATAGAAACTAAATAATTTGGAAATTACCTTGAACCTGATTAAAGCTATGTTTGTAAAGAATTAGATTGCACAAAGATGAATACTGAGTCTACATGTCAAGGGGCCCAATGATCGATAGAGGTATTAACTTCACGTAATTAGGATTTCTTTCTATGGCCATCGCTAATGATTCAATTGTTACCTGCGGCGAAGCGCCAGGTCAAAGCGTCGCTTTTTTTCAAAAGGAATAAAGTTCAATTGTCCTTATTTAGAGCCGGGAAATGACATATATGACCATGGGATATATTGTTAATAACCGTGGAGATTTCAAATCTGCCATCAGATTTGGCACTGGGTTGCAGCATCTAGTAACAGAAGCCTCATATAGCCATTCCAATTCACCTATAAATGATTTGCACTAAGGTAAGCCATAAAAGCAATAACAATTTGTCGTGGTATGACATTACATTATATCACTACCATATTATATCTATCAGAGAAAGACCAATAACTTGAAAGCGAACCGACAAAAGGGACGGAAAGCCACGAGTTCAGACGGGCTAAGTAGCGAGAGAGTGCAACGAGGTCAGGTAAATTATGGGCAATAGAAAAGCTCAAGGTTATTTACACAAAAATTTACACAAAAATAATGAAAGAATTGATGGGTAAAATTACCAGAGAGAATTAACGGGCAAAATCACATGAGTAAATGAAAGGGGGAATTGTCGTTATAAATCAGGCTATGAAGTTAGAACTTAAGGTATTCCCGGAGGAATCTATTCCTCTGGGAATAACACTTTACCACTTTAGGCCTAGCTGGGCCTTCTGCTGCACATGGTAGTTCCTTTCTGCTAAAGATCTTCCACGTGGGGATTCCCTCACACAATTGGAGAGACATCCCCTCTAGTTCATTTTGAGTTTACCGAATGTGTTTTTATCCGTTCTTGTTCGTAATAGGGCTTTTTTACATCTACTTAATGGAAATGTTGGAAGGAGCAGTCGAAGGTAGAAAAGGGAAACTACAGATATATCGAAATTAGTGTATATATATTTGGATTCTATTAGGCAAAAGTCAATGAAAACCTGAAAAAGAATTACGCGAACCTTTCTATAACAATCCTCTATGATGGCCATCTAACCTGCTTCAAGTGGCTTCGAGAAGAAAGCCTTTTTATTATTTATAACTTGTTTACGTGCGGTTTTATGATCTTATAGTATGTAAGCCTGGAGTGAAAGTTTCGCAGTATGAGTCCAAATATAATGCGAACAAAGGCAAAAGGGTTGAATTCATACAAAAACTATTCCTAGGCCTTTGTAATCATTGTCTTTGTAGTGAATACGGAAGCCAATCATTTCTATAGCTACTCTCTAGAATAAGATTTTCAGTGGAACTACGTCTTTTTGCCCATAGTTTGGTGAAGGCGAAGCGGCTATTTTCTATGGCTTCATCCTGGTATGAAAAGGTCTCAGAGAGAAGGTAGGATATCCACAAGTGAGGATATATGAGAGATCGTGTGTGGTAGTAACAAAATATAAGCACGCTACAGGTAGCTGCAATGCAGGTCTTGTTGCATGTAGTGGCGTAGATGATATATACAGCACTATAGATACGGGATGCATAACACCAACAGACAAATTAGAATGGGGAAGTGTGATGGAAGCTGTCTCTTTCACTTCCGTATGACAGAACACAAAATTATAGCACCTAATCATATATGTGAAATGGATTTGTTTTCTTGAGCAAAATATAGACATTAAGAACTTTGATACAGTATTAAGAAACGCACATTCAATTATCGTAGATTTTCTTTGCATTAAAAAATCGAAAAACTACTATATTTCTTAAAAATTCGCAATTACATTTCGAATAATATAAATTACTGCAAAATTCGTATGGTGCGCGAGTTTTAGAAATATAAAGCTTATTCATTTCATCTTTAGAGAATATTAGTAAAGAATATTATGAAATAAGTAAATATAAGCGAAAATGATATCCTTACAAATAAAAGAGATAGCAAAAGAGAAGAAAAAGAGGATGAATAATGTCATAAAATTGCGAAACAAAACGTTTACAACCAAAGAAGTTAGGTAAACGGTGGATAAATTTAAAAATGACTTGCCCCATTTCTATACTGATATTTTTTATCTCTTTCTATTTCAAAACTAACTGTTTTACAACAAAGATTGAAAAATTCTATAACACAAACGATTCGAAAAAAGGAAATTGAAGAAAAGAAAGAATTTCAGTTAAGGTGCGTCTGATCAAACCTAATCCATTAGCTTACTGAGAGAAAAGCGTTAAAATACTGTTCTGAAAATATTAGCTTCCACATAAAAGTATGAGATTTATATTTTCGCTACCAAAAAATGAAAAATAGTCATCAATAAAAAAAATCCCCAAACTTCAAAAAATTCCAAGGGATTTAATCTGATGAAAATAAAAGGAAAACTTGTCAAAAAGTCATTTTTGTTTCAAGAGATCTGTTTTAATTTTTCCTCTCAAAAGAATTTAGGAAATTAAAGAAAACTCTTATTTTTTCCGAAAAGAAAGATTACCTTACTCTTTACTTTGGAAATGGATAATATCTTTCATCTTCTTGATACTTTAGCAATTGTTCACATGAAACCCTCATCATATTAAAACACAACTTAACTTGTATCTCCCCAATGTGAAGAAGTAAAGATTTATGCTATCGAGAAGTATCTTACCCTTCTTTTTTCCTGTCTTCTATGACTTTCATTTTTTTATAATATCACACAATAAAGCGGAAAATCATTAGAGCATAGCTCAGCGTCATGAATGAAATACGGAAACAATTTAAATATAAAGCGAATTCTAGTAAGATTTAGGGAAGTAACTTCGAACAAAGCAGTAGATGGTATATAAATTATACTTAGATGTGCCATATATTTTTAGCATAATGAAGAAATTTCGTGGCTTTAACGTACTCATCGTTAATAAAAATCTGTCTGTAATTGATTTTCTGTGTGAAAGAAAATAAAGAGTAATTATTTGTAAGTTTGAGAGCTGTGAGGACTTATGTAGTTCCATCTCACGGGTGGCTTTTGTGAGAGTATCGCAGATTCGACAGGACCCTCTGTATAAAATAGACTGTTAGTCATTTTCTTCCAAACTTCCCCAAGGTCGGAAGAGCCAAATTGATCTCAATTTGGAAGGTCCTTGGGCTTCTTGTAAATTTTATATGTACATATGCTCATATTTACCAGTCATCAGAAAAGGAGATATTTTTTTTAAATGAAAGAAGCTATTTTGGTTAGGTAGATATAAACCTAAATTTAACTAGGGGTTGATTTTGACTATGATCTTATCAAGCTAGTTTTTAGGATGCCATTAGGTATTAGATTAAGAATAATTTAGTTTCTCCTGTTTCTGAGGCATGGGAGAAAGTTTCACTCAACATGAGATTAGGAGCATTTTCTAAAGTTCCTATTAGGGTGATTACTAAGGTCATGAACAAAACTGTTATATATTTAGAAAGTAGAATTTAGTGGGATTTTGGCATAATCTAACCATCCCATTTGAAGTCGTTGCAATTTATACGCAACCAAGAACTTCAATTTTCTCCAATGTATTTTATTTTATAGGTTATAATTATTCAAATAGAAAAAAAGTCTACAAACTTTGGTCCTAAAAAATGTTGCATCCAATCCAGGGCAGGGAAATATACGGAGGTTTCAATCTTTTGGGGAAGAATCATATCAAAGTGGTTTAGTAAATGTTGTCACGTTACTGGTCTTGTAGTAATGAGAAGTGTTTAAGACGAAAAGTATTTAGAATATAGGCCATAGGTTGTTAAGTAAAAGTATATATAACAAAGATAAAAAATAAATTTATAATAAGGTTAATAATATATGAATCTCTTGTTCACTGTAACTTAAAGTATTCTGTGCATTTTTCGTCTGCATATGGGAGCTATAATAAAATGAGAGTATAATTTTGTCAATGTGCTATGGGAGGACCCAATAAGTCTTAGAGCAGATCTCAATAGAAGGTACCGTAGGGTACAAGGATAATTATGGAAAAGCTCAAGAGGTGTTACGGTAAGGTTCAAGGAGTATTATGTAAAGCACACGGGAGTTACGTTAAGTTTCAAGCAGTATTATGGAAATGCTGGAGGGGTGTTACGTTAGAATTCATTTCCATGAATATATGTACAAGTGTCTCAGTGCCTTTTACCGAATTAGAGCAGGACACCATGACACTTCTTCCGCTAATGTTTACACTCTTTATGATGCAATTGACATACAATAATTCCCTTGCTCTGAAACGAACGAACCTTCTGCCTTTGGATCCGAACAAATGTGACTCATACATAGTATCTCTTAAGTGAACTTGGTTACATTGGTCATCCGTCCATTTAAGTTGCTCACTGGTGAAAGGTAGGTAAGCATTATTTATCATCGGACCAAGTAATGGCTTGGTCGGAGGTGTGAGAGCGTTAAGGATGTCTCCCTCTAACCGAAGTAACAAAGAGTGACTTGCGATATTGATGGAAAAAATTCCACTTATTTCTTGTGAATTTGATGAAGCCGTCCTGAAACGGCTCCTTGTCACAATTTAAGTAATTGCTCGAACTTCCCTATTTGGTATCATACTTAGCATAGCTTGATAGGAAATCTAGAGGAAAGGAGTGGGTCTTTAACTCAAGCTAGAAGCCAAAAGTAGTGAAATGTGCGTATTATTATTATTTTTTGTTCTCGCGGCAAATATAGGGAACTCACTATCCTCTTTAAAGCAAATACGATAAGCGGAAGCATGAATAGAGGTGCAAAGCTGAAATGCAAGGTTCTCTTCGCACATACTCATACATTAAGTCAGTAAAGATGAGAACAGTTGGGTATGTGCTGCGCCATTATCATATATTTGTAGAATAAAAAGTGATTTTTATGTAATTAGGATCCAGTGCAGATCATAAATCAGAAAATATCAACGAGAGAACCGTTGCAAAGCGAAGAGAATAATTGATGCGATGTTCTGACTAGTTTGAGAGGTCGAAGAGTACAAGCTTATGATGGACTAAGAAAGAAACTGCTGTAGTCAAGGAGGGAGGTGTTGAAGGTGGGAAAGACAATCTCAAAGATGGTTTAGATAAAGCTCCCGATGTATTTTCCATGGGAACTCCCGGAACATTTAAATAAGTATATAATCGAAGTCCTAGGACACTTTGGTACCGGCTACTTTAATGTAAGAGAGATATTATATTTATTTTTTTAACCAAGAAGATTGACATTTCAACAATTTGCAATAGAATAGGGTCATAATTCCAACTTATAGAGCAGTAAAAGCAGCATACAAACATCAATTTCCCAATATATGCTACTTGCAGTGACTTATGTACAACCATTTTATTAAAATTAAATCAAAATACAATACATATCCCAAACATGCAATGGAAACGTGTTCATATGAAAAATTTGAAGACCATTAAGAAAAACTTAAGCGAAGCAACTTTAGATGACCTAGACGAAGACCTACACACTATACGAGAAACAATAAAAGAGGCTATGTCTTGGTGGAAATGTTCCCACATCTAGCAGCATTAAATAATCATTGCAAAGATAGGAATAAAACTGAAAGTAATCATGGAGAAGTCAACAACATCAAAGTGTATTACAGAAACCAAATGTCGATGGCCTATTAAATAGATGAAAAAACATCAAGGAGATTAATAACCGTAAGATAAAGGTTAAAAATCAAATGGATAAAATTCAACTCATCATTTATTATAAAACAACAAAAACCAGCAATCTCCCAATGAAAAAAAACAGCTGACTAAACTCCTTGAATCTCAAGTCAACCAACATAGTTTACGAGATCATCTTCCCCGATAAAGACTGCAAGCTTTATAATAACACAAAATATATTGGCTGTCAACTACTACACTTTCGAGATATTTAACTATGCATCTACAAAGTGGAAGACTGAAAGATCCTATGGAGAGAGAGTACTAATAATATTAACCAAACGAGAGATATGTTTGTTGATAACACCGTTATTAAAAGAAAAGAGGTTAATAAAGCTAGGCTGAACATCTTAAATGCAATATTAATAAACGAAGATAAGGCGGCCATCAACAATCAAGCGACAAGTTAGAATCACACATTAAAATTATTTTAAAATTCGACTCACTGGACTGGACCATTTCCACTAACGTTATGCTCAATCTAGGCGGAATAAATACCTCTTAAAAATCGTTTTGTTTCATTCAATCAGATCCTTACCCTCCCTCATTACATCAGTAAAGGAGGCAAGAACATATTAAAACGCTCACAAGATTATCGAATAAGATTGAAAGCTCAGCAATTTAGTTTGGCTTTTACCAAACACATTAATTTAAAAGAGATAAATACAGAACAAGTGATCCACCATCTACAAGATGAAATAAAAAAGATAGATAGAAGAAGAGAAAGTTGCCAAATGAAATTAATTAAAGCGAAATACACAATGATCTTAAAAAAATTTGCACATACATATATATATATATATATATATATATATATATATATATATATATATATATATATATATATACATATATATATGCGTGTGTATGTGTAAGAGTGTGTGAATGGATCCTACTTCTATTGAGTCGTAGGATGTATTTGTCTAACTTTTGTAACAGTAACTCACTTTCTCCTTTGGTACAATTATGTAGTTTACAGCTTTAGTCATATAAAATCAATCAAAATTCTCCCTTTTAGGTACATGTCCAGATAAGTTATAAATTATATCAACACTTTAATTTCAATAAAAAAATATGATACTTTTATAAATAAGTTACCAATCAATGCACTACTTATATTGAATAAAGTCTGTATGAAGGTTGTGATTAAGGCCTGACGGGAAAACCTAGGGAAAAGCAGTGGATAATTTTACGATTGAGAAACCAAAAATATTTCTTCCAACCTAATTTAAGATTTTAAACCAGGTAGAACAAGAAAATGCCTGTTTGTTTGACTACATCAGACAAAGTTTTGTCACTTTATGTGCCTCAAGGGTGAGAAAACACCTTCTGTTTTAGTCCTATTTGGGGCATCTCAAAGGAAAAGCTTACGCTCTTGCAGTCGCAGCCTTTTCCGGGCGTATCTGTTCCGGATCTATAATCTGAAAATTAAGAAACGTGAAGTATAGTTTTACCTTGAAAGTAAGTGCTGGGCAGTGTCATTCATAGTATTAGGCGAAAATGAAGACAAGTTTGCCTAGAAAAACACTGCTCTGATCAGAGCAAAGTTTTTGTTGATGTAGTTTTTAACGCGTATATTTCGTGTCTGCCTACAACGGCATAAGTCGACAAGATTGCGATCGCGTTATCCTGGAGAACGGGAAAAACATCCTACAAGTACTTGCCATAAATCCTTTTAATTCGATTTAACACCTCTACAAGAGCGATCCTATCGTTAAATTAAGTCAGGAAGAGCGGCGGGTGTTCGTTGAATAACACAGAACGCAGCCATAGATGACGAACTTGAGCGAAAATAAAATCATTCGGTGGCGCTTATAGCGCATGTTTTCATAAGATTTCTTTCTGAGGGATGTCTCACAAACGGCCGACTACTAAAACTAGCCTGCGTGCATAATCACCAGACCTTCAAGTTAAAGTAGTTGTCCGGCCCTACGATGAGAATGTCTCATCCATCGATCTAAACACTTAGAATGGGATGGAAAATTCTGTTATTTCCAGAAATGCCGAATGCCGTGCTTGATCCAAGCAGCACATGGACGGGTTTTTAGTTATCAGAACCTAAGCAATTTCTAGTTAAATAAGAAACCGCTGACTACCATTAAGGTCACCAACCACCTAACAAACAAAATCAGTCTGTGTATGTGGAGATCGCAGGCACAAGTCGAGGTAAACAAATAAACTATTTATCAGGTAGTAATGCGCTTAAACTTATGCATAATTATGACCCCCATGTCCAGCTCATCGTTCAGGTAGGCAAGACTTGACCCCTGGAATTGATTCTCTAGTTCCTCTAGAGGAGGTACCCGTATCTGCTGATAAACCCCAGTGTATACGAAATAACCTCGGCAAGAGTGCTAGGATGCAGGTGTGATTGCCCCCTATCGGAATTAGTTGACGGTGGAATGTACGCAGAAATATCAGTATACCATATATCAACGTGAAACTTCACTGCTACTGCCTGAAAATAAGTATTTATATCAAATACAAGAACTGATACGTCATGCCACGTCTAAATCCCGCATTCTCACTCCAGGCTCCCATTCTCGGGTGGTAGAGTTTCAAAACCCTTATACCTCGAGAAGATCGGGAGGCGGCAGGAGGCCAGGATGATTTCCTACAGAAAATACCTAAAGGAAATCTATGAGGGGACAAGACTCCCCAGCTTATGCCATTTTGCGCGAAGTCGGCGGAAACTCCATCAAAGGAATATGCACTACAAGACAGAAGAGGAGGAGAAGCGGTGGGACTGTTTAAAATAAACACTGTAATGTTATGTATACTACTAGTTAAAAGGTTTCATTATGTATATTTATGTAATTGTGTATCTATTTGTCATGTATTTGTAATATATATATATATATATATATATATATATATATATATATATTTATGTAATTGTGTATCTATTTTTAATATATTTGCAATGTGATATATATATTTATTTGTAATGTATCTATTTATGCAATATCGAGACAACAATCTCCAAATACTTTAGTGTTTACCCATAATACAACCAACTAACCTCCTAAATTGCTATCAATACTTATTTAAGTTTAAATTTCCCCACTTTTTGGCAGTTAACCTCCAACCACTTAACACGCTTCTATTGGAATTGATTTGCTCTAGATTTTGTGTAATTAGTCATTTATTGTGCTCTATTTTTTGTGTGATTATTCAGTGCATTACTACTGCAATTTAAGTCTTTTATAGTTGTCAAATTTGGCGCCTATGTACTAAGGTACATAGGCGCCAAATTTGATAAGCATTATTAAGATTTTTTATTTGTATGTATTGTATAAACTGTATATTTGTAAATGATATTTATGTTTCTCCAAACCTCATATATTTATTTATAACTTTAATTAAGTAAAAGGAGAACTGCCAACTTACCAGCTTTGACTTACTATTTAAACTGCTTACATTATTGCTGATAATAATAACTATAATAATAACCTTAATATATTAATTTTCTATATTTTCTTTGTTTTGCCTTTACCAATACTAGGCTATGCTATATATGAAGGAAAACTCTAGGATTATCAATAATCTTATAAGATTGATTGGCATAATTTGACCTCTGATTTAAGCAATTAATGTAACTTATTATTGTTACTTGATTGTTTGTACACATTTGGGGTTTCTTAAGACTCGCATAGAGTACAGCTTAGCCTATAATTGGCCTGCCGTAACCTCTGTTCATAACGAGGTTCTCATTATTTTCTTTAGTGTTGTGGAGCTTAACTCTGCACGTAATAGTAAGTTGAATAGATGTACGGTTCACGATGCAAAACCCCGGGCGCTGTTGGCCACCGATTTCGCTGAGAGCGATGTCGCCAACAAAGCCCTATCACGAGAGATTTCGCTAATTATGCCGCTCTTTTCCTCTGTTAAATCTTTGGCCGGCGGGTCGGTTGCAGGTAGAGGGATCTTTTTTTAGGTGTACCGCATCTCCGAGTTACCAGGTCCAGGGTTGGGAGCGTAGGAGCCGAAGGTTATTTTGTTTTGCGTTCCGTTCTGGGAACAGCTTTAAGAATCTCCTAAAACGCCCACATGACACTTATGAGGGGTGGGTGTTTCTTCTCGAGCGTAAAGTACGCGGTAGAGGTGTGTTGTAGTTTCGCCTCAAGCAAAACATTCCTAGAAGTAGGGAGGGGAGAATCCTGGGTTTAACTTTTTGGACCACCAGCTATACTTAGGGATCTCGTGTAGTGTGTATAAACCAAAGAAGGGTTCCAAATGGGGGTAGAAGCCACTGTGGTCGTATGCCTGGCAGAACTTAGGGCAAAGATTGCCTTTTAATATTGGGGCGTAAGACGTCCCATTTATCCCTAGATACGAAGAGGTAAAGTCATTAGCCTTGTGACAAGAAATACGATCCGCAGCCTGATTTCACAGGATTTTCGCAATTGACACACTTGGCCATACATCATAAGGAATTATCCTGCAAGACCTTGGGAAAACTTACAAAAATTTTGGATAAACCCGAATTTGCACATTATTAGAAGCGATTCGTTTGGACGAGGCAGGGGCAGTAGTAGCCACTCCGCAGAAAGAGCAACCATGCCTTCATGTGGTATGGTATTGAGAACAACTGGTGCGCACAGACTCAGTGATCCTGTAACAATCGAACGTGACGAAGAGTGTAGAGGTTGGTCTCCAGCTCACCTCAACTGTTTTCTAATCACATACTATACCTTAACTTTTCTAATGTCAGCCAATCCTTCGGTGATATCTTCTAAGGTGTGGTAGACGTATTTCCTCACATAAATCACTTATTTCTGGAAATTCATCTTAGAGGTTTATTGTAAAACTAGGCTCTAGGACAATCAGATCAGTACAACTGATACCCGGATAACTTATATTGGACCACCCCTTCCTGGAAAAGTGATATCTAGGACAACTCATACCAGGTGTAATAAAGAAAAGAGAAAAAGGAAATTTTAATTTAAATACACGTGTATCAATATTACTAGTAAAATTGAAACTTACAAGAGATTGTGACAGATTTGAATCTATTTCGCTCCGAGGTAAATATCAATTTTTATTTTATACGCCAAAATTGACTCCAACCTCACGGTTATTGTTAATTTTAGCCATGACAGTTTTAGTTCTCTTTGAAATATTCCATACATTAAATTGAAATATTGGATGCGACGATGGCTTTTAGCGCCTCTTCCTCTTTCGGATCCTATATACGCCACTTCAAAGTATGACACAAATTCTTGTGGTAAACTATCGTTGTCAACCAGTTCCTCGTAGGCAAGAATAACATCGGTAACTGGTAAAAAAAGCAAGTGCTGTAAAACACTACATTTTGGCGAAATACTTCATCTGTATTATATTGTACTTTATGACCTCGCTCAACAAGTTTTCGGTAGAGATTTTGAGGAAAATGAAATAAACTACCAATTAACCTGATGTCAGGAAATCTTGAAATAAGGCTCTGCATGGAAGCTTTTTCAAAATTCATTATATACATTTCAGGTTGAATAGCAGGGTGAAGAGAAACTAGCTGAGAAAACAGCCAATCATATTTTGCTTACTGCTTGTTGGGTAACAACACGAAAAGACGCGGGACACTGAAATTGCCTATTTAAAGGTGGATTGTATATAACTCGTCATATATAAATGGGCAAACTTTAAATGTGCCATCACCGGCCCCTTGAGGAAAAATAATTAGGTCATCAATTCCTGTTAATAAAGCCAATATCAGCATTCTTTCCTCATCTTGTAGGCCTGAATCGTGAAATTAAAACAGTTCTTCTGATACAAATTTGCAATTATCAAGCGGGATATCAAAACTATTCTATTCTGTTGGAAGAGGAGGAGCCTTACTCATATGCTGTCTCCATCGAAGAATATTTCGTGATAAATTCGATGAAGCTGGTAGTCTAGATAACACATTATCCTGCAGAGAAGAACATTGTGTTGCAATCACAGAACTTGTTGTTTTTTGTTATGACACGACTTCGACTTTTATACAACTAAGGACAATTCTCGATTGAACAATTAGTCACATTAGCGCTATAGAAGTTTTCTGCAGTTGAAGATACTACTTATAACTGATCTTCCCCAGTCATCGTCTGAACATGTGAATAGTACTCCTTTCTTGATTTATCTACATTCTTTAAAACTATGGCTTTGTTAAGGCTAAAGGAAATTTTAAATGTCCCAAAACGGTGCCAAACATAAGGACGGATGAATGGTTAAAGTTCATCGTAAGTCAGAATTTATCTGCTTGAAGCTTAAGGTTCAGATTAACTGATTATAAATTTCATATTATTGACCTTAAATGTGACTTAATCTACTTAAGGATTAGTGTAAACTATGAAAACCTATTAGAGAGAAAAGAAAAAAATCAAACTGGTATGAGTAGGCTTTGATACGAATTGTTCTAGATATCACGTGTCCAGGTACGAGTTCTCCGATATAAGTTACGCGGGTATCAGTTGTTCTGGCACGGTATCATTCACCGTCGAGCCATTAAGTGTAATGAGGGGAAAAATAATGGGTGCCTAGGCAAGGTTCTGTCGCATTCGCCAGAAGGTTCGCGTACGAGAAATCGGTCAGTCTGGCTCTTGCTCGCCTTTATTTTAGCATGTAGCATTTGATCGACTTCTGCATTTAGTGCGGCGCCTAACTAAAAAGCGTATGAATACAACGGGCTCAAATATACCAAGTATCTCGGAATTGGAGGATTCGACGAAACTTATGAATTTACACTTGGTCTGAGTGACCCCGCCTGATGGTGCCTAGGGGCCGGACGTGCTCTCTTGGCCTAGTTGCGTAGCGAAATGGCAGCTAACTCGGCCTCCTCAAGAGCCCTCACAGAGTGAGATGAATCCTTTGTACACATCAGATAAAAGTATTTCGTAGATTTTTAGATATTCTCTATTCGGTTTTCGTTTCCTCCTAATAATAAATGACTTCAAAAATACTAACATAGCTCAGGGCTCGAGGTTCTTACAGGTATTCTCTGTAATTCAGAGTGGTACTGGTCAGAAAGCAGTAAACTATTGAAAATCTCATCACATAACATCCCTTATATATCTTATTATCTTGACATAAATGACCCGAATTTTCCCGACAGGCCTCAAAACCAAGCAATCCTCAAAGTCTAATGTAATAGCCTTTTCTTTATTTTTCCGTCTCTTTGGCTCTAATTCCTTTTGAAATGTGATTAAACGAGGAAGTTACATTTTTTATATATTTCTGATTATTGTGCCCATTTATTTCTCATGAAGATGGGTGAGGGTGGTGGAAACAGGAGCTCTGTCGTCTCTGTTTTAATCTTTTCCTTTAACAGACAACCCCCAACTAACCTTCGTAATGGTTCTCAAAGTTTGGTTAGTTTTTTTATTCCCTGATTTTTTCCTACTTTTTTTACCTTGATCTGCTAATTTCTTTTTTTTCTCTACTCATATCTTAGTCCATGTATTAAAATGCTTGCACAATCTTCATTTATAATGTTCCTAAATCTTTAAAAAATCTTGTATCTGTATCCCACATGGGCTATTCCCTTCGGTTATAAATAGTTTTGTGGGCTAATTTTTGGAGCATATTTGTATTCCATTATTCATATCCTTTCACTCAGGTGCCTCATTGTTGGAACAATCATAATTCTCCATTTGATAAAAATAAGGGCAATGGTCTCCATTAATGTGCTGAGGTGATAGGTTCAACATAAGGCCTTATTTTTTATCATTAATGACTTTCAATCGTAGTCTACGATGTGCATCTATTAGGGATTCAGCTTCAATAGAAAGCAATTCACCCTTTTGAAATACGGATTAGTTCTAATTTGGAGGTTTCTGATTGCAATTTTTCAGAACCATATTCCTACATGGGAAATTTCAAGATTATAAGTTTGCACTGAGTATTCATTGCGTTTTCATATTGAAAAAAATGCTAAAAAAAATAAAAAATGCCTTAAGAGAAAATAAGAAACTACTATAAAATTTGTGGGCAATAAAAAAAGAACGGAGAGGATTAGAGTGGATAGAAAAAAGATAGTATCAGTAATTAGGATATTGAAATTCCAGTTTTTGTTGTCAGGGAATTCTCGAGGAACGATACGGTGGTGTCACGCTCTATACAGAGTCGGGCCGACGGGTATTCAACAAGGCCGTCAAGTCCCGGTTAAGGGCTTGTGCCCAATTTATATTCGAGTGCGTTAATCCAAGGTTGACCAATAAAAGGGGGCAATCGAGATTACCCTTCCAGCTCAGGAGTTATTGAAAGAAAAACTTATTACAAAAATAATCTTTTATATACGAGTAAATAATAGAATTATTATTGTTCACGAAAACTAAGCAAACTAATATAATAATGAATAAGTAAACAGTTTTTAATACTAGCGGGCAAGGAATAAATAGGAATAGCCAGGAAATTGTAACAATCACTTGAGAGACCCTTATTAAACGTGGGTTGAGATAATATTAATTAAATGTGGGGAATTACGGGGGTTTTGGGGAGTAAATTAAATGGAGGAAAATTACGAGACTGGCACCTCAGGTTTACCTCTGTGGCACCGACTTCGATGGCGTTACCGTTCGAAGCCTCAGCGGGACTTCGTAGAGTGGATGATGAGCGTAGATCAGGTTCTAAGTTGTCCTCCAAATGGAAATCACGAAGGGAGGGGGGGGGGGAAAGTCCGCTCCAGGGACTGGTGTCGGCACGTCAAGTAGATGGGAATCTACATGGAAGGACTTCTGTGACTTCCTTGCTCTTGTCTCACGGTTGAGGTTAAGGTACACGGACCTTGTAGAGTAGAGGTAATGAGTGGGGAGATGGTCCCGGTTAACCCTCCGAATTAAAAGTAATGTAGGAGAATAAACTGTCTTTGCCCTTAGAGATTGCGAAGGTAAGATCCACACAAGGCATCACAGGCCTCGACACGGTGACTCAACGGGGAACGATCTGACAGACAGACGTCGCCTGCATAAACACGGCGGGCTTCTGCGGGCGGCGGTTTAGGAAGAGAGGCGTAGGACACCTGGCGTTCCATGGAAGACTTTGGATGTAGTTGTGTAAACAGCTCCAAGTCACAGGCGTCTCACAGCGACTGGGGGGTGTGTTGAATGATAGTTCTCGTTTGCGACTTTCCACTGGGCAAGGATAACCGAGAAAAATGGAGGGGGGAGGGCGACCGATAGGGTTTCGAACTGATTAAACGTTCTGAGGGCCATCAACTAAGGTGATAGGGCCAGACTATGTCTAGGAATGTTTGCACCTGTGATCTTTCTTGAGATAAACTCCACAGGTATTATTTATCGATTACTAGCATAAGTATTCTATGTTGCGCTGGAAAAAAAAGCTTAAAACTCAGATTTATATCTTTTAAAATCTCTACCTTCAATCAAATTTCAGCTTCATATTCTCGCCTATCATACACACACATGGACCTATTAGCAGACAGGCTTGACAGGGATAAACAAATAGCAACTATTTAGAAAGGTTGACATACTACGAATCCTAGTTTGGATTTCTGATTAAGCCGTAGGTCCCATGACTACCAGAATCTATTTTTTTTTCTCTTTCTATAGTTCACGCTCTCCCATGCTTAAATTTCCCTCTTTTCCTCCTCAATGGTAAGGGGCGCGGCGATTTGCCATCGTGGCTGCCGTGCTGACGGGATTCAGCACCCCATCCGAACACAGCTTAGCCTCTTCTCCTTCTTTCAGACTGCCTGTATTTCTCCCTTACTTCATCGCTTTTCATACAACCTCTCCCACAACTTTCTCTGGTCGGCCTCTAATTTCACAAGGTAGATGCTGAAATTCTCAGCCAACCGTCTCGGATCGGGGTTGAGGGGGAGGGGACAATGATCTCTAACCCCTGAGCTCCGGTTCGTGATAGGTTTTTTTTGACTACTGGCTTCATTTCTACCCATACCTTCCACACATCCCTTTTCCTTTCTTCTTCACACTCTATTAATTTTACGCTGTGTACAAGGTGGAGCTGCCATGCCAATGGACTGCCAGGCAACCAGGCAAGAGGAGTGGTCCTGAATGGCGGCACCTGGCTCTGCCTGCCTGTACGCACCACTTACAGGGCGGGCTACTGCGAGGGGTGATGAGCTATTGCATCCCGTTGTTAATTTGAGGGAACCATGCCCAATGATAAGAAAACAAAAAATCTCCCCTTAATTTCCCCTTGTACCTCGACGTAGCCACTCTCGTGCAGCTCCACCGAATAAATGGGGGTCCCACCCCCCTGTGCTTGCGCAGGGGCCCCTTCAAATTTCTCTAGCCGGAGAGGAGGCTTACTCCTCGCCTACGCCTACCCGTGTAGGGTACTTACCTCTCACCTTCTTCTCTGTAGGTGCTTTTGGAAACCTCCCTGTTTCCACCGGCAGTCCCTCTTTTTCTTTCCAAGAGGACTGTCAAGAAAGCCAGCAGGCATCCCATAGCTGATCGCTCCTTATTAAGGCGGCTCGGTAGAGCAAACCCCCTTAGGTGAAAGAGGGAAGCCAAGACCCTTCAGTCGCTGCCCTCACAAGACCTGCTGGCAAGAATATTAAACCTTCCTGGAATCAAGGCCTGAGCCATCCCACACCTGACTAGTGACAATGATGCCAACGGGACCTGCGGTGTTCTGAGAGGATGGCCAACTGAAGGCCCCCCCTGAGATAGACATGGTCCTTAAGGCAACCCAGCTTCAGACGGTAGGGCCTTCCATGCAAGGAACATGGGCTCGGCGCCAAGCACCGAACCCGAATCCGCCCCTATGCAAGGTCGTCCTCAAACGGCTAGGGTTTCCGAGGCAGTACAAGGAGGGGAGAGATCTCCTCCGACTGGTATCCCTACGACTGTCAGGACCTTCTCTATTTTGGAAAAGGACCTGGCTGAGGCCGTTCCATCTGGCCTGGGGACTCCTTCCGGCGGAGGGGAGAAGCAGGTTCATTCGCAGTCCTCCTCTGCTAAAAAAAAAAGAAAAAGATTAAGAAGACTCGGGGATCATCTCAATCCGTGGGGGCTGCAGGGACGTATGGGTCTGCTGCCACTTTCGTAACCGACCAAGCCAAGATCGGCAGATCTGGACCCCCTGCCCGCCCGGATGCGGAGCCCCTGACTATGACTAATACTAAAATTGCCTAGGGCAGAGCCTCGATAACATCGGGGTGCCTCATTTAGAGGTTACCTGGTGTTTACGAGCCCGCTGGCTTCAACCCTTTCTCGTTATTTGCTCCACTCATAAAACCATGTTGGCCAAGGGCAACATGATCCATCAGAGGTGTGCATTATCTACTGTAATTTGTAGAGAGCCGAAGGTGACCCATTTTTCGGACGGGAGCCTTCTAGCGAATGCGGCGAATCCCGCAGAGGCGGACAATATAAGTGCTCTTCGGACACTTCATGGCACCCCGGTGAGTGTGACGCCACACTCTACCATGAACTTTGTGAAAGAAGTAGTTTATGCGAGGAAACTCGTTGACAACTGCATAGAGGAGATCACCTTAGAGCTGTCCGACCATGCGGCGGTCAAGGGTGAACGTGTGATGAGAAAACAGGGAGGGGCCTCGAGAACCACTCCTACACTCTTCGTCACGTTCTACTGTGACAAGCTCCCTGAGTTAGTGCATACCGATTAGTACGCCACCGCGTGAAGGTATTCGTGCCACTGCCACAGCGGTTCTAATACTGTCACCGCTTCGGCCATACGAATCGTTCATGTAGACGTGCAAATTCAGGGTCACCCGAAGCCAAGGCATAAATAAATCGAAAATTTTGATTACCAACATTTCTTACAACACCCCTCCATTGTGGAACAAGGTAAAAATGCAATTTTTGCACATCCAACATCATATTAGTAGAGCGAAGTTTCAGTGCAGTCGCTAAGCTTATTTTAAGCAAAGAAATAATAGGAAAATTGATGAACGCAGTGATTTACGATTATTTCTTACTATGATGTTAAAAAGATGATATTCCTTTCAAAATGTTAAGAAAATTTAGTCAATATTAACAAACAGCTGAATAAATGTATTTACGTTAATTTTCAATTGTGAACTATATCTAATTGTTTATCTTGTTAGATTAATTTTTAAAATTCACAATCTTTCTAAATCAAGAATGGAGTGTGTTTGCAATACGAGGGGGGCAGGAAGAGAAAAGAGACTAAAATTAAGGTGGCGGCAGCCTCAAAAAATCGCTAACCACTAGAGAGCCGCACCTCTCATCTTCGAAGCAATTAGGTGCATATCTCCTTGAGAAAGAAATCCTGGCCGTTCAGGCCCAGGATCGCCTCTCATTCCGCGAGGCTAAAAACTTGGTCCTGGCCGCCTGGCTCTGCCTAGGACGTCATATGCCTCAATGCTTAGAAAGACACCCTCTGCTTCTGGCCCATTCTGAGCGCTTCTGCACGTTCTACTCAACCCGGGCGCTCCCCTGGCAAAAGTGGCGGCACAAAGGGTTTCACAGCCCCGGATAAAACTAAGGCTCGCCTTTTTTCCCAGCGTGACTGTTTCCCGTAAGGCGAAACGGCCACGCTCCTCCACCGAGTCGTTAGACTCACAGGAGGCAACACCCCTGAAGTTGGTCGCCAGGTGATATTCTAGGGTTCCTAAAGCTGTCCCCCGAAAGGAGCAAAGCAACACGGGATCTTCGGCCCCTTCGCCTATGCCTAGTAGTTGGCTAAGTGGCTCGGAGAAAGTGGTTCCTAAAAAAGAGGGCCCCCCGCCTCCGAAGCCGCAACGCCCGCCTAAAGTTTCCAGGCGGAGTGAGGAAAAGACTCGCATGGCGAGCCTAACCTCCACCAATAAGTCCTCGAAGGTGACAGCGCCTTTAGCGCTTTGTCCGGCCAACAGCGCCCGGGATTCTTCCTCCAGGACGAGTACGGCGATTCCCATGAGGGTCTTTTTTTCGAAGAGGGACCCCGCGTCTCCTCCAAGTTGGGCCTGAGGGGCATATTGCTTGAATGGAATTGCTGTGGACTCAGACCCAACTGGGAGGAGCTGCGGAGGCTCGTCTCGTCCTATTTCCTGTTAGCTATTTTTCTGGAGGAGGCCATGCTAGACGTGTGCCCCCTGCCCGCCCCCCTGCGGTATAAGGATCTTGCGACCCCACCACAACGAGATGGCCGGGATGGGGGATGCTCTGTTTACACCCGGCATGATCTCTCCCTGTTCTTCCTTTCACGTTAGATAACTCATTTCAGGCAGTGGCTGTGCAGTTCACCTAGATAGTTAGGATACTATCATTTCTGCATACATTCCTCCGTCAGCTGACTTCGACGTGGGGGACTTTCGCTGCGTTGTGGCACGGTTGACAAGGCCCTTTCTCTTGCTTGGAGTTGAACGGCACGCATCCTCTCTGGGGAGATTACTCAATAAATCGCATGGAACAAGTCCTTGCCGATCTGATCTAAGAGCTTGAGATGGTTGTCATAAATGTGGATGAGTTTACGCATCACTGCACGAGAAGCGCTTGATTTTCTTGCCTTGATCTATCTTTGTGCTCTTTGGATAAACAGCCTAAATTTGATTGGGGGGTGGTCGATGACCTCCATGGTAGTGATCACTTTCCCATTTAAATATCATTTTCAAGGCAACTGCCCCCTTAAAGACAACCTCAGTTGTGCTTGGCGCGGAAGCGGTGGCCTAGATTTTGAGGAAATGACTGAATTATCTATCTCAGTCGAAGAGTTTAGGTCGGTAGATGAGGCCCTTGACTTTTTCTCCGGTAACCTCATTGCCGCGGCCCTGAGTACTATTCCCAGAACGTCTAGACGTTTTGCACGCAGACCACTCCCGTGGTGGTCGGCCGAGTGTGAGACGGCCCTCAAACAGATTTTTTAGGCCTACATGTGCTATAAGCGCCGCCCGAACAAATTCACTGTCGGTGAATTTCTTCGGGCTAGGGCTAAAGTCCGGTATAATTCGAAGCAAGCCCGACGCTCTACTTGGCGGGCATACTTGTCTTCACTCAACGGTAAGACCCCTCTGGCAGAGGTATGTAGGCGAGTCAAAAGGATTCGGGGCAAGTTATTGCAGGACCCCCATCTCGTTTTCCAGGAGAATGGGACCACAATCTTGGTCTCTGCGTTCGTGGCGGAATCCT
This sequence comes from Ceratothoa steindachneri, assembly GCA_963969495.1. Taxonomy (NCBI): domain Eukaryota; kingdom Metazoa; phylum Arthropoda; class Malacostraca; order Isopoda; family Cymothoidae; genus Ceratothoa; species Ceratothoa steindachneri. Next base: position 144,721,747 of record OZ018326.1, on the reverse strand, counting down.
TCGCAACCGCTTGCTCCGAATTCTCTAGCCGAGATGCTGCTCTTCCAGCATTCACTGCACGTCGAGATTTTGCGGAAGGCCGCCGGCTGGACTTCACCTCCAGATGCGGAGAACCCTTCAACGGCAGGTTTACTGTGAGTGAGTTGCGTTCCGCTCTTGCTTTGTGCGCGGACACCGCCCATTGTGCGGACGATGTCCTGTACGCCATGCTTCAAAACCTGGGTGAGCGAGGCATGGCCTCACTGGTAGATTTGTTCAAAAGGATCTGGGTGGAGGGTCTCTTCCCAGACTCGGGGAGAATCGCTACTGTGCTTGCCTTTATCAAACCGGGGAGAGATCAATCTACTCCGGCCGGTTTTCGCCCAATCTCTCTCTAACCTCTTGCGTGTGCAAGTTGATTGAGAAATTGGTAAATGTTAGATTAGTCTTTTTCATGGACAGTGGAGGCCATCTGTCTTCCGCACAGTGCGGCTTCTGCAAGTTCCACTCGAGGTCGTATGATCTGCTCCGACTAGAACATGCCGTCTGTTAGGCATTCCTTCGTAGACAGCCCTACGCCACGGTGTTTTTCGATCTAGGGATTGCCTATGATACCGCATGGCGTTACGGTATCATGAAGACTCTCACCACGATGGAGACAAGGGGACGCCTTCTAATGTTTATATCTGAATTTTGGCCTAATTGTTCTCGCTACGCTATACGTGGACTACCTTTCGATCTCATTTAGGGCGGCTAAGATGCCAACTTTGGAGCGTCGACTCCAACAGGCATTCAACCACGTCTCTCGCTATGCCGAAGCGCACAGGTTTCCGTTTTCTTTGGCTATGAATAAGGGCGTGCACTTTTGCAGCAATCCATGGCTACACCGCGACCGACACATGTTTCTTAATTGGGTGCGCCTAGGAGTGGTTGAATCGCACCGTTTTCTTGGTCTTGTATTTGACTGACACCTCACCTGGGGGGCAGATATTCGCAGCCTTAGGGTCTTTTGTATCCGGGCCATGAATATTCTCCGTTCCGTGCCGTTTAGCGCTTGGGGATGATAGGGCTACTGCCTTACTTTTTTATAGATCCGTGGTTCGTTCGAAGCTCAACTACGGATGCGAGTTTTATGCATCCGCAGCCGAGCGTTTATTGCGAAAGGTGGACTCGATCCACCACATTTGCCTTTGCCTTGCGACCGGTGCCTTCTGTACTCCCCCCAGTGAAAGCCTTTTGGTCGATGCTGGGGAGATGCCACTTGCTCTGTGCCGCATACAGTGCATCACTCGCCTGTACGCGCGAGCCCAGCGCCTCCCTCAGTCGCCAACAGCTCTCACTGCATCTGCAACTGATCTCGACGGTGCCTATGCCACCGAGAGACGCCAGTAATACCCTAAGCCCTTTTGGTTTAGGGCTAGTAAACTCCTTTAAGAGCTAGGTATATCTCTCGGACCGGTAGCGCCCCTGGGTTTGCCCAGGACGCCACCCTGGAGGGTACCACATTTGGCTATTTGTCGCCATGCTTCTGTTCCAAAAGCTTGTACACCGCCGAGAGTCTTGCGTTCGACCTTTTTGGAGCACACCTCGTCTCATGCTGGAAACGTACTAGTGTACACGGATGGCTCCAAGTCAGAAGAAGGGGACGGCTTCCACAGCGTATCCCCTCTGTTTGAAGTCAGTGGGGCTCTGCAAGGCAATAAGGCTGTCTTCACTGCCGAGCTGGTGAAAATACACCACTCGGTACTGTATATTACGCGACGTGCCCAGTTAGGAGACCGGATTGTGATCTATGGCGGCTTACAAGGCCCCCTGTGTGCTAACGGGGAATTGGAATCTCCGCATCTCCTGGTTCGCAATATCCGTGACGCCACGGTTTTGGCTAGCCAGGCGGATGTCTAGATTTAGGAATTGCGGGGAATGAGCGCGCCAATGAGGGTGCCAAAATGTCCGCGAGGACTCTGCGACCGGACCAGCGTTTTGCTTTTCCTCACACCGACTATATGGTAGGAATACGGGCAGCTTTTCGGACTACTTGGCAAATAAGATGGGAGTCGGCAAAGGGAACTTAAAGTTGCGTGCCATTGCATCGCAACTGTTTCCATGGACCTTTCCTGCAATGGCACGACGGCTTCAGGTCACTTTCTGTTGTTTCTGAATCGGGCACACTCGTGTGACGCATCGCTATTTGATGGAGCGCTCGCAGGGGCCCTATTGTTACGAATGCGTCGTCCCATAGACTGTTCAGCACATTCTTGTCGAATATTCCAGTCTGAGTGATCTTCGCTCACGATACCTGTCCCGGTACCGGGATGGGTGCGGTCGCTACCACCTGTCTCTTGACTCGGGATGGATTCGTGCACACCCAACGGTGGACTTTTAGAATTTTGGGAGGAGGCCAGCCTTCTCCCTATTATTTAAAATAATAATATTTCTTCATTTTTTGGTTTTCTTTTGCTTTTTGTTCGTTTTCCTTTTGATTTTTGTTTGGAATTTGTTTTTCCTTTTTTTTTAATCTGGCTTTTAATGTAGTCTAGATTTAGGCTGGCTTGAGTGCGGCGACTTATGCCCTATAAGGCAGTCGCCAGATTACCTATAAAATTAAAAAAAAAAATCTTCTCCTCCTATTTACGTTATGGACATTGAGGTTGCGGAGGAGTACAAATGAACACTGAGCCATTTTCTTCGAGTTCCCCATTTTTAAGACGTCCGGAGGGAACTGGGAAGATTCTTACGATTTTCAATCTACTCTGATTTTATTTTTTCTTACGTCATAACAGATTAATATTCAACTAGCCTATGTTGCTACCCCTATTGGGGACCATTTTTGAACTCCAAGCTTGTTGTAAGTGGCCTTCTATAGCGGTAATATATATATATATATATATATATATATATATATATATATATATATATATATATATATATAAACATACAAACATACTTTCAGAAATATGTATTAAATAATCTTTACCATGTTGACTGAGATACTTTGAAAAACTTTCGAGAGAAAATGGGCTGCAAAGTTTTTGTTCTCAACTGTTAAATCTTTTGTTAACAAGTTTTGATCCATTATTTAAACTGTCCACCTGATCATTTATCTAACTTAAAAGCAACTTATATGTTATATAATTATTTAAAATTATTCAAATAGTAGAATAATTGACAATTTTTGAGTAATACAAGATTAAAACCAAGTTAAAATTCTGACACTTTAGCATTTTTTAAAGTTGTGGTTTCTAGTTGAAGACAGTCACAAAGATACTTAAAGTTATACCGGATAAAAGCAACAAAATGTCTTACTTCCAGAATTACAAAGCTAACATGGTCATAACAGACGGCTTTAGGATGTAATCTTGGAATAATTCGTTATTTAGCGGAAAGAGCGAACCTCTATGTAGCGATATAATTAAACTTTCAGGTAAGGAAATGACTAAGGTAGTTTACATCCCGTTTGTCGGCACCTCCAAATTCCCATTTTCAACAACTGCGTATTTTTAATAAGTTTTCATTCTATTCTATAGGAACATAAATAGGAAATAAGGAACATAAATAAGTACTACCCCAATGATCTATTGGGCAGGAAAAATTATAAACTCTAGGTAGTTGTCCTCCGTCTCTGTGATAGAGTTTGCAATTTAATGCACTTGGTATTTTATGCCAACATTTTCCACTAAATATAAATACGACGCGGCAACACAGTTTTTAAAAATGATAAGGAAACCGAGGCTAGGGCATTAAATTTGATTTTCTGTTTCATTCATTCTCTTTTCACTGTTCTTCATTTAGATAGTTTTGATTCAATAAATGGGTTCATTGAATTATCCATTTAATTTGCTTTTCACAATATTAGATAATAAAATCCTATGGCTGTTCAATCAACCACAAGGGACAGATAAATTTAACTGATCACAGATTACCTATAAATATACAGAATCAGATTTGACGATATTAGATATCAGTTAGGTCTAGTTTGTTGAAATTACAAAATTGAAAACGAAAACAACAAATTTAATGTGGTTAACTCTATGAGAGGAAAGTAGATAAATAATTCACTGGAATGAATGAAAAATCAAAGAAATTTTCGAGTCCAATGCGCACCGGTCCGCTGTCAAGTAAGTAACGTTTGGAATCAACTAGAAAATAGAATTAATAAATATGATGAAGGATCTCTGTGCTTATTGTTGATTTCATATACTCATGAAGGTCAAAATGACATGCTGATTGATAATTCTACGATAAAAACCTAAAGATTAGGATTAAATTAAAAGATATCCTGAAAATACATATACACGTGGGTAATTTGAAGAGAGACGAACCTAAGGTGCTCGACAGAGACACACCAATTGTATTAAAAGAGCAACTGGCTTATAGAAATGAGGAGAGAAAAAAATGATCATTTTTAAAGATATCGAGTAATAACTAGTGGCCTTCATAAGCTTTAAATTTATGGTGAGTAGATCCACAAAAAACCTTGCAGAAATAATTCGTATACGCAAAACTTTACTCACATTTACGCTCCATGGTATTTTAATTGAAAAACGCAAAGTTTGAAACGAGACTTTTGCGGAACATGAAGTCATTCTCATTGGAGAATAAGTTTATTCTTATTAATTACTCGACTCATTTTATTTCAGAAGTCCATAAGCCTCCGTATGAAATCAATACTCCCGCTATCAACACCCACAGGTAAAATTATGAGACTATTGAGTACGACAAAGTTGACATTCAAACCACTATACCGGTAAGACCAAAACAAAATTGCCTCAAAATGTATCATGTTTCAGAGTTTGACGGCAAACCTATGTTCTTTTGTTTTTAATGTGACCATAATCATTCTTATTCCCTCCTCTTCTTCATTTCTTATCTTACTGCCACTACTTACATTAACTTGTCGTGTAATTGATTCTGGAACTGATAATACGGTTTCATCTTCGTAACTTAGGAAAATTAATATGAAAATGGCGATCTTATCTTTCTGACATCTGTCACCGTCATTTATACTCTGTAAAGGATCAAAAACCAAGAATTCATAAGAAGCGGTAATTTCACTCATGAGGTTCAGGTATAGAACGTAGAAAACAAAGAGGTTTAAATTATATTGAAGATTCTCGAAGACGATACAACTAAAGAGGCCCAGTCATCATTATTGGAGGTGGAGAGATTTTCGTTCCGCTTCTAAGATCAAGCTCAAACATTTTGCATCACTAAAATAAAAACTGTAATGGTCTATCTGAAGAATTACTTTAATCCTAGGGACTGCCCTAAAACGCCGGACTGTGGCAAAAGCACTCCTTTATCAAGTGCATAAGATTGATCAGGGAGCGAGTTAGGTTTAAAGTAAGAGCCAATTATTTGACCAATTAAAGGCTTTACTCATCAAATAAACGAGCTCCAATGAGAAAAAGTCGCGTGCTCTCACTTATCATATTTATGACCTTATTACCTCAAAAATTTCCATAATTCCCGAAGTAACCTTGGGACTACCTTGGCAATTGTTGCATTCGAAAGAGAATGTAAAACAACATAAGAGTTTCAGATTTTGACGATTTTTGATGATAGAGTACGAGGAATAGTCATGATGTTATTGGCATAACAAAGTTTTTACATTGGGAGAATGTAAAAATAAATAAGGCTTTCAAATTTCGTTAGAATCGGCTGAAAGTTATGTAGGAGACTATCATAATGCACTCACGTTTCTCCACCTCCCTTCCGGCCTGGTCAGTTATCAAATTTTCCCCTTCGGCCCAATATCTGATGGTCTCCCGCGGAAGAACCCGCCGGCAATTTTAGCTAACCACCGCGTTCCTTCCTCGACTGATTATCGATAGATGGGAGCCTATCTTGGCTTACGTTCGTTCCCGGAAGTTTGCAAAGGACTAAATGGACGAGATAATCAAGCCTCACTGACTTTCAGGGCCATGTTAGCCTCTTCCGAGCTTCGAGTATAAAAGATGAATTCCTTCAACCTTTAGTAGTAGAGCTTGCACAGCGTCTGGCGTGGCAGGAATTGCCCCCTATTTCGGTGTAGTAGTAAATCGTCGAAGCACCAAGTCGTTAGAGAGGAGATCGGTCATAGTTAGGGAGGCTCCTTACCCCGTTGGTCTGCAAATCAGTGCGCACCCAAGCTTGTACTTACGTGTCAGACCCAAAGCTACAAACGGCCTCACTCTGGTTCCCCAAGCGAGAAAACTACATCTCGGCTTTTCTCCGTGACCCTACGCCTCGATAGGTCATTTTGCCCCTTGCCTTTCATTGCGGAGGCACCCAAGATGCCTCGGAATTGAAGAACGTGTGGCTTTCTTTAACGAGAAGCCCCAGTCACCGCCTTCTTCCGGCAGAATCGTAACGGAATTATGGGATTAGGTCGGTCCCTAGAGAACCTATCTCATCGTCTCGACCCCTTATCTCACCACCTTTACTCATTAGCGCCACCCGAACTTCACGTTCCAAGGAAACCCTTCTCTTTTACATTCATCAACTTCTCCGCGAAGCTTACCAACATTACAAGTGTATAGGGATTTACATAGAGAATAGTTATTTACAAGCCAAGTGAAATGGTATGTCTCTCTTTCTCTTTCCCTTTCCTTGTATCTCTTTCTAAATTCATCTCCCTCGTTTCTCTTTCTCTCTTTTCTATCGCTTTCCTATTTCTGAATCATTTTTATTATTAAGATGGAATCGATTATGGATAAATAAGTAGTGTTTATACTAAAGACTATAAAATATCTTAACACTGATACTCGCTTTGGGAAACTAATAGTAGAGTAGTTTGGGTCATATGATCTCAGCGTCGGCTTTTTGGCTTTAAGAGCATAAAATATGGGGTTTCGTGTGGTGTATCGAAAAAAAATAAGGCCTAAAATTCAATCTTTTCTTGTACTATCTTTCGCTGTCTTTCTCTCTCTCTCTCTCTCTCTCTCTTAAAGAAAGTAGAGGAAGAGGTGACGCCCCCTAGTAGAGGGAAGAGAGCTTGTGTGTACCTTTTACTTTTCGAGCTATGTCGGCGGGGGTACCTCTTCTGGGTACCCCTGGTAGGGCTTCCCTTGTCGATTTAGTCGTAAACGAGGATCCAGATTAAGTGCATCATTCCTTCCTTTTTCTACTCTATCCTTCTCCTTTTTTACTTTTATCCTATCTCATCCACTCATACAAAAAAACGACAAAAAAGAGAAGCCTACTCATATCATGTCGCTCTTTCCATTTTTTCCCTCTATCTACATATAAGGACCTGGCAGCAACCTCATGCGTCAGAAGAGAGGCTTTGGAACCTCTATAAATAATGCCAATCGACGCTCACTGGTTGCGAGAGACTAGGACTAGTTGTGTCCTAGGCGTTGGGGCACGATGAATGGGATGAGGGTATTGCCCCGTTAACCCCTTCCCTGGCGCGTAATTATTGACCGTTCCCAGTGACCGTTGACGGGTGCCTCTGGTAGCATCAGTCCGAAGTGACGGCCCTTTGTTCCCAGGTTGGTTGCCAGGCCAATAAAAAGCCTTGGGTCGAGTTCCTTGGTGTGGCGGGATATCTATTGAAAGATACTCCGAGATCCTAGCCGTCGTGAAAAGAACTAGTAGGAGTTTAGTGTGGGGCGTGGTCCGTTGTTCACCTGGTGATAAATCGATGGCCCCTTCGGGGACCGTCAGGGCTGCTTGGTTGGGAGCCACGGTAAGCCGAGGTTTGACGACTCGGTCGGATGAACAGTAGCACATGGAGCGTTCCTTCTGAAAGATCCGAAACCTCTTTGATGGATAGGCGGGAGCGACTTACGCGGGGAGAACTCACCAACCTCCCTTTTTATAATTGATTGGTCACGAGATTTCAGAGAAAAAGAAAGTGCTCAAAATGACAGTCAAAAAAGGACCCTTTCGTCTAAAACACAACTGTGCAACATGCCAGTTAGAACTGGTGCGTGGACTTTCCGGAGGGCTGCTACTCAAAATGCAGCCCTGAAAGTATCTGCACTACTTGCATATTGACGCGAGAGGTGGAGAAATTAAAAGACCTCTATAGAGCCTAAGAGGAGAGAGCTAAAATCCTTGAAACAAAGGTGGAGAAACTCGAAGCCCCTAACGCAGCTCAGATTCGATGCCTAGAAGAGGCGCCGCCCACTGACGTGTCAGAATCCCTTGGTACCCAAGCGGAGATTCCGCCATCATCTGAGGCTAAGCTAGCTGAGGCGAGAGAAAAAGAGAAAATGAAGGTACGAAAAACGGAGAAAAAAAGAAAAAGAATAAAGTTGAAATAAAAGTAGAACCAAAAATAGAAGAAAAACAGATAAACAAGAAGAAAAAGAAAGATAAAAATGAGGAGAGTAAAGAGGAAAAGATGAGGCCTCTTCCACAAGGAAAGACCCCGTCTTCAGAGACCGAGTGTCCGAAGGTCACCATTATTAGGGACTCGCAAACAAGGGATCTGCAGCCACTGCTAGCGGCCCGCCTTCGCACTAGCGTGAAGGTAAGCTGCCTTTCAGGACCAGGTTTCCTACAACATCAGAGTAGAGGCAGAGAAAGAGCAGATTTCTGAAAATTCAGTTGTTGCTCTGATGGTGAGCGGCAACGACCTCTACCTCAGAGGGGGTAAGGTTGGCCTTAGTAAATAAGACCATCCAAACGGTGATGGGAGCCGTGGATGACATAGGGCTTAAAACCCGCAAACGTGTGGGGGTTGGGATGCTTCCAAGAAGAGGTCCATCCCGAACCGCTCATGAGAGAAACGTCGCAGTTAACAGAAGGTTGGCGGATCTCTGCACGGCAGAAGGAGTCTTCTTCGTGGCCCTTAATCGTACCTTTATCAGTAGAGACGACCTCTACCAAAGGGACGGGGTACATCTATCCTTTAAAAGGAAGGCCTTTCTCGCCAACCTAATTCAAGATGTCGTGGAACGCACCCAAAGGAGCGTTCGAAACAGAGCGAAAGCGGAGTGTCACTCTTGGAACGACCTTCTCGGAGCTAGTCAAAAAGGGTAGGACCACGAAAACAGAGAAGCCGGGAAACAGAAGAGCGTAAGGAGTCCTACACTAGACGACTCTTTCAAAGTTCTTCTGTTTAATGCGAGGTCAATCAGGAATAAGTTTCTTGAGCTCCGTGGCCTCGTAGCAACAGAGGGACCTAAGATGGTGGCCATAACGGAGTCGTGGATAAGAACTTCAAGCCGAGATTTTGAAGGTGAATTCACGATTCCCGGTTACCAGCTCTTCCTGAAAGATAGGCCAGACAGAGAGGGTGGCGGTGTGATGTTGTATGTCAAGAATACTCTCAACTCGACGGATTGCAACATCGTATCCAACCATGAACTACTTGGTGCTTTATAGACCTCCTGCCCAACTCATTGAAAAAGGCAAAGATCTGTGCCAGCTACTAGGAGAGCTTGTCGAAGACAGTGTGTATCGTCATGGGTGATTTCAACACACAAATTGACTGGGAAACCAGAAAACCCTGTGTCGAGAACGCACTAGTCTTGGAGTTCGCGAACAAGGAGTTCCTCACTCATTGGGTGAGAGAGCCAACGAGAGGAAACAATATCCTCGACTTGGTTTTCACCGACTAATTAGATTTGTAGTCAAAGTCCCGAAGGCAGGCCTGCAACTAGTAAATCGAGGAAACTCGATTTAAAAAGAGCAGACTTTGCAGGACTTCATGCTGGACTGACTGACGCGAGGCTAGAAGTGTGCGATGTTGTTAAAAACTCGTGGAACAGTTTCAAAACAACATTTATGAGTCATCAATCGCGTTTCATCCCTCTGAAATGTCCCCGTCGGTCTTTTGTTCAACCAAAGTGGTTTAATCGAGAAATCGGCCAACTGCTTAGGATGACGAGAACTGTGTACGAGCAATCGAAGATCTCGGGTGACTTTGACGAATACCGGCGGCTCGCCAGGAGAGTGAATCCAGCATAATGGCGGCTAAGCAGTCTGAGGAACTCCGAGTGGCGAGACTCTGTAAAGAGAATCCCAAGGAGTTGTTTGGATATGTGAACAGCCGTAAACCAATCCGTCGAACGATTGGCCGTTTGAGAAATGAGGAGGGGGCATAAAAGCACTTAGATGCAGAAAATGCTAACCTTCTTACCGACTACTTCTCTTCAGTGTTTACTGAAGAGTGTGCTCCCATCCCCCAGCCAATGGATTCCTACTCGGGGGGAAAAGCTCGAGGATATGGAATTCACCGAAGGGGAAATAAAAAAGATCACTGACCTAATGACGAATAAGTCACCGGGCCCGGATGGGTTTCTACCTAAAGTGTTAAAAGAAGTGCGCGATCAAGTGTCACGACACCTGAGCGCAATCTTCAACATGTCAATCCAGGCCGAATGCGTTCCTAAAGACTGGCGTGAAGCGGAGGTGACTCCTATCTTCAAGAAAGGAGACCGAAACCAACCGTCAAACTACCGACCTATCAGTCTGACTTCGATAGTCGGAAAACTAATGGAAAGCATGATGGTAGACAAAATGACGTCGTATTTAGAGTCAAACCTGCTACTGAAGATTTCCCAGCACGGCTTCCGAAGGCAACTGTCATGTCATACAAACCTTGTGGAATTCTTCCACTTCGTGTTCAGTCAGCACGATCGGGACAAGGCGGTGGATGTGGTCTACCTAGACTTTCAGAAAGACTTTGATAAGGTACCACACCGTTCCTTCTCCGGAAAGTGTCAGCGCTGGGCATAGACGGAAAAGTAGCCGGCTGGATCTAGAACTGGCTAAGTGGCAGACGGCAACGGGTGGTGGTGAATGGACAGGCTTCTGAGTGGGTGCCCGTTACTAGTGGGGCGCCTCATGGTTCTGTCCTGGGACTACTACTATTCATCATCTACATCAGTGACATGGACGGTGAAATGGTTGCGAAGATTTCCAAATTTGCCGACGATACCAAGCTTGGTATGAACGTGGCAAAACATGGAAATACTGCCCGCCTGCAGGAAGATCTTGTGAAGATTGGGGAGTGGTCGGACACGTAGCAAATGCCTTTTAACGTGAACAAATGCAAAGTAATGCATATCGGCCACAGAAACCCTCAATCTCATTATATCCTTAAGGGCACTGCTCTTGAATCGAGTGAGACTGAAGGGGACTTGGGTGTAACAATCACAAGGGACCTCAAGTTCTCGAAACAGTGCATCGAGGCAGAGAAGAAAGCCCAAAGGATGTTAGGCTACATAAAGCGCCAGTTTGGATACCGTAAAAAGAAGATAGTACTTTATCTGTACAACTCCTTTGTTCGGCCGCACCTGGAGTATGCCGTACAATTTTGAAGTTTTTCGTTTCGAAAGGATATCGCAAGGTTGAAAACGCATACAAGCCAGGGCAATCAAGCTGATTTCCTCTATCCGACATAAAAGTTATGAGGATAGACTAAGGGAATTAGATCTGTTCTCGCTGGAAACCCGTAGACTGCGTGGTCAGCTCATCTAAGTTTTCAAAATACTTCGAGGGTTCGACAATGTTGACTACCTGGATATTTTCACACTGAGTGAGAACAAAACGCGCAATCACGGCTTCAAACTTGAACTGAAGCATTACAACGGCAATCTTTGTGGAAATTTTTTCACTTACAGTATCGGCGGTAAGTGTAACGCACTTTCAGTGGAAGTGGTCAACAGTGAATCTGTTGACCAGTTCAAGTCAAAACTAGACAAAGTCTTGAAAAGTGGCCGTTTAGGGACGCAAAACAATTGAGCAGCCATGTGCCTGCTCGATTGCTAGTCCAAAGGTACCCTCTTTGAATGGACCGCAAGGTCTCCTAGGGTACTTCCTTTCCTTGTTACTTCTTGTTACTTTTTCTTTTTTATTTCACGTTACCTCTCACCTATTCTATTATTTTTTCTTTTTCTTTTTCTCTTTCTCCATCTAAAGGTTCTTTCAATAAGGTCGCTTGATATTTAAATGTAAATGAAACAAGTTAAGTGTGATTTATACACTCAATTTATTTTAAATTTAAAATTACATTTTATGGCAGTAAGTGTGAAATATGAGGTCGTTTAAATCTCCGCCGCAGCTTCGCTTAGTTGAACGTATTCGTGAGGCCCAATTTTCGATGACTTTGTCGCATAAATCTAGCTGAATCTGCTGGATAGTGTTCGTCATGTTGACTTTGAGGACATAAACTGTTTGCGAATTATTCGCATAGACCAGCGATTTAAGTTAGCCCCAAAGAACGTATTCTAATGGCGTTAAATCGCATGATCTGGGTGGCCAGTTTACGTCGCCGCCGAGCGAGTTGACCCTGCCCTGAAATCGCTGGTGCAAAATGTCTATCGTGGCGTACGCATTGTGGTACGTAGCGCCTTCTTGTTCTCACCACATGTCGTCAGTATCCATATCTGACATAGAATCCAGTTGAGGCGACAAGAAGTTGCATATCATCGATCTGTAGGTCTCGGCGTTGACGGTTATGGCAATCCCATCTTCGTTCTCAAAAAAGTACGGACCGATGATTGCGTTAGACGAAAGTCCGCAGCAAACATTGACTTTGTTGGGATGAAATTGCTGTTGGTGTATTTTTTGTCGATTGTTTTTCGTCCTAAATCCGACAATTTTGCTTGTTCACAAATCCATTCATTTAAATGGGCCTCGTCGCTGTGTCGAGGATATAAATTACGTAATGCGCGGAACGTTTGTCGAACGCAGCACTGATTTTGATAATAACATTTGATGATTTGCACACGCTTTTCAACTCTATAACCTTCCATCATGACTTGCCAAGTACTACTGAACAGTTGACAGTGAGGTTGTCAGATATCGCTTTAACAACATGGCCAATATCGCCTGATAAAGCTCGAGCGTCCTTGTTGAAAGACCCTATATATATCTCTTCATCTCTTTTTCTCTATCTTTCTCTCTTTTTCCTTCTTTCTCTCTTTCATTTCCTCTTTTTATATTCCTTTATTTATCTCTCTTTCTTGTTGCTTACTCTTTCTCTCTCTTTCATTCTCTGTCTTTCTCTCTGTTTTTTCTCACTCTTTCTTTATTTCTTATCTTTCTTTCTCCTTTCCTTTTTTTAATTCTCACCTCTGTCTGTGTTTCATCTCCCTTGTTATATCTATCTATTTCTATTTCTCTCTTTATCTTTTTCTCCCTCTCTCTTTCTCTCTTTTTCTTCTCGTTTTCTCTCTTTCTTTTTCTCTATCTTTCTCACTCTCCTTTAGTCTCTCTCTTTTCTCACGCTCTTTTTATCCTTGTAACTCTCTTATTATCTCACTGTTTCTCTATATCTCTCTTCATCTCTTTCTCTCTTTCCTTATCTCTTTCTTACCCTTCACTTTATATCCCTATTTCTCTCTCCCTCTCCTTTATTTATTTCTTTTATATATCTCTCTCTCTTTCTCTCTCCCTTTCTTTCTTTATTTCTCAAATCTATATCTGTTTCATCTCTATTTATCTATCTTTCTATTTCTCTCTCTCTTACTCTCTTCCTCTCTTTTTCTTTCTTTTTCTTTATCTCTGTTTCTTTCTCCCCTATCTCAGTATCTTTCTCATTCTCTTTTTCTCTCTGTTACTTTTACTCTCCCATAATTATTTATTGTTTACATTAACGACCTAGATAAATGGAGTGTTTAGTAAGATATCCACATTTGCAGATGACACAAAGCTGGGAAGCCGAGCCCTTTCGAGACCCGATGTAGAGCAAATGCAGAGAGACGTCAATAAAATTGTCGAATGGGCGGATAAATTGCTGGGGGGCTTCATCATCGGTAAATGCAAGGTGTGGCACTTTAGATCTCATAACTTAAAAGTAAATTTCCAAATGAAGGGCTAAATTCTCGAATCCGTTAACTTAGAAAAAGATCTGGAGATTTTAATCTCGGAGAGCTTGTAAGAAAGCAAACCGAATGATAGGATATATTGCTCGTAATTTTACTTTCAAATCGAAAGATATAATCGTGCCACTATACAAATCGCTCGTGCGCCCACACCTCGAATATGCGGTACAATTTTGGTGTCCCTTCCTAAACAAGGATATTAAACCTACTATCACTTTAAAGTAGACCATTACGTGGACAATTGATCTAGGTATTCAAAATCTTAAAAGGATTTACTAATATTGATTACAGACTTTTTTTCGATATGGACGAAAGGGCCAACGCACGCCAAAATGGTTTAAAATTAGTTAACAAGCGATTTAACTCTACTGTAGCTCAAAGTTACTTCACGTTTAAAATCACGCAAACATGGAATAACCTGCCTAACCGTGTAGCAGAAAGCACGTCAGTTAATATGTTCAAAAAACCGACTTGATGACTACTTCAATAGTGTAAATATAAGGTAGTAGGAGCATAGAAGAAAACGCCATACGAAATATAATCCTGCAATAAAAAGAGGCCAGACGCCCACTTGCATGGAATGAATGTGAATTTTCTTTTTCTTTTCTTCTGTCCTATACCTATTCTATTTTCAGCACTAGCAAGCGAAGTCAGCTGGAGAAGAGAGTACTGTACTATCACCCTCCCCCATGAAATAGTTAGAAAAGGTATGTAAAAAAGGCCAAATGGTTGACATGTAGATAAGCGTGCACAGTAGAATAGAAATATGAACCAAATAATATCATGTACAAAATATATATAAAGTGTATAGATGTTGACAAGAGTGTACCGTAGAGTTGAAATAGTTAAAAAACAAAACAAAAACAGCATGTAAATAAAAGCATGATACACTAACGTTAGAAAGTGGTAGTTAACATTTTCTGCAACCGGACTGGCCTTGAGCGGACTTTAGGGTCTTTGCTGGACCATGTTTCTGTAGTTCTGTAGTTCTTTCTTTCTTTCTTTGTTTATCTTCCCTTTTTCTTACTGTTCCTCTCTCTGTTTCTCTCTCTCTCTCTTTGTGTTTCTTTCTTTCTCTTTCTCTGCCTCTCTTTCTCCTCTCACTCTTTATCTCTCTTTTTCTTTCTGTTTCTCTCTTTTTTTCTCTCTTGTTTTTATGTCATTTTCGATCTGTCACTTTCTCTCTATCTACCTTGCTCTGTTTCTCTCATCTCTTTTTATCTCTTTCGCTCTTTCTCTGTATCTCTAATTCTCCTTCTTTCACTGTCTCTCTCTTTCCCACGCTCTCCTAGATTCTCTAACTCTCGGAAATCCTCTCAAATCCTTTCAGGCCCAACTAGACACTACAGCCTCTCTAATCTCTCCCAGGCCAGACCATTGCTCCCACATGCCTCCACAGTCCCTCTTAGAGCCACTAAACTTCTTCCAGACAGTCACGTATCTTCCTATACCGTCATAGGCCCTTCCTTGCTCCTCCTAATCTTTCCCAGACCCTCCCAGGTTTTCCCACAGCGTCCAGGACAATCCTAACTACTCCCAGAACCCTTAGACTGGCGGACCCTCTCAAATTCGCATACCCCAACGGTTACTAGATACTTATAGACCCTCGCAAGCCCTTCCAATCTCCTCCAGGCGCTGCAAACCCGTTCTTGGGCATTCCCAGACCCAGGACAAGCCTTCTTTAGCCCGTTCACACAATTCCAGCCATTTATAGGAATTTTAAGCATCCTAGACACTACTAGGCCCCTAGATACTCCCAGACACTCCCTGGTCACCACACACCATTGAAGATCCTTCCATCCCCTCACAGGCCCTCTAAAGCCTGCAGAATCTCTTAGGCCCTCTTTGATCCCGTGGACCCTCCAAGGATCCTAAAATGTTCCAAGACATTACAGGAATACCAGGACCCTCCACCCCCCCCCCCCCACACACACGAGCACCTAGGTCCCACCCAGAGAATGCCGTAGCCCGATGTCTTTTAGTTCCATAAATATCGCAGAGAACGTGAAGTCGCACACCTTCGGTTTTCTGTATTCGGCGTTTTAATCAACTTTTAGGCAAATTCGACTGAGTATTTACCCTGCCAAGAAGGACA
This sequence comes from Ceratothoa steindachneri, assembly GCA_963969495.1. NCBI lineage: Eukaryota > Metazoa > Arthropoda > Malacostraca > Isopoda > Cymothoidae > Ceratothoa > Ceratothoa steindachneri. Next base: position 144,705,910 of record OZ018326.1, on the reverse strand, counting down.
CAAAGGAGTGGCGAAGCCAATATCTGGTTTCATTATAATAATAGATGTAAAATTATAAGCTGTACAAATATAATTTCTAAATCTATTCGTAATTTCGATTAACTCGGCCGCTATCGTCGATTAAGTGTATCCAGATCGACCGAAATCGCTTAACACCGCCTAACTTTGGGTCCATTGGGTGAGATTAATTTTCATTCAAAACTTATATATTACGCGTGTTTTAAATGCGGTCTGAAATGCTCTCGCTAAATGTAGAATGAAAGGTATAAAAAAGTTATAATAAATAACTTTTATGGGGTTCGAGCCTCCGCACAACGTTAAATTTTCGCCGGTTGCGTCGGTTATAACCGAACTGCCCCCTCTCTCCGCGTCATATCTAGAGCTACCATATATCTATAAATAGGGTATCCTGTCTTTAGTAGATAAACATTTATAGCTGATTAAGCTAAACTAATTATTAAATCCTCGATCTTCGTTTAAAGTGAGGCGGGTAGACTCCATTTTTACATTTTTAAACTTTTAAGCACCCCTCTTCCGCTATGGGGGGTCTATGGGTGCCCATATCGTACCTAGGATCGCTAAACTCAGGATAGGAGTTTGGGAAAGAACTATATGTCCCGTTTGGGGGTCGAAAACCCGGTTTGATACGCACTACTTAAATCGATAGCGTTGAACTCGCAGGCCGATGGAGGGTATAGAACTCATTTAAACTACACTAGACTACTAAGGATAACTCTAAGGGACACTTTCTATTTTCTAACCATCATTGTGACGTCACTATTAGACATATGATATTTGCATATTATAGGAAGCAAATGCTGGAAAAGACGATAATATAATTTTGTAAATCGGATTAATAGTTTTAATTGATTAAATAGCTTCGGGAAAATTAATGCCACGATTATGAGACTACAAAAAATCGAAAGAAAGGCCCGGAAAAATTAAAGGAAAATAAAGGAGAGATTCCTAGTTTCCTTTTGCTTGGCGCTATTAGGGTTTAATCTATTTTAATATGGAAAATATTAATGTTTTTTTTCGAGACTTTGCCCTAGTAAGGAGCGCCCTAGAATACGTATGATTTCAAACCTTCATTATCCTGGCTTTATTTATAACGACAACAAACGAGGTCATGGGTTAGAATTGACGGTTTGCGGCCGTTTTCAGACATTTTCCACTATTCTTTAAATTCTATGGGCCCAGTAGCTTAGGGACTTGTACCATTGGAAAGGGCATCAAAACTTGGTCTAAAAAAATAAATTTGATCTTATTATCGTATCTTTTTCGTGGGTAAAAGCAAAGTTAAACAAGTACAGGCCTACGGCCTATTAAACGATTAAATATGAATTAAAGATAAACTATTAACTCGAGCCAAATAAAAATATAGATTCTAGGCTATTTCGGTCGCTCTTTCGTATAGTGCGCATCCCAGAACGCTAGAACCGATAGGTTCGGCGGTTTCGGTGGGTGGATATCAATGCCCTCGTTAGAAATAATGCCAGGACAATAAAAATTTGATATGTTACGTATAGTAGGGTTCCATTTCATCGATCCAATTTTTGAAAAAAATATTAATATTTTTATTTCTAAAATCAATTAAAACTTAATAGCACCGCGGAAAAAGACTAGGAATCTTACCTATATTTTCCCTTTATTATTAAGGTTCGTTCTCTAGATTTATTTTAGTCTCATAACCGTGACCCTAGTATTTTTATAGAGTATGCTACTTTTTTATTTACTCAAAAGATATTGGTCGGACCCGAAAAGTAATTTTATTTTCCTTTTTTCCACCAATATATTTATATAAAGACCAAATTTAATATTCCTATCTCTAATTGGAACGAAGTTGTTAAATCGCTCTATTTCCATCTTCTAGGTAAGATCTTCTTTTCTCTAGGTGCGGGAGGTACTCTCTTTGCAATGATGAAATTCACATCGTTCTACGACTAATAGTTTAGGAGATATGGCCAAAAGAACACTTAAAGCCATGGTGTTTAGATGCAGTCGACCGTATAACCATGAATAAAAACCAAGGTTATGCGATATTATCCCGGATACGTATATATTTGGAAAGGAGTAACCTTCTTCCATCGAAATGTGTCGGTCTCATTAAAATCGGTTGAGTAGACCCGAGATATTGGACTTCGATTAAGCGCGGGTAAACCCGTCTAAGAAAGGGTCACCTTCGGCCTTCTATCAATCACACTAACTAAAGCTCTCCTCTAATGGATCATGTTGCCCTTAGCCAACATATTGCCATCAGTTGAGTGAATAACCAGGAAGCGTTTGAAGCCAGTGGGCTTGAAAATGCCGGGTGGTCTCTGAATGAGGGGCTCCGATGTAATCGAAGCTCCGCTCTACGCACTAGCACTTTTGTTTTAGTTCCCTCCAACCTCTTTGGAGTTTCAAGGGAGAAAGCCTTTGATCCTAAGTTACCGCAATTTAGTCGTGCCGCACTTCCTCTGAAACTGTCCGGAGGAACTACCTGTGAAACACAGGCGAAAAGGCAGTCGTAGAGAAAAAGGTTGCGGAAAACTTAAGTGGTGATTGGAAGGGTTAATAGGTTGGTGGCTAGACACCGATGCGAGGGTTGGTTAGGTTGGGTCTCGAGTTGTTCATGACTGGACGATGGTTAGAGGGTGGTCAGGAATGAGAGCGTGCCTACTTGGTCGAAAACGCGTTATTCATGATGCTTTTAGTTTAAGCGAAGAACAGTATAGGTTGCGGGTGGTTATGTGCCGCGGGGTATCGCGGTGCCATCGCATACCGTCTTATATGTAGTGCGGTGTATAATGGGTCTTAGGCGAGTTTCCCCGAGTTGTTTTCTGAGTCTAGTGTGAGGTGAGCATATGTGTTGAGGGGTGCTAATTTGTTGTTGTCGTGTAGTGTGGACATACTCGTATACCGGGAGTGATTGGAGAACATAGTATCAAAAAGGTCAATTAAAATGGTATTACACTATTGACCCCATGCAGTAAACATGGCCTTAAGATCACAAATACCATTTTTTAACAAAAAAGAGGAGCCTTCTGGTGCAGAGAGGTAGCTCCGTATTGTTGGCGGGTTTACACGGGACTCCCTCGTGCTACCCTTATTTAAAGACCTTCTCCACGTCCTTGCTGATGAAGAGTCTTTTGATATACCTGGCGTTTTTTCTGTATTCTGTCATGAACGATGGTCACGGTTGCCTGAGTGGAACGTAACCTTCTGAACCCATATTGGTGGGAGGAGAACCAGTCCCTCTCTTCCAGGTATTCCCGTAGGCGGCAGTTGATCATGCGTTCGAGTATTTTGCCTAGGAGCTCTAATAGAGCAATAGGCCTGTAATTGTTTGGGTGTTTGTGGTCTTTGTTCGTTTTGTGTAGAAGTATGTTGTGGGTGACTTTAAATATTTTAGGTAACTGGCCTGAGGCTAGTGAGGCGTTGAATAGGTGTGTATGTGTGTGGTATATGTTTGCAGGGAGGTCATGTATTAGTGTGGTTGGTAGCCCAGAGGGGACGAGGCACGTTTTGGTGTTGTTTTAATGTAGTGTTTTGTTTCCTCAACGGTGATGGGAGAGGTCAGTGTGGATCTGTAGTCGAGTAGATCCATTCGTATCAGGAGGGCGGGGTTTAGCTCATGAGCATGTTGTGTTGTGGAGGGCCTCTAGTGTAGTGGTTATTTTACTGTGTGATGAGTCTGAGTGTGAATGGAAATTGTGAAATGTATTATGCAAGTGTAGGTTTTATGTGGTGAGTGTAGGTTGCGTGCTGTGGTTTTAGTGTTTAAGATTGAGCACAAGTGGTCATCTAACATGTCTGGAGTGGTGTGGTCCAGGTCCAGGCTTTGTGACGTGTGATCTGTTATGTCTCTTGAACTCTTCCCAGTCCTTGTTGTTGTAATTGAATAGAGGTAGTGTGGGTATGAGTATGGAAGATATGGATACGATAAGGCATATCGGTATGTGGTCAGAGTACGTGGGGACCCGGTGAGATGTGCGTGTAGAAGCGTGTTACGTGGTTGTTGCGAAAGACCAAGTCCGGAGATGTGGTACCTCCACGAGTACCGAAGAATGTGGGGAAGGCCTGGCCAATGTATTCGCAGTGATAGGGCGGCAAGGCACCGGCCAGATACCTTCCTGCATTATTCGTGGTGTTTGAAAGGAGTGTTGGATAAAAAGCGTTGAGGTCCCCCGCAAAGAAGATATGAAGTTTGCAGGTTGATAGAGCCCGGAGTGGGATTTCTATGTTTAATTGTAGGCGCGGTGGTCTCTAGTGTGTGATCACTAGGATAGGGGCAGAGCTTGTCTGTACCTTGCAGGCTAGAAAAGAGTCATCTTGTGTCTAAATGAGGAAGTGGTGTATAGGGCGCTTTACTAGAATCGATGATCCTGGGTGCGGTGCCTGTGGAGAAAGGTACGTGTGGTAGCCTACAATGCGGACTCTGTTGTTGGGAGGATGTAGACTGGTCGAGTTTAAGAATATTCTGTCAGGTCTTTGTGTGTTTAGGACCAAGTTTGCAACAGTATGGCGATTACCGTCCTAACTGCGTACGTTTAATTGTGTCACGTTGAGGCGTCCTATTGTCTTGGACGGAGTTCACGTGAGGCTGATTTAGCCGGGGCCGTTCCCTTTTTCCTTGATTATTGCCCAGGAGGCGTGAGGAGTCTTTACCTTTACGCGTGTCGGTTGTGGTCTAGAGAGGTTGTCAGTGGTGTTATTGAGTGGTAAAGCCGTGGTTGAGGTTAAAGTGTGTTCTGTGGAGGGAGGTTTAGAGATAGTGGTCTTAGAAGAAGGGTTTGAGAGAGTAGAGTCTAGGAGGGGGAAGTTAGGGGCAGAGGTGGTGGAATAGAGCTAGGAGATTAGCAACTAGAGATAGTAGGAGAGGTGCAGATGATGAGAAAGGTTGTGTCGGGAGAGAGAGGAGGTTAGGAGGAGAAGGAGGAATAGAAGGGGGAGGAGAAGGAACAGCAGTAGGGGGGTAGGCGGCATACGCGTGGTTGTGTGTGTGGGGAGGTTTTTTTGGTTGTTTTTTTTGTTTGATACGGAGGGTTGTGGAGGGTGTGGTGGTCTTGAAGGAGCTGGAGGTTGTGGTATCAGTGAGAGTGGGGTTGGAGGCTGTGAGAGGGGGCTGGAAACGGTTTGAGCGGGATTGGTGGCTATAGGAAGAAGAGTGGAGGTTGCTGAGGGCGGAGTTCAGGAGGTAGGAGGGAGTTTAGGTTGAGAGGTGCAAGCAGTGGGTAGAGGTGTAGGTAAGGAAGGTGCATTGGCGAGAAGTGCAGAGACAGAAGGGCGAGAGGAGGTGGGAGCGTGGTAAGGGTGGAAGAGGGTGGGTCCACGGGAAGGTGTACGCGCCCACCGGATTGGGGGGAGTGCGGGTGTCCGCTTCGTGTGCTCGTCGATTAGAGCGAACACCTTTCGGAGAAGGTGATCTACTCTAGGCCGTGCGACGCGAATAGTGTTTTAAGTATGTTTGCGTATAGTCGGGAGTCGCCACGCGACATGTCCTTTGCTACCGTTGAGAGCAAGGGGCCAGGTGTAGTTTTGGGTGTGTGGTCTTGGTAGGTGTGTGGTGTTGAGTAGGGGTGGGTGTGAGGTGTTGGGTGGGGGTGGGGGTCGGTAGTAGTGGAGGTCTCTGGGTGTAAGGTGCTAGGGTGAGGCTGGGTGTCGGATGTGGGTGAGTTTGGGTTGCTACTGGGGTTGGGTGTGTCTGGGGTGGGACAGGGAGAAGTGCGGACACCGTTGCGCCGGCAGCGGCGGCGCAATGTTCTTATGATTCTAGGGGGGGCGGGGCGGAATGTATGGTTGCATGGAGAGATTAAGGACGTCGTATAGCCGCTACGGCGTCATAGCGGGCTTACTTAAATAAAGGCATTTTGGGTTAACGGCGACATGGTCGCTGCCACAGTTGGAGAAAAAGTGTGTGGTGTCTATGCAGTTGGTGAGGTTGTGACCCACAACACTGCACTTGGAGCAGACCAAGTGTGCTTGCCACTTTCGTGTTTTTGTCTAGTTTTGTAGCACCGGTGGCATTGTGTTGGTCTTATGTTATGTTGGGATTCCATGTTGTGAGGGCGTATTTAGGGTGCCGCAGACCTTAATGCCTTAGTCTAGCAGCAGTGATTTGTTGTTTTCATCAGACAGTTTGATCACTGCCCATTGTTTAGTAATGTTGAAGTATAGGTCACTGATGACCTCCTTCCGATACTTCTCTCTAAGGTGTGTGCGTACATCATCTGTGGAGAAGGCCAACCATAGGGGGTTGATCTTTGTAATACACAGTCGGCTGATTTTGTTTGTAATTCTAGTGCGGCGAGTGTGGCAAATGCGTGTGTGTGGAATTTTACTGCATCCTCCTGTGAACAGAAGACGAGTTTCTGGCCTGTATGTTTTTTGATTATGTTTGTGATGGGGGTGTCGTGTGTAGCGGCTAAGTTTAGAAGTGTATGTTGATAGTTCGTGATGGGGCTCTTGTCTTTTGTGTGTAGGAGTGTGAGGTCTGTCATACTAAGTGCCATTTTGCTCTACCTTATTTTTCTCTCTTTGTGGGGGGATCTCCCCGCCCCGCCGATAATAACTATATGAAAATAACTTGGATGTGGTGATAAATGATGAGTGAGTATGGATTTTGGTTGGGCTCCTCCGAGGATGTGAAAACATGGCGGACTTAATGTTGACTGAAGCCAGAATCTATTAAATCCAGTCGGGGTGCCACCCCCTCTATTAGGTTTTGGGTATTTCCCAGTTACGTCAGACATCTGACAGAGACGGTAGAGTCTCCCTCTGTGGTCTTGGACGGTGCCGCAGGGTAGGGTGTTAATCCTCTCCGCGTTGGTAACTGAATCCCAGTCCAGGTTTGCTCCTTCCTTTGGGTTCCGCAGCGGGCTAAGCCTCAGACCTCCTTTCCCTAAAGTTTGCAATTATGCCCTTTCTAAGTAGAACGGCATAGTTGCAACGGAGTTCTGTGTAGAGTCAAATTCACAGAGCCAATTCACGGCGGGGCAGGGATAGGGTTGGTTTAGCACGTCATACCACTATGGCGTACTGAGTAAATAAATATTTTTTCATTCAGGGGGCTGGGAGGCAGAGGGAGGGCTTGCTGAGTCCTGTAGATGGATTGCTGTAGAGAGAAATACAGTCAACGGTATATTTTGCAGAAAATCCCTGTACGTTTTCTTGTGGTCTTCTTCGAGATTCTTCCAAGTGATGTGATGATTGATGATGATAATGACTATGGGGATGAAAATGATAATTAAAAAGATTAAGGTAAAGTTGTGTTTTTTACAGCTCTCGGAGAGTAAATGGAGTTTCAGCTTCCTTCAACCTCTTTGGAGTTTCAAGGGAGAAAGCCTTTGATTCTAAGTTACCGCAATTAAGTCGTGCCGTACCTCCTCTGAAACTGTCCGGAGGAACCACCTTAGAGTGGAGGAAGGCCGTTGAATGATGTTGTACTTTTATACCCCAACACTCTGCTAGCGGTCTATGCAACAGCTAAGATTTATTGGAACTTAACCTCACGCAGTATACATGGGGTGGTGCCATTAGAGGATTGTATCCAGCTGGAGTGTTCGTACTATATTCTTTTGTTAATGACTGACCATCAATAATTATAGAGGGAAGTAACAAAAATAGATATAAAGGACTGATAAGGCAGTTGATGATGACCGATTGTATGGGGCCAATTGCAAGCTAGAATAGTGCCAATAATGAATCCCTCACTGATGAACAACCCTTTGGCCCTGAAAGTCTTTGAATTGCCCCCTCAAATCGTATGTTAGAGGAACATACTACCTTATGATAATTGAAGCATAAACTAAACAAATGTGTAAAATATGTAAAATTAACAATTAAATGGTCTGTGTAAAAAGATGTAAAATATTTTGTAAAAAGGAAGGTAAGTCAGGGCCACGCAAACACACAATGCACATAGAGATTCATCGGGAAGAAGCGGATGCCAGTCTGATCGTTAAAATAAACGGAAGACAGTCGAAGGAAGCTGTGCATACGAGTGGAATTTGATGAAGAGACAAACTCGACCCACCAACGCGTTGGCATAAACTTGCGAGAAATGAAAGCAGTTTGGGTAAAAATGTAGTTTAATAAGCCAATCTGGTTCAAAATTCCATTACAATCTTGATTCACGCACATGCCTTTCTAATCGGACAAGCCCAGACTAGCAGGACATATAGACACGTTTCCTTGACTCGATAAGCTCAGCCCCGTGGTCAGATACGAGAAGCGAAGCTGCGCCCCCTCAACATTGTCTCATAAATAAACGAGCAGAGAGGATGAAAACAACTGCATTTAAGACGATCCAATTAGGCATATAACCTTTTCTCTGTATTAATTCCTTGTCCTTCAGCGTTATCCATATTGACGAACATTATCTTCCGTAACACGAAAAAATAAAAACCTATGAAGTTTCCCTTTAAGTCTTCCGAGTCCTTTAGATATTATGTAAGAATTAAGGATGCAAGGATGAAACAAATTGGACAAGTGCCCAACCCAGATGGATTCTAAATGGTAGTAGGATCAACTGGGAAAAAATAATTATAAAAGATGAAAAAAGACCACTATGAAGTAAAAGAAATGATGGTTTAAACGATCCCTCTTCCAGAAAGAAGCTAAGGCGAAATAGGTGGAGGATATTTGAAAGTGTCGGGAAATAGGACAAACGGAGAATGGCAAAATGACGGTATTCCAAAAGAAAATGGGCCACCTATTGGTCTCCACCACAGAAACGGCTGCAAGGGGTGATTGGAACACCAAATGAAACAAGATGGCCGTGATTAATTCTCATAGGCCGATGTGAATGCGACAAAGGGCCACCCTTAGGGAGCGTACTCTCCGAAGGCTCGAGGGCCAAGACGATCAGACTTTTCTATATTTTATAACTTAAAGGACGAACACCCACCTCATTCGTCTTGCAACAAATGAAAAATATAGTCTTATTGAGGGAAATAAATCTAAAAGGCTATGCAAATTTATTAAGGGCCCGAGAATAAGCTGAACGGGCCAGCTGATCATCATTCTCTTTGCCCAGGACCAACAGATGCCGGAGAAACCAAGCAACAAAGAACTCATAAACGGACGCATTCTGGACTAGAAAATTGCAGACTAAGGAATGGTAAGCCCTAAAAGAGCGAATCAATTGTATCCAAAGGCGGAGAAAATAAGAAAATCTTTAAAATGGGGATCAGTCTAAAGATAAAAGAATGGCTGAACGTTCACTGGTAAAAGGCCCATAATCGACCTACTCTCCCGATCATGGTTATGATGAAGGCGATTATGACAATGATGAATATAATGAGTATAATAACGAGGATGACGATGATGATGACCATGATGTGGCCGATAATAATGATGAATATGATGACGATGGTAAGGAAGATGATGATTATGATAAAGATGATAATGATTACGGAACGATGATTATGGCGATGGAGATAATGATGATCATGTCGATTTTGATGATGATGACAAGGATGATGACATTGAGGATGGAGATAACGATGATGATGTTGATGATCCTGATGATGATTATGATTTCGAAGATGATAATGACGACGATGATGATGACCAAGCTGATAATAACTATTATGAAAAAGATGACTCACATAATGAGATTTATGATGGCAATAATGATGATGATGATAACCATTGGGGTGAGGTGACAATGACGACGTTCATGATAATGATGCTGATGCTGACAAGGATAATAATGATTATGCTAACGATGATAATAATGATGACGATCACGATGATACGATGATGACAATGATGTATAATAATAATTAAAATAATAATAATAATAATAATAATAATAATAATAATAATAACGACCATAACTATAATATAACAATTATGATGATAATTAGAATGTTTATTATAATAATAATGATGTTTTCAGTTGGGATTTGAATGAATACTGTAATAATAAAGATGAAGACGATGATAACGTAGACTTTGATTATAATGACAATGATGGTAAATGAGCAGCTGAATATCATGACGATCGTGACGATCATGATAATTATATTAATTCGATGCTGAATATGATGACGATCATGATGCAAATGATGATGATTAGGATGACGATGGTAATAATGACAATGATTACGATAACCATTGTTATGTCTATGAAGATACCTATGATGATGGTTATGGTGATGACAATCTTGATCTTTACGATCTTGAAAATGATAACGATGATGATTATGATGATGGTGATGATGAGAATGATGATATTATTATGGTAACGAGGATGATGATGGTGACCATGATGAGGACGATTAAAATGATAACACTAATGATTATGATGACGATGATATGGAAGATGATGATTATAATGTGGATGATAATGATTAGGGAATGATGATTATGATGACGATTATAATGATTAGGGGACGATGATTATGATGATTGTGATAATGCTGATAAATATGATGATCATGTAGATTGAGATGAGAATGATAACGATGATGACATTGAGGATGGAAACAACGATGATGATGATCCTGATGATAATAATGATGACAGAGATGATAATGATGATGACGATTATGAAGACCAAGATGATAATAACCAAAATGAAAAGGATGATAACTCAGATGATGAGAATGATGACAATTCTGACGATTATGATAACGATGAAATGACTATGGTAAGGACGTTCATTACGATGCTGAAGATGTTGTCAAGGGTGATAATGAATATGATGACGATGATAATGATGATGACGATCACGGGGATGATCAGAACGATCATGACAATGATTACGATAACGATGATGACAATCATCATCATCCTGACGATGACAATGATGTATAATAATAATAACGACGTTCAGTATAATATTAGAATGATGATGATAATGATGATGATTGCGATTAGAAACTGATGAATAGTGTAATAATAGAAATGATGAAAATGCTTACGTTGACTCTGAAAAATGACGATTATAATGATACGATTATGATGTCAATGATGATTAGGGTGATGATGATAACAATGATGGTAAATATGATGCTGTATTTGATGACGATCATGACGATGATAACGATGATGAGATGAGGACGATGATGCTGATGACAATGTTGCTGTTAATCATAGTTATGACTGATGATAACGATGATGATTTATGGTAATGACGAAGACGTTCATGAAGATGATGATCATTACAATCAGGGAAATGAGTACACTGGTCTGCGTCAAAAATGTACCTTAGGTTTTTTATAGTGTTTCTTAATAAAATTGACCTCCTAAATCCGAATCTATCATCCGTTTTTCTCTATCACCTTCAGTTTTTGCGATACAGGGGGTGATAATAATTTTATGGTTTATACATCTCCTATATTACATCAAATTTCAATAGTTTGTGCACTGCTCTATTCGCAGTAAATTTTGTGTACATTTTAAGTAATTATGCAAATTGGTTTATATTTTGCAGGTTAAAAATTGCTTAGCATTATAATAATAAGAATAATAATAATAATAGTGGTTGAGGTAAAAATGAACAGAAAATGTAAGAATAGCTCCGACAGATTTTGCTATGTTTGCGGCAAAGTGACTTTTCCCGAGCAACAAAGTACAATCCCTCCTGTAACTAAATCTTTGTACCATGCATATTTTGGAGTAAGGCTAAGAGATCAAGATAAAAGTTTTGCACCACATATCTGCTGCAAGGGATGCTACATAAGTTTAAGACGCTGGAGTCAGGGCGAACCAAAGTCCCTCTCTTTTGATGTTCCCATGGTGTAGCGAGATGGCAAGGACCACACTACGGACTGCTATTTTTGCATGACATATAAAGGTGAGCATTGTATCAAGTATTTAAGCTTTTTGTATTATACTGGCTCCTAAAAATGTCATTATTATGCAAAGACCAGCATTAAATTTAAAACTAACATAGTTCACTTCAGCATGAACATATCCTTTACTAAACATTTATGTACTATCTGCAACTCCAAATCAATTCCTTTATGTAATATGCAATTATATTTTCCACAGGTATAAATAAGAAGAATAAACATAGTGTGGCATATCCGGATGTTCCTTCTGCCATCAAACCCCTGCCCCATGGCCCAGGAATTCCTATACCTTCTCCTCCTGGAGATATAGAGGTTCTTGAAGAGTTTAATATGGAAGTTGACCAAGATTATGACACATCTGAGTCTTATCAGGTTTCCACACATGATATGGTCGCAAGACCATTCACTCAAGTTCAGTTAAATGACCTGACCAGGGATCTGGGGGTTTGAAAGGCAAATACACAACTTCTTGGCTCTCGACTTCGTAAAGGTAATCTTCTCGCTTAAGAATCAACATTTAGGGGGGGTACAGAAATAGAGAACAAGAGTTTCGAAGCTATTTTTTACAGCATTCTTCCAGCTCTTTAGTATACTGCACCAATATTAAAGGACTTGTTGAGGCCCTTGGAATAATCTACAACCCATTAGAATCAAGACTGTTCATAGATTCCTCCAGTAGAAGTTTGAAAGCTGTGTTACTGAATATTGGTAACAAGATAGCTTCCGTTCCTATAGGCCATTCAATCCAACTTACTGAAAGTTATGAAAATATGAAAAAATTCCTGGATGCAATAAATTACTCTAGCTATAAGTGGAGGATATGTGGTGACTTAAAGGTAAGATCATTTTACACTTGACATTTCTAAGCGTTTTGATATTGACATTTTCATTTTTAATTGTTAATACTTGTATACACCTTTTGGTCAACTTAAATTTTACAAGAATGTAAATCTGGAAATCATGAGTCATTTTTTAGTTATATTTTTTGTTGAAGTGTGTCCCTATAGGTTAATGCATCCTATTGGGTTAATGGGGAACTTATCCTGATTAAGAAGGTATACAACATAACTCAATAAACTCAAAATAAGATGTACATATATCCAATTAGTTTCAATACGATGATTTAATGCATCGGCATACAGGATTTTTCAGTACATATTCATATTCTTATTGTTTTAAGAAATATTACTTTGAATTTGTTTTTAGAAATATTACACTGAATTTACATACCGTGCTAAATTTTTTTCAGGGAGTGTCTCTTACGCTTGGGACGCAAACAGGCTACACGAAGCATCCCTGTTTCCTATGTTTATGGGACAGTCGTGCAGATAGTATGCACTATGAGAAGAAGGTTTGGCCTCCACGAGAAGCATTTAGAATTAGATCAAACAATGTGATAGCTGAACCTTTAGTGCCTCCTCAAAAAATACTTATCCCTCCACTGCATATAAAGCTTGGCATAATGAAAAATTATGTCAAAACCCTTAATAAAGTAGGCCAAGCTTTTAAATTTCTCCTTCAAAAATTTCCACAAATCAGTGACACTAAGCTCCATGGGGGAATTTTTGATGGACTTCAAATCAGAAACCTGATCAGCAATTTGATGCATCAATGAAGGACATAGAAAAAGATGCCTGGAAAACTTTCAAAGCTCTAGTTAACAATTTTTTGGGCAATAAAAGAAGCCTAGAAGAATATGTTGCCCTGGTCAATCAGCTCATAACAAGTCTCAAACATTTGGGAGCTCGAATGTCTATGAAGATACACTTTTTACAGTCCCATCTGGATTATTTTCCCGACAACTGCGGGGATTACAGTAAAGAACAGGGGCAAAGATTCCACCAGGACATAAAAACAATGGAATCCAGGTACCAGTGTAAATGGAACGGAAACATGCTTGCTGACTACTGTTGATGTTTGAAGCGTGATGCACCAGATGACAGGCACAAACGAAAATCGTCAAGAGCGTCTGTTCTTCGAAATTATAATTATTTTCTTTATTATGTTTCATTCTTTTATTTTTTGTTCATTAAAAGAATTATAGTTTAGATACGTGTATTCCTGTTTATACGATATAACAGTAATAATGCATTATTAGATAGAGAAAGGTTTTTTTTTTTTAAATTCAGAAAAAATGAGGTAATCTCAATGAAAATGGTGTATGCTGTACTGAGAAAATCTGACCTGATTGAACAAATATACATTCATTTTTGAGCTCAGGAGGTTGGATTCATTAAGAAACCACAAAAAAATCCTGGGGAACATAAAATTCTTTTTCAAACGCATGCCTGTGTTATGATTATAATTATTACGATAACGAGGATAACAATGATAATAACTATGATGACAACGATGATAATGATGACAGTGATGAATATAATAACGATGATAAGGAAGATGATGATTGTTTTGATTTTAATGACGATGATAATGATTAAGTGATGAAGATTATGGTTATGAAGATTGTGAAAATAATGAGGACAATTATAATGTATATGATCATGTCAATTATGATAATGATGACAAGTGATTACAATGAGGTACAGATAACGATGCTGATGTTGTGGATCCTGACGATGATTATGATGACAAAGATGATAATGATGGCGATAATGATTATGACCAAGATGATGATAACGATTATGAAAATGTTGAATAATTGGATGATGATAACGATGAGGATGAAACTGATGATGGCGATCATGACGATGAAAATGCTAATAGCGATCATAACGATGATGCTGATAGGGATGATATTTATTAGGAGGACGATGATAATAATGAGGACGATGATGACGATCAAGACCATGATAACACTGATGATGATAATGAGGGCGATGATGATGATTACGATAATGATAATGATCATGAGGATGACGATGATGTCTAATAATAATAATAATAACTAAATGATAATAATAATATTATTAATAATAATAATATTAATATTTCATTGTGGAGCGGTCTTCAATTAGTGAAATAAGAGAACTATTCCCGGTTTAGAAGAATAAAGTTTGCAGAAGTCTGAAAAATCTGGAGAAAATGACTTCAAATAGATCACAACAAGAATAAATCACAAATAAACTTGTTTTACGTTAAAGAAAAACAAAATATACCAACTTGTTTCCACACTTACACAGGTTATGAGTAAGAAAATTAATATGTTCAAACTTGTTTAACATTTCCCCGTAAGGGGCGCTGCGATTTGCCATCATAACATAAAAACATAATTACACGGATGACAAAAGCCACAAGGGCCTATCAAAGGTCATCCGCCTCCGTCAAAACCCATCCTGGCCGCCGTGCTGATGGGACTCAGCATCCCGTCCGTCCCCAGCTTAGCCTCTTCTCCTTCCTTCAAAACACTTGTTTCCTCCCTTTTCATACAACCTCTCCCACAACTTTCTCTGGTCAGCCTCTAATTTCACAGGGTAGATGCTGACCTTCTTCTCAAGCCAACCGTCCTGGATCAGGGCTGAGGGGGGAGGGGCCAATGTTCCCTAACCCCTGAGCTCCGGTTCGAGAGGTTTTTTTAACAACCTGCTTCATCCTCACCCATACCTTCCTCACATCCCTTTTCCTCTCCTCTTCACAATCTATCCTTTCACGCCGCGTTCAAGGTGGAGCCGCCATGCCGATGGACTGCCAGACCACCAGGCGGGAGGGGTGGTCTTAAATGGCGGTGCCTGGCTCTGCCAGGCCTGTAAGCACCTCTAGCAGTGCGGGCAACGGCAAGAGGTAATGATCTATTGCGTCCCTTGGCACAAATAGGGTCACCATTCCCATGGATGAAAATAAAAACAAACAAATCTCTCTCAACTGCCCCTTGTACATCGACGGTGCCGCCCTCGGGCAGCTCCAACAAAAAAATGGAGGTCCCTCCCCTGTGCTTGCACAGGAGAGGCTCCATATTTCTCTAACCATAGAATGGGCTTACTCCTCTCCTTTGCCTACGTGTGCAGGGGACTCCCCCTCACCCCCTTCTCTGGAGGTGCTTTCAGGCACCTTCCTTTTTCTAGCGGCAGTCCCCTTTTTTCTTTCCAAGGGGACTGCCAAGAAAGCCAGCAGGCAGCCCTTAGCCAGCCGCTCCTCATTGAAGCGGCTCGTTAGGGCAAACCCCCTTAGGGGGGAGAGGGAAGCCAGGCACCTTTGGTCGCTTCCCTCAAAAGACCTGCTGGCAAGGATATTAAACCTTGCCGGGGTTAAGGCCTGTGCCTCCCCACAAAAGACTCTTGACGTGGCCAAGGGAACCTGCGATGTACTGGGAGGAAATGGCCAACTGGAGGCCCCCCCTGTGATATACATAGTCCTTGAGGAGACCCAGCCTCAGACGGTAGGGCCTTCCTAGGCGGGAAACCCGAATCCACCCCTATTCAAGGTCCTCCTCAAACGGCTGCGGGCTCTGAGGCAGTACAAGGAGGGGAAGGATCTCCTCCGACAGGTGCCCCTACGACTAACAGGACCTTCTCCATTTCGGAGAGGGACCTGGCTGAGGCCAGCGTATCTGGAATGGGGGCTTCTGCTGGCCGAGGCGAGAAGCGGGTTTATTCATCGCCCTCCTCTCCAAAAAGTAAAAAAACTAAAAAGAAAAAGAAGACTCGGGGCTCCTCTCCATTCACAGGGGCTGCGGGGACGGATGGGTCTGCTGCCACTCTGGCAAGCCACCAAGCCAAGATCAGCACATTTGGCCCCTCTGCTCCTCCTGTTGCGGAGCCTCTGACTAAGACCAAAAGTGCACAGGGCGGAGCCTCGATGACATCGGGGCCCCACATTCAGAGGTTACCTGGCGTTTTCGATCCCGCTGGCTTCAAACGCTCTCTCGTTATTTGCTCCACCAATAGCACTAGGTTGTCCAAGGGCAACATGATCTATCAGAGGAGAGGATTAGCTAGTTCAATTGGTAGAGAGCCGAAGGTGACCCGTTTCTCCGACGGGAGCCTTCTGGAAAATGCGGCGAATCCCGCCCAGGTAGGCAAAATAAGTGCTCTTCGGACACTTCATGGCACCTCGGTGAGTGTGACGCCGCACTCACCTATGAACTTTGTGAAAGGAGTAGTTTATGCGAGGGAACTCGTTGACTACTCCATTGAGGACATCACCCTAGAGCTGGCCGATCATGGGGCGGTCAAGGTCGAACATGTGATGAGAAGATAGGAAAGGGCCTTGAGACCCACCCCTACACTCTTCATCACGTTCGACTGTGACAAGCTCCCTGAGTCGGTGCGTGCCGGTTGTTACCGCTACCGCGCGAAGGCATTCGTGCCGCTGCCGCGGCGGTGCTATTACTGTCACCGATTTGGCCATACGAATCGCTTATGTAGACGTGCAAAGTCGAGGTCACCCGAAGTCTGTGTAAATTGAATCAAGGTCGTACACGATAAGTCCAAATCGTGTGTGGCCAAGTGTCTCAATTGCGGAGAGCCACACCCCGCTTCTTCGAAGCAATGTGGTGCATATCTCCTGGAGAAAGAAATCCTGGCCGTTCAAGCCCAGGATCGACTCTAATTCCGCAAGGCTAAGGACTTAGTTATAAAGGCAACCTCTGCTCCTTGCCTGTCCAGGCTAACGTGCACGGTTTATTCCGCGCCCATTCGTAGCCCTTATGCGGGCTCTACTTAACCCGGGGGCTCCCCTGGAAAAGCTGGCGGCAAAAAGGGTTCATACCCAGCACCGGCTAAAACCAGGGTTCCATCCTGGTTTTATCCTAGCAGCGGTGTGTAGGCGAGTCAAAAGGATTCGGCCCACGTTCTTGCACGACCCTTCTCCCGTTCTCTAGGAGAATGGGACCGCAATCTCGGACCACGCTTCCATGGTGGAATCGTTAGCGACTGCTTTTTCCGCATTCTCTAGCCGATATGCTGCTCCGCCAGCATTCAATGCACGTCTTTCTGTCTCAGAAGGCCGCTGGCTGGACTTTACCTCCAGAGGCAGAGAACCCTTCAACGATAGGTTTACTGGGAGCGAGTTGCGCTCCACTCTTGCTTCGTGCGCGGACATCGCCCATGGTCCGGACGATGTCCCGTACGCCATGCTTTGACACCTGGGTGAGCGAGGCATAGCCTTTCTCTTAGATTTGTTCAACAGGATCTGAGGGGAGGGTCTTCTCCCCAATTCCTATCGAATTGCTACTGTGCTCGCCTTTCGTTCACCGGGGAGAGATCACTCTAATCCGACCGGTTTCTGTTCAATTTCTCTAACTTCTGGCGTGTGCAAGTTGATGGAGAAATTGGTAAATGTTAGACTAGCCTTTTTTCTGGACAGCGGAGGCCATCTGTCTTCTGCACAGTGCGACTTCCGTAAGTTTCACTCCACGTCGAATGCTCTGCTCCAACTGGAAAATGCTCTCTGCGAGGCTTTCCTTCATAGACAGGACTACGCCACGCTGTTTTTGGATCTGGATAAGGCCTATGATACCGCATGGCGATACGGTATCAAGGAGAGTCTCCACACGCTCTACGTGGACGATCTTTCAATCTCTTTTGGCGTGGCCCAGATGCCAACTCTGGAGCTTCGACTCAAACAGGCATTGAACCGCGTCTCTCGCTATGGCGAAGCTCACAGGTTTCGGTTTTCTTTGTCAAGAATAAGGTGCTGCATTTCTGCCGCCATTCACGGCTCCACCCAGACCCAGATTTGTTTCTTAATGGGGTGCGCCTGGATGTCGTTGAGTCGCACCATTTTCTTGGTCTTGTATTCGACCGACGCCTTCCCTGGTAGGCTCATATTTGCAGCCTTAGGGTCTCTTGCACCCGTGCAACGGATATTCTCAGTTCCGTGACGTTCAGTGCTTTTTTATCGATCCTTTGTTCGTTAGAAGCTCGACTACGGATGTGAGTTTTATGCATCCGCAGCGGAGTGTTTAATGCGGGAGGTGAATTCGATCCACCACAATGGCCTATGCCTCGCGACCGGTGCCTTCCGCACTTCCTTCATTGAGAGCCTGTTATTCGATGCTGGGGAGATGCCAATCGCTCTGCGCAGCGTGCAGTGCATTACTCGCCTGTACGCGCGAGCAAGGCGCCTCCCTCAGTCGCCAAAAGCTTCCACTGCATCCACAGCTGATCTCAACGGTGCCTATGCCGCCGAGGGACGCCAGCTTTCCCCTAAGCCCTTTGAGGTTAAGGCAAGGAAACTCCTTCGAGAGCTCGATATAGCTATCGGGCCGGTGGCGCCCTTGGTTTTCCTCGGGATGCCACCCTCTAGGATAACGAATTTGGCTATTTGTCGACACGCCTCTGCTCCCAAAGCTTTTACGGCGCCGGGAGTATTGCGTTCGACCTTTTTGGAGCACACGTCGTGTCACGTTGGAACCGTGCCAGTGTATACGGATGGTTCCAAGTCCCAAGAGGGGGTCGGCTTCCACGCCATATCCCCTCTGTTTGAAGTCAGCAGGGCTCTGCCAGGCGCTGCGTCTGTCTTCACGGCCGAGCTGGTGGCAATACACCACTCGGTAAGGGAGATTACGTGACGTGCCCGGTTCGGTGACCGGATTGTGATCTATAGCGACTCACAAAGTGCCCTGAGTGCTCTCGGGGCAATGAAATCTCCTTATCCCCTGGTTCGCGATATCCGTGACGCCACGGTTTTGGCGAGCCCGGCAGATGTCGAGATTATCTTCTGCTGCGTTCCTAGACATGTAGGAATTGCGAGAAATTCGCGCACCGATGAGGGCGCCAAAGAGTCCGTGAGGACTCTGCGACCGGACCAGCTTTTCGCTCTTTCTCACACCGACTACATGGCAGGAATATGTGCAGCTCCTCGGACTGCTTGGCAAAGAAGATGGCAGACGGTCGAAGGGAACTTAAAGTTGCGTGTGATTGCGCCGCGACCGTTTCCATGGACCTATCCCCCAATGCCGTGACGGCTGCAGGTCGCTTTCTGTCGTCTCCGAATCGGACACACTTGTGTGACTCATCGCTATTTGATCGAGCGCTCGTCTGCGCCCTATTGCGATGACTGCGTCGTCCCCCAGACTGTTCGGCACATTCTTCTCGAATCACCCAGTGTGGCTGATCTTCGCGCATGTTACTCCTCCCGTACCGGGATGGGCGGGGTCGCTACCGCCTGTCCTTTGTACTCGGGACGAGTGCGTGCACATTGACTGGTGGACTTGTTGACTATTTGGGGGAGGCTGGTCTTCTCCCTTTCATTTAACTAGGTTTAGTTGTTGTTTTTGTTATTGTTTTGTTATTGTTATTGTTATTTCTTTTTATTGCTGTTTCCTGTTCAAATATTTCAAAGTAGCCTAGAACTAGGCTGTTTGTTTACGGCTACTTATGCCTAAGTGGGCAGTCGCCAGATAGCCCCTTCAAAAAAAAAGACCTTTCACCAGTGCATAGTTCACCATCAACACTCCCTTAGAATCCCAGAAGATGGTGGCCATGATCTTCCCTGCTGAGGGTTGGGTCCGGACCTTAATGGGGGTCGGAGAGCCCTGTACTTCCAGGCAATGCTTTTGAGCTTGCTCTCACGATCCCAGTGATGGACCCACTTTGCATCACCTGTTACTATGCGTGACTCTAATCCCACCGGGTCTTGGTTGCAGAGGAGCAGCGGCTCCTCCGAAATTGACGACGTTGAAATCGATCATGGGGTGTGAGGTTTCGTGAGGTTTCTAGGGTCTTAACCGGCAGAGACCTTGTTCATGGCCAAATAGTCGTAGTTGATGTTAATAACACTTTCCTGTGATATTCCAAGCTCTCGCTCAATTTCTTCGACCTTCACCCGTCGATTTTCGAGGATTATCCTCTCCACACGGGCCACATTGTTCTCGTTGGTCACTTCTGACCAGCGTCCTGGACGGGGGTCATTTTCAAGGGAATCACGAGCATGGCGGAAATCCCTATTCCAGTGAGCAATGGTTGCATAGGAAGGGGCGGTGTCGGTGTACACTGCAACCATGCGTTCATGGATCTCTTTTGCATTCTTGCCTTCCTTGGTCAAAAATTTGATCACTGCGCGGTGTTCAACCTTCTGCATTGTTAAGAAATTTCTGACTGACGATCTGTGATCAGCTACTGCTTCTTAAATGTAAGAGGCCGGAGCGTGCGGCTGCAGGTCCTGACTTGTCATAACTTGTCCTAACACCTCTACAAACAGCGATCCCCCTTCCTCTGTTCTGACTTCCGATTCGCAAAACTTATTTACCGCCCCTTGTATATAATGAATCAGCGTATTTGTTAGCCTTTAATAATGTAATAACTTACATTTTAGTATTTACTTCTTCGTTTTTAAGACGTTCCTGGTGTGTGACGCTTCAGGTTCCAGCAGAAGTTAAACAGAATAGCAGGGCTCCATTTTCCCATATACCTTTTTTCAATTGACGCTATATTTTGACGGATCATCTCTTTTTGTTGATTATTCACATCTCCTGCATTCTGTGGGAAGATGCAAAAAGGAGAATGAAGAAAGTTTTTCTTCAGTGAAATATTGCATCCGAGATCTTTGCAGAACTTAATTAAACTGTCCAATATACGCTCTCGCTGGGCCAGTTGATCTTTCCGGGAAGTCATTTTTATACCTCCTTGAATTAATTCCAGGCCGCTAGCTCAGTTTCATCCATTGTCACCTAGAATTCCTCATCAGCTATAAGTTTACTAATCTGAGGGCCTATGAATATGCCTTCTTTAATCTTGGCATTACTTATTTTAGAACAGATCACTTTAAGGTAATGAAGGCGCATGTTATGTTGCAGTGCTCTGGTAAATTTCTTTAAAATTAGGCCTAGTTTTATATGCATTGGTAGCAAAATGATATTCTCCTTCTTAACTTGTAGCTCATGAATTACATTATGGCTTCCAGGCGTCATAGTTTTCCTAGGTGGTGTTCTCAAAGTGCAACAGAACCGCTTTTCTTCTGTAAAGGGATGTATCTATGAATAACCTCCAATCATTTATTTCATAGGTCAGCTCAAGGGTATTGAATAGGCCTCTGATATGATTAAAATAAGTGAAGAATTGCTGTAAATTTGCCGGACGCTTACTAAATATTGTAATTCAAGTATGTTCATCGAACAGGTTCCATTGTAGCAGACGTGCGGCCAGGAGTTCAAACTGTTGCTTATAAGTGTTAGATCACGAACTAGATCATTGAGTTCTTATTGGATAATGAGGTGTGGTTTCTTGACAGATTCAAGCTGTGCCACGTATGGTGTATCTTGAGATATGACTCGTCTGAGTTGCTCATGTCATCGCTTGGTAGTTAGTAAGGTAGGTGTGGTAATGGAATAGCACTTCAATTTCGAACTGGGCGAATACCAGACTGAAGATCTGGATATATGATAGATTTTTTCCTTCTCTATTGCGATTGCAGTGAATTAAATAAAATCAGACTAAACATGGATATTACTCGCTGTGATCACTTTCATAAATAGTAGGAGTAGAACATAGTATGTATTTTGTTTTTTTCATTTGATACATCTGTTGAAAATATATTAAAAAACAGGAAAGGAAACACATTGAATACCCACCATTGAGAACTGTTAAGCAGAAGTAGCCATCCTTTTAATGGTTCTCTAACTCTCTCCAGACCATTGGTACGCCAAACATGAGACCAGGACCTTTGCCTTTCACTCATTCAGAACGGGAACTTGTGCACCTGAAACGACATATGTGAGGTGCCTGGCGTTTGTCCTGGTCACCCACTGTCTATCCAAAGTACAACTCATAAATTTTCCGGACATGTTTTGTCAAATGTCTGTTTTGTTGTCTTAAAGTAACTGATCCAGATATTTAACAGAAACTGTCTGGCGAATTTTGGGATTCTATCGTATTTGAAAAATAATATAAATAATAACAGTAACGAATATTAACTAAAAAAGTAAAAAAGGAAGCATTTATATTACGATTAAGTTACAAATTATCAAGCGTTACGCATTTAGACGCATATAACTAAAAATAATTCATAGATTAGGTTGAAAAATACCTTTGGAACACCCGATTAGAATGATATCAAAATTCGTTTATGACTTTTAGAGTTGTCAGTTTCGGCCCATTCATGTTTACATTCAATCCCTACGGAACCATTAGTGTATTCAACGTAAGTAAGATGGTAATTTACGAGAAACTGGAGGGTTGCAGAGAGAGAAGGATCTTATATTCGTAATTCTCACAAAATACCCCTAGAAAAGTCTATACTCTTTTCCGGGGGTTTTCATTGTTGTACAGTGTAACTGAATACTTTTTTCCTTAGGATTAGATGATGAGTAAATGTTTGTTTTGGCTTTATAATGAGATTTTTCGATGAACCTAATGAGGTACTGCAGCTCAATGAATGCTTGGATGATCGTGTTAATTTCATCCTGCAGGAAACAAGGATTACATATTATGCGATATGCTGTCAAGAAAAGGGAAGAAACTACGGACCTTTTAAGAGAATCGTCGAAAGACCTGTAGACAATGAAATATATGTTGTAATGACACACTGAAAAAAAAACTTTAAGTTTGTTCGACGGAACCTTTTCTCCCACGCAAGAAAATCTCTCAAAAGATAAAAAACTTAGCATAGAGAAAAACTTAATCGGTTTGCTACTTCATAATTCGGTAATCAATTTTTTGAACCTTAACTTTTATTGATTACAGGAATTATTTCCCGCTTCACTGCAAAGACACATTCGGGAAGACCGCTTCAAATCAAGATATATCACTATGCTTATAATGAAACATTAATTTAAGAGTTTCAAGAAAAGAAAAGGAGAGTTTATTTTATAAAATATATACAAGATTGTAGGAGATACGATTAGGATAAGAAAATAAAAATCTGGCAGATAACACTGGTCTGCGGTGTTTCGAAGGTCTAACACATGATATATGATTTTAGGCCAGTTTTTTTAGTTAAATCTGAAATTCATGCTTATTTTATCTAATCAGATAAAGTTTTTGAGATATAAGCACATGCCAGAAATTCAATAAATTTGGATCATTTTGTAGGTGAATGTACGCACAATAATAAATTTTTAACTAATTTATACACATTGTTTATAGAATGTTCTAATTGATACCAATAAGACTAAAACATACCGAAAAGCTAATTATAAATGAAAAATCTCTTTAAGGACGTTTGATTGTGCCTAGAAGACAGCAAATCCCCTTTACAGGCACCAGCAGTAGTCAGCCAGAGAGTTGACAACGCAAGGCCTTTGTAGTGTTCTCCCATTCACGAATATCTTAGTGAATTAATTTATCCTATTCTTCCACAACTCTTGGGGAACTAGTCTAGGTGGGACCGAAGGAAGTGCATTTTCATTGAGATGCGAGCACCATTTTGCCGAAATTCTCCATTAAATCATCAAACGCTTAATCATAGTGAGAAATTCTGTGGTTGCCAAGTAAGTTTGCATTGATTGACCTAAGAGACAACCAGACTAAGACTTCAGCGGGATTCAGTTAATCTCTTATTTTAGGACCATCAAGTACAGCTGCCTTCAGTTTTTCCATGCTGACGCGTGAAAACCCTTTCGAAGGAAAGAAAATCTTTTTCTCCCTCGGCATTGCCTTGACAAAGTTCTTCACCAAACGAGTTTGATGTGTAGGGCTGGCATAATATCTTGCTCAGTTCATCCAGAAGCTGGGACAGAACCTTGTGTTAACCGGGTTTTAATCCTTATCTTGACGCCCAGTCTTGTCTGACATAATGCCTGGCGTCAGCCCGACTGTACCACAAGCACAGAACGCCATGTTTCCCAACCATGGGAATTTTTTATCCCAGTGGGGAAATGGACCCATATTTAAGGGTTAATGGATATTATGTGCAAGAAGAGGTAGCCTGACCAAATCAATCAGTTTAACTCTCGCCAATTATATATATATATATAAAAAGGCACTGCAGATAGGCAGGTCCGTATATATTATATATTCTCAAACCTACCCGCCTATCTGCAGACATCATCACATACGGGATACTTGGTCACCTGATCTGATAGGCTGTTGCTGTGAGGCGTCAGTTGGATAGTTATCGTGCTGGCGGTAGGGGTCGTTGGTGGGATTGGTCCAAGTTTTTTTCTCGATTTTTCTCGTGACCTTTGAGACAATGCGTAATTTAAACTGAAGAAACTGTGTGAGCATCGCAATAGGTACATTTTGATATATACGAGGGGCGATCAATAAGTTTGGCGAATCGGTAGGGAAAAACAGAGGAATGGGGATGGCCGTTTGTGGGGGTGTTAGGAAAAGTTATGACAAGTCAGGACCTGCAGCTGCACGCTCCTGCCTGCTCTATTTAAAAAGCAGTAGCTGATCGCAGATCGTCAGTCACCACTTTTTCAACAATGGAGAAGGTTAAGCACCGCGCAGTGATCAAACATTTGACGAAGGAAGGCACGAATGCAAAAGAGATCCATGACCCATGGTTGCAGTGTACACCGACACCGCCACTTCTTATGCAACCATTGCTCGCTGGAATAGGAAGTTTCGCCATGGTCGTGAGGCCCTTGAAGGTGACCCCCTTCCAGGATGCCCGTCAACGTGACCATCGAGAACAATGTGGCCCGTGTGGAGATGATGATCCTCGAAAATTGACGGGCGAAGTTCGAAGAAATCGAAAATTTGGCCATGACTAAGGTCTCTGCCCGTTGGGCCCCTAGAAACCTCCCGCCCCATGATCGACTTTAACGTCGTCAAAGTTCACAAGGCAAGAGTTGCAGAAGCTGCCCTGCGCGAGTGCGGATTCCAGAAGCTCAACTATTCTCCCTACAGTTCAGATCTGGCCCCTAGCGATTACTTTTTATTCCCCCAGCACTGCGTGGACGCGGGTTTGGGGAAAATGAAGATGTCCAGCTCACCGTCCAGGAGTGGATTGAACAGCAGTCGGGAGATTTCTGGTGGTCGGGAATTCGTACCCTCAAGGACAAGTCGCGCAAGTGCATTAAAGTCGAGGTTAGTTATATTCGAGAATAATTAAACACTTTTCCTCATATCTCATTTCCTTATATCCGAATTGCAAAACTTATTGACCGCCCCTCGTAGATCGTGGCATAATATTAAATTTTGCCCACCCCACAACATTAGATTTGCGCTTATTATGTAAGTTTCTATTACGAATCAGACTCTAAATATAGTCTAGCATCATTTTTTTATTATATGGAAAAGGGCATATATGCGGGTCGCGGTACATCAGAGACGAAGCGGTTGACAGCCAGTATGGTGGTGTCGGAAGAAATGTCTGAATAGTTAAGAAGTGTAGTTAGAAACGGCAGCAGCGTAGTCAATTCGCGAGGCAAAATATGACTGAGATAAGTACCTGAGAGGCAACATGATCCGAGCACATGCAAGAAGGCAGGGGAGGTTGGTGTGATGCGAGGAGCCTATGAGCGAGAAAGAGATATCGGGTCACCAATGATGAGGCAATTTGGTGCGAGGGCACGGAGAGGTGTGCGTTAGTGGACAGCAAAGCGCTGCTGAGTGTGTCGCAGGGTACGTTTCTAAAGCGTTGCTAATCTCTAGCATCAAAGAAAACTTGAGTAAAGATAATAATAGTGGAAAGCATTATACAAATGAAATAAATTATTATTATTGGGGAGTAAGCTAATTGATTTTATATTTGCTGGGGTTTTATTATCACTATTTATATTTAATACTATTATTTATATTATTCTTTTCTGCTAATGCTTTTGTTTCTTGCTAATCATACATGTAGTCCCCTGAATCTTGCTCATTTCGAGGCTCAACATGGAACCAATTACAACAAAAATGATTTCACCTGAATGGGTTAGGGTAAAGTCTTCCTCACACTTTATCAAAAGTCTACCAGCGTCAACTCCGAGGTAATAGATCAACATCCTCCATATTTAAGGATGGCTTAAAATTTTTTGGGAAAAGTGCCATACTAAGGTTATGTATATCTATTTTTAACAATTTTTGCCCTCAGGATCATTAAATAAGTTTTATTCTAATTGTAGTAGTATATTGCTTTGATTTTTTTTTACAAAAATGATTAACTTCCTGAGATTTTAAATAACAAAAATTAGTGCAATTTTGCTGAATCACTTTAATCTATTTGTAATAACGTGTAAGCTATTGAGAAATTGATGTAGAATTATGTTAGGTTTTATTCTCAGAGGTAGGTGAGGCTTTACACAACTTTATTTCTGATGCCAAAATCAATATTTTGGCAAGTTTTGAATGAATTTTGTTCGTATGTAAAATTGTTCAGGTTGTGACCTAGTTTTCGTAAAACCGACATTGCTTCTATATCTATTTTTCAAATCAAATATTTTGGTTCCGTTACTATATGTATTCATTCTTAATCTTCAACATGGCATCCTTTTGGGAAGACAAAGTATATTATTAGCTGAAGCCAGGTTTTCCCCTGCCTCCCGCTCCCCAGCATCCCAGTAAACCTCCTCATTTTCTTACTTTTAATCTTCTCAGTAGAGCACTGATAAATTATTGGAAAGCTTAAGCTATCAATCTAAAAAAAGAAGGAATTCTTACAAAAACAATTTTGATTCCAAAATTCTTTTTCACATTGTGATTTGATATGGATGTGCAAACGTGCGTTCTCGACTGCAATTAAGACCTGTCTGATGGTCAACCCAAGGTTACCGTGACTGACAAGGAATGCCAAAGTAAAAATAAAGCTAGTGAAGCAAAAAGTAGCAGTATAGGGACTCAAAAAGGACAACATGTACATACAGAATGTAGAAAGAGAATTACTAGTCCAAAGTACATTGCTCAGAAAAAAAAAACAGTTACTGATTCAACTTCATCTAATGGTCTTCGTTCTGATACACATCAATTTAATTTTAGGGAACATTTTTTATTCTACACCTGTGCTGCAAAGTGGCAAGGCAATAAATGAGGGAGTGGTGTTTATCCAGTTCGAACAAAGGATTTTCAAGACACCGTATAGAGGCGTTATGAAGAAAGAAATGATATGATACGTGGTCAAATACAGTTGCTGCCAGGATTGCTTAGGTGGCAGACGTTGTAGTAGCTGATGCAGTCTATCATCAGACATGCAGTGTTAACTTAGAAACAAAAGCGTGGGTGACCAGAAGAATAAGAAAGGAAGCAGGCCTTTATAGCAGTAGCAAAATATTTAAAGGAGAATGACGAGGTGCAAATAAACATTACAGGTCTTGTAAAAAGGATAGAGGAATACTTAACTGGTACAGAATTCCAATCGTAAAGTGAAAAGTACATAAAAGCCCAATTAGAGAACATTGTAAGGACAAAATAATTTTCACTGAGATGAGTGGTAAACAAAATGTTGTATCCTTTCATAGGACGGCTAGATCTATCCTTCACGAATTCCTTCAACAGCATAAGACAATGAATAATGCAGACACAGAGAAAATGAGAATCAATGAGGCAGAAGCTAATCTTATAAAGGCAGACATAAAATAACTAGATAATTCATCAGGCAATCATGTAGAATTCATTTAGCACCACTACAATTTGGCCTCGCTGTCAAAAACACATAAATATTTTGCGTCGAGATTTGTAATTGATAGCCTTTAGAAATATAGTTTCATCTCATCGTATTCAGAGGTGCACTGTTTTGAAAGGAGTGCTTCACTTGTCCAATGTGCTGAACTTCCCACTTCTAGGACTGGGAAGTTAATTCAGTATGTGGTAGATAACGTCGACCACAATATTTAAACCGTTGATGAGAATTATAACATGTTTCACTCCTGGGAATGTTAAGATAAAGCCTCGTCCTAAAATCAGTGTTACCTCAGATGATATTATAAAAGTTGAACGCATCAATATTCAACATTTTACTTTCCAGCATATCACCTAGCCTCCAATAACATTTAAGAAGCTGAAAGCTATCGAGGTTATTGATCCTTCTGCCAATGTAGACCTTCTCTAAAAAGTCTCACTCATCACTTGCCCTTCAAGACGAGCATGTTCATCCATGAAGTAATCTGTACACAAAGAAAGGTATCCTGGGAAGTCAACGATTCTATTTCTTTAAATGACTGACATGGAACCAAGTGATATTATTTGTGTGTATTCAACACTATCTTAGGTCTGTGATCAAACTAGGATGTACAGTGTGACTCCTGTAATCACCTTTCATCAGCCATTTTGGTTTAAAGCCACAATGATCATTGAGGCTTAGTCAAGTTGGAGTAACCTCAAATTTGTAGTTCTTAGACTAAGGAGTTTTCACACAGAAATGAGGTTTTAGGGAGTAGTGGCCATCTGATGGCATGATTAGAGCTTTAAGAAGTTCTTCAGATTGTGTATGCAGAGAAATCAGTCAGACATATGCTCAGTGGCAAAGCTATTGCTAGGGCCTTAAGAGGTTATCTGATGGTGGAAGCTGTACTAAACATGCTCCTTGCAGATTAGGCATATGATATTACCCTGTAGAAAGCAAATACTAATGATGAACCAGAGTTGGAAGAGGAACCAGATCACGTTATAAAAAACAAAGAATAGTTAGAGTCAAAAAAACTTGTTTGACTCACTCATGGAGAATCCAAATAGTGTTTATAATGTTTTGTCCTCCTCAGCTTTGAAACCAATTAGAGATAAATTCCAAGAACTACAGGCATCCATGTACCATCTGGCAACATCCCGCCTGTGTTTCCAGTATATGAATATAGTCAAAATTCTACGCTAGTTCATTACTGATGAACGAACTGGGAATTAGCCCTTGCATTTGAGATTCACAAGACAAATACTACCATATTTTGATGCTTCTGAGCATAATCTGTATGACAAATATGCCTGTCTACCTCTACTTTCAGATACTGGATGAGCTACCAATCACATACCCTAATCTGCATAACAGTTTTTAGAATTATTGCCCTGTCTTAAGGAGGAGTGATCGGTAATGGGGTGGTCTTTTGACACAACTTGTACTGGAGCAAGTGTTGATGAGTAGTCTCAAGACAACTGGCGGCTTAATATATGGTAGAGTCATTACAGAGACACAGCGATTGATAAAGTTACTCTCAATACCAGCATATGTTGAAATAAACTTTGCCATGCAAGAATTTACCTGTTTAAGTTAAAACACCAAAGGCCAGCACAGGAAACAGCGAGATATAAAGGATACCATTAATATTCTTTTATTTCTGAACCAGTACAATCCTTTCAGCTCAGATGGAACTCTACCTAGTATTGTCAGTGGTGTTGCATCAGATGAAAAAGTTATTTTTAACAATTACAAAGGAAATAGGCCAAAATTAATGAGCTCAAGTTGGGGGAAAAGTGTGCACTGTCGTTTTCCAGGAGAAACTTCAGGAGGTCACACTTAGTCTAAAGACAGCAATATCCACTGGTGAAGACACATTCTAGGTTAAACCTTTATTAATTTTTCAAAGCTTGAGCTTTGTGGCTTGTGATCAACCTCTCCAGGATCAAGATGCTCTGTTTACATATGAACTTTGTAGTCATGCTGCAGCCCTATTTGATGACTATTGTCTCTCTAGGCAGGCAAATAAGCCAGCTCTTTCTGATGAAGTGTGGAAGCTTGCAAATGAACCGAACTCGAATATTCCTGAAAATGTTCGCTATGTGCTTGATAGGGGTACTCTTTTGCAACGTATACCATGGCAGTGAGGGTTATGTTTTCAAGCAGTTTATGACCAATATCACAAGAATGTTTCTAGCCGTTACAAAACTCCCTGAATTATATTTGATGGATATGAAGGTGGACCATCCATCAAAGATGCGACCAACTTTAGAAGAGCATAGAGTTCTATAGGTTCAACTGTTTCTCTGTCCATCAAAATGGTTGTCCAGTTGAAAAAGGATGAATTCTGGGAAAATAAAAAAAACAAAGAGCAATTCATATTTAAACTCAGTGAAAGAGTAGAGAGGGCGGGATGCTCATTAATACATTCCAAAGGTGATGCAGATCTTCTGATTGTCCCAACTGCCTTCCAGTTAGCACAGACAGGGGACACACTTTTGGTTGGAGATAACACAAATCTTCTTGTTCTTCTGTTACCTTGCTGATCTAGATGGATACAAAATATTTTCAAGCCAGAGACAAAACAAAATGCTAACAAGCAGAGGGTGTGGGATATTAAGAAGACGAAAATACGCTTTGGGGTTGATATCTGCACTAACATCCTATTTGTACATGCTATCCTTGAGTATGATTCAACCTCAAAGTCTCATGGGTTAGGGAAAGGTGCTGCCCTGAAGAAAATCAAAGATCCAGAATTCCTTGAACTTGGCACGATTTTCATTAAGGAAAATGTCGAAAGAACTGAGATAATTGAAGCCGCGGAGAAGGCACTTATTTTCCTGTACAATGGCAAGAGTGTTGATGCCCTACGCGTCAATCAGTTTCAGAAGGAGATTGCAAAAAGTTCCATGTTTTTCAGGCTAAAACATTGCCACCAACTGCCTCAGCCACCAAGTACCAGAGCTTAGGAGTGTTCTTCCAAATCAAAGAAAGGAACGGAAAAGCTTGACAAATGAACCATGTAAAATGGCGATGAGCAGTTAAATCTGGTCAGTTAATGCCAATAAAAACAGACCTTCAGCAAGCTTCACAAAAGCTTCACTGCAAGAAGCATGGCATTGAATGCACTTTAGCTTGTGGTGAATAGAAAGGTTTGACCTGTGTGAACTCTACAAAGCAAGACTTTGATGATGAAAGTGATATTGATAATGTGTTATGATTTTACAATTCACCTTCTTGAAATATACTTTAAGGTATATTCCCTTTGCTGGATATCATTAGTATTGAAACTCCATCCCAAGACCATCCCCAGACTTTGACCAGAAAACATATTCACTTCTATGGAACAATCATCGTCCTTCATGACATCTCGTCATCAGAACGGCTCTTGCAGAATCTTGCAGTATGTAGATTTTATCCAGTTCCAAGTAGCAGAAAGTTTTGTTTTTCCTCTGAATAATGTCCCTTGTAAAAGTAATACCCAACATCCTGGGTGAGAAAAAAAATGGTATTCAGTCAAGAAATACCGGAATAATGGCAGCTTCACGAAAATTGGGTCGCGATCCGCAGAGGTGGTTGACAATTAAGAAAGACCATGCTTTCACAATTTATTTTAATTCAATTGGACATCAAAGGTGAATTTTATTCGGATATTGCAAGCATTCTGATAACTAAATAACTACAGGAGAGACAATCAAAATATATATTGAGTGAAAATATTTTCCAATATCACTGAGGCATTTGGCCAAAATAGGATATTTTTAACCATCTACTGGTTTAAACCATGTTATTAGTTTTTGTGTAAAATTACAAAAAATATGAAAAATTAAAGTAATCTACTACAAGAAGAATAAAACTTGTTTTATGATCCTATGTGCAAAATTGTCATGGATAGGAATACTTGGAGAAAGGAGTCAAAAGTTCCTTAATCCGGAGGCGAGGTCGATTCATCGTTTACCAGTAATGTGGGAGAAACAGCGGCTATTTCTCGCCTCGTCACCGTTGACGGGGGGAGTCTTGGGACGAGTTCGCAGGATTGCGGACTATTTCCCTAACGCGCTCAGTAGTCGAATATTCGAAAATGTTCGAACAGGAAGTCGCGTTGTCCATGGTGGAATACAATCGTACGTGATTCCCAATAAATTGGGAGGGGTCAGAGGTTGTTCTTTTACATTATTTTATGAAGATTTCCTATGCTAAATTCAAGAAATTATACTAAATAAACTAAGATAACAACATATATACTTACTAAGCAAATACACTATGAAGTGTTTGACCCTTTTTTTGTATTTCTTTGTCGCTAAGTATAAATCAGGACCACACTAGTTTCTTGACCAACGTTGGTGTATTTTCCTTCTATTCCTGCTCAATTTTCGTACATAATTCATTTACAAGTGAAGTCTGTTTGGTCTTAAACTTTGTCGCCTTTATCTTCTATACGTTCTCAATTGAGTTCAGGTCTGTACTTTGAGAAGGCCATTTCATTATTCGATATCTTCTTATGCGAAATGTTATTTGACCCACTTTTCAGTATGGCACGTCGCGTTGGCCTGCATACATACCTCTGGCTGGTTTAACGATGCTTAGAGTGAACTTATAACAAACTGTAGGATCTTTAGGTACATATTTGATTTTATCGTTCCAATTAATCGCACTAGAATGCAATTTCTTCAAGGAAAACATCTCGTATACCACGATGCTGCCTCCGTCATGTTTCGTAGATGTTTCACCTCATTTGCGGGTGATTTTCCCATGTGCAGGGCATCTAACAAAGGGTCTGTCACAAAATCCAACTATATTCAATTTACTTTCCTTGCTTAATTAAATTATTTCCAAATCTTCATTCCTTCAAACAATCTGAGCTTCAGCCAACTGGTTCTTCTTAGTGATGATTGGCTTAGTTAGTAGAGAATGATCTTTTAACCCAGATGCATTCAGACGACGGTGCACTCTGAAATGATTCACTTCTTAGCCAATATTTGTCTTAATTTTTCAAGAAATTTTTGTTACAGACGCAAAGGGATTTTTCCCAGATAGCACCTAATAACTCGTTTCAGAGAAAGATTATGCGAGTTCCACTGAAATTCAAAGGAGATTTATACGTTTGCTTACATTATATAACCTCATAACGCACGAATCACACTCTACAAGGGAACAATTCTGTGACGGATATCAGTAGTCTTTTTTACGTTTGTTAGCATTTCTGCTGAGTGAGTACGACTACAATGTTTGTTATAGAGTTCTTAGCAACATAACAAAATGTTACGGGATGATTTGAAAACAATTCTTGTGTTCCTCAAATATAGTTTTCTAATTTCCCACGTGTCAGTATTTTATTTTGTTAGTTTATTCAGTATAATTACTTGAATATACGATTTTATCATATAATATCTTCATTAAATATCTCAAATGTTACACTTTATGTAAATAAAGAATTTACTTACCTATTCACCAAACTTTGAAAACATTTTAATAAAGGAAAATCGTTCTCTGATTTTGCTCAGTAGGACCAGGAGGCGCAGATTGCCTCCTAGTAAGGTCCCAGCTCAAGGATCGTGTTGTCTCTAGTGCCAAGTTTGCTAAGGATTGGAAAGAAATATATGTGAAGGCTTCAACACGCAAAGTTAGCCGGAGACTTTGCGCAACAAATGTCACAATTAGAGAAGGGAGCTCATAAGCCTCATCCTTCTGAGAAAAACCTTAGAGAAATCTTCACTTTTGTATGAAATACAAAACACGGAAACATATAGAGCCTCTGCCATGTAATGATCAGTGGTACCTAGCGGCATCCAATTTTTCCACATCACTGTAACATGTTGAACTTTTCTAACATCCAGCTTGTGGGAGACTTATTTATAAATAAACGATTTTGTTCTCATTTGCTATTTTTTAGTAGATATTACAAAAATTGAGGGATATAAGCTAATAAAAGTACTAATAGATGTACTAATAAAAGTAAGAACTAAAAAGCAGTTTGGCTCCGTAACAAATAGATAAAATACTCGTAGGATAAATAATTAATTTGCCTTCTACTATAATTTCTTGTAGAATTCATTATTCAATGCGAACAGAACGTTTTTCAATTAACGAAGAAGAAAAAAGGTATTCTGAAAATAGGGTCGCGTGCTCTGACCTATTCTGATCTATGACCTTACGACCATCAAAACTTTCAATAATTCCAGGACTAACTTGGGACGACATTGGCGATTCTAACATTCGAAAGAGAATGGAAAAATACATAAGGGTTTCAAATTTCATTAGAACCTAGCCTAAAATAGAATAGCCTAGCTGAGGTGTGCCTAGCCTAGCCTGACTAAGTATAACCTAGCATGGTATAGCCTACTCTATCTTATCTTAGCTTAGTATACCCTAGCCTATAGTATTCTTGTATAGCCTAGCCTAGCTTAATAGCCCCTAGTCTAACTTAAAATATTATATTATAGACTAGCTTATCCTAGCCTAGTATAGTCTTGCCTAGCGTATCATCACCTAGTGTAGCCTAGCTTATTATAGTCTGCCCAGCCTAACCATGTATGGCTTAGCATTGCGTGCCAGAGCCTAGCCTAGCGTCACTTAGAGTAGCCTAGCCAATATAGCTAAGTAGAATAGACTACTATAGCTTAGCCAATATATCCTTGCATAAGATAACCTGGCCTAGCCTAGCCAAGCATACTATTGGCTAGCTTGGTATAGCCTAAACTAGCATCACCACACCTAACATAATATAGCCAAGCGTATCATACCCTAGCCTAGAATAACCTTGAATAGCTTAGCCTATTATAGCCTTGGTTAGCTAGCGTATCGTAGCCTAACCTAGCATAGCCTCGCATAGCAGACCATAGCCCTCGCTAGCCTAGCATAGTATAACCTACCCTAGGTCTATCTAACATAAACAAAAATAGCATATACTATCTTATTATACCCTAGTCAAGCAAACCTTAGTATTGTCTAGGATAACATAATATTTGCTATCCTAGCATCGCATTTTATAGCCTAAATTAGTAGAGTATATAATACACTTGTATATTATATCTTAACATAGCTTTGCCTAGTATAGCCTGGCCTATAATAAATAGCCTAGCATTGTATAGCCTATTTTAGGGATGCCTAGAAGGGTATAGCATATTGTAGACTAGACTAGTCTACCAGAGTATTGGCCGAATAGTGATGATGGTATGGCCAAAACATAATAATTCCCCGGCTAACCTTGGGAAGACTTTAGCAATTAAACCATTTGAAAAAGAATATAAAACAACATCAGTGTTTCAAATTTTGGTAGAATCAGCCGAAGAGTTATGATGTTGTTGCCAAACAAAATAATTCCAGCGCTAAACTGGGGAGGACTTTGGCAATTAGAGTATTCGAAAAATGATGTAAAAGAACATAAGTATTTCAAATTTTGTTAGAATCTGCCAAATAGTTTTATGTTATTGCCAAAATAAAATAATTCCTGGGATTAACTTGGGACGACTTTGGTCATTATAGCTTCAGAAGTAAAATGAAAACAACATCAGGTTTTCAAAATTTGTTAGAATCAGTCGAATAGGCATAAATATTGTTAAAAACACAAAAAAAAACGATACCGCCTGACCGCCAACCGACATAGTGAGATTTAGAGTCGCTCGCGACTAGACTAGACTGACACGCGACTTAAAATACAATTACATACAAATTAGATCGACAAACCTTTTATACCCCTTCAAAGTAATGTTATTTAAGAAGGTTTCAAGTTCCTCTCCGTGCAAGTAAAGTATGTTGGAGTGGATCGCCAAAGAAGTTCGTTTCATCCCTTGTTTCGTGCACAAAGAAAACTTAGATTGATATTGTTTAGAATAAGGCCCTGAGAAGAAATGGTGCAGTTATCCAATTCAATATGGATTGATCGAAAATAGTCTCAGTGATCCACTTAATTGCTTAGGACATAAAGATATACATCAGCCTTCAACTTGCCTACTTTGATCAAATAAATAATTGAAAAGTTGTAAGATTCATAAATGAAAGATGGAGGTAATTTTTAAACTAACTTAGTTTTGCACTTTTTACTCAGGAAATATATTTGCACTCATCGACCCAATCACCCAAATGAGACTTATCTCATTATAATATAGTAAAATACAAGGCCATAGATTATTTGGCTAGATTAAAATTAACTGAGATGTTTCACAATCTTTTTCAATAAATACTTCATATCCTTAAACAAGTGTAAAATTTCAAATAAACAGGTCAATACAATATTGAATCACAATTTTTAGTTAATAAAATTATCTCTCAATCATTTATGAACTTAAATAATTATCGTGTTATCAACACAAGCCAAAATCAATTTGGTCTCGTTCGATAACTTCTTTTTTAATATTGACAAAAATGATTATTTCCTTAAGATTCAAATACTCTTTCATTCATCTTTTATCTCTTTTAATTAGATCATCCTTTTCATTCATTTTCTACTATGGAATAATGCTTGGTTTCAATCCCAGTAAATTGACACTTGTAGAAATTTAAGCTTTACTGTTTTTTCCCTGAAAATAAGGCGTGTATTGCCTGTTTCAAATGACAAAATGGAACTCAATGACATTAATTTCTTCGATAAATTATTTTTATTAGACATAAAATTATCATCTTAAAGAAAAAATTATAGGGATCAGTAACGCTGATTAAAAATAAAACAACTAGAAACAACATTCTCGGATTCCTAACATAAACAGAATTCAAATTTGGACGAGCAATAACTTAGCCGCAGAGAAAGCTCAAATTCCCGAAGACGGAATATTGATCCGAATGGCTATTTAAGAAGCACCATGTGGAAAAGACTTGACGCTACAGGAAAAAACTTTGTGAGTGTATAGGAGTGAATTTAGATGGAATAATATGACACAAGAGAGAGGGTGAGCATGAGACGTGATTCGAACACTGCTCGATTTCCTTTAGCTAAAAACAAGGATTAAAAATATAACCTTTAGAGCACTACGTGGGATTTTTATTTAATAATATGATCCAGCACATATATGTTGGAGAACAGGAGACACAAATGAGTGCAATAATAGGCGATTGAATAAAACTATTAAGTTTATAAAATTGGCAGTGAAATTTACGACCAAATTCATAGCAAATCTGATTTTAATCAAATTTGAAAGAGAAACCAAGAATCTGGGAGAGAGATGTAAAAGCAAAAAGTCAAGAAAAAATGAACTAAAAAGAAATTAGGTTCGGCTGATCAAATCGAGTGCTCTCACTTGTTCGGATTTATGACCTTACAATCTTATTTCAATAATTCCCGGCTAACCTTGTGAGGATATTGGTAATTATATCATTCGAAAGAGAATGTAAAACAACAAAAGAGTTTAAAATTTCGTTAGAATAGACCAAATAGTTATGATGGTATAGCCAAAACAAAATATTTCCCTGGCCAACCTTTGGAAGACTTTGACAATTATACTATTCGAAAGAGAATGTAAAACAACATAATGGTGTCAAATTCCGTTAGAATCAGCCGAAAGATTACTATGTTATTACCAAACTGAGAAAAAAAAAAACGGGGACCGACCGACCGACTTAGGGAGATATAGAGTCACAGGCGACTACAAAGTCTTCTATTTGTTTTTCCAAACGGGAGGATCGGAGAGACCCTGAAACAAAGGAAACCCGATTTTAAGGGTTCTACCATCAACTCAAACAAAGGAATCCCCATTAAGTGATCTTATGCACTATTTAGCAAAAGTTACTCTGATACATTCCGGTGAAATTAATAAATATTGGTTGCAACGAGATCTACCAAACCGTTGCAAACAAAGTATAAGTTTAAGATGGATTTTCTTTGCGTTAGCTGCCTTTTCAAGATTATTTTATTACTTAAAGTCTTTAATTTATATACGAAGAAAGCTGATGACTGCAACTACGCAATATTGAGAAAGATTCTGGGAGGAAATGTAGGGGATGTAAAACAGTGTAAAAAATAAAGAATCAAAAGAATATTTCTTAAAAAAAATTAGGAGAGGGGGGGTACGTGCGTAAGATGCAAATGAGAGAAAAGGTCAACCTTTAAATGGCATACGTTCATCAAATTCTGAGTAAGACAAATTGAAATAAGGAAATGAGAAACGTAGATATCACAAAATTGAACAGGTCAGTAAAATATCTATGTAAATTCTTGTGTTTCTATCTCCATACGTAAACGAGACACAGTTCTTGGTCTAGAATTTATTTAAATTTTATATTTTATATAAAATCTACATAATAGGATAGCTTCATTACTTCCAGCATCAATTTAAAAAAGGGTCGGAGATTAATGATTATTTTTTGCAATCTTTTCTTGTCTTTAGTTTTACTAAACTAAAAATCTATTTATTAAAGGTAATTAGCTGAAATAATTGTTGACGAAAAGAATGGGGCGTATAACTTTACCACAAAGGACTCCCGCTTATTCCAAAAGTTCTTAAAGCAAAAGGATTTGTGTTTAAATTTCTTTAAAATTGCTAAAGAGTATGTTATAAAAAGATTTTATAGCGCGGATTAATTTTTATAAAGCAATTACAGCAAGAGCCCGATATAATTTTACTCTAACCAACCAACAATTCATTAAGGTATTTGAATTCTAACTTTTGTGGTCCTTTTCTCTTTGCGTGAATTTGTTCCTTATGGTTTACATGGGTTAAAATATAAAATTAACTTATTGAAATACAAATTTGTGTGATAGGTATCAAACTCCTTTTCATCTTTGAATACATTCTCTCCCTTCATTCTTCATTCTATTCGTTTTTCTCTTTGTTAATTTTAATATATTTATATTCAGGGAATTTTGAGCTCCAAAGATGTCAAACAATGCTTTGCTTGGTTCTTTTTTGGCAAAAAAGATCAGGTGAATCCTAGGTAGAATTGAAAGTTAATGACACCACTTCAAAAATTATGCCTCCTCGCTTGATTCTTGAGTCGCTTTTGACGACGAGGAGGCATCAGGGAGAAAGTTTTGATAATAAAGAGAGTGTTATTTGTCGCCCTTCAAACCTTGAATCCTTCGCAAAGCCACCGTCCATCGACTAGGAAAAAGCCCGAGAGAACAGGTAAGTTTTATTTTCTGCTTGAAAGCGCCAAGCGAGCAAGTGAAGCATATGACAGGTGGCAGACCATTCCACAGCTTAGAGGCAACTACACAAAAGGCACGATAAAGCATGAAACAGAGAAGATTGAGAGATTTGTAAGGAAAGTAGTTAAGAGAGAGCTATTGAAAACATAAGAAAAATATATAGCTGCAGATTCCCCTGCAGGCATTTGGATAGGAGGAACAACTGCGGATTTTGGGGCCGTGTAAACTCACTCGCTTTAAAAGGTCATCACACATTTCCCTACAGGCACGGAAAAGAAAAGATAAGGGAAGAAATATAGGGACCATTCATTAGAAGAAAAAAATGTTCAGAAGATTGCTGACAGGTTAAAAACATACGTCCCATACGAAACCAAGTTGAATGGGTATATAGGTACTAGCATGTGAAGAAAGGAGGATATCAAATTATTTACCAGTGGCAGATAAATTCATAAAGAATATCTCGCTTTTACCGAAACCTTATTTACACCTAACACTCGATATGTCTTTGTTTCCCCATCGCTTATACCATCTATATATGTAAAGTTCTTCTACATTTACCCCAGCAAACATAATTTAAAATATGAGGCTTTAGCAAAACATTACAAACAATACAACCATTCGAAACTTTAAATTTAAATCTCTTTGTGTGGTAAATAATGTCAAAAGTTCCGAAGGGTGAAAGTATGGTGGTGAAATATAGTTTTTTTTTAGATGGTTACAAAACAAGTGCTTGGTAAATATAGTGTAGCAGTGAATTAATTGGACGGCATTAAAGATTTTCATTGGCCATTCTAGCAGAGACTTTCAAATAAAGAGATCATTCAGCATTATTTTTTATTGCAAGTATATAAAAGTATTACATCTTAATTTAAAACTTAATAGTGAGACAATAACACAATCCATATATCGCGAATGAGTATAGAAATTCAAAAGAGTTACATTATGGAACTTGAAAGATATATGAATGATCAACAAAACTAACTTCTATATTCCAAGTTTGTATTATTTAATAAGAAAAGAGATTTTCTTATATTATAGTATTATTTGTTTGGTGTAATATCATACAAACTTTATTCCTTGTGGTATCTCAATTATCTACCCAAAATGATGAGTCATAATAGTTTTGAATCCATTTATTATTTTAAGACATTAAAAAATTGGCTGTAACAAGGAGTAACAAGGTAAAGAAGTACCCTAGGAGACCTTAGGGTCTATTCAAAGAGGGTACCTTTGGACTAGCAATCGAGCGGGCACATGGCTGCTCAATTGTTTTGTGTCGCTAAACGGCCACTTATCAAGACTGTGCAGTAGCTTATCTTCCACAGAAATCGAATTTTGATGTCTCAATCTGACTTTCTATGATTTCTTTCTAAGTTCAGAAATAGATTTCGGCGTTCATCCTTTACTGAGTTCCAAAACTACAATGCTTTTTAGCATATATGTATGTCGATGCTTATTGTCAGCTGCTTCCACTACCTCCGCACATACACCATCTCTCCCCCTAATTCTATTGATATATTTTTTGCCTATACTTAAAACCTAACTTGACCTTCGTCTACCCCCCAACATATTTATGTTTTTCATTATCCTACCAACCTATTGCTTATCTCACCTTATAAAATAATTATTCCAGTGAAAGCTCTCATTCTGTAATTACTTCTATACCACTACTAACCTTTCTGTCCCGCTCATTCTCTGGTTCCATATTTTATCTCTGTCACTCCAACTGTCCTCTTCATAATCATTGCTTCTGTCGCAAACGTAAGTCATTGCTGGCCTGATAATACGCCTTACCTTTTACTCTCACACTAATATTCTAATCGTATAAAACTGCAATTTTCTCACATTTTCCTTAATAGTGATTGAATCTTGTGGATTAATTAATTAGAATAATTCTCTAGCTTCCTTCCCATGAGATTCCAAGTACCTAATTTTTTCATTCCCTTCAACTTATCTTCCTCAGCTGTTCATCTGCATTGAACTTTATTAGTTTTCTTACTACTAGCTTTTAGCACTTTATCATCCAGTGGATCTCTTCACTGTTGCAATTTCCTTTATATTATCAATAATCAGCTCAATGGCGCCTGCAAGTATATATTTTGGCAAGTGGTACTTGATAACTATCATGAACATACATCTAGTTTTAAAGGTAAAATATATATGGACTTTAATACCAACTCTGATGTAATACAACTTTCCCTCCTAATTTCACTGTAACAACGACGCAGATATTCATTAGGTAGTTAATTCTTCACCCATATACTTTTCTTCAATTTTACATACTTTATCTAAACCTATTTCTATAATACACCACCATAATTCCTGCATAGGTACTCGATAAGCTTTTTCTTGATCAACAAACTCTAAGTGCAACCCTTTTGTTTCTACTCATCTTTCTCTATAAGTTGCCTCAAAGGAAAAATCGCATCTCTTGTTCCACTTACCTAGATAAATTCAAACTGATTTTCACTTTGCCTTCTCTCTTTTTAATCTATCTTTTTTGTCTTTTCTAAATTCCCTAGTATGGCCGATACACTAATTCCTAAATACTAGATTACCTAATTCCTTTTCCAACTTGAATCTGGTTAAAATTTCTATTCTCTTATTATCCACATTTATATGTATTACCTTGCTCTTTTCTGTATTTAATAAAATGTTTTATTATAAAAATGAATAAAAAACCTCTTTATAAACTGTCTAGCTTCTAACACCACAAAATGCTTTTATAGTTGAAAAGGATACTTAATCCTGAAAACTGCTGTAACATAATCATTAAAACAATGGTGCAGTCTTATTATACAACTTCATCGTAACGATCATTTCCTATGGGAAAAAAATAGAAACTTCTGCTTAAAAAAATTCAGAACTTTACTCGTTCGATTATATGATCATAGCTATTATATATACTACCTTTCTATATTTACCCTGCACCATTTTTAGGCAAGTAAAAGGCTTGGAACCTTGTCGCCCATTTTCTTAATTTAGGTTGGACAAGATTATAAAAAGGACCAAAGACCTAAATTGATAAACAGATAAATTCTTTTACCTTCAAAGTCTAGTTCAGAATGTTCGAATCTGAAATTTTTCATGTGCTATTTCAAAGGTGCCACGAGATTATATACAAATACTTTTAAGGTCTAATTGTCAGAAAGAGAAGGTTACCCCCCCACCCTAGAACCCAACGTCTACCCGTGGCGTCTGACAAAAGATGTACCTGTACGCCCAAACGAACCCAAGGGAACAGCGAGAATTTCGTGGGGTCAAATGTCCCTGGCACTCTTATCAAGAATGGTCGACCATTCGACGCCAAGGAGACACCTCAAGAAAGTCGCACGGCCGTGTAATCCGTCTTAGGTTTCCATTCTCCTCCGTCGCATCGCTTGAAAGGCACCAGACTCACGGCGTCGAGGACTTTCGCGCGAGCCTGTGATGTTCGCCGAAGAATATCCCCCCCTCCCCTTGGCGCCTCAAGTGTAATGAAATCCTCGTTTTTCTTTTGGGGGCTTGTTGCAACCTGCTTTTGCCGAGGTAGTATAAATATTTGAAGCAAAGCTTGGAGAAATTAGTATCACACAGCTCCGTCATGGTTAGCAGCTACGTAGAGTCTGTACGCCCGGCTCCTCCTCCTAGCAGCTTACAGCTACGAACGGGACTAGTCACCTCTCTACACTGACTTGCTCGTACCTAAGGCCAGAGTTCCCGTCCAACGGACGATAGACACGGACAGGCATCTATCACTCGGATATCACCTTCGTTCTCTTCTGGAGTACTGCCTCGTTCATTTCTCAGCGAGGTTAAAGAAGAAGGAATTTTGCAATGTAACCTTGGCAGCGCCTAGCTTCCTAGTTGTCTCCAAAACTTCCGGCAAATTAGGCTTTACGTGAGTCTCCCCGTTATTTGGACTCTCCCCGTTTTCCTGGAAGCAACCATTGTACATCCTCTCGTTGGATCTCGTGACCGTCGAGTCATTTGTATGCCCCCCCTCCTTCATGTTTGGTACCTCGGGTCTCACCTTATTTATTGTTATTTATTTACTATTGCTAATAATATTTTCTTTGTATATAGTAGAGTTATTTTTTTTACAATCAGTTTATCTAAACCAAGAACCTCTAAGAAATTATTATTTAGGCCAACCGCACTCAATTTTTATTAATTAACCTGCGCACTGGGATCTATAACCTCCCCACACACACACAATTTCTTGCGTACTTCCTTCCCACGTCACCGCAGATTCAATGCTCGGCTAGCATCAAGGTTAGACTCTACGACACTCATTATTTTCAAGAAAAATATTATGAACATTATTTTTGGGAGAATGGTGGATGACTGAAGTTCAGCATGCGGATGGGGGTGAGTGTGAGTTTTGTCATGTAGGTGCTGGATGTAGATAATTAGGAGTGGGGACTGCTTGTGTTGTGTGCGGGCCTCGTGAATGTGTGGTGGAGAAGGATTGCGGAAAAAAGCATGATTTAGAAGAAATAGCTATGTTGCAGTTGGTAGTCACTAAACTTAGTAGGGATTTCAGCACTAGGCCCAAGAGTAATTCAGAGTATTGTAAAGTTAGCTAAAGTAAATTAGCTAGGAGTAAGGATAGAGGAGATAAGAGCGAGTAGAGAGTGGGAAATTGAGGTAAGAAACATGTACCTAGTGACTCAACTCCTGTTCCGAATGGAAGTAGGGATGCTGGTGTTAAGGAGGTGGGGATAGTAAATGTTGGTAGAAAGTGTAGGTCTGCATCTACTACTTGTAGTTATAGATTCAGTATCATAGGAGACGTACAAGATTGGGAGATATAGATGTATTTGAAGGAAATTTTAGTTACTAAAGTGGTTGATTTACAGGTTAGGTATTTGGAGAGGCAGTTTTGTGAGCATGAGTACAGAAGGAGGATCAAAGTTTGTTTGATACTTGCATGTGTAGTGGACATGAGTAAGAGAATAGAAAGGAACGTGGATGGAGCTGAAAGAGATTCAGTTTTCGTTTTATATGTGGGATTAAATGACTTAGGGAAAACTAGGTTGGAAGACCTAGTATCTAGATAGATATAGGGATCTATTAGCAAAGTTTCGGCATAGAGGTAGGAAATGTGAAGAGTCAGGTACTTTATCTTAACTTATAGTAGGCAGTGAGTGAAAATTGTGCACAGGTGCAATAAATAAGAGAGTAAAACTAGTGTTTTTGAATACATGGTGTGAGTTTTGGCGATCGGAAGATTAAGGTGCAATGTATGGGGTGCACTTGAGTCACAAAGCTGTAAAAGGGGTGAGTGGCTGTCTTGAATGCAGTAGAGGTATAGGCTATCGAGATAAAGAGGATGATGCAGGGAGGGGTGAGGAGATTTAAATAAATATAGAGGACCATAGTCGGCAAAATGAGCAAAGAACTAAATAAGAAGGAAGAGTGTAGTATTAATAATATAACGGAAGATACATTGAAAATATACGACCAAATATTAGGAACATGAGGAATAAGATGGAATACTGAGATGTTAAGGAGGAAAATGATAAACCTCTTATTGAATTAATACATATATACGAAGCTTCGTGTACAAAGGTAGAAGTAAACATGCGTTCATATTGGAGAATTTAAATTAAAGAAATATGGAATGAATACCTCTTTTAGCTGATCAGAAGGCTGATGAAATCTTATACATGGTGCAAGATACTTTTCTTAGACAAAATAAATATGGATAAAATAACTGACCTTAGAAAAACAGAATATAGGGGTCTAAGCAG
Organism: Ceratothoa steindachneri; assembly: GCA_963969495.1. Taxonomy (NCBI): domain Eukaryota; kingdom Metazoa; phylum Arthropoda; class Malacostraca; order Isopoda; family Cymothoidae; genus Ceratothoa; species Ceratothoa steindachneri. The sequence goes on along the minus strand of OZ018326.1, from coordinate 144,660,941 downwards.
TTACCTACAGACAGTTGTTTGGGGACCAGCGAGTGAGGTAGGATTAAGGAATATAATGTATTTAAGAGAACTCTAGGTGAAAGATATATTTCAGTTAAAGTGGAATAGTGTAGATTAGGAATATGAGAAAGTGATTAAGTAGTTAAGCTCTGAAAAGAATACTAATATTCCTTATAGTAACATTAGAGTTAAGGATGGCGATCATAAATGAATGTCAGATAAATTTAAGCATTATATTGGCATTAAAAGGGTCATTTATAGAAAAATAAAATATATAGTGGAAGTCAAGAACGTAGAGATATAATAGGCTAACTCAGTACATTATAAAGTTAAATAGGTTAGCAAAGAGAAACTATAAATGTAAAGAGGTAAGTAAGACAAACGTAGATCTAAAATATTTCTTTCAGTTATATCGTACTATGACTAGAAATAAAACAAGGCCTGTTTCTGGCGTTATTTAGGACTCATCTTAACTATTAGGTGCAATTTCTCTAACTATATCTTAAGGTGGATATTACTTTGCTCGAGCTTCTGTAAAAATGAGGAATAAGATGATTCATCCTCTGAGAAGGTTACCTTATGATGAAAGGCTTAGGATACTACATGTATTAGAAAAGAAAAGAGTTCGAGGGAAGAAGAGTGAAGAATTAATCTGGTTTAAATTTTTAATAGGTGAGACAGGTAAAATTTTTTTTTAGCGACAAGGATAGGACGCTAGCAATGGATTAGTTTAGGTTTAGGAAAGAGATGGATAGAAAATGGTCTACAAATCGAGTGAGAGCAATGGCGTAAGTTTATTAATCATTTGCTTGAAGAATCCAACCTGCAGAGTTTTAAGAAAACATTTGATATAATATTAAGGGATTAAGATTCAAGGTGGGACTGAACTGAGTGATGGGAAGAAGAGTTGCCTTGGAGTGGCTTTTGATTATGTTTCGCATAATCCTTCATTCCTTATGTTTTCATATCTTTCTCAAATCAAAATAGAAGTGGCTAAAGTCCACATGTTCACATAAAAGCCATTTTCAACCTATTGTAGCTCGAGAGAAACCAGCTATAATTATCTCAAGAGAATTTTAGCATTTTGAATAAGACAAAATGAACCGTTCTTATCCATAAATCACAGAAAATCGTCTGTTGTGGGCTCAGAAATACATGAAAACAGACAATAGCAAAGTTATTGACTCAGACGAAACAAGAGTCATTCTGGTACTCTGATAGATCGGAAAGTGGAAACATTTTAAATAACTCTCAAAAGAATCAGCTCCCCCGCTACAAAAGAGACCTTTAGAAGGGGATAACTGCTGAAAATTTGAGTCAAGACTTGCTGAAAGTTCCTAGAGAAAACCTTCCTACCCTGTATCTACAGTAATCGAGGAAAGGTGAGGAAGCCCCGTGTGCATTAAGAATGTATTTGCATTTGGTCACCTGATCGTGGCTTTATCAAACCGGAATTGATAGCTAAGATGATTCTGCCTTTCAACAAGTTCATATAAAATCTGTCTGGTCGCAAGAGATTCCATCATAAATTTGGCCAGCTGAATGTGCAATCTGTTTTCAGACCTTTCACCTCACATCTGTTTCCCTCATGTATGTATGTTTGTACATTCGCGTGGGAGCCCCAACGATTTCGCTTGCATCTTTACAATATTCAATGTATTTTTTAATACATAATTAATTTCTTTTTAACATTATTTACAAGTATTTTCCTTTATTCTACATTAGTCCATTGCTACTACATGGCATATTATTTCAGTGTTCAATATGAGCTCCATCGTTGGTTCTACTCCATCTTAAAATTTGGACGCTAAAAGACTTTAGTGTGTAAATTTATAATTAGATACTATTTTCTTAATGGCGACATAGTCCTTTGACAATAAAATAGGTACTCATAGGACATTTAATTTGAGCTTGATTCATTAAAACATTTTTCAATGCTTCTTTGAGCTAAGTTATAAAAGAACCAGTGGGAAAGTCCTTCCAATGACCTGCGACGTTTCGTGATAAGATGATAAATGGTTATTGTATTGATGGTTTCTGGTGGTTTAAATCACTTACAAGTGCTTTTGAATGGCTAATGAGGCCTTTACCAGTAGAGATTGTTACTCAGCGCCAAATCTGATGGCAGATTTGAAATCTCCAGGGTGAATAACCCTATGTCCAGTTGTCATGGCTTTAAATGGGTACAATTGAACTTTACAAATTTTGAAAAAAAAGCGACGCCTTGACCTGGCGTCTCTCCGGAGGTAAAAATCAGGTTTCTCAGGAGAATAAAAAATATTTAAATCAAATTCCATGAGAAAGAGAATATGGTAATGGAATTTAGAAGAGTAGACGTTCGAATAAAAAGAAAATATTTAGATTGACGAACCTCAGAAAAGACCTTTAAGGTAAATGTGCTAGGACAAATTTTCATGACAGAATGCTTTTCGATAGACTTTAGGCAAATGAGTCTGCAGGAGAGAGAAGAATATTATTATAAATATAAATTGTCTCTATTTCTCATGTTGTTAGGTTGAAAGTTTGCTCTCGAGTGAAAAAATGCATTTATTTATGAACAATAGAGACTCTTTCCATTTGTTAATTTCCTAATGTTTCTACCAATTATTTCTAAAAAGATTAACTCTAATTTTCACTATCATCTAAAGGAAAAAATACATAGATTTCAAAAGAGGTTTCAAAAGCGATAAAGAAATAACTTATAAAGAGAAAAAATAAACTCGTTTTCTTTCATGTTTTCCGATCCTTCAAGCAAAGAAAACATAAAAAGCAGAATAAAAATTAATCTCGCTTTTTTTCTTCAGGAGGCAAAGAAATAAACTCTACAGGAAAGACTTTCATCTGATGAGCAGCTTTCAGCTGATTGATTAACAGTCTATTCCTTTGAAAAAAATTGTTTTATCTAAAACTCGTATTCACTAAAAAAAAACCTTTTTAATTTTGATTTTCCCTAAGATCTGTGATGATGAAGGTACGCATGCAATAGCCTCTTTTCTCTTTGCGCGATCATCTTTAGAGAATATTTTTCTGTGCTTTTCCTACTTTACCGATGAAAGTATGGATTTGGATACAATGAAATCATAATGATGATAACATGAATATAGTATTTTTACAACTGTGTCGTGGAATGGCCAGACTCTATATTTATATATAGCTAGGTAATTTAGGGCTTGATGCTGAAGTTGGTTGAAGACCGTTAGTGAAAGGGGAAATGGTTATGAGTCCAGTGGGGATCGTTTATTATTAACTTTGCGGGGTCCTTTTAAACAAATATTTCAGAGTGCAAGTTGGCCAATGATTAATAGGTAGCTAGTACGCGCTGCGGTTTCAAAGGAAAGACAATGAACAAAATATAGCTTTACTAACAACAAAAGGATATATATATATTTACATATATATTGGGTTTAAATGGAATGGTCGCCTAGACGGCGTTAAAGGTCCACACGCGATGTGATAGGTTAATTAAGGGATTAAAGAGGTCGGATTCAGTTTGGTGATTTAAAGGGGGGTTTTAAACTGGGGAATTCCCACAAATAATGGAGCAATTGGATAAGCCAGATTTAAGATCAATCTGCAGGTCGCAACGGTTAAGATTACCTTATATGTTCGCTGCCAAAAGGGTCGCAGTCGGGGTACAGTGAATGCAACGGAAGTAGTTGTTTTACCTCTTTCTTCAGACAAGGGAGCTCTTGTCGCTTTCAGAGTTGGGAATCCTTGTCAGTCTTTGCCGATTGACTAGGGCAGGTTTCACTGACGTCGAAGCTTCTCGATTGACTAAGGCAGAGTTCACGGATCGATTTAGCCTTCACTTGAATCGAAATTGCTGCTGGGGAGGGTAGGAGAGAGCGTCCTTTAGCCTGTTCGTCGAAATAGGTGGAAGTCTAACAGTGCTGCTATCTAAACTCGTTCGAAACGTTATAAAGGCGCCTGGTGAGGAGGCTCCAAACGCGCGGTGCGATCTTGGAAAAATGTCGGCGACTCTTTCGGGGGAAGGGGGAATCTTGATTACGATAGTTGGAATATCCAACGGATTCAAATCTTCAAGCGGAAAGCGCGAATGATCTCAAAGAGGTGGCCGTGTGTGTAGGGGGGAGGTGGGGCGATGACATCGGTCTCTAGGCCAATACAGCTGGGGTGAGTGATAACAGCGTGAGCCGCCTCCTTGCCTAGGTTCAGCCATGCTTTCCCCAGCTCCATGCGGTGATATATTGATCCACGTGGGTATAGTAGGGCACGTGACCCCCATTTGAGCTTATTCTGCTACAAACTGTAAAACAGTAAATTGATTTAGGGTTAATTAAAATATGGGAAATGTTAAGAAGATAGTGCTTCTCAATGATTAATAATATGATTCTAGAAGAACAATTTCCTGCTATCTTCCTATTTTCCTGATTAATACTAACCTCAATAAAGGTTAGTGAAGTAAATTCTTGGAAGAGCCGAATCATTGATCCTCAATGAAAATGAATTTATAATTTTATATTTTCATTTTCCTCTCCTAGCGACACTAAGAATTGGTTTTAAGTATTATTAATAGTTGAAACATAATAAAAGTGTATCTAAAGATTATATGCAAATAATGAAAGTAGCCAAAGCTTTCTTAAAATAGCTTCCATTTTATGTTGCGTCCTTCGTCGAGTTAAGACAATCGTGAGAAAATTTTTTAATATATTTTGAATTAAATTACCATGATAGGAAAATAATGCAAAGTATTTTTGGACGTACTCGTTAATGTCAAGAAATCTTTTTCTGGTCTTTTATTATTACGTATATATAGAATTTTCAACATAAATACATAAACAACCCATTATATGCAGAGTATTTTCAGGTTAAAAAAAATATATGGGGTAAATATAAAAAATACTTTGAATGGAAATTAGATAGAAAAATAATTTAAAATTATACCTGTTCAAGAACTACGGGACAAAGGGACCTTCCTTCTGAATAACTTTGAAATGTATTTTGTTTACTTATGAAGTCAAGGCTTTGATAGCATTAGAAGAAACAATCTTTGGAACATCTTGTTTGGCTTCCAAAAAGGTTTTGTTTTTTTTACTTCCCATCTATTTAAACGTGCAGATTTATAATTTTTCACAAGTTTTCTAATGGATTTAAAACGAATGATTTAGGGCTGTGGCAGGCCAGGATTTATTTCGGTACAAATCCTTTCGAATATAACCACTTATTAGAAAACTTGTAGGCGAGACTACCTCACCCTCTCTCGCTGTTCCTAAAACAAGGCAGACAGGTTTTCCTAAATGCCTCGCAGTAAGTCTTTGAGTAAGTTTTTCGGCAATTATTTCCTTTGAAACTTCTTCCTAGCTTTTATCCAACAATTGAACTTCAGTTAATCAATAATTCTCCTCTCTTTTGTAACCTGGTGAACTGCTTCCCTTGAGGTACGTTGACAATCCAGCCTCTTTCCTAACTATCTAGCTCATCCTGAGTGAGTCTTGATTCGTCTGAGATGATAACTTTTCTAAAGTCAGGTTTCATTAATATCTGAGCACCCCAAAATAATTTTTTGTGAATTATAGGTACAAACAGTTTATTTATCTCATTTTTATTAGTAAGAATTTTCTTGAAAGACAGTTAGTTTGTCACGAGAAGGAAGGTGCCACGAAAAGTTAGAAATGGCTTTGCTGCGAGCATGCAGGTTTGAGGCACTTCTCTTTAGATTTATGAAAGAAAAAAGTACATAAGGAATTAAGGAGTCTGTAAAAGCTAATCAATAGCATATACAACCCATCTTTTTTTCCCATCACCAATTTCGGTCTTACCAAGCATCCTTATCCATAAATCTATCCAATCTATTCTTAAATTTTCGCATGGAGGACGCTTCTATCAAAGGACTAACTAGTGAGCTTATTTAATTCATCTACCACTCGATTTGAAACAAATTTCACCCAATCGATTTATTAAACCTATAATTGTCCAGCTCAAATCCATTTCTACGTGTTCGATCTTACTCACTAAAAATAAGAACCATCACCTAAGTTTTCCCTTTTATAAACTCTCATTGACTTGAACACTTGAATTAAGTGCCTTCGAACTTTTCTTCTTTCTACCGCATCAGGTAAGCTCCTCAACCCATAAATCATTTTAGTTATCATTCTCTGCGCATACCCAAGCAAAGTAATATCCAACCCATAATATGGTGACCAAAATTGCACCGCATAGTCAAGATGAGGTTTAACTAATGCCAGGTCTAGTTTCAGAAGGACATCAGCACTCTTATTACGCAGTATTCTCCAAATAATCCCCAATAGCCAATTAGCTCTATTCATAGCACTCCTACACAGCTTTTTAGGCCAAAGGTCTAAATTTACCACGACACCTAAGTCTCTTACATAAAGTGACCTTCCTAAAACTCTCCTATTTAGTGTATAATTATTCATTGGATTACAATACCTATATACTATGTGCAATGCACTTGCATATTTTAAATTACTTTTGGCAATTCTCTACCCATTAGTATAGTATGGTCATAAATTTTGTAGTACCGCAGCATCAGTGTCACCCTTATAATCTTACCTACCTTGGTATAATCAGGAAACTTGTTTAAGTCGTTAATTAGACCTAAGTAAAGAACATTAATATAAATAAAGAACAAAAACCACCCCAACACAGTAACTCAGATTTCAGTCCTATCTATACTAGCACTTTGTTGTTTGTCACTAAGCTACGAATTAATCAACCTAAAAATAATTCTATCGCTCTTCTGTGTTTTAACGTTATTCAAAGTTCTTGAGTATGTTATCCTGTCGAAAGACTTACTAAGATCTAAAGAAAGGTATCATTTTACTCATCTCTATCGGCAGCATCATAAACCTTTCTAATAAAGGACAGTAAGACAGTCAAACAAGATTTGCCCCTAGTAAAGCCGTGTTGAGAATCTTTAATTAACTTATGATTATCTAAGTGATTCCTAATAGATTTTGCTATTATATATTGCATTATTTTCTCCAAAACTTATTTCAAACTCGTGGGTTGTTAATTAGACATAATTGTTTTATCATCACCCTTCTTAAATATAAGTATAAAATTAACTTTGCCACATGACATTGATACAATACGCAACTATAAAGATTTTATAAATAGGCTTGCTCACTTAACACATTTTTTACCTTCCTTTAAAGTCCAGGGAATTACCTCATCAGGGACGAATCCTTTACTATATTTAATATTGAGAGAAATACTTATTTAACATTGTAACCATTACATTACTATCAATCTCTAACTCTCCATCTGTAGTTTGAAGTGGGCATTTTTTAGTACTGTAGTTTTAGTACTGTATAATCGAAACAAACCTTTGCAATCATCCTTTTCTTTATTTTCCACTTTAAATTCATAATTTTTGTTTGCTTCTATAGTTTACATTTTAATGTCCCGGGTTAGCTTAATATACTTCTACTTTAATTATCGCCTATGGAGTAGACAGCTTTGGATTTGATCTCCCTATATGGAATGTTTACAATTTGTTCATCAATTAAATGTTTAATCATTCTCTCATATTCATGATCTTATTATTCCTCTCTAGCAAAAGGTTATCTTCCCCCTGAATGCTCTCATTGACCTACATAGAAGAGTATAATCTTATTTTCTGAAATCTGTGATTTTAACCTTATTTATTCTACTGAAATCCCCTCCATTTTAATTTAAATATAGTTCCGCAATGGTTGCTATTTCCCAATTTTTCCGAGATCTTTGTATCGCTATTAATTTTTTTTTTCTATTTGTCAGAACTAAATCCAATATATAATCACCCCTGGGTTGGCTTAAAAATTCCTTTTCAGCTTCCTGATCGCCTGCAAAAAGTCTATATGTCTCTTAATTAAAATTACCCATTATACACATATGTTTAGTTCTACATGCATCTTCTATCTGCTATCACATAGGAGACGAAGATTCCTTAGTAATATTTGGTGGTCTATATAATAAATCCCCCCAAATTTATCCTTACCAGATTTAATAGGAAGGCATAATGACTCCGTGTTAGTAGTTTCTGATATATTTATAGTGTATTCAAAACACTGGAGATTATCTCTAATATAAAATACTACCACTCCTACTTCATCTCATTCCAATCTCTGAGAAAAATATAACCATCAATCTTGACCTCTAAAATTTTTGCGTGCCCAATTAAGTAATGACTCTGGTATCTCAATAAAATCAAATTTTCTACACTCACTTGCCCGTTTAACAAACCAATCTTACTCATTATGCTCCTACACTTGGTCTAGTATATTTTTAATAAATTTTTCTTCATGATTTTATCATTTGTACACTACTTACTTTGTCCTCTGCTCAACCCCACACCTGTTACTCTCTAAATTTATTTGAATGCCCTCACACCTACCGCTCCCATCGGGTTTATCCTGACAGCTTGCGAGTCAAGAGCAACCTATTTATTGCATAGAAAAAGCCCTTCTCCGAAACTCACTCTTATATCCAATCTTAATAACAAACAATACTTTTACTTTCACATTTCTTCCAATGCTTGCGACATCCACTCACTGCCTACTATAATACCAGGTAGAATTCCGGACTCTTCACTCCTTACTACTACTACCCAGAAACTTTACTAACAAATCCCTATATCAAAACAATAGCTCCTCCGATTTAATTTTTCCTATGTCATTCGACACCAGTTGTAAAACAACAACTGCATCCCTTTCTGATCAATATATTAGTCTTATCATTCTCTCACTCACACCCCCTACACTTGCACCTGGCAAACAAATGCTCGTCTACCTGTTGCGTTCACGCTCTACCAACTCTATTCTAAATAACTAACCTGTGAATCACCCACCACAAACTCTTCCTTTGATTGGAATCGACATATATCCCTCCCTTTCATTCTCCACGGTCTTCTAAGATCTTAACTCTATTTCTACTCGCTACTATCTTCATGAGCCCTACTTTTAGCCAATGTATATAATTTAAATTTAAGATACAAAGAATTCGCCTTAGGCCTAGTGCTGAACTCCCTCATAACCTCAATGACTGACAACATAGCTATTCTTTGCAAATCCTGCCTTCTTTCTTTTTCTAACTCTACCACCTACCACACACTTGCAGATCATACACAATACAGCCAGTCCCCACTCATACCATTCTACATTTGGCGCAAGCATCAAAAGACTCATGCTCAAGTTCATTCTCACCCACACACTCAACCTCAGTCATCCACTCTTTTTTTAACTCATTGTACTCATCCATTTTTACCTAATTAATATTTAAATTATAGAAAATTCTTGGATATATATAAAAAAGAAATACTTACACTCATGCTCGAGGAAAACCAGCACACTAAATCTCGATTAAAGATCACTAACTAACTATATAAATTAACTTAACTATCTAGTAAAGCGATCGCTTATCCTAAAAAAATGCACAGTATCACAACAAACTGCGTAAAACACGTTTAAAGCCAAACAACAAATATTGACCCATCACAAATTATTATTCACTGAAACGAATGTATTATTCATACAAGTAGACAATAATAAACGACCAAATCAATCTTTTGATGAATATCAAATCAGTCTGAGAGCTAGTTTAAAAGCAACCAAGTTTAACTAATTTTTATCTTTGATCAATTTTCTTGAGAATACGATATTTCATGCTTAAAATCATTTTTAATTTGCAGTCAGGACTCTACTTTAAAGGGATTAAGCCATCCCAACATACTGGGATAAATGGGAAGGGTTGGAGTCAGGAAAAGAAAAACGAATGACTACATATTAAAATCACGAGGAATATTATGTCCTCGCCTCACACTCTTCGTATTTAGTTCCTCTTTGTTCAGAAAGTACGTGAATGCACATAAAGGACTTAACCTGAGTATAAAAGAAGTAGTTTCCTAGCCAGGTTGGAGTTGGCCCTAAGCCTAGTAATGATGTGCTACCTTCCATACACTCCTCGTTTCGCCTGACACTTTCAAGCGGCCTATGAAAATCCCCCTTTTCTGGCAGGCCTTTTATCATTCGATGAATGGGTGCCTAGTAAAAGCTTCAACTTCTTGAAAGGCGTCATAGAAAACTTCATTTATTATTATTATCTCTCTTTACTAACATTCCGCCTGATGCGGATGGTTCGTTATTATGCTTAGAATTCAAGAGAAAAAACATGTGGTCTAAAGCGACTTCTGAATCAGCAAGGTGGAATAATTTTTTAAGGCGTAGTATTACTTTTAAATTCTATTTAGAATTCAACTGGAGGTTTTGCCTAGAAAAGAACCAAACACAGCTTTATGTGACATTTAAGGTAGCTTAAATTTTACTGAATATGAATAGTTTTAAACTTAGAAAAGACGGAAAACGAATGGAGTGAAGAAAGAAGGGAGCAAGTTTACTTATAAAAGAAGAAAATATTGTTAACTATAAAAACTACTTGTATTTAAAGAACGTATGTTTAAATTTTATAATAGTGATAAGTTTCAACCTAGATGGTTTAAAATAAACCTTCAGAAACAACTTCAGGCAAAGAGCAAAGGATCACAAAAATAAAATTCAAATACCTCTATCACCTGTCTTTTGAGTAAAGGAAAAATTACATCTCTTCATTCAAATTTCTTCGGGATATGAATCTTTAGTTATTTAAAAAAATCTTAAAAGCGTATGGTGTTGATTTAGGAACAGGTGGAATAATCAGGTGTCTTTTCTAGAAAAGTTATACGCCCCTTTCTTGACTTCAATAAGTATCACAGCTAATTAACTTGAATGAATCGTTTTGTAGTTTAGTAAATATAAAGATATGATAAGAGTGTTAAATATAATTGTTAATTTTCGAATTTTTTTAAAGCGATACTGCAGGAACGAAGGACTTATGATATAAATTTTATATTAAATACCTTTTCAAATTTCTTGTCGAGAATTGAATCGCCTTTATTCGTTTCATAAATGCCACCAACAATCACTACAAAACTTATCGAGCCTCCAGCTTGATCTTATCTATATTGTAATTTCTTTGTGCAATTTTTGATGATGATTATATATAATAAGACAACCTTTCGCACCCTTGACATTGTAAAATTTATTGAAGCAGTGCACAAAAATTATTCTGTCTTGCAAGAAAAAGCAATTTAGGGAATGAATACGTTCTATTAAACTCAATGAGTGTAAGTAGGACGTAGAATAGCGCTTAAGTCAAAGTTTCAGCAATTTTTGTAAAGAAACAAATAGTTGATTGATGCGAGATTAACTGTCTTAGCATGGCTTATTTGTAGATGCCATAATCATTCGTGTATAGAAGATAAGAAGAGAAAAGAACCCCTCAACGAAAGAAAAAATTGGCTTGAATGAACAACTTTAAGTCACTAAGTACTCTTGATGGACATAATTTAGGCTTCAGTTCATTACAATTGGTACCAGTCAACCATTTTCTGAATTATAAAAGATTGTGTATAAAATAGTTTTGTAGATATGAGCAGAATTTTATGCATAGCACGAGAGTAAGCAAACAAAGAAACAATTGCAATCACCACTTTCTTCCTCTGCTTATCTTTCTGCAGAAAGGAATGAATTATGTATTTGTTTTAAACCTTTCCTTGTAGTCAATTTTATCTTCCTAATTCAGTTCCATTTTACACAATGAAGTGAAGAACACGGAAGAGTTTAGATGTATTACTCAGCCCTTAACTTGTGTCTAATCTAATTTTCTTTGCTAGATATTTAAATTTTTCTGATAAAATTCGAATGCATGTATCTCGTGTGCCTTTTAAAGGTTGACTTTCTCTTGCATTTGATCCTAACCATGACTATCCCTCTTCTAGTTTTTCAAACAAATATTCTTTTAATTCCTTATTTTTGCCAAAGTTTTACATCTCCTACATTTCCTCCGCAAACCTTTCTCAATATTGTTAAGTTTCAGTCGTCAGCATTCTTCAAATAGTTTTATAGTTACCAGAAGCCACCAAGTAATAATAGTCCATTCAAGGGTCAATCCAAATATAATTAAACGATTTAAAGTAAGAAAGTAATCTCGAAAAGGGAGATAGAAAAAAAATATCAATCTTAAAATTATCCTTTGGAGTCAAGAACTTGGTAAACCTCATTGGAACCAATTTGTACCTATTTGACCAGAATATGTCGGATAAACTTTCAGTGAATTGTGATTAAAGGGGCTAATTGGATTCCTTTGTTTGTGCTGATGGTGAGTAGAACCTTCTGAATCGATTTTCATTTCTTTCAAAATATCACCGATCTTCCTTTTCACCCGAACAGAGGGAAGAACTTTTTTCTTGACATTTTTGTTTACATCTCAGTCTTATTTGACTCCGTGATTGTTGGTTTCTCTTTTAAATTTTATTAAATCGGATTTGAATTGATTTTAGTATCAGCTTTCACTGCGAGTTTTATCTAGTCCATATTTTAAAATTATATCTATTATTCATATACTCTTTTGTTTTTTATCTTTTACATCCTTGTTTTTATCCAAAGGAAATCCAACCCTGTTCATTACACGTCTCATGCTCAACCTCTCTCTTCTAGCATATGTTTCCATCTGACTTCGCCCCTATACACTGATATAGGTTCTCTCAGATAGCGGCTCGTCTTTTTCGCACAGTGCGGCTTAAATCGCCCTTCGGATCAATATTCCGTCTTCGTGTCATTCGGTTATCTCTGCGACTCACTATTGCTCCTCTGACTTTGAATTGTATTTTTGTTAGGAATGTGAGAAGGTTGTTTCAAGTTGTTTCCTTTTTAATTAGCGTTCCCGATACCTTATAATATTCCTTTACGATGAATGTTTTTGCTCTGTTAAAAATAATTTACCGAAGCTATTTCTGGAACTTAGTTACTGCTTTTATTAGCACAAATAAATACATGCATTCTCTGCAGGGGAAGAATGTGAAACTTACAATTGTACAGGAGCGAAGTTACTGGGATTGAAACGAATCATGAAGCTATCATTAAAATTGAAACAAAGGATGATCGAAATAGAAGGGTTACAAGATTAACTTAACAGAATATGATTCAAGTATGAATTAATCATTCTGTTCAAGATTAAATACCGAGTTATGGGGCGAAAATTAATTGAACCTGGCTTGTTTTGCCTATTTACTGGATTTGTCAGACAATTTAGATTCGACCTGTATTGAAGTGGATAACTACACCATTTCTTATCAGGGAATTCTTCCAAACAATCTTAAACTAAGTTTTCTTTATGTAAGAAACAAGAGATGAAACCAACTCCAACATATTAGACTTGCATGGTGAGGACGAATTTGAAACATTCCAAAGTATCATTACTGTGCACTAGTTTGAAAAGAGCTTGTTGATTCGAGCTGTATGTAATTGTATTCTTTTCTAGAGCGTTAATTTTAAAAACGTTGTGTTCGATTTTAATAATAAATTAAAAATTAATAATTTTTAGTAGAAATCAAATTTATCACAAACCCCATCTATTTCTTAGAGATGCAAACGGTTCTTTTATAGTTATATCTTTTATTGATACATTTAACGAGTTTGCTTACATCTCTCAAATTATTTAGACTATTTATATCTTGTGAATGAGAACAAGATTGTAGAGCGTTAATTTTAAAAACGTTGTATTCGATTTTAATAATAAATTAAAAATTAATAATTTTTAGTAGAAATCAAATTTATCACAAACCCCATCTATTTCTTAGAGATGCAAACGGTTCTTTTATAGTTATATCTTTTATTGATACATTTAACGAGTTTGCTTACATCTCTCAAATTATTTAGACTATTTATATCATGTGAATAAGAACAAGATTGTGTTTTTTTATTCATAAGTTCCCGGCAAGCACGAGATCAGAAATAGCAAAGTTCAATATTTTACAATTACATATGGAAAAGTTCCTGCCCTGTAGCTCCAACTGATCGGAAGATATCTGTGGTTATATCAACTTCACGAAATGAGAGGGTATTGCATTATTAAATAAAATTCAAAAAATGTCATTTACAGCTTTGGAAAACGATTCCTTGATTCATAATCAAAGAGAGAGTACTATAAAACAAAAGGGTTTTTTAAAGTCAAATATTGGTTTAATGTCCACTTGGATCTCATAAGATTTTGATTCTCAGGTGACTTAACATGAAAGCTAATTGAAAGATTGTATTCCAACGCGCTCTTCGAAAATTGCATTTAGTTTTCAAAATCTCTTTGTATCTTTGGTTCTAATCTCATGATATTCAACAGCATTTTGTGTGCTTATTGGAAAAAATAGCTGTTTTTTTAGTAATGTTTGACGCCCTCTCGGTCACTCCTTTTAAATTTATCGTTCTCAATCTCTCCCCCATAGTCTCCCTACCTATCTTTCCCTGTCACTCACTTAACCTCATTTTCCATTGCTTCGTATTCTCTTTTCCCCTTTTCTTCTTATATCTTCCATTTCTCTATCAAACTTTATTATTTCTTTTTCTTCTTCTCTATCCAAATCCCTTCTTTCTTTTTCGCATTATATTCTTAGTTCTGCCATGACGTAGTCATGCATCTCTTTGCCTTCAAGTCCCAGACTTTGAGCTTGTTGGTATTACCTTTCAACCAGATCTATATTGTGTTTGTCCGTAGATTTTTCCTTGCTTTAATCTCAGGTACTTACGCCACCACTCACCAGTAGCGCACAGCCTACCTTACCATTAATCCCACTACTAGGCAGATTGTAATACCACTCCGACAACAAATTTACCACTTAGCCTAACTATTACCCTCAAATTGTCTCCACTCCGCACTTTTCCAATTTTCCTCTCGTCAATTATTCTCTTATTCCTGGTATTCCTTTACTTGTTTGCTCTCCCTTAATAAGACGCTGCTGGGTTCTTTCTAATAAAACCCCCCACACCTGACACCACTTTTGTCGCAGAATAATCTTTTTTTGAGTAATATACTTCTTTTGTTAAAGTATGCTTTGATCTAAGAGTGCTAATTTTGTTAAATTTTTAAGGAAAAGCCGCTTCAACACGTAAGGATATAAAGAAACGCACAGGAATTGTCCCTAAAATAAACATATATTTTAAATTTAACAATTTACTACACAAGAAAACAGGAACCACAGAAATACTACCAATTTAAAATACACAATAATTACTTCAATTTTTTTTAAGTAAGGTTTTTTTAACTTGACCCTCTAATATTGGCTAACTCGCTACTCACTTCAAAACACAAGAAATAGGTTAATTGTCTCTACTGCAGTTTAAATACCTTGGTTGCTCTGGCGGCCTGTTTGAGTTTAACCTTGAACTAAATGAGCCTAGACACCACAGGAATCTGGTTGGTGCTTTGACGCGTGCTGTATCCAGATTGTTGGAGGTGGACTGGATGACTTGGCAGTCACAAGGTACTAGGGCAAGTGTAGCAGATGGGAGTCCACACGGTATTCAATAGGGGGGGTCTTCAAGGGCGAGAACAATCACGATGCATTAGGAGGAACCAGGGTAGGTGGGGTCTCTCTGTCGAGAGTAAGTTGAACTTGGTTCTTAAACCAAGTTAACTTAGAGTTCAGTGTGACCACCGGGTAACGGGCTCGAGGGGGAGCTTTTTCTCGTTCGTTACGTAATACCTCATGGGCGAGAACTATCCCTGGGCTTTAGGATCCACCCGGATAGTTGAGAGAAACGAATC
The DNA here is from genome assembly GCA_963969495.1 of Ceratothoa steindachneri. NCBI lineage: Eukaryota > Metazoa > Arthropoda > Malacostraca > Isopoda > Cymothoidae > Ceratothoa > Ceratothoa steindachneri. Next base: position 144,645,347 of record OZ018326.1, on the reverse strand, counting down.
TCTAATCTCTTACTTGAGGTAAAATTGAATATACTCTCGTAGAGAAGATCTTGCAGTTTAAAACCGTTCGACTTTTTATAGAGACGAGTGGGACGGGCTGTGGTTACGAGTTTGCTCTACGGTGCCGGGGCCGGATGTTTTTGCGGTCACCGTACCGTGTTTCAACTGGGAGAGAACGGAAAAGTGACGATTCCCCTACGATTACTATATATGAATAATGTTGATTTAAACAATAAAATAAGTCCAAACTTGATAATTCTTCTTTAAATCGCACCTTTGATGAAAAAAAGCTGTAATACCCACCTTTGCTATAATAGGTAATTTAAAACCATAGCATCTACATCACATATCAAGGATTTTATTTATAGGCAAAGGATTTTATTAAATATATAAAGTCTGCATTTCTGTTCCTTTCCTTTAGCCACCGAGAGCAAAGGGAGAATTTAGACAAACCACATTACTGTTTGGCTCTCAGAGTTTAGCTTAACTTGGCTTAGGGTCTATCCAAGTGGAAAAACCCATTTCTTTTCAGTGATGTTAAGCGCCCTATTGAGTCTGTAAAGTTGCTGCATGGAGTACTGATTAAGGTCGCCTTTACGTCCAATGCCGTGTGCTGCCGATACCTGTGGTTCTGATCACAAGTTTAACTGATGCTTGCCCTTTGAGTAATCAAAGGTATCTTAATAAATGTGAGCAGATAGTTAACCACCTACTAGTAATTGTTTACCTGTTAATGCAGTTATCTCATTAATTTTGTTGTTTGAGCGTTGGGTTTCAATAACCAGCATTCGGGTTTGATTTCCAGTGAGAGAGAGACAAAATATTTATCTTTTGTTGAGAGCTACTTTACATCAGTTGGTCGCACTATCCAAAAGATGTGCGCAGGCAGTTCCAAATATTTATGTACGCCATTACACGTAGAAACAATCTGAGCAATACTCTCTTTATGTAACTTGATTCAGCACATTAAACACATCATTCTTCCGCCCACGAAAACACTCAAAGTAGTGCAAATCTACAATCCCCTGAAGTTGTACGGATGTTTTTTCATTGGCCGATTAAGAGTTTCCAGTCTAGCTGGTTGGAGCAAAACAAATCGGTACACAGAACCATTGCTTTGATCTCACGTACTTTCCAGTGATTATCACTGGTCTCTTTATGTAGGTTTCACCTTTTGGTAGGTAACTGACGAGTGGAGCAATTATTTAAACATTAAAATAACATTGAGAATGTAATTCTTTGGTAATTTCTTGGTAACATTGTAAATAACGGCTCCAAAGATAACAAAACAAATAAAATTGACGTCTTTTTTCAAACTGATAAGTGCAGGAACTATGGGAATAGGCAACCAAATATAAAAATATGGGAGGGGTATGTATATATTTACGTCTAGCTCCACTTGTAAACTATCTGTTAAAAGGGTTGTACGAATAACTTGCTATGCAAATGCTATTATATTCCTTGCAAACTGATTTCAATTTTCCGTACGAGAATAAAATTGAGTTAAAGAATGTTGGAGAATCTTTATTTTTTTATTTATCCTATCTAACGAGAGTTGATATTCTCTTCTAAAATCCAATTTGTATCAAAAAAAAAATATACAAAAGTACACAATTAAATGAAGCTTGTTTCAATCTTTATAATAATTAATAAATAGTTTTGGAATGTTTGTTCTAAAGTTTAAATAGAATTATAAAGTTGTTCATACTCTCGTTAATTTGGGATTCGACTTAAGATATTTTGACAGTATATAGATATGCTTTGCCTTAAGAGATTATCCTTCTTGACGGCAAGCATCGAGTAACTATTTATGTGACTTAAAATTCATGCAGGATAGGTATAACATACTAAAGAGTTCCAAGACAACGTATTGAAAATAATAAAAGGTTTCCATTTCTATCTAAATTCTCTATTTTTTTGTCTCTAATCAATTTTGAAATTCCTTTGGTCCATGAGAAAGATTGAATTAAGGGTTAAAATTCCTTAAAATTATTGACTAATTCATTGTTATAAAGTTTCTTCTAATCAATATCTGATAAAGATGTTAGTCTTATGATAATGAATTTATGGCACAAATTTGAAAAGTTCTATTTCCGTCTTCTTTATTTGGTACAACGTCACTTAAACACATTTTCAAGTGAAATCAATGTGATAAGGAGAAATGCGTGATAGTCACATATAAGCTCTATTTACCTCTGTTACTCCTTTGAATAGTTAAACTATTATTCCTAACCAGTTCATTCCTAACAAAAAAGTTGATGGAGGAGGAGGGGCAATATTCATACCAGTAGTGAAACCTGGAGAAGCGGCATGCTCTCCCGAGACCAGAGCTCCAAGTGTAACTGGTGGTCTCTGACGTGTCATCATCTGCATTTCTTTTATATCTCTCAATATCATTTTCGTGCTGGTTTAGAACTCGCAGAATGTAAAAGAGGACGTTAAAAGTTCTTAATAAAAACAAAAAATATTTTCATTTAATTTTTCCTTATGCTCACTAATCTTGTCGCCAATTTGATCACTTTCTTTGCCCCATAAACTTCAGATGTTCGAAGTGTTATTTGTTATTTTCATAACTATTTTAGATTAAGATAGATTTCTTCTTTTACAAATCTTCAAGAACAAAGAGAAGTCAATTAAACTAATACCTGGATATAAGTTCCGAAAAATAGGTATTTCCTAAAGGCTGTTACTAATAAGGGAGGGCAATGAAATACCAAACGGGAATTTTGAAACTACCTACTGAGAAAAGGAGAGATTAAAAAATATATGACTTAGTATTATCTACAGCCCTTTGTGAGGAGGAGCAAACTCAAATGGGTGCTTTTGGTTATCCCGCAGAGGAATAATTCGTACAATTCTTCTAAAGACGGAAGGAGTCAGCAATCTTAGGAGCTTCAAGATATTTTTCTTAAGCTATCTAAGAAAAAAGATGAGATCTAATGCTCTCGTCATTGGACCAAACACAAAGATGATCTTATATCGTAGTACACACATATAGAAACTCAATTGAATAGCTAAAGCTCCATAAACCCGAGTTTCATTGTTTTAGAGTACCCTTTAATTCACAAGGATAAAAAACTTCCTGAAGATAGTTGCGACTTTGGTAAAATAACATTGACCCTCGGATCTGCAAGATATACAACTAAATCCATTACTTTGACGCTAATCTTAATAAATTCTAAGATAATATGGAAGGCTAATGAAGGAGAAATTACTGCTTAAAACGAGATATGATAAAATTTTAACATTGTGACAAAGAACAATATAACTAAAATTTCCTTCGTGGCAACTTTTGGCAGATAATTTGTGCAAAGAGTTAAGGGTATGATCAGAAATCTTGAAATACTGCTCACTTATGAATCTTTTGTGAAATATTTTAATAAAATTTGGTGGAAAAATCTAGACATCAGTTAGAGAGAATCTTACACTTCCATTCAAAAATAAATGTAATAAATAGTCTCATATGAATCCGCAAATAATTTCTGACAATACGATTGGTCACTTTGAATTTCGAAATTATCTATTTTTTTGTTCTTCCATTCAAACAATTATTGATTTTCTCCTTAAACAAAGTCTAGCAAGTGGTTGAATGTGTGTAACGGTAATATCTAACTTATTTATTATAGTAGGCGTTCTTATTTCAATTTGATTGATAATGTTTTCTATTTTCTTAATTTTACTAATACTTCACCATTCGTTTCTATATATTTCTATATATTAAGAAAAATTGTTCTGTTATAAAAGATCTAATAATTTTAGTTAATTTAATGGGTCTGAAGTAACATGTGATTTTAAGATTTTCGTTGAGTTATCTTATATTCTATATAAAAGATCTAAGAGAGGCGCATCTCTCTAATAACGAGGCTTCTTTCTATCAGTCAGTGGATTAAGAATGAATTCCAGATAATTGCCAAAACAATGTTTAGTTATCCGAAGAAATGCCTTAATAAAATTTTCGGATTTAATGTTATTTCAAATTGAAACAACAATTTTATTGTAATTAAGACTATCTTATTGTCAGGATAAAAAAAATTATATATTATATATTTATTCATTCGATTGTTTAGTAGAATTAACAAATTTATTGCCCAAGTGAATCTTCGAAAGTGTTCGAAATATTCATTACATTTTTCTTTTCGTCTTTATGGCATTTATTCAATCATCACACGCTACTTTGTTATATTTTTTGCATACCTTTCGTAAATCATGTGTAGTTCAGTACAATATTACCTAAAAAATGAAAAAGTTGACTTAAAAATTTCACTTTATTTTCAATGAATGATATGAACGAAACTTTACCTACTTATTCTAGCGTTGGCTGGTTTTGGTACATAATAGAGTATTTACTTATATTTTCTGGCGGAAAGTTGCGGTCTCTATTTAAGGATGGAGAATCAGCTCTCCACAGACGCTGTTGTTGGCTCACATTTAAGCAGATAAAAATAAATTGTTCTTGATATTTCAGGCCCACGGATTTCAACTATTCCACACATATCATTTTCCTTAGGTATACTTTCAATGTATCTCTTGATCTTACAAGGATTGTCATCAAATTTAATGGTAGTTTGAGGTTCATATGCCACTGTAATTGTAAAATCAGTTGCTTCTATCCTAGGCACAAAGTGAGCAATTTGACTGTGATTCATTTTAATGGAAAGTAGTTGCGTTGGTCGGTTTTTCTTAGACACACTGTCGTTAGCCTTCCGAACGATAATTCCATCACTTTCAAAATCTCAATAATGCATTTGACGCTTGGAAAATTGTCTGTATAATAGAAAGCAGCGTTTAGTCTACTCTCCCAACGTTTTAAATTTGGTTCAGGAGAAGTACCAATTCTTGAAACGAAGCCTTGCTCTCTTTATTTTTAACAGTAGATGCCTTGACGCATGCAATTAGAGCATCGGATTTACTATAAAATGATCTTGAATGCACTGCTGCGTTATGTAACAGATATGCAACACCGGCATCATATAACGAGCTCTATCAGATAGAAATAAGCAGAAATTTTCTCTTGCTATCTCCAATTCTTTAATGGTATCACCAATCTTGTGTATGACATTTTGCTCATTAACAGATCCGAGAAGAACATTACATTTAATTAAAAAAGTTTTTCTGGAACATCAATAATTCACGCAAGTATAATCAAATATTTAGAGCCTCTTACTTTAATTTCGTCCTCGACGAGGAAAATTAGTTTTTTCATTGGTAATTGTTTTATCCTAGCTGATTCACTCACGGCTATTTTCCTGGATATTGATCGAAAAGTTGTCACACTGGAGACTGATACACCCAAATGAGAGAATAATTGTTTTATATGAGGATGGCACAACTTGTGAAGGGGTATGCCGGCTGACAAACATGTAGTCACTACCATTTTAGTAAAATTTGAGGACATAAACTTTAACACTATTTGTGTATTTCCAGTTTCCACACGTTTAGGTATGCTAGGCTGGTGTTTTTGAGCCAAACGATGTTTCTCCACGAAAAATTTCGTGCTTCACGGTATCACAATAAGTTTGACAATAAAGTTTATTTTTTTATGAACAAAGGAATTCATTGGGATATTGGTTTTAATTTCAGCACCTTTAGGCAATACCACCTTTAGGCATGTCTATGTGTAGAATTTAAAACTGCCAAAAAGACCAGCAAAAAACAAGCACGCACGCGCACAATAGCCGTTACATATTAATTAAATATTGATTATAAAAGGTCGATGTTAGTCATGTCGAAGTTAATACCAATTATATTTAAAAATAATATGTATTTACATTTTAAAAAATGGATTTCCGCTCTAGATAGATGGAGTGCGAAAAGTTTTCTTTGCTAATTCGGGAATAGGATCCTTATATACGAGGGGCGGTCAATAAGTTTTGCGAATCGTCAGGGCAAAAAAGAGGAAGGGGGATGCTGTTTGTGGGGATGTTAGGACTAGTTATGACAAGTCAGGACCTGCAGCCGCACTTTCCTGCTTCGTCTATTTATGGAGCAGTAGCTGATCGCAGATCGTAAGTCACAAATTTTTCAGCAATGGAAAAGGTTGAGCACCGCGCAGTGATCCAATTTTTTGACCAAGGAAGGTAAGAATGCAAAAGAGATCCATGAACGCATGGTTGCGGTGTACACCGACACCGCCTTTTCCTATTCAACCATTGCCCGCTGGAATAGGGAGTTCCGCCATGGTCGTGAGTCCCTTGAAGATGACTTAAGTCCAGGACGCCCGACAGACGTGACCAACGAGGACAATTTGGCCGTGTGGAGAGGATGATCCTGGAAAATAGACGAGTGAAGGTAAAAGAAAATCGAGCGAAAACTTGGAATATCACATGGAAGTGTTATCAACATCATCCACGACAATTTGGCCATCACTAAGGTCTCTGCCCGTTGGGTCCCTAGAAACCTTACACCCCAAAGTCGTCAAAGTGCACAAGGTCCGAGTTGCACAAGCTGCCCTGCGCGAGTGTGGATTCAAGGAGCTCAACCACCCCCATACAGTCCAAATATGGCCCCTAGCAACTATATTTTACTTCGCCAGCTCAAGGCTGCACTGCGTGAACGCTGGTTTGGGGACGATGGAGATGTCCAGCTCGCCCTCCAGGAGTGGATTAAACAGCAGTCGGAAATTCGAAGCCCCAGGGACAAGTGGCGCAAGTGCATTGAAGTCGAGGGTAGTTATATTGAAAAATAATAAAACACTTTTCCTCATATGTCGTTTCCTTATATCTGAATTGGAAATTGATTGACCGCCACTCGTATATTCAGGAATTATCGAACAATAACACCTTTTGAATAACACTTATTTCTAAGTTAAGACCACTTCAAATTAAAAGCAAATTAACAAGATCGCAAAGTTTTCAGAGGATTTACTCCTCTCCACTTAGAATTTTAAAAGTCATTTTAAAAGTCAGGGCTAATTGAAAGGAGGCATCTTAATATATAGTAAGATGTATATATATTAAACTTATGAACATATTTTTATATCATCAGATGTACAGGTCTTCACATTAGTCAGGATATATTTCTAAATAAGATTTAGAGAAGGTTACGTTAACTATTATATAACAATTTAAATATTATATAGAACTGAAATAGTTTTGATTGACCGCGCTAGCCTTTGATGTGCTGTGTTGCAAAGAATAATATTTCAATAACTTTTCAGGTTGAAAAATTAATTACAAGATAACAATAAAAAATTGTTAAATGTTAATGCGAATATTCTTGCGATATCTATGAGAAAAATAATTCAATAAAGTTAAAATATAGCAACGACGTAAATACTTTCACTAAAGTTAAGTTATTTTGAGAAATGTCCTATATAGTTTATTTATAACTAAATATAACCCAAATACTTCATCTTTCATTGAATAATAATATATCAAATATTCATTCTAATCAATTAAATTCAGCATAAATTGTAACATAATCATACACACTCGAAAAGGTAATGTTCAAATAAATGTTCTATTTTAAACCGATAATTTCTCATAAACATGTACTTATAAATAAAGAAATCAACAGTTTTTCCCTTGTGCAGAGAAATTTAGATGTCAGTCCCATTTACATATTTATAGAGGAAAGATCGTCATTGTATATATATAAAGATATACGGATTCAAGCGTTCCGTTCTTTATAGTCCGGAGTTGCAATATAAATAAGAGAACGAGGGCAGCTGAAAAGAAATGCATTTTCTTTCTTCATTTGAATTGAACCAACGTTTCGAGAGCCAGCCTCATCATCTGGGTACTGGAATTAGATTTAGTAGAAATACAAAGTAATACACAGTAATTCTAATTGAATTGGGAAAGATAACACAAGGGGAATGGTCTATCATGTCACTTTTTTTCTTTATTTCATATAAATCATGATACTGCCACTATAGTTGATGGAATTGCATTGGTAAAAACAACATTATACAAATTAGCATGAAAGTGGTAGAGTAAGGGAAAGATTAATTTAAATTAACATAGAGGTAGTAAAGTAAGTGAACCATCTAACTTGCCATTTGCATTTGGTTAGACGAAGTTTGGTCGTTAAGTGTGGGTTTACTATCTAAAATATATATGTGTCGTAGAATGACTCTCGACGGTATACTATATATAACTATTCGTTGAGAGAACTATTCAATTATATTTAGAGTGCGTGGTTATCTGGTTGACTGATGTTATTTATCCTCAATATGCTTAAGAAGTGCAACTGAGCTCAAGGATGATAATATGGCTATCATTAATAAAATAGAGTTTTATTAAATAAACTATCAGCAACACACAAAACGGAAAATGTTTACATAAACAGAGAATGAAAAGGGTTGTGGGAATATCTGGCTAATCCGAGGATTAAGATTTAGGAGAGATTTAAAAAGGTAAACAAATGAAAATTAAAGAGATGGGGTAGTTCGCTAAACCATTTAAAGCACAGGATAGGGTTGACAAAAAGGTTAAATACTCAAAGTAATGTTCAGCTTACGTAATTAAAAGTTGTTGTGCAGAGGAAGGCGACGCGAAGGAATCTTCGGTCCACTGGCGAGTTCCAGCCGAAGGGGGGGGGGATTAAATTATCCCGAAGTGACGTCTTGGGAATGAGAACCGTTTCTTGACGAACGGGCTTGAATAACAAGGACTGTTCTATGTTGTTGTCTTTTAAACAACAGGGGTGGTGAGAACCGTCTCTTTTCTACGGGCTCAAAAAACAATGGCTGTTCTAACTTTGTTCTCTTTCCCACAACAGGGGAAGGGGTGAGAACCGTCTCTTGTCTACGGGCTTAAAGAACAATTGCTGTTCTAACGTTAATCTCTTTCTGAACAACAGGGGGAGAACCGTCTCTTGTCAACGGACTCAAAGAACAATGGCTGTTCTAACGTTATTCTCTTTCTGAACAACAGGGGAAGGCCTTGTGGACCTGGCGTCTTGAAGGCTCGAACCATGGCACTCAAGGGATATTGTCCTCTTCTGGACAAAGATAGAGGATCTCGAGGTAGAGGTCCCTAGTGCACAAGGTGAGACCAGATCGACGGGATGTCTCGCGAGGATAATCTGGATCTAAATCTGCTTTTATTAGTAAAGTTTTCATATAAATAGTCGAGCCATTCCCTTGGCGTAGAGAACAGTGGAGTGGGGGCTTCGAGGGAATGCCCAGCCGCGCCTGAGAATAATACCTTAGCTGCCAATAAGCCTAACCCAATCAGGCATGATCAGCGCATGGGGCGAAACGGGGGGCGATGGACCTCCTAGGTTAAATATTGACTCAGGTGGGGCGATAACGCGCTCGGCTTCAAGGCGAAGATGCACGTGGGTAGCAACGTGTTTCTAAACAACATGTGATAGCGGTTGAAATTTAGCGGCCTCAAACCGTTCTATCACACCCCACCATTCTGGGGGAAGTTGTCACTTCGTAAAAAAAGAGAGAAGAGACAACGATAGAGCTCTGTTGTAGGGAACTCGTTTTCTTGTACCGACCGTACCTTCATGCACCTAACTAGAATTACCTCAATACATATGAATATTTTGATCTTTTGATTATAGGGGTAAACTAACCTTTAATACAAACTTAATCATAAAACGAACATGGAGCAATGAAATGATATAAAATTAGTACATATGGGAAAAATAATTTATACGTAATTTAATGGGTACAAATATATATACATACGAAAAAAATAGACATTAAGCGTTACAAAATTCAGACATATACATTAACTAATTCTTTTACAAGAGAATCTAATTTAAGTCGTACAAGACGGTATATACATACATGGAGATCCTAATCCTACGAATACAATTAATCTACGCTATTTGGTAACGCATTCCTACTGAGTGCGTCAGCGACCTGGTTCTCGGAACCTTTCATATAATTTATCTTAAATTGACACTCTTACAAGAGTAAACTCCAGCGCATAATTCGGCCGTTGGAGTGTCGTACATTCCGAATAGAGGCCACGGGTAGTGGTCGTTCCTATCTGAAATTCTTTTCCTATCAAGAACATTTTAAACCTGTCAATAACCCAGATAATTGCTAGAGCTTCCTTCTCTGTAGTGGCATATCTCTTTTCGCGTGGTAATAATTGGTGACTAGCATATGCAACTGGATGACTCGTTCCGTCATCCCCATATTGAAGGAGTACACCTTCAATGCCCTCGTTGCTCGCGTCGGTCTTAATCCCAAAGGATTTTTCCAGGTTGGGCAACTTTAAAATGGAGGCAGAAATGAGCTTACTCTTGAGCTGATTAAAATGGGAAACAGCGACATCATTCCACGTAGACGATCGGGGGAATTTTTTCTTAAAAAGGAGGTTAGGTGCGCCGAAATTGCAGTGAAATTCGGGACAAATCGCTGATAGTAAGAAGCTAATCCTAGGAATGATCTTAATTGCTTCCTAGTAGTTGGGAGGAGCATGTCAGCGATTGCCTTAATCTTGTCCTCTTAGGGACCTAACTGGCTTTGTCCTATTTTGAAACCCAAGTATTTTATGGTTTCGTGGGCAAAATGGCATTTGCTGGGGCCAGTGGTGAGGCCATTTTCGCGCAGTCGCTCGAAGAGAGCAAACAGGGTGGTTAAATGGTGACTCCATTCACGAGTAGCGACGTAGACCTTATCGAAGTAAAAGGATACATTCGGGAGTCCATCTAACAACCTTCTCATAAGACGGTTATAGTTGCTACAAGCAGTCACGAGGCCAAAAGGAATGCGCTTAGATTGCATTAAGCCTTTCTCCGTTGCAAAAGCGGTATATGCTTACAAATCGGGCCGGAGGCGTATTTGATAATACGCCTTGCACAAATCGAGTTCTGAGTTGAACTTGGCGTTTTCAAAAAGTAGAGGTTTTGGTCTACCAAAGGGATGGGCTTGGCGTCAGACATAGTTACCGAATTTAACTTCCGGAAGTCAATGCACATCCGATAAGAGCCATCAGGTTTCTTGACCATGACGATTGGGAAACAATAACTAGAGGTTCACGGTTTTATTATGTCTAAACTAATTAAATTACCAACTTCGGCGTTAAAAACTTGGCGTAAATGAATCGGCATGGGATATGGTTTTGAACGGACGGGTTCTAAGGTTGTTAATTTAATATCATGCTCGAAACTAGTAGCGCATACAGGCTTCTCTTAAATAACGTCGTCTAACTGACATAATAGTTCTTGTAGCTGACTCTTTTGATGTGGTATCAGCTGCGCGTCGATATACAGGTCAGAGGGTTCAAAAGACTCGCCTGGTAGGGAAGAAAGAGGGTAATCGGCATCAGGTTGGATGCACACTGTATTTATTACAGTAAGGGACTCCGCGGGGTAATCCTCTTCAAGCGCCGATGTTTCGTCCAGTGCTACGAACGTATCTCCTTCGGCGCGTCGGGGGTACCTTTTTTGTTTGGGTCCACAGACAATCTCCGTTTCCTTGTTTTGGGCCTTATCCCATAAGGGTGTTAGTACTTCACACTCCTTTTGTGCCGTCCTAAAGTCCTGGTTAAGGGTCTGCGAGAATTCGGACGGTATCGGGGTTCTGAGGTGGACGGGCTCCTGGGCTTCTTTCTTAGCTCGGCCTCGAAGAAGGGCGGCCTGAGACACATGGTCGGAACTTACTTGGGGGCTCTATCCTATAATCACGGAACAGAATTGTATGGGTGCTGAAATGACTTTAGCCCAGCTATCATAATATTGACACTGCAGGTAACATCTAACGACGGGGAATTGGTTCGCCCGCCCAAGGTAGTCATGTACCACCGCAAATTTTTCGTGGTTAAGGTCCACTGGGGAAAGGAGTTCTTCGAACACGATGAAACACGTGCACCCTGTGTCCCTGACGAGAGTCGATACTCGGCAGCCGTTCACGCTGCCCTCCTCAAATTTGAAAGTTCCCGGTGAACCTTTTTCAAAAATAAAATTTACCTGGTGGCCTGACGGAGGGGGAGAAGTTGCTGCTTGGGTCTGCACAACCGGGGAAGCCGGGGTGGCATTAATCTGGTGAACTTGGTGGGCTGGTCAGCTTTTAAGCCTAGAATTTTGGGTGCAATACCAGCTCATGTGGTTTTCTTCATCACAGGTGAAGCATATGATTGGTCGCTTCGTGAAGAGTATGGAGGAGAAATCTTAACGTGAGGTTCGGTGTCCCGTTGTTTGTTTGGGGGAAAGAAGTTTTGGGGTTAAATGGGGCCCGGAAACTTCGTCAGCTTTCCTGGGAAGGGGCGCGAATCCTTCCTTCTTTCCTGGTTGGGGGGTTAGTGAGAAGTTCGATTTTCCTTTTGGTATAAATTATGGCTTGCAGCATAGACATCCGCTTCTTCGGTACACTCTTTAAAGGTCTGGCACTGACGATCCTTGACAAACGCGCGGATCTTCGTCGAGAGAGACACAAAAATGGATCCCGCAACATGAAGTCTGTTAAGGACTCGTAGTTGTGATCAACCTTTGAGGATTCTAACCAGAATTTAAAATTGCTCTGAAGAATGTATCCGAATTCACGGAACGTCTGTCCGGGTTTAATAAGACCTCCTCGAAATTCTTGTCGGTAGAAATCGGGAGTCATATTATGAGCGGCCAATAACTCAGGTTTTAAAGTGCTGTAGTTAATTGTACATTCAGATGGTAAAGATATGAAAATCTTGCGCAATTTACAATTGAACAGTGGAAGTAGTCTGACTACACCTTCATCCTCCAGATTCATGTTATTGATTTCGAGGATCTTTCAGAAGTGGGCTAAAAATGCTCGGAAATCCTCTCCATCCCTGAAATTGGGGAGCTTAAGTGGAACATTGGGCGGGGCTTCTGAACGAGAAGTGGCTGATTGTATTTCGGCTTCTACACGAGCCATTTCAATCTGATGGAGAAGCTTAGCTTTTTTTTCCGTTCCTCTTTTTCTCTTTCTTCTCATTGGATTTCTCTTTCTCTTTCTTTTTCTTCTCTTAACTTTTCTCTTTCCGTTCTTTGCTCCTCTTGAATGTACTCAATTACTTCTTTTCCGGAAAGTCCCAAGGATTCTCCTTGCGCTTTGAAGATTTCGAACTGAGTCATATTTGCACTTAGGGGCGCAATAGTCAACCAACTAAATTCCTTGCAATAAGAATTATGCATTCTAGAGAATTAGCCTACCTAAATATGGGCACTGACCTATTCATAATTGGTCTCTCGATCTAGATAACCAATGACTAAGATCCCACAAAAAAAAACACAAACAAATTAAAATAACAGTTTCTTGAACTACTCCAGCTTCTTAAGTTTAAAAAAAGGGATAGCAATCGTTAAAACAAAAAGGAACTACTATACTCTATTATTATAATGAATAACACTGTGCTTTACTCGACTGAGACCAGTGTTTGCAAAGATATAGCGTTAAATCTTACACACTTGTTACCAAATTTGAATAGTGAATATATATAAATATATATGTCGTAGAATGACTCTCGACGGTATACTATATATAACTATTCGTTGAGGGAACTATTCAATTATATTTAGAGTGCGTGGTTATCTGGTTGACCGATGTTATTTATCTTCAATATGCTTGAGAAGTGCAACTGAGCTCAAGGATAATAATATGGCTATCATTAATAAAATAGAGTTTTATTAAATAAACTATCAACAACACACAAAACGGAAAATGTTTACATAAACAGAGAATGAAAAGGGTCGTGGGAATATCTGGCTAATCCAAGGATTTAGATTTGGGAGAGATTTAAAAAGGTAAACAAATGAAAATTAAAGGAATGGGATGGTTCGCTAAACCATTTAAAGCACAGAAAAGGGTTGACAAAAAGGTTAAATACTCAAAGTAATGTTCAGCTTACGTAATTAAAAGTTGTTGTGCAGAGGAAGGCGACACAAAGGAATCTTCGGTCCGCTGGCGAGTTTCAGCCGAAGAAGAGGGATTAAATGATCCCAACGTGACGTCTTGAGAATGAGAACCGTTTCTTGACACGGGCTTGAAGAACAATGGCTGTTCTACGTTGTTGTCTTCTGAACAACATGGGGGTGAGAACCGTCTCTTGTCTACGGGCTCAAAGAACAATGGCTGTTCTAACGTTGTTCTCTTTCTGAACAACAGGGTGGGCCTTGTGGACCTGGCGTCTTGAAGGCTCGAACCATGGCACTCAAGGGATATTGTCCTCTTCTAGACAAAGATGTAGGATCTCGAGGTAGAGGTCCCTAGTGCACAAGGTGAGACCGGATCGACGGGATGTCTCGCGAGGATAATCTGGATCTGAATCTGCTCTTATTAGTAAAGTTTACATATAAATAGTCGAGCCATCCCCTTGGCGTAGGGGAGAATGGAGTGGGGGCTTCGAGGGAATGCCCAGCTGCGTCTGAGAACAATACCTTATCTGCCCATAAGCCTAACTCAATCTGGCGTGATTGGCGCATGGGGCGAAACGGAGATGGGGGGGGGGGTAATGAACCGCTGCGGTTAAATATTGACTCAGGTGGGGGGATAACGCACCTGGCTTCTAGGCGAAGATGCACGTGGGTAGCAACGTGTTTCTAAACAACATGTGATAGTGGTTGAAATTAAGCTGCCTCAAACCGTTCTATCACAATATGGATTCAAGGATTTGTAAATCAGAGAGGGTATTAGCTGTAGAGACTATAGAAAACTCTCCGGTCTTTCCTGTAAATTGCAAGTGTTGGGGTGGAGTCGCATTAGAGAATATTCAGGTTTATTAGGGGCAAACCCGTAGGATAGGACCTGCCGGCATGATGTTTAACTCTTCAATGGAGATTTCGGCTAGTAGAGCCAATATAGGTCGCGTCGCACGAAAAGGAATCTGAAAAATGCTATATAATTATATACGAGAGATAAACGACACGCATCAGGAAGGTGATCTTTATAGGGAAAGTGCGACCCTATTGTATAGTGGTTTGGGTTGATTATTTTGAGTTCCAACAAAGGCAGATTTTGAGGGATAACCGAGCGTAATTCAGAAGTCATCTTTGATGTTTTGGGGCCAAAGAAGGGTACCAACCACAAGTGTAAGAGGTTATTGACGATGTATTTATCTTCATTTGGATTCAGAAAATGATTAAAACATTTCCTTATGCTGTTTTCTTTAAAAGGTTTGGGAATCCGCTGTCTTAAACAGATTTCTGAAGAAAAGAAAACACTTCATGTAATAGTTTATAATTAGAGCATATTATAAATCCTCTAATTAGTAGGGTGTTAATAGTATTAGTTTTAAAAGAACGTGAAATAAAGCTAAAGAACCTTGTTGATAGGCCAGTAAATGTGGCATTGCGAAATACACTTGTAGATAATTCTGTAGCGGTGCGGGTTAACTTGATATCTAAATAAGACAGGCAGCCATTATTTTCTAAGTCCATTGTTAATTGTATTTTAGGGTGCTGCTTGTTAAGGAATTCATTAAAGTTAGATGCATGTTGTTCTTTACGAAACAAGATTATGTAGTCGTCAATGAATCGCCTATAAAATAGTGGGGAGATTTCTTTGGGACAAGCTTGAAGCCAAGAGGCTTCCTTGAAACAGAGGAAGATATTAGCAATAAAAAAGCTGGACCTAACGGAAGTCCCATCCCGACCTCTTTTTTGTTAAGGTAAAGTTTGTTATTAAAGAGAAAATACGAATTGAAATCAAATAAATGAAGAAAAGGGCGAAATTGTGCTTGTCAAATTGTAGGAAAGGTTGAAAAGAAGTGAAAACTTTATGTAACATGATGTAAAATGTTTCTTGTAATGGAATGTTTGTGAATAGATTTGTAATGTCAAAGCTTGCCATGGAATACTTATGAGGAGTAGGAAAGCTGTAGATTTGTTCCAGTAAGTCATAGGAATTACTGAGAGTGTCTTTATTCGTTGTTAGGCACCAAATATTTTTTTCGGAAATAGGATGGTATATTTATAGCAGAGAAAATGGATCACTAATGATTAGTTGGTTTATGTGTTTTAGGTAGGCCATGCAAAATACCTGGAGTGGAACCTGAAGCAAAAAGACCAGAATATGTCTGCGGATCAATAAAGTTTAGTTTCTTAAATTTGGATAGTATACGGTTACATTTATCTTATCCTCAGTTTTATACATTATATGTTTAATAGATAATTTGACTGTAACAAATTTTCTATCATCGGACAGGATAGTGTGTACTTTTGAGATGTAAACATTATTTAAAATCACTACACCATTACCTTTGTCGGGGAGGCAAATTACTAGGGACTTATCCTGGGCTAACTTTAATAGTTCTTTTATGTATGTTCTTTTAATAACTCTGCTAAAGATTTTAAAGGGTTTAAAGTTATAAAAGTACTTGAATGCAATGGATTGGATGGAGCTTTTTATGTGCACAAAGTTGGTTATATTATTATTGCTAGCAATAGTCTTGAGGGAAGCCGCAAGTTTCTCAAAGGCGAGAAAATATTAATGGAAATTGATTTTACAAATGGGGAAAGCAAATTCAAGGCCAAATACTAGGAGTATATTGAGACGAGGAGAAAGAGATTTCCAAGAGATGTTAAATATTACACGGAAAGGATGGCAAGGGTTTAAATTATTATGAACTCCTAAGCTGGCTAGTTTACGTTTCTAAATGTTTGATCCGTTAGCGATGTACCGTGAGATAGTCTCCTTTACATTTCGGTTAATAAGAATTATTTCAATGTTAGTTAACTCAATTTTTATTTGATTTAAATGCATAGAGACAATATTGGAGGGTTTAAATGAATTAATATTTCTAGAATTAAGCTCTTCATTGAAAAGCTTACTATGCCACTTCTGGTAAAATTGTTTTGATTGTAGGCTCTTATTGTAGAGTCTAAAGCGGAGAAATTTAAGGAAACTCGTATGTTTACAATGTTCTAGGAAGGAAATGTTCAGCTTGCATTTTTCACATTTCTTAGAGTTGTCCAGATATTTTCAATATAGACGTACAAATGTGGTTGCATCGTAATATGGATTCAAGTGATCCGTTCTTTATAGTCCGGAGTTTTAATATATATATATATATAAGAGAACCAGAGCAGCAGAAAAGAAATCGTTTTCTATCCTGCTTTAATTTTAATGAAGGTTTCGAGGGCCAGGCTCAGCATATGGGTACTGGAATTATATTTATGTATAAATACAAATTAATTGCATTGGTAATGGAAATATTATCCAAATTAACATGAAAGTGGTAAAGTAAGAGAAACATTAATTCAAATTAACATAAAGGTGGTAAAATAAGGGAAC
This sequence comes from Ceratothoa steindachneri, assembly GCA_963969495.1. Lineage (NCBI taxonomy): Eukaryota > Metazoa > Arthropoda > Malacostraca > Isopoda > Cymothoidae > Ceratothoa > Ceratothoa steindachneri. The sequence goes on along the minus strand of OZ018326.1, from coordinate 144,628,192 downwards.
CATCTAACATGTAATATGCAATAGGAAAGATGAAGTTTGGTCGTTAAGTGTGGGTTTACTCTCTAAAATATATAAAGATTCAAGGATTCGTTAATCAGGGAAGGTATTAGCTGTAGAGACTATAGAAAGTCTTCGAGTTTTACCTGTAAATTGCAAGAATTGGCGTGGAGTAGGATGATAGCATAGTCAGGTTTGACTAGGGGCAAACCCGTACAGTAGAACCTCCCGGCGTGCTGTTCAACTTTTCACTGGAGAGTTCGGCTGGTAGAGCCAATATAGGTCGCATCACACGATGGATACAATTGATTATATACGAGAGATGAACGACACCCAACAGGAAGGCGATCTTTATTAGGAAAGAGCAAGCCTATTGTATTGTGGTTTGGGGTGACTATTCCCCTTATGTTACCTATCCCATGTCAATTAGAATCACTTTGTATTACTTTGTATTTATACTAAATATAATTCAAGTAAAATGATGTTTAAAATTAAAGGAAGAAGGTAAATGCATTTCATTTCTGCTATCCTGCTACTTTTATATATGTACAGTATATAAATATATATAACCTTACAAAATTATATTAAAATGATCTGACGAACCTCATTTTATGTCATTCAAACGGCGAATTCACATGCGTTGCCTCATGATTCCCCTTCAATTTCGTCATCCGCTAATTCTTATGCTCGTCTTAATAAAACCTCTTAAAATTCAAAAGCTATTATGCGGCGTAAGAATCAATGTTTTTTCTCTTTGCTTTAAAGTGTCGTTTCATATATAAAATTAGTGTCTAAAATTTATTATTTCAATTTAAAAAATTCCAATGTCAGGGTTTTCTTTCTTCGCATTGATATCCGAACAATTGCAAACATCCAAAAATCTGTGATCATCATCATAACCACAATAATGAACAACGGAAGAATAAAATGAGGAGATCTAAAACGTGAAAGATAGTTTTAATCTTCTATATATCTCTTCCATATCCTCTCGCTTAGTAATGTCATTTATACTCCAAACGGCAGAATTGTTTATAGCAAATTGCCTTAGTGGCATTTTCATGCAAATAGCTTCGATACGCTATGACCTCATACTACGTTGGAAATTGGAAAGAGTATTAGAAAATCTACTGTATGCAAATAGTCACAAGTGAACTCTTACTTCAAGATGCCTTTGGGAGATACCTTTGACAGGATTGCCAGTCAACGAGGCGCTACTTACACATTAGGTAGTTTATGCTTGACAAGGAAAAAATTAACAGCGAGATATATCGTCGAAAAATGGAGACCAGAGCAGCCAACTCATTTCTCCTAAATTTCTTGTTTAAAAAGAAGAAGTCAGAAGGTTATACATATTTACAACATAGTAACGTGATTTTTTATCAATTATTGTGGTATATTGAGAGAATTCCCCACCTAATTATTTCATGTGCCATGGATTCAGTTGGAAAGTCCATTGACCGTTTATACAACCTACCTACCAATATTTTTTTCTAATATAATTCAGCCCCATTAGTATCGCTCACTTCAATGTACTCTATTATTTGAAGCTTAAGACTTAGCTCATAGGGAAGGCCACTTGTCAGCTTAAACCCAAATTAAGGTTCTTTAGATATGGTTCGTCTACAGATTCAAATTCAAATTTAGGTCGAATTAGAGTTGGTGGACATATTATGACTGTGTTTGGATGCAATGATAAACCAGTTGTGTTAACTCAATCACACAGTTTGTTGATGGGAATTAATCGGAAGCAATTACTTTTTTATGATCGCACGTTGCTTTCCCTTCTTTAAGTCGGGTCCTGTAATTCGGCTTCTTTTTACAATCAACAGTATTTTAAATACTGAGGAGGAATATATTAATTATATTGAGTTCCACACAGTGCTTCAGTGACATCTACGTTAGGTGATGGCGCTGACTGAGGAAGCTCCTGAAGAAATTTGATTCTTCTAAAACAAGTTCTGAACTTTTCTGTGTGCAGGAGCATTATCCTCTTGGAAAAAGTCTTTTATGTCTCAATTCTAGTATAGTTTGCAGCTGAACCATATAGTGGAATTTCTCCTGTTTTAAATTTCAAGTTATTTAAAATGGGAAAGTCACAAAACGAAACAGAATTTAAAGGGTTCAACATATAATAAAAATATCCTCCCCCCCCCTCTTACTATTTATTACTCAATAATTTTGCATTATTAATAAAGTGAGCGAAAGTTAAGAAAAGGATAAAAATTATTTCATTGTTATTCAAGAGACAGTGGAGAGGTAGTTTAAGGTTCGAATAATAAAATTATTCTTTTAAGAGAAAGCAATACAGTATCTTTTAACGTTATTTTTAAAATTGAAAACTCTTTTAACAATGTAGCCTTATACTTAAAACTATTTTAGTTATTTATATGAAAAGGAACCAAAAAAGTACATGTCTGATAAGACATGTAGGTATAACTATCATAATGTCCTGTCCATTTTACAATATTTGTTCCCTTGATTTTGCGAAAAATTTTCTCTTTCCAAATTGGAGAAGTAATATATATGTAGATTTATTTGTCAATTACATCAAGTATTATTCGCAAATAATATCTTAGTTTTCTTTTTCGAAGCAACATTTAATATGGGAGAGTGTAACATCAAACAAAACTTAGGGTGACGTTTTTGCAAGATAAACAAATTCGCCCACTATTAACCAAAGCGATTACATGGACAGAAATCTATCTGAAGTTTTAGTTGCGATTGGCTGCAAGAGATACCAAATGTAAGAGCCAACACAGAAATATAAAGATTTTGAAATATTTCTTCGTATCTTCCTCTTGGGGAATTTAGTAAGCTTGATGTTACATAGCATCCAAAGCTTTTCAAATGATAAATTCACATTTGGGCTAAGATAATAAATTGCATTCATTTAAATGTAATATTACTATTCATAGTATTCTCAATTTTGGGGGCCATGAGATGAGCTCTGAGTTCTTGGATTTTGAAATATACTATACTAAAGAGGCTTCAAACCTGCATTGCACTATCCACAAACTGTGGAAGTTAAGTAAGCAACACTATGTGGGAGACAGGCCTGCGCTATCCAGGAAAAAGGCTAGTCTTACATTTACCAATTTCTCCATCATCTTGCTAACCAAAGTGGGTGGAAAGATTGGGCGGCAACATTTCCACACATATAGATCTCTCCCTGCGAGCAAAGTAGCCTTTACTCAACAGTCTTAGGGGATACACCGTTTCGTCATACAACACTCTATACCATACCCTACTCCTATATTATGTGTGGGGCGATTTAATCACCTACTGCAACGCGAACAGCTGAAGGACTATTCGCAGGGATTAGCAATGGACTAAGAGATTAAACTTGAGGCATTGAGTTTCAAATCCTTAATAATTAGACAGAGTGCATAAATGTTGGCGACATTTATTTAAATAGGCCGAGAGTATCGCTCAAACTTAGTTAAAGATGAAACAACTTAAAATATAATTTTATTTATAAAGATGAAAAGAAGAATAAAAATGGGAAAAAGAGAATTATTTAAATTGAAATAGTCTCTTGATAGTTACTAGGAGGAGGGATTCTCAAATGGAATTAATTTATTAGGGTTACTAGTCGCAGATTAAAAGGAGAAACTTGACAATACTAATAATTGAGGGGGTTTCAGTCTTACGGGTCGGCGACTTCGGGGAAGGTCCTTCTTTCGATCTGGTGAGTGGGGAACGATCCAATGTGGCAAGTGGGGCACGATCTGATGGCGCAAGTGGGGCATGGTCCGAATGAGGCAGGTGGGACACGATCCGAACCAACCTTTCGATGAAGATAGACAATCTTCAAAGATGACGTTCGACGGAAAATGTGGGATTACTCGTAATTCCACTGGAAGAGAAAGCTTCTTTTATTTAAAGGTAATCAATAAGGATTTTCTTCGGTTTGATTAAACAAAGAGAGACTGTTGCGTAAATTCAAAGGCTTGATGTCCACAGAAGCTACCAATTGACTAATGATAGAATCACGGCGGAGAAAGCTTGCTGTTTCACGAGCGCTAACGCGACTTAGATTTGAGACGAAGAAGACGGCCTTGAGGTGCGTGCATAACTTAACGAACTACAGTCAAAGCCGAATATTTATTTGCGCGATTATGAGGGGGAATGGGGACTTTGGAGAAAGGAGTCACAAGCTCCAGACATTTTAATTCGGAGACAGAGTCGATTCATAATTTGACAACAAGGTGCGCATCTCATCGGATCTTTCTCGCCTCGTCACCTGGGAGGGGGGGAGGGGGCTCATGAATATTTCCCCCATGCGCTCAGCAGTCTAAAATTCTCAAATGGTGCCGATCAGGAACTGATGTTCTCCATGCTGGACTACAATTTCACGTAGTCTCCAAATAACATGAGGAAGTCAGAGGTTGTTTTTTTACACCCCGTGTCTAAATCTTCTTGAACAAATCTTACAGAAATTCCATGCATCACTTATCCAGGTTTCGTCATGGCATACCATACTTCGTCCGTACCCAATTCACTTATTGCATAGGGGTGGATGAACGGTTTATCGCCTCTCTAGGTAACGTCCATTCACAACGTGCATTTTATACTTGCTGATCAGCATTCCGGTAACAGAATGTGGATAAATTAGTCAAAGGACTATGATACGGAAGCGGGCTCAGAATTTGCGGGCGCCATTCTCCTAAAGAACGGAAGGGTGGTGCTGTGAGTACTTGCCTTAAATCTTTTAGACTCGCGTCCACATGTCGGCCAAAGGGGTCTTCTTGTAAAGTGAAGACACGTATGCCCACCAGAAAGAGCGGCGCGCGAGATTCGAAACATACTGGAGCATAGTTTTAGCTCGAGGAATTCCACCGACATACGCTTATATTGTATGTATGGGTAACTTCTGTTTGAGCGCAGTCTCACACTAGGTTGACCACCATGGAATCGTTCGGCACGTAAAACTACCATACATTCTAGAAAATTATCCAGGCGCTTAGCGATGATGTTGCCGAACAAGAACTCAACGAACTCATATATTGTCCTAAACTGGGACAGAGGAACAATTTATGTTCTGGAATGCAGGCCAGCGCGTCCCTGCCAATCATAAGCGCCCTGAAACGATGCTTTCAGCAAGAAGAAAATGCTTTTGTAATGGGAAGGGGTCACTATAATGGAGGTCTTCGACTATTTTCAACTTCAAATAAGTTGTGCATCAGGAGCCCAGAGTGATAGATCCAGACAGGTAAATGAAGCAGTTCTCTGGCAGTGATAGGTAAGTTGATTTACATTTGGGATATCTATCTCCAGCTTGTCGATCAGATCGGTAAAGTCTCGAGTCATGTTTTTGATATACCTCCAATCAAGGTGTAGCTGCAGTACTAATGTATGGAAGGAGGTAGTTAAAGCAAATAGAAGAACGCAGACATCAATTCTGGTGTAAATAGCACCTCCTTTTGCCTACCCCACTCTATCCCGTGCTGGTCGCTTTGCAAAACCATTATATAGCGAAAGGATGGGCATGGAGTAAGGACCCAGAAAGGTTTCCTGCAAGAAGATGACTATCTACATCGAAACCTAGTTGGCCTAGAGTCCACGGAAAATCCATTAAAGGATTATGCTTTAACGCAAGCTCAAATATGATGCAGATCCCTCATCGAAGAGAAGAACCTCAACTCAATGGCCGTATGATTTACGGAGGCAGAACTACTGGCGATATTGGCCGAACAAGGGGCTGAATTTATTATTGCAACCAACGACATATCAGGGAAGGCTGGGCTCGTTATAAAAGTCTTTTTCCCCAAATGCCTTGAAACATTTGGCGAGTGGGGCAGCGTCATAGGCCCGGCTCCATTCTTTAGAGGATGTAGAACCTAATGGCTAAAGCTCCTTTGGTGCTGTAGTCTTTTCGGACGGCAGCTTTCTGAACAAAGAAAGACGGTCCCATGACTATCTTCAGGGGTTTTGCCACCTAAGGTTTAACGACTAAGTGGAGGGGCGCAGCTGTTTCGCCTTATAGAAAACAGTCACGCTTTGGGAGGCAGAGAAGCTATGGCTTTAATCGAGGCTTGATGTGAATACTTTGCGCCACCAGCATGATCAAGTGAATGCCCAGGTTGAGTAGAACGCGAAGTAGAGATACGAATGGGGGGAAACAACCGTGCTTATAGGCCTCGATAGTCCAGGATTAGATGGTTACTCTTTTGAAATTTACGTCTAAGACGTTTCAGTCTTTGTTGACCACGCCAGTACCAAGTACTATGCCTCACGAAATAACAGACGATCGGGAGCCTGAATGGCAAAATCTTCCGTACAAGTTTAGTTCTAAGAAGCCGGATGCGGCTCTCTGTAATTTCGAAACTTGGCCGTACACAAACGGTATTTATTAAGTACTTTCTTGGAGAACTTAAACAGGCTTGGGGTAAACCAAATTTTGCAGGTCTACAGGAACAATCTGTTTCTCCAAAGTGGTAGCGGTAGTAACACCTCCGCAGCACTGGCACAAAGATTTTAAAGTGGGAGCGATAACGACCGGCACGTTCCAACTCAAAGAGACTGTCACTGTTGCAATTGACGATGAGTGTAACGCTAGGTCTCGAAGTCCCTCCCTATTTTGTCATGACAGTTCGGCCTTGACCGCTTCATTGTCACCCATTTCTTAGTTTATGTCTTCTATGGAGTAGTCCCAGAGTTCCCTCGCATAACACACTTTTCACGAAGTTTATGGTAGAGTGCGGCATCACACTCACTGGGGAGGCCTTAACTGTCCGAAGGGCGCCAATTATGGCTACCTTGGAGGGATCCGCAGCATTCACTAGGATGCTCCCGGGCAAGCAACGGGTCACTTCAGCTATCTCCTAATCAAATTACCCTCTAATGGATTATGTTGCCTTTGCCTAACATGTTGCCATCAGTGGAGAGAATAAACAGAAATCATTTTATACCAACAGGTTTGAAAACGCCATGTATTTTCTTAATGAGGGGCTCCAGGAAGCGTCCTAGAGACTTTGGTCTCAGTCTGTGATTCCAACTCGAGGCCAACTCGGGCCCGAAAGTGCCGATCCTGGCCTGGTTGCTTACCAAAATGGCAGCGGGCCCGTCTGTGGTCCTAGCGTCTGCGAAGTAAGAGAACCATTTAGTCTTTTTAGTCTTCTTACTTTTATTCTCTATGGTTTTACGAGTGGGAGAAATGTATCTGGTTGTTTCTGCCGCAGGAAGAAGCCCCTATTTCTGATGGACATGCTGCAGCAAAATTCTTCTCCAAAGATGGTAAAAATCCAAGCTGTCATAGGGGTACCAGCTGGAAGAGGAGGTCCTTTCTCTATTGTGGGTCCTCGGGGGCCCGAGCAGTCTGAATAACAACTTGCACAGGGGTGGCCTCAGGTTCTGTGTTTGTCACCGACCCCGGGTTTGACTCCATGGAAGATCCTTCCATCTGGTGCTGGGTCACTTACGTAAATATGTCCATTCCAAGGGGTCTTTTATGTAGATCCCCTCCTAAATTATTCCATATCGCATTCGAGACACTTATTATTGTTTCGTCTCTATGTGGCAGACAGACATCCTCGGAGAAGAGAGGGGGAAAGCACACCGACCCCTTTAAACTTGTAGATGCCGGACTGCAGGGTTGTAGGTGGTTAGGACCCGCATCCCTGATATTTATTGCCCCTTTCTAAGATGGTTGGTTCTATCACACCACTCTTACCGACCGCTCTCTTGGCAGTCCCCTGGAATAGTACAAGATTGCCTGCCACTGTTTTCGAGATGAAGTAACCCGAATTGCGGCTTCAGAATGGGGAGGAGGGGAAATCCACTCTTACTGTAGGCCTATAGGAGAAGTAAGCCTCATTTATGCTAGAATAGGGTTGGATAGGCCGGAGGGCGAACCTTCTTTTACAGAGGTGGAGCTGCCCCAAAGTGGCTCTAACGATGACAAAGAGGTTGCTCCTCTGCAGTTGTACTTCTACAACTGGGTAGAAGTAGGTTACGCTTGGAGGCTGATCTCCATGCGCTTTCCCACTATTGCCTAATGTTGTTACCATGATCAAATCTAAAAAATAAAAAAAGGCAAATAGAGAAGGAAATACCATGACCTCCCTATATGTTGGGAGGTTAAAGCGTTTATAGGCTGTGCCAACCTTGCTGGTCATTCAGGCTGTACTTTCCTGGAACTTTAATGATAAATGATGCTGCTAGCTTCACCATCTTATATGTGTACTGGAGTAAAGTAAGCAGAGTCGATGCCCAGCACACACCACACTTAGGTTTTACTCTATCCAGCGTTTTTTAGGGCCTTACAGCAGGTAAGCACATTACGTAATACACTGCCATTCAAATAAGGAACATAAGAGCACGAAAGTGTTCCAGGTAATCAGAATCTTCGTCGATATAAGAGCAAGTGTATGGAAGTGGTAGGAGGTTATATAATAAAGAGAAGTACACAGACATAGGCGGGTCAAATAAGGAGTTGGGTGGGTGATCACATATTACATATTATCATACCCAAGAGTTAACTGATCACAGGATGGCATGCAGTCCATCAGGCACCCTGGCTACCACACTGATCGCTGGATATGTAAAAATAAATGAAGGCAATTAAATTTTTATTGGGCGCGAGGAGAAACATCTTTGCTAGGCGCCACCACTGTTCAAGACATCCAAGTGACAGGATTTCGTTTACTTGCACTTAGGTCAGTAGGACGTGCCGCTCTTCCGGATACCAAGTATAACAAGCTACACATAGTAGCTCCCTGCTGGGTGAGTGGTGGGGGTTGCAATATAAATTTTTATTTACTAAAGAAAAAATGAATAATGAATTTCATTTGTTTTTTAAAGCCGAACAAAACTCATCATTTGGTGTTATTCTCAAAAACGGAATTGCTTTTAAAGGATAAAATAAAATTGATCATTGTATTATCTGACAATCTTTTTTGCCAATTGCATAGACTATGTCCGAGGTTAGATAAATTAATAACTTTCCTATTTTTGTCTAGTTTCTCAGAAGGGTGAGCTGAAATATACGACCTAATAATAGGGTTAATATGTGAAGATTAGATTTCAAATGTATGGTGTTGTCTGAGATCAATATGAGCCAATTGTTGCACAAAACATTGTCATTTTATTCTTGTTAAGCAGCTTTTAGTAAAGGTATTTGCTTACAACTAATAAACGAACTATTTTTCTTTAAGAGAAAACTGGTCAAAGATTTTAAATTAAAGTGTTCTAAAGTTGCGATTCTTACTCCTTTCTCCAAGTGACTTTAGAGCTCCATTAAAATTCAGAGTACACCACCACATCAAAGTTATTCAAAAACTTTCTTCATATTAACTTAAAGGGTGTAAGATAATTCGAGGGAAAAACACTTAGGGACTATCTAAAAATAACAATCGTTAATTTATTTATTATAAAATGCCCATCTCTCGATTGCCTTCAAGGACATAAGTCGCCGTAATTAAAATTTAGGACTATTAATATGATACTCCTCTCCCCGGATCAATTTGAACAACTCTAGCAGAAAAGCCATGTCTCGCTCACCTAAGTGTCTAATCATGGCTCTCTGCCTGTAGGTTAAGTCCAGTTGGCGACATAATGCGACACCACGACGTGCAGTAAATGTTGAATGGAATTACGAGAATTCCCTACATTTCACGTCGAATGTCATCTTTGAAGATCGGCTATCTTCATCGGAAGGTTGGTTCAGGTCGTGCATCACTTGCCCTATTAGGACAGCGCCCCAGTTACCTCATCGGATCTTACCCCTCTTGCCTCATCGGATCGTTCTCAACTCGCTTCATCGCAAGAAGTACCTTCCTTGAAGTTACCGACCCGTAAAAATCAAACCCCCTCCATTATTAGTATTGTCAAGTCCCCATTTTGATCTGAGCCTAGTGTCGCTAATGAATTAACTCTATTTGAGAATTTCTCCTCATAATAATTATCTAGATACTATTTCAATTTAAATAATCACCTTTTGCTGTTTTTTAATTCTTAAATTGATGTTTGTAAATAAAATTATATTTTGGATAATTCATCTTTAACTAACCTTGAACGATACTCTCGGCCTATTCAAGAAAATCTCGCCAACCATTAATGCACTCTGTCTGATTATCAAGGATTTGAAACCCAACACTTCAAGTTTGAACTCCTAGTCAGTCGTTAATCAATGCGAACAGTCCATAAAAGGATCGCATTGGAGTAGGTGATTAAGTCACGCCGCACATAAAATAGTAGTAGGGTATGGTATAGAGTGGTGTACCATGACAAGATATTTATAGCAAATAGAAGAAGGGAGACATTATGCCGGGTGTAAATTTCGCATCTTTCTTCTCGGCCCCTATGTCATGCTAGTGAGATCGCAAAAACTTCATAGCCATTGAGAGAGTGTAGGGGAGACATGTGACAGCAGGTTCTCTTAGAAATACCTAATTGCCAACGGGAGGAGAAGAGCATCCTCAGTTATTCTCATTTGGTCCTTACCCGCGGCAGTTCTAGGGAATTAATATGCTCTCTAGTCCTATCATGGAAGATATGCGCGAGCCCCTTTGTGGTGCAAGCTCTACGAGAGGGACTGCTGGCTTGATTAAAACACCGAAAAGCGTTACAAATGTGCGCGGAACTGACCCAAATGGTAGGCTTCGTTACACCATGAATAGTTTGTGTTTTTTAAAATTGAGGCATAAAACTTCCAAGGCAGGGATGGGAGCGCAGGGACAATTTCCTTTGAGTTGTGGATAAAAAGACTAGCCAGAGACTCATATAACCGGATAAGCTTATACTGTGGATATACACTACCTTGCTCGGAGGAAATGGATGCACTCTTTTCGATGAGAATACCCTCACGGGAATGAGCGTACGCGTACCGAGGCAGAGTTCCCGGCGCTGGACGGCAGGGAGTGAACTCTCTTTACCCCAACTCCCTCCTGGGAGCGGCTCCCAACGCCCGCTGTAATAGCCTTAGCAGGATCCTTCTGCAAAATAGAGAAGATCCTATCTCTAAAAAGGGCACCAGTCTGAGTAAGTAGTTCATCTTCTCTGTGCTTTGTCCTCGAAACCCCGAGCCGTCTGAGGAGAAGCTTACACATAATATGAGTCAGGTTCGCCCCATCGATGACCTTGGTGGTATCTCATTTATTTCATCGTTTCCGCAACTATAGAAGCTGAGGCCGCGCTGGGAGGCGAATTTCTATGCGCCTTCAGGCGCTAACTCTTTCCATCTTTTGTGTGATCGTATGGAAATTATATGATATGATCTCCTATTATTATCATACTTTATCGCTAAATAATTTTGGAATTGAGTGAAGTTCACCCTGGCACTGTATCTAGCTAATCTTGAACTATATCCAGTTGAGAACTGTTCATCATGTTACCAGGGGTGGATTAAAACTATTTTGAACGGATAATCTAAAATAATCTTTTTAAAATAAAGTACACCAACAATTTTGCCAGGCCCACTCATAGAATTTATGTGATCCTAGTGAAAAAGCTTCCCAAATTTTCACTTAGGCCACGAAAATCTGCAGCTCCTCAGGCACAAAGTAGAACAGTCTATATAGGGTAACCTCTGCGGGGAAAAAGAACATTAGCTTGCTAGAGATTGATTAATCAACTCAGAAGAGGCCACTATAGCAGAACATTTTGGTAAATAGAGAAATACACCCCAAAATAATATGCAGCATAGTTATCCTTCTTTGATAACTATCTATGGGAGCAAAAATACTCTTGTGAAATCCTCAAAGAAAGACCGACACAAAGAGCATGAATTCCCTGTAAAACTCATATACCTATATGCACCTGCGAAGAAAAATAAATATAGATTGAAATAGTGACATTCTAAGGATAACAATCATAAAAATTAGTTTTCAAAGCCTTTCTCTTTTATTTAACACCTTCACTTAAACATTTTAAATTCCTTCTATTGCCATTTTGATTATTATAAGCCTTTTACTTCGTTTTAACCTCACATACGAGATATTTATTGGCAACATTATCAGAGCACTTTCGTTCTCCGCAGTATCCTCTGACCGTATTTTTGCCGAGAACTTGCTGTTCAAATCTTGTAATTGTTTTTCGGAACGAACATAGAATTAGGGTTTATGGACTAAAACTTTAATTTTCTTGAAATTATCGGAGTTTTCCTAATTAAAATAACCACATTACTTTAAAAAGTTACGAGCAATTAGTTTTTAACTTACTGTAAAATTCGAAGGTAATGAAAACCTGACAATTCTTATTTTTGGGATATGGAATAACCATTTGGATAAATGTTAACCTCATCTCATGAGAGTAAGAGACGACTTTAATATTGTCAGTATAATAAAAAAAGACAGAGGTAAAAGATTAATAGGACAAAAGTTGAGAACTTTATTCAAATCATGTTGCAAAAAAAGGATTAATAAAATACATTAAACTCGTTCATTGTAAGGTAAAAACAAGCCTACACACTATAGACTCCGAAGGCGCGTGTTCTAAGGAAGCCACATGAACCAAATATATTCAAATTGACCCAATTGACAAACCTTTGCAATAACCCTCTTCCATTTCATATAGGAGAAATGATCATAAAATTGAGACAGGTTTTTAATAGATGGCGCTGTATACTTTTTGCATACAGAGGCGATATTATTTCTAAAAAGGAGAAATGCCCTACATCACAGTCCTATGCTTGCTTAAATTACTGTATTCCACTATAATATATCATGAACTAAATTTCATTTCCATCTTAATCACCCACAAAATAATATTCTCAATTTTTTGAACACTTAATTATCTGTGAAGTTGGTAAAAGTTTAGATATCTTTGTTCACTTTTCCGATAAATGCAACGACTTCAGAAATTTGTAATGTAATCCAATTGACATATACTATAACAACCTTATAACAATAACGAGAAATTTTACCTTTTATCTCTTTATTCATTTTTCTATTTATTAATAATAATATCAAGGGATTATAACGGAATATTTTACTTTCCCTCTATGATTTAAAATTAATGTATAAACTTTAGTTGTCTCATTGAATAGTCCATTCAAATTTTGCTATCATGTCGCCTAAATTGTATCAGAAATGTGTCAAAATATGATCATTACTACAAGAGCAAATCACATCAGATTGTCAATAGAGTTAAAGTGAGTGATTTTGTAGTATCATGAATATTTCAGAGAATATTTCGTCTTGAACGTCCGTCTTAATAACCTAAGCATCTTTGTGACAAGAAATGAGTAAAAACGGCTGAGAATGAGTGTATTTTAGTAAGGAATGGATAAAAATATCTCAGAACGACAAGCATAAGGTTCCCAATCTGAATGACAAGAAAATATTAAGTTGAGCGTCCAACTCTTCCGAACTCGTTAAATTTATGGAGATTTGTGACGAAAGCGCCTGAGGAAATAAAAAAAGTAAACTAAAGAAAATAAAATAACGAAAGTTAAGGTCTAAGATCTTTCAATTCGACTGAAAGGGATTGGGAAGAGGTAAGATATTTGTCTTACTGTAGGGAAAGTAACAATTGACCAAAATGAGATGTTGTGTCATAATCAATGCCGGGATAAACTTGAATTAAAATTGGCAATTCATATAGTTTCGTTTATTTTCTTTAAGGTAAATTCATTAAGGAATAAATCTTTAACTGTTTGAGCAAACAAACCCTATATCTTCTCCAAAAACAAGTAGAGGAATTTAACACAAATTACATTCAATACGAAAACTAAACATCCCACAAAAATCTGAAATCTCTTTCTACGGTGTCATGACTCTTAAATATATTGGGTGTTATACAGTTAGATGATAATATGCGACAAGATAAATCCAATCAATTAAATTTTTTTTTATGTTACCTAAATGCGCACAAAACTATGGTAGGAAAGTTAAGAAAGACTTAATATTCATTCAGTATGTGGGTCCTTGCCGTAAAAGGTATAAAACAGGAACAAAGATTTTGAAAGAAAAAACATGCTAATGACCAATTATATGGTGCAATTTCAATTATGAACCCAATACAAAATCTACGAGTAATTTTGAAGCGATGAATTAAAAATGAAAACATTGCCAAAAAAAACCTCTCTGAATATAAATATTAATATTGGCGTGGCACAAAAAAAAATCACATTTAATGTCAAATAAAATTTGTCACAAATAAATTATTAAAGATATTTTACAAAATTCAATATAATGAATTCTCAATACAGTGAGAATGCTGGCTTAAAGATTCTTTATTTTAGTAATAATATGTATATCGTACTGAATTTTTCTATTTAAAAATCTTAATCTTATAGATAGTTTATTATTACCTCCGCCGATAAGATTCACTAGCCCGACGTAAATTTAATTCTCTTTAGTTAATTTTCACCCTCATGTCTCTTTTCTTCGCTGAAGTATCATAGTATTGGTTATCATTCTACTAAATTGGTTATTTTAATTTATTTTTGTTTCGTTTGATCTTCTCTATCCTCTCGTAATCGGTAAGTCACTCGATTTCTCTTGGTTGGATTTTCGCTGTCATCCTTATAGAGTTAGTGTAAGACCTTGCAACTTGTGTGATATTATTTACATTTGTATGTTCTTACTCAGTGGATTTATAAGATACAAGTCGATGATAGTATATATAACAGAGCAGTCGTAACAGAATCATTCGAAGATAATCCTTTACTTGTTAAAAATAAAGGATTATCGTACCCCAGCCCCTAAACTTCAATTCAGTATATGCTAGTCAGTCACATAAAAGATGCCCATTAGCCTTGTCTAACTCATATCCAAATATGTTTTAGTTATTTTGAACCCTAAGAGATCACTCTACAACTCATTATAGGTTTGCCTTTCAAGACTAGCAACTGTAGGCACAGTAGTATGTTCTATATCTACCAAACAAAGGAGTAAATTTTTCATAGAATTTGTTCATTTTCGGCCAAATTGACAAAATATTATATAAAATTTGTGTGGGAAATTGACCAAGATTCATTTCGTTCAAAAGAAGATATAAAATTTTATAAAAATTGTAATTTATATATGAAGAAATGATAGGTTCAACGGTATAGAACGATTATCTTTATCTTTGAATGAACACGAAAATTCCTTAACATACAGCCGCGACCATATTTATAAGACACCACGGAAATTTAAAGAAATTAGATAAATAAAAGGTCCTAAAATTTTTATTTGCATATCAATATGAATATAATAGTAAAATAAGGAAGACTAAATAGCAAAAATTCTATATGCCTGAAACAATAAACAAGAATTAACATATGGGGAAATATTTAACTAGCAAAATATAACAAATAAGCTAACGGAGTTCTGTCAAAATTACTCCAACACCAAACTGATATATGAAGCTTAGTCGCATGTCGAGATTCCCTCCCCCTTCAGGCGCGGGTAAAAGCCACTCCGTCTCACCACTATAAAAAGTCAGACAAAAGACTTGGACGCCAGTAACAGCCAGTGTCCGCGCCCACGTGTATCTGCCATTTTCTCGTCCCGGTAGTTCTGCGTGAACTTTTGCAGAACCCATCCAGCCCCATATATTCTCTTAAAACGTTGCATGAGTCACCCTCGTACTCATTTCGCCCAGTTACCTTAAAGCGACACGTCAAATCATATATTTGGTGTTCTAAATCCGAAGGCCAGAATTGAGGTTATCTCGTTTAATAGTCGTTCGTCAAGAGGCTATTGTTTTGAACACTACACCATCCCTAACAAGGAAGATTACACCCTCGAACCAAATTTTTGAGGTAATTGCAACGCACAACTCTCCTGTACAAGCTCCTCTCCCGCTTTAAGCCTCCGTCATCTGGCTTCGCATAAGTTCAAGGTTCTTTGAGCATCCCATCTTTCAATTGTCATTTTGTGTGTATGGAAGTCGATACCGCCTAAATCGCTCTTTGAACCCAATACTCGTGTAAATCTCCTATGTTTATATGCCTTATGTAAAACTTCCTTTAATTTTGTAAATATATGCTTTGCATAGTAGTAAAGTATATTTTTTGTACTCTTTTTCTATTGCCCCAGAACCTTCTCAGATAGCTAAGCACTGGCTAACCTTAACTGCACTCTGATATGTATTTATAATTTCACCCAAGCTCATAGCGGACTAATCCGTTTATAGGCCTCTCTCTCTCGGGCTGAGGAATTTGGAAGAGGTTGCCATCTAACCTCAAAATACCACATGGATTGTTATCATTCACGATAGTTGTTGAGATCTTTTTTACCTCTGTTTTGTTAGCTGCCGCTTCGATTGCAGGTTCTTTTTCTCCCTTTTCTTCACTTTGTTATTTGGTTCAGACCCTCGTCTTTTGTAGGCATTTCCATGGTTTCAGTCCTCACATTTACCTTTTCTTTATGTAATTTTCAAAATAAGTTCCAAAAGCGAGTTATCAGGCAACCAGAGTTTTATTGTCTTCGAGCAATTAGCAAAACTTGTTATGGTAATCATATGTAGGTAAATGATTTTTTTATTCTCTTTCCTCATCATGAGCAGAGGAGTATTTGTTTTTGACTGTTTGATGTTTGTACAAGCGATTTAATCCTATGTCTTAGTATTCTCTCTTGTTTTACTTTTTATATTTTAAGGATATTTCTTAGCAAAGGTCTGTTGGTTTCTACCTCAATGAATTTACCTTTTCTGGTGGCTACCGCAGTTCCTAAAAAAATTCCTATTTCTAAATATTTCGAACATAAGGTTTGATCTAAGATGCAGTCCTTAACGAAGTGGGTTCATATTTCCTAATTATTATATCAGATTGGGAATGGTGTGTATTCTTTTGCACGATTTGCTATGGGGTTATTATTCTGTAAATTGACAGTAGAACCTGATTTAGAATTTTGCGTACCATCACAAATTCATTAAATATTATTTTTTTCGTATTCTACTTTAGCTTACATCACTTGTTTGACTTTTTCTTATGTTTGCTTCCTTTCTATCTTTTTCCATATTTCCCAATCCAAGTTTAAGACATGGTCCAAATATCTGGAGATGACTCTTCATTAAAATATTTTGGTCGAATTCAGCTTTTGTTTCCATATTGACAGCCTTTCCTCATATCTGTTCCTCTGGCAGAGTACTGCGTTTGTAACTCCTCTTCTACATAAGACAGGCACTATGTAATGCAATATTTTCCTAGGCAGTAAGTGGTTTTGCCAACTTATTGCATTGCAAAACAATCAAAAATAGCCAATATTTGTATTAAACTTTGATTTTGTGAGTTGTATGATAAAATATTTACTAAAAATAGACAAAAAAAAAAATTCGGCAATTGTAGGAGTAATAACAAAACACAGTTAAATTTCTACAATTTTATTTGAACTTACACAAGAAATATATAAAAAACACAAAAAAATGTTAGAGATAAAATTTTTGAGAGATTTCCGTTTGTAATGTAAATCACTTCCCAATACAAGCCCCCAAATAAAGCCTTATATCGATTTTTATTCTATATTCCTTGGTATATATGTTTAAACTTTAATATATCCTGATGAAAGCGCTCCACTGCTCATCCGAATATGCTCTCATATTCTCCTTGACGCTTCAGTAATATCCTGCCGACAGCCATTTGTACATAACTTTTCACAAAGTTCTCAACCAGTTGACCATGATTATAATTATCAATAATGTGGTTGCCACAAAAAGCCATTACACAACCTCAAAAATTATTTCAGGCTCATTTTCCTTTTTTATGTGTTTTTAAGGGATTTATAAACAATGCAATTTTCCTAATATGTAGCGCAACAAAGACACAATTTTAGATTTAGCAAGGAAAGTTTAGAAAAGAAATTTTAAAGGTACTTGAAGGCTGCAGACTCTTTGTTAAGACGTCTAACAAACTGCTTCGTGAGATCTAGTTTTAAAGTCAATGGATAGAAACCCCCTTTTTGAGGACCTAGTATTTGTTCATCCTCGTGATTATGCCCTCCTATACAGAACTCAGCGCCTTGTGACCAGTGATGCTTATAGTATTCTGCTGCGGTATCCCTACTGCTCCAAAGACAGATGACATGTAAACTGAGTAAAACTTCCCAAGAGACACATCAAAATACTACCATTTTGAAGTCTCCAATCAATTCCAAGACATACTTGTAATAAATAAAAGCATTTAGTACGAGGGGCGGTCAATAAGTTTTGCAATTCGGATATAAGGAAACGAGATATGAGGAAAAATGTTTTATTATTTTTCAGTGTAACTCCCCGCGACTTCAAAGCACTTGCGCAACTTGTCCCTGGGGCTTCGAATTCCCGCCACCTAGAAATCTCCCGACTGCTGTTTAATCCACTCCTAGGCGGCGAGCTAGACATAAAAATTGGCCCCAAACTGGCGTCCACACAGTGCAGTCTTGAGCTTGCGGAATAAAAAGTAGTAGCTAGGGGCCAGATCCGCCCTCGAGCAGGGCAGCTTCTGCAACTCTGGCCTTGTGTACTTTGACGACGTTGAAGTCGATCATGGGGCGTGAGGTTTCGAGGGACCCAACAGGCAGAGACCTTGGTCATGGCCAAATTGTCGTGGATGATGTTGATAACACTTTCATGTGATATTCCAAGTTCTCGCTCGATTTCTTCGTGCTCTACCCGTTGATTTTCGAGGATCCTCCTCTACACACGGGCCACATTGTCTTCGTTGGTCACGTCTGACGGGCGTCCTGAACGGGGGTCATCTTGAAGGGACTCATGTCCATGGTAGAACTCCCTATTCTAGCGAGCAATGGTTGCCTAGGAAGGGGCGGTGTCGGTGAATAATGCAACCATGCGTTCATGGATCTCTTTTGCATTCTTGCTCTCCTTGGTCAAAAATTGGATTACTGCGCGGTGCTCAACCTTCTCCATTGTTGAAAAATTTGTGACTGACGATCAGTGATCAGCTACTGCTTTTTAAATAGACGAAGCAGGAGCGTGCGGCGGCAGGTCCTGACCTGTCATAACTTGTCCTATCACCCGCACAAACAGCCATCCCCCTTCCTCTGTTTTTCCCTACCGATTTGCCAAACTTTTTGACCAGCCCTCATACTTACTTGTCATTACTGCAGACATCCTTAAGATATAGTAAATGAGCCAAGCGAAACGATGAATGCTTATTACAATTATGGAGAAGCGCAGATTTAATGCTTCTTGCGGAGCTGCCAATAAAATTCCTCCACTCATCTGAATTACATTTAATTCCAATTGCATCAAAAGAGCAGACAGATCATAGAAGTAGCCTAGCTAGCCCTGAGATGTTAAGAATTTTAAGAAATATTTATGAAATATCTTTGGGCTTGTCACTTGCACATTTACATCCAGCAAATCCCAATCTTTAAGCTTGAAAATCAAATGCTTAAGCCAAGATCTAAGACCATGTCATACAGGTGTATTTGGTTTGGATAGAATTGATTACTCTGAATAGCATAATTCGGTCACTGTAGTTTATATTTTCACTGATCATTTCAGCTTCTGAATCGTTGCTTTCTTATAAAGGTGGCCAATTCATTTTTGAAGCAGTAAGTATAGAAATATCACCAGTATGTGCTATTGATGCAATAGAGAATGGAAAATTAGAAAGGGAATAGCAGGAAAATTTTCATCAGTTCAACATTTATAAGGGACCACCATGTGGAAGTAACAGTTGCTTTAGTAGTCACTGGGTTCACGCTAAATTATAATGGTGGCAAATTTCATGGCTCTTTTTCTTTCCACTTTATACCCTTCCTTACAAATAAACAAATATACTTTAGTACTCCTTTGTCTTACAAACAAATATAATAGCTTAAATACTTGCGACATTTTATATTTTACTATTTTCAAGAAACAAGTCTCTTGGCACTCACAGTTTTTTTGCACTGTTCACAAACAAAATAAGCTGCCTATCGTTTTTCTTGATCCCAAACTGGCATTGCCAAATTATGCTTTGTAAGATTTATCCACTCTCATAGTGGTTATGACACACAAATTTATTTATGTTTTATGATGACATGACTGCATGTATAAAAGAATGCAATCGTAGATTCCTACAGTTTTTTGAGGCCATTTCTCTTCAGATGTGATCAATACGGTAGCGAGATCTGAGAGGATAGCATATCAGGAAATCCCTGTATAAATATATGTGAAGTAATATTCCAGAAGGTTCTAGAAATTTTCAGGAGTGCATTCTGACAATTACTGAAACAATCACTGGAAAAATTGCCCCAAAATACTGAAGCAATCCTTGAAACATAATAAAATTCGACAAAAAATGTCTTTCCGACATCTCAGTTTAATGGCAATTTACAATTTGTCGTTGCTTAACTTCACTCAACTCAAGTATTCTGGGCGTCTTAGTGATTATTAACTATAATTACTACATATTATGAAAAAATCTGCGAAAAATAAAAATAAATTTATGATGTATGCTGTTGTTTATGCTAAATATGATAGTAGCATGTCCCCATAGTGATATCAGAGTACAATGCGCAGTTTAATGACGAAAATAAATAGTAGCCAAATACTTTTGGCCAAGGATATATAATGTCTTGGAAGCTTTCCTTAAAACAAAATTATCTTCAACAGTCCAATGCTTTTTCAAACTAAGATTTACAATTTCTACCATGCGTTAAAAAAATAAACCTTCAGAATTTTAGGTATTCTCATTTTTTTTCGAAATTAATAATACCGTAGCATTATTTTCCAAATAGGCAAATTTAGAAATTGACTGCCATACCTAGAGCAGAAATGTTTTATGATCAAAATAATTTGTTCATTTATTTTATTTACAATTAACTTGAAATAACGCTTTAATTCCAAGTAAAAGAAAAAAGTAATATTTTATTACATAGTCTTATGGCTACTCCCAGGTTTCCGTTTACGTACTTGAGGAGCGTTTCCCTGCTCGTTTTGGGGTCACTGCCGGTGACACGTGGCGGGTTTCTTTTGATTCCAAAAGTTATTAGCTTTTCAAACCAGCAGCGCAGTTAAACCTTCCTTGCCTGATCTGAATAATGTATTAATAGATGAAACTTGATAGGCCTCTCTTGTGATTAAACATGCCTGTCTGATTGATTGACTATGCCACCCTCTCGACCTTTAGGTCTCCCTCTTTAGCCCTGAGACGACCCATAGCGGCTGGGCATCCTGGCTCCGCTATGGCCTTGTATACAACTCGTCCCTTGCCCGAGAGGACTCAAACATTGTTATCACTTGTGGGCTGTTTCTCCAAACTGCGTCATTCAGTGTTTGTTCCCATTATTTTCTAGAATTTATTACAGAATGCTTGAGTGAACGGATATTTCTTCCTAGACCATACTTCAATACTACTATCCATTCTAACTTTATCGAGGATAATGGAAAACAAAATGTCTTAGGATAAACATGAATTTCTCTGTGTTTTCCAGTGTGAATTTATTTCATAAAATACAACCTGACTCACATGAAATGTTCATACAGATGGAGAAAAAGTTCACATATGAGGGATAGGTTGCAAACGTTATCTTCTTTTAAATTTTCCTAAGGAGTAAATCCTTCCGATATACTTGATTAATGTTTTGTTTGCATGAGATATTGAAATCGAAAATAAAAAACGAGTCTCAATTGCGTCTTTATACATGAGCCCAGTCTTTATTTATTTCTATAGTAATGAAGAAAAATAACCACCCGCTCAAATTCCTGTTATTGAGAAACTTTTAAGTCAGGAAGTGAGGGATAAATTAATCGAATCATTTAAACTCGTGTTATATTGAAAAACTAGATTACCTACAGCCATGCGACTTTGAATGAGAAAACGATCCAATAAAACAATTTTGATACAAAAAGGTTTTGCGTTTTGTTTTTTTGGAAATGAAAGTCAAAGGGAAATTTGCCTCAAAAGTGATAGGTTTTGGTATAGGGGCAAGTGATAAAACAAAAATGAGCTTTATTGTCGCTAGCAAAAGCGATACATGAGAACTGTATTATTTCAATTCGATAAATAATAAGATGCAAATATTAGGTGACAAAACAGGGAAAAACAAAGTATGATATGAATCGTCAGTTCGATTTTGTATGTGTTCAAAAAGCAAGTATAAACTTATTGGAATTGCTCTCCTGAGATTTCTAACGAAGGGGAAATTCTAAGAATACGAAATTATAACTTGAAAAAAACACACATTAATAAGTGCCGACAGGGAGAATAAAAAATAATACAAGGGGGTAAGATATTTATTTAATACAAAGAAGGAGAGTTAGAAAATTGAAAATCTGTAGGAGATATGGTTATAAAATACAGCAGCAGCTAGAAAAATATCTTAGATTGGATCCATTTTACTATATGTGACCAAAGGAAAACATTGCTGAATATATGTAGGAATATGATTTTCGCTTAGTGAGAGAGTAAAGAGTTGATTTTATGCATTTGGAAGGAACAGCGCAATTAAATTTGCTAATTATAAAAGGTCAAGCCAGCATTGATAAATGGCATCATTCATGTTCTGCTGGCAACAGGATACAAAATCATCACCCCTGCATAACTGCAGGATAAAGTTACCCGTAGAAAAAGCTTACCTAGCATTATGATCTGTTCCAAAAAATACACAATGCCAACATATAGATAAAAAACAGACTGAACAATCAACACACACAATTTCATGTTAGAAAAAAAGAAGAAAACCAAACAAACATAACCATGTAGATCACAAAGAGATAAACGGAAACAAAGCAACTATGAGGCAAACTGCTGAACTCTATTGTATATAAAGGATTATATGCTCGAAATCCAAACGATAATAAATACCCTAAATCCTAGAAATACAGAACAAAGAAAGACGGTGGGAAATCTTAAAAACAAGATAAAAATAACTATGAAATATACAGTATTACAGCATACAACAAAAATAAGTGACAATGACTTCAAAGAAAAGCGATGCCCTTATTACCAGGGCAAACCTCCCTCCGCTCTTTTGTTCAGAATCTTCTTTTTTCAACTATTAAAATCCTCTTCCACCTTTGCTACATCATCAAAAAAGATCCCTTAGACTGCTCAGGTTGCCTGGCTCAGTCATACTGTCCGTGCTACTTCCCTTACGTTTAAGGTTTTGTGCTAAACTTGTACAAGTGATAGTGTTAAAACTGAAGAAAATTTTGAAAAAGTGTTATGCTCGTAGTGCACTCACGGAATACGTAAATATATTGAAATATTCGTACCGCGGAGATTTCACCAAGATCTCAGGGCCGAACTTCCTTCTCTATCTTTTTAAAATCTCATCTCTCAAGGTAATGTGTTTGGACAAACTATTCTATTTTAGATATGGACAGCCTATAAAAAACAATCAGCCCATGATGATAAACCTTCTTATACATACATTCACGCACAAATTTCCCAATATTGGTACAAACATTTTACACGCATTCTTTCCATCTTTCTCTCCTCCCAGTGACATGCGTGTATGGAAAGCAGATGTAAAAAACTCGGTGGATAGCTTTGAGAACCGTTTCTGAGGGCTCAAAGCCGGATTGAAGGATGGTCTTTTAAAGGATTTATGCCAAGATAAATATAACGCTCGTTAAGCTAATAGATACAACGGATAAATCTGTGCTAAAGAGGCTGGTGCAAGGCATCTACCCCCACAAAAACGCTAGAATGCGATCGGAAAATATATCTCAACCTCAGACACTGCCACATATTAATTACAACATAGCCATGGATCCTCTGCCTCGATGCATGGATTGTGGGGCAGTCCGCACAAGAAATTCAAGTAGAGGTGGAAAATTTTCAAACTTAGCCATTACTTGAATTTTTTACTGAGGTTATAAATTCAAGGAATACCCTCCTATTTATGATGCCTGATGAAGGTAATTTGAGCCAAATTTTTCACAAAAACCTGAGAACAGAGATCTCACAGAAAATGACGCCGAGAAAAGCAACGAGAAAAAAACATGTCGCCTCACAAGGAATCGATCCTCAGACCTAATTTTATACCAGAGCTCTTTCAAATAGACTTTTTCGCTCGTATCACCAAAGATCACTGGTCCAAACGAAACAGTCATCTTTGGAGATGCAAACTAACGTTGCTAAATCTTCGGAAGCGCAAAACAGGCTCATCAATTAAAATTTCCAAATTTTCCATCAACATTCCCTCAACTACGTTTTTAAACATTTTTTTGCGGAATTGGATCCCTCTGTCTAACTTATATTTCATTCAATAAGATACTCAGTATAGAATATAAGACAATTTCGCCTAATATATATGTGAATGAACTGGTCAAGGAAGGTTTTAGCAATTCCTTGTTTCTATCATGCTCTTAGAATTCAATTTGAATTAAGTGAGTTGACTTCAAAATCGTCTAGGAATGTCTTTTAAAAGAGCATTCCATACTTTTTTGCTCTCTTCTTAATTGATGAAGAGCCTGCAGATAGTAATAAGTACTGTATTTTCCTTTGCATAAAACCTGTTCTGGTGGCTGATTTCCTTTTAACATTTGTGATAGACTGTGGTTTATGAATTATGTTCAATTTATAAAAGGTGTGGACGGTATTTGTTAGCATGATGATAATTTTATGAAACTGGTGATAAGTAGTATTCAAATTATGAATATTAGTGAAAAGAACATACTTTTTTCAGAAAAATTGAATTTTGATTGATCTAACCTACATCAATTTGAAGTTGAAATATTGTTAGTTCCGAGTCATCCACTATATTTCACTATTATTTTAGTTACCCATAAAAGATTACATTTAACGTTTTCAATCCTCAATACATTTATGTTTTCTAAAAGATATTTGTCGAAAAAAAGGGAAAAATGTATTAGAGAGACATGAGAAGAAGGAAACCTGTTTAAAATGATGCTTAATTTAGTTTGGTCTAACTCTAAAATTGCAAGTAGCCAGTACTCATTACTCAGTAGAAGGCAATATTCTGGTAGTGTTGCCAGTTCTGGTAACTAATGTAACTGGTAACTGTTTATAGAGAATTTACATTTTATTTGAATGCTAGTAAAGGCTGTTGATCATTTTAGAATAACATATCGTTATTTGGTAGAGATTATTACTTGATCTAAGTGCCATCTTGACATTTGCAGATATACCTGCGATTAGTGTGACAATGGTGAAAATCAAGACAAGGTCTAAATCGAATTCTCATCTGACTACTATTGTTGGGACTGGGCAAGAGCTGATGGTGTCTAAGTTACCAAAGATCAGAGATATTTTGAAGTACGGCATCTACTTGAAGCTAATGATAAGTGTTGACACAGGTTACATACCAACATAGAAACTCTTTCCGTTCCTAAAAGGAAACATTGTCATCCCATCCGGACGTTTACCATCTCCTCGGTAAAGTCCAACTGGCTCCAAAACAGCTGGCATTCCCTCTCTTTTCAAGGTTTGGCATACTATATAATTTAAGGCACAGTGCTGGCGATCTTTCCAGCAACAAACTGACAGGATAAGAGGTCCTTTCCAAGAGAATTAGCGCCAGATCCACATTTACACCTATGTAGCTTACAAATTGGCGCATCCACAATCAAAGCTATGGCAACTCTAATGATTTTCGAATCCGACTTAGTTCCCAAAGATGGAAGCGGGAGGACTGCAGCCAACAACCACTATAAAGATGCCCCGCGGTTAGCAGATGGGCTTTTTCAAGCTGATCTGCCTTCTATTTGAGGACATTCAGTTTGAAAAGAGCAATAGGCAGATCCCAACATTAAGGCTTCAAGCGGTTCTCATTTTCAGGCCTTAAAGGCATTGTCCCCAAATATCGCCCTCCAGAATCTAATAGGTCCAGGCACCCTCTCCATTTGATCCAAACTGGTAACCGGTGAAATAAAGGCTTGCATTAAATAAGTAACTGAAATCAAAGCGAATATGTACCCAGGGGGAGCAATGTCTTGTGTCTGAGCCATGAATCTCTTGAAAAATCAATGTTGATTAGTTTGAAGAGAGCATCTTTCATAGAGTCATCAAAAAACTCACGGATGCCATCTCCCTTTAGGCGGAAGAGGCTCTTAAAATGTACTGCAGCTTAGGTAAAGAAAATTATCTTTTATATAAGGGCCAAAGCTTGGTGTGGATCAATTAATTAGAGGTGCGATATCATTCGTTTTAGGACTTCATATTTTGTCTATAGCCAGTAAGGTTTCCTTCCCCAGTGATGGAAGAGCCCAAAACACAGATCATCCAAAGACACGAACTTAACATGAGAGAAAATTGTTTTGAATTTTGTGAAGAATAGTATGAAAATCATCATTATTCATGATAGTCAACTCACATTTGAAGGTTAATCTCTAGCCCTATTTTGTTAAATTAAGTAATGATGGATCGATCATAAAAAAACTTCTGGGGAGTATCTGGAATTAAACTATCGTCTAAGTACCAGATATTAAGCTCTGACTCTATGCTTTAAATGATCTTATCTATAATGAGTGTAAACAGTACAGGTCCCACTGGGTCTCCCTAATGTATGCCGTAACAGAATTTAAAATCCCACCGCCATACAAGAGTGAAGTTGGCCGTGGGTATGCTTGATTTAACATTTTGCTTAAAGAAGGCATTTGCTCATAGGCAGCTCCAAGGAAAAAACCCCTATGAATGCAATTCTTCAAATCAATCTTCAAAAAGACGCGCTCTGGGGAATCACTAGTCAAATATTCCCGGGCTGAATGGGCAGCCGCTACCCCCTCCTTTAGTAGCAAATCCTAACTGAACTGGTCTGAGATGAGCAACCAATGTCCAAAATAAATGTCGCAAACCTATCTTGGCGGCAAGGCGCACCCCCCTTCATCCCTCTTAAACAGTGCAATAAGTGATGCTTCCTAAAAAGCATGCGCCAGGCTATCAGGCACCAAACTCACAAAATTTGTACAATTAGACAAGAATCGTACTCCCACCTCAGCAGTTTCACGACCCAACAAAGATTTAATATGCCGCAGAGTTAACCCAACAGGACCTCCAGATAAGCGCGGGGGAAAGTAAAAAAAATGGGTTTTTAAACTGATCAAAAGTTGCTATGGGAGTTGCATCGCTTACAGATAATTCAGGAAAATTTATGTTATCTGTAGCTGGTGGATGTGTGTCCATCAACTTGGTCAGGGTCTCCTAAGAAAAGCGCGCCAAGCCCTCATCTAAAGAGAGCTCACTAATGACTCCCCGAATGTCAAACTCTGCGGAATTTGCAGATATTCTCCGTCCTCCCTCTGATAGCGTTGACCACCCTTCTGGCCGCTGGTGTTTCGTCCGTCAAAACGGCGCTTATAAAACTCCCGTCTTCATTATCTGACGCCATGTTATTCCTTGGGACATCTCTCGTCTCGCGTCACCCCCTTGCCTCCAGACGAACTCCCCTATTTAAGACGAGGTGCAAAGTTATCATCAGAGAGGGCGAGTTAAGAATTTTTGTCGCTCACATCAAGGGCATCTGTATCCCAGTCAAACCGAGCTTCATCGTCGTGACCTCTTGAGCAGATCCTCTCCGTAATCCACTCTGTTCAGAGGAAGATTACCACTACTTTATTAGGTCCCAGTAGACTGTCCTGGGCTCGCCTCTTCTCATCCGTCTTCATGGAGATTCTACGCCGTCCGTTGTTGAGTCTCTATCTCTATCTCTAGTCGCTCCACGCATCCCCTGGAAGGCGGAGTAATCGCAAATCCCTGGAGTTTCCTAAACGCTCATACTTCGAGTTCTTCTACGAAGACTTGGCCACTAGTGTTCCGTTTCCGTCACTCATCCGAGGTAATCCAGAATGCTACCGTCGTAAATCACTTCATTCTCTCAAGTACTAAGAGGACCCCATAATCGCATAACGAAAAGATTTAGTAATCTTGCTTCTTTTTTTTAAACCGTTGAAATACTTAATAATTCTTGGGCCCGGCTTTCATTAATTGCTGCCCGCTATTAATTTTCTTTTTACGCTAATCTTTGTGTTAATTTCCAATATTGTTTTTGTCTCCATATTTAATTATTTATCTTGTATTGAAGCTTGTGTTGAATCTGGAAAATGAGTTCTCTTTCGAATAGCCACCTGTAATTAAGTCGCATACCCGCCTGAGTACAGGGCCGAGATTTGCCAGTCTGAGTCAATTTCATATGTACCCATATTAGACCCTGGGACATACTGTGTCTTTCCTCGACAATCTGAGTTTTCTAAATTTTTTCTATTCCTTCTGAATCTGGGTTGGTCTTTGCTTAGCAGGTAGAGACCAGCTGGGAGGTCTGCTATCATATAGGTAGCGATTTGAGCCTGATTCTACAAGTCAGAGAAGGGACCCCTTGATAGATTGTGTTTGTATAGCCGGTAGAAAGCTCCATAAACGTAAAACAACAACTAGAATCAAGCCAAATTTGTATTTTCTTGTAAAACATTGTCTCCTTTTGGGATAAAGGACAACATACCCCTCAATGATCTCACCTCAGCAAGAAAAGCAAGGAAATTTAATTGTAGATCTAAAGGGGCATGTTTCCAGCCGTCACCCTGAATGCCGGAGTGGCTACTCTCTGGCCACCTCGGCATTTGGAACACACCCAGCTTGGAATATCTCTCGCCTGGGCCTGTGTCAGGTTGACAGTTGGGCCATGTTAGGTGAAACCACCTATCACATCCAGAACAATCAATTAGCCTTTTCGGAGGATTTATTAGTTGGCAAACTGAGCACCTATTTTGCTCATATGAGTTATCATCATCAATCATTAAAATTGTCTAAAAAAAATAATAAAGAACGATAGGACTTCCCAACTCAAGTGACTTATGGAAGTAACCCAGGAGCTTTATCTAGCAATCGCCAATGAATTTGAATTTTAGTTATTCTTTTGCCAATGGATTAATTCTAGTAATAATTTACTTAATAAAGTAATATGGAGCGCACAAGTTTAAAACACGTCACCAAGATGGCCGACGATGTAAACAAAATTTCGTGCTTTCCACCAGTCGGCAGAAATATAATTTCATCGTAATACCCAATATTAAAAATGTTCCTGTATTAAAATCCATCACACCGAAAAAAATAAAACAGAAAACCTGACTGATTAGAGAGATCGCCGTGAACATGTTCGATTGCTGTCGGATATCTGTTGCATTTATATGCTGCAGTTTAGAGAGAGTTTACCACCAACATAGATAAGAATGAAAAGGGTACAGCTAGCAAAAGTAAATTATATTAGGACGATGTATCTTCTAACGAGTATAAATAGCAAAATAGTCATGATTTTCATAGAGCCAATGCAATATCAATGGTTAACTTTATAACCCTCTAGACACTATGGTTCAGGATAAAACCATTGCCACGTTCTCAATCATCAGCCCTTGTAAGAGGGGAGTTATATTTCCTCGCGTAAATAAGGTGAAATATATCAATGAGTCTTGGACTTACAGGTATCATTATATCAATATCATTTCCACTTAGAGCTGGTGGTAGAAAATAATCGACTAAGAGTAAATTTTGAAAACATCATTATTATATTAATATTATACCTTTTACAGCTTGATATCCGTATAATTTATATGAATGTTCAAATATCCATGGATGAGGAGCGCCAAATCACAATTTAAATCAGTGATGTCCCGAGGTGAAATTCACTGAGACCAACAGCAGCTAAACTTTCTCATCGGCCGTTTTTCCAGATATAATTAAAGGCCAAAGAAATCGTTGCCTAAAAGAATTTCACTAATGAGTTATTCCCCGAATATGGTAGTAAAAAAGTCCTTCAATATTTAATAAACATCAGCAGCTTCTTTGATATCTGATCAGCAAGATTATATGCTGTCGGGAGGGCGAAAGATGCTCATACTTTGAATCAGTAGTGCACCTGTTTAAAGATCATTAAAGAATTGCAAAACTCTTCTTCTCCAGAAGAGTTATATTTAATCAAGCACGAGGATCGCCGCACATTTCAATTTTTTTTGGTCTAATAATTCTTGGCTCCTAATTCCAGCCTAATTCCTGGCTACACATTTTACCTACATATTAATGATCATCATCATTATCATCATCATCATCATTTTCATCACTAACTCTATAATTTGAGAAGGGGACTTTTTTGAGTATTTGAATAATAATTTCATCTTAGTTTGGTTATAACTTATGTATTTTTCAGAAAGTTATTCCTAATAATTCTTTTTCAATATCAAAAAACAAAATCGTGCAGTCCAGAAATAAATATAAGTATCGAAATTTGGTGTATTTTTTAAAACCTAAATAATTACAAATGGTTAAGTTAAGAAAATTTATTTTTATATATCTTCTATAACTATATTTTAGCAACGTCATATTTTGAAATGGGGGAAAATTTAGTTTAGATTTCCTTTTTAAAATTAGTATAATTGGCGAAGTTCAGAAAATTTATAAGAACTTAACCACGGCTGCTTTTTTATTATTTTAAATTTTAATCTTAGTAACGAAGCGCAAGCTCTCCACGTAGGGAAGAGTGTCGAAGCCATTGCCTGGTTTCATTGTTATTTTATTGTTTCACTAATCACCCTTGTTTAATTCCCGTGGACAAACTATTTATTTCATACACGACCACGCATAGACAAAAGTAAATATTATTTGTTTACTAATTTTCTAGTGTATAGTGTTTCCCAACCAATTTATATTATCGTACATTAAATGAATAAACAATAATATTATATTCAGGATATATTTGTTTACCATTGTTTTCTATAAATAGAGATCTATTCTTGATTTTTCTCTTATCAATTTGACTTCACATTCATGATTTAATCATTCGTACTTGTATATTCTCCATAGAAATCTATTTTCCATTATTGTAATTTTAATAAAATTAAGAGAAAAATTACTGCGATAAATAGTTTAGTTTTTAAAATAACAATCCTGTTAAATTGTCTACTTCTTTCAGACTAGAGTAAACATTGCCATTTAGTTGAAGTTGTAATGAATAAAAAAATGTTTAATTAAATCATGCAAGGCCTAGTAAATATTCATTATACAGAAGAACTTCCCAACCTAGCTCATTAATTTTCCCTTGGCTCGAGCGTTTCCATATAGGATGAGAGTGTATTTCAGGTGGCCAATAAAAGACTTTTAAGTTCAAGATCTTGATTTATCAGTTGATTTTTTTAACACTGTTAGAATAGCAGATATATGCTTTTTAATAAGATACTTACGATGAATACTTCATTTTACGATGAGGTTAGTATCACATTTATGTAACATGTTATTTTTAATTGTGATTTAAAACGTTAGGGGTATGTATCCTAACTATCACATATATCAGCCATTTTGAACTGAAGGCTAAATACGTCTACTATTTTTTTATAGAATAACTTTCTTGATTGTTTTCTTTCTGGCAATAAAAAGATTTCACCAAACTTTAGATAATTTTCTATTTAAATTTTAAATGACAACCAAAACCTAACTTAGCTGAAACATGAACTAGAAACCTACTCAAACCCCCAAATCTCCCTAACTCAATGATTATTTTATTATTTAAAAACAAACTATCAATGACAATATGGCTGCCAATCTATTTTTCATCATAAGAGCATAAGTAGAAATTTCCGCAGCATAATTAGTGAAGATGCTATAGATTATATGTATTTCTAGGATATATATTATATAACATTAGTGTATTTTTTAAAATACCAATTTTCATCACAAAACTATTTTAATTGCGATGGGGTCATTAATTAATTTGTAGAAGTATCGCGCTTTCAAACCGAGAAGCCCCTTAGTCTCCATTGTCCTTCTATTCAAGATGATAAAGAAGTCTCTAGATAAGCCGAAGTAAAACTTTGTGTCAAATCTTGATAAAACTTTAAATGCCAACTTTGCTTATTGATTTACTTTAATAAATTGATTGTTTAGTTTTTCCTTAAGATTATTAATTAACTGTACAATTTCCAGTATTTTAAATGATTAGTTTTGCTATCATAGTTTGAGGCCGTAAAAATTTCCTTTATTTTATTAGCTTTCTATCACTTTCCTTTTCTTTCTCTACTCTCTTACAATTCTTTAGTTATGGAATAGATATTATATTCTTTTTTAAATAATGATTATAATATTACTTATTTGGTTTATTTTATAATACCATATTTTCCAGAGTCATGCAAAAAGGATATTAGACTAGGAGGTTTACGTTATAAAATGCGTTTATTGCTTTATTTCCATTAGTATGACTAGTATTTGCTTAACTGTGTGCTTTTAAAGATATGGTTTCACTCACATTTAAAAGAAAAAAACAAAAAAACAATACTTGTTTCCCCCTTTTCAAAGTAAACACTGTAATTATTAAACAGGCTTAGAAAGTAAAATTCAAAGGAGATTTGAAATTTTCAAAGAGCACGGAATGTTTGTTATAAAAAGGATAGATTTTTCTGAAGAAAAGTTGCTATGAATTTTTGAATATCTTTTTCTTCCCTTAATATACAAGGAACGGTCAATAAGTTTTACAATTCGAATATAAGGAAACGAGATATGAGGAAAAGTGTTTTATTATTTTTCAATTTAACTACCCTCGACTTCAATGCACTTGCGCCACTTGTCGGTGAGGTTTCGAATTCCCGACAACCAGAAATCTCCCAACTGCTGTTCAATCCACTCCTGGAAGGCGAGCTAGACATCTTCATAGTCCCCAAACTGGCGTCCACGCAGTGCAGGCTTGAGCTGGCGGAATAAAATGTAGTCGCTAAGGGCCAGATCTTGAATGTAGGAGGGATGGTTGAGCTCCTCGAATTCGCACTCGCGCAGGGCAGCTTGTTCAACTCTGGCCTTGTGGACAGGGGCATTGTTGTGGAAGAGCAACACACCACGTGTCAACTTACCACGGCGCTTCTGACGGATGCACTTCTACAACTCAGCTAGTTCTTCGGCCTAATATTGGCCTGTGATGGTCCTTCCACGAGGCGCATAGTACACTATCAACACTCCCTCAGAATCCTAGAAGATGGTGGCCATGATCTTCCCGGCTGAGGGTTGGGTCCGGAACTTGATGGGGGTCGGAGAGCCCCTGTGCTTCCAGGCCATGCTTTCTAGCTTGGTCTCTAGATCCCAGTGATGGACCCACGTTTCATCACCTGTCACTATGCGTGATTCGAATCCCGCCGGGTCTTGGTTGTACAGGAGTAGCAGCTCCTCCGAACTTTGAAGACGTTGAAGTCGATCATGGGGCGTAAGGTTTATAGGGACCCAACGGGCAGAGACCTTGGTCATGGCCAAGTTGTCGGGGATCATGTTGATAACATTTCTATGTGGCATTCCAAGTTCTCGCTCGATTTCTTCGATCTTCACCCGTCGATTTTCGAGGATCATCCTCTCTACACGGGCCATAATGTCCTCGTTGTTCTCGTCTACCGGGCGTTCTGCACGAAAGGTCATATTCAAGGGACTCACGACCATGGCGAAACTCCCTATTCAAGCAAGCAATGGTTGCATTAGAAGGGGCGGCGTCGGTTTACACTGCAACCATGCGTTCATGGATCTCTTTTGCATTCTTGCCTTCCTTGGTCAAATATTTGATCACTGCGCGGTGCTCAACCTTCTCCATTGTTAAAAAAATTCTGACTGACGATCTGTGATCAGCTACTGCTCCTTAAATAGACGAGGCATGAGCGTGCATCTGCAGGTCCTGACATGTCATAACTTGTCCTAACACCCCCACAAACAGCCATTCCCCTTCCTCTGTTTGGCCCTACCTATTCGCAAAACTTATTGACCGCCCCTCGTATTTATCAATCAATTTAAACAAAGTGATAATACATGACTAGAGTCGAAACTGTTCTTCCTAGACAGTATTAAAGATATATTCGTTCTGCTCGAAGATCAAATACGATAAATAAACCCTTGGTCAATTTTTTGGCAGTGGGAGAGAATGCCAAATCAAGACAGCAATTATTTTATGCAATATCTTGTATATGAATGTACAACCACATAGAAACCTCGTTTAACTATGATCAATAATATGAAGGAAATGTTTGGGTAAAATAAATGAGCACCAAGCAGTTCGAATTTGAGAACATGATAATATTTGTATCTTATCTAAGTTTGCTCCATCTTCAGAGAGTAAGCGTGTATGAGTTGGCGATTATCCCATCAGGACTTTGACTTAAATACATAATAGCTAACGATGAAATATACTGGCTTTTTTGTTACAGTGTGGCATTATTAATTTGTAAAAAAATACATTTCTTAAAAACATGTCTACCAAATTTTTAAGAGTGTAAGTTTGAAAAGGGTCATTATTCAAAAAGAAAGTGCTACCTGCCATACTGCAAATATGACAAAAGAATAGGAGAACCAAAGTGGCATAAAACAACTTTCTTCTCGAGTTATTTCTCTCAAATTAACACAATTAAACATGTGTGGAGAATACTAGAAACGAAAAAAAGACTTATGTAAATAGTAAAAAAATGATGAATGTTTTATGCCAAACAGGGTCAGAAATAACACAAGTTCTAATCTCAGAACATTTCGAATATGCTTAGGTGAGTAGCAACAATAATGGCCTTTAAAGGAAACTCGACACAGTATTAATAATGGACTTTCATTCTTCAAAGTAAATTTCATTCTTTAATTATACCAATGAATAAATTTAGGTAATTGACTGGGTGCGTATTTACATTGTGTATGTCTCTGTCTATCTCTCAGGTCATCATGATATTACTTCGTTTTTTTGTAAACAGTCATTAAAATACAATTTATAGAAAAAATGCACTAACTACTTTCCATCAATATTAACATCTTTCCTCTCGTTTAAATAAGCACTAGATATTTTTTTAAAGGATTTATTTTATTTTGATAAAATTGAGATTTGATATCCTTGCAGCCCAATGAATATGTATAAAGGAATTTTGTTCATTTGAGCCAAGTTTTATTATAATATAATTCATATTTCCCCCACGTAGATGGTTTAACTTCATCTCCATTAATTCACCTATGTATCTGCTGTAGAAATCTATCTATATAGAGAGAAATTCGATTATGCTGTTTAATTTCTAAATTTATTAGCATTTCTAAAACGTTTGTATTTCGTGGACGAAATCGACAACCAACCTTGCCTACACCTCATATGAGTTCACAGCCTATTTTGAGCCCAGAATTCTCCCACTCCTAATTCCCGCCTAAGGACCGTTATATATTGTCTTGGGTTTCCTGGCGCCAGCCAGAAAAGGTGGGTCTAAAATCTCTATTGGTAAATTTGTATAAACTGTATTCTTGTTTCAAAAATCGCAAGTGTTATTTTAATTTCTTTTTAACTTGCAGTTCCTTACATTTGTAAATACGATTAACGTGATGATGCTATTTCAATTCCTACAAACTTTACCTTTCTACCATTCCACTCTTTCATAAACCTGAATCTCAATTTAATTTCTTATCAATATCATTTTACATTTTATTGGCAAACTTATTTTTAAATTATCATTTTAGCTATTTAATAATTACATTATTAGTCAATTGTTTTAATATTCTCTCCTGTTTAATTCCAGTGGCCAAATTATTTATTTTATACGTGATCACGCTTATATTAAAGTAAATATTATTTATTTACCAAATTTCTAGTGTATAGTATTTCCCAACCAATTTGTATTCTTGTTCATTAAAGAAATCAACCATCAGATTACTATCATCATAAATAAACGCGTTTGCCACTAATTTACCCCAAAGATATTTATTCTTATGATTCTTCTCTCCAATTTTCCCTTACAATTATGATTTAATCTTTCATACCTGCATATTCTCCAGAGAAATTTATCTTCCATTATTGTAATATTAATAAAATTATCACAAATGTTTTTGCGATTGATAATTTAAGTTTATTCCAATAAGAACCCTGTTAAATCATTTCCACCTCCTTCAAATCAGAGTAAACATGGTCATTTAGTTGACCTTCTAATGATTCAAATAAGTGTGGAATTTCATCAGGCAAGGTCTAGTTAAATAGGCAAATAATGAAGACATTCACTACGTAGATTAATCATTTGGTCCTAGCGCAAGCATGCATTTTCCTGAAGAAGGAGAACACTCTTCTTGTTGGGCAGTAACAGACTTTAGTTTAAAGAACTAATTTAAATGTTGACATTTTTATCTGAGATCTGGAGCAACTATCGGCTTATTTTTGAGAAGCTTACGATAGATACTTCTTTTCACATCTCACAAAATGATTACAAACTGTAGCTTCACTGAAATTTAAAATTTTACCCTTTGAAAAAGTTATTTTGTTGGATTAACTTCCATAGCCACCATAGGTGAATGAATTACAGTTTCAGTCAAGAAATCGACTGAACGGATTTTTTTAACCAACAAGGACATGTAGTAATATTCAACACATTTCTCGTACAAGTCTTTAAAGTCTTACTGAGAGTGTACCATTATTACTTATCTTGTATCCATAAATCATGATATATGTGATTGAATTGCCGCTATCAGTCTAACATTGGGCATTTAAAAAACAAAATATCATTTGTTGGCTTAAAAGGGCGATGCATTGATATTGCTTTCTTTAAACATCTTGCAACAAATCTGGAAGGATTTATGCCACTCTAAAATGCATTTTTGTTTACTAGAACAGCATTAATTTTATTACAACAATAATTCGAAAAGTATATTAATCAAGTATTTACTTTTTTGCTCACTTAAACACTATTTTCTTACGTTGGAAAATAAATATTTGTGTTCGAATTGAAAAAGGTTTTAAAGATACTTAAAACTTTATCAAGAAAACCATAAGGTTAATTGAGATCTCCTTATCTTTGCTACTGAGGGGTATGAAATAACCAAAAAATTGTTGGCATTTATTAATTAAGATTACAAAGAGTGTAACAACGAAGACCTTACTGAAATAAGTTTTAAAATAGATTTATTAGACACTTGACACATCCAGCAATTTTAGAAAAGCAAAGAATCCCAAGGGCCACAATGTTCTAACACTTTTTTAAATAATAAAATTATTCCCTCACCTTGAGTAAAAAAAATAATAGCTATTTTTCCATTGCATATGAATATTTAATAAACGGTGAATCACAAAAATATATACCAATTGGAATCAAATAACCTTTTCCCAAATTTAGATATTTTAAATTTGTTTATTTTGCTTAGTCCAAAAGCTAATTAACTTTAAATTCTAAATGGTTTCACAAATAAACATCATGATATTTAATCAACTTTATCTTAATTTTTCTTACAAGAGCTTTTTTGCGCATTTCCGTCAAAAAGTTAACAATATTTGTGATATTGGTTTATCAATGAAAAAATAATTGGGAAATGATATCTTGATTCTAACCCAGAAAGAAAACTTTTCTCTACAGATAATCTTTTCCCACACATAATCTTCGGGCGGGTGGTTTCATGGTGCATAATGCCTAGAGTTTTGTCCGTTTACTTGGCCATTTATATCGACTACAGCCTTATCTTCAACAGTTACTGTTCAATGAATCTACCTTGACGTTTAAGAAACCATTGAAGAAATAATTTTTAAGAGTTGCTGTTTAATACCCGGGCTAAATGCAGAGAATTGCAAGTCCTTTACGAACAATTCGGAAAAATAATATTTGTGAATATGGTGTACCATTTATTCTAGATCATAATTTAAGGATTTCTGATAATAAGCGACGAATACGCTCAATGTTGTCATGGTTCAGAACAGTTTTCAGTCATCCTCAAGGTCTTTTATTAAAATTGAGAATTGTTTCATTTCTTTTAAACTTGTCAATGGTTTTCAAAAAAGTCGTTCAGTGGCAGATGTTTTCTGGAAAAATTCCTGTTCGAAATTGTTTTGCATTTGCATTAAGCTTTTTGTTTCTAGTTAACTCTTGACGATGTAGAGGCTGTGATCTTTTATCAGCTGCATATAAAGGGTCTCAAATAATTCCTAAATTGTAAAATTAAGAGATCTCCCAGGCATGATGCATTGTGCGGTGATATCCTAGAAACGTATTTTTAAATCCCAAAAATTTTATTTAGTTTAATAAAAGAATCCAGCACATAATTAAAAAATAGGATGCTATGGAGACAGTGTTGTCTTTCTTGCTGAAAAGGTTGTCTTATTGACCAAATTCTGCGCAAATGTGCGGCTTCGCTACTACTCCTTAGAGGGGGAGCATGCAATTTACTAGGCTGTGCCTAACGTCCTATCCGATTTTGGCAATGGCTATTGGTCTAAACATTATTTAAAAGGTTTCCTCCACTTATATCCTAATAATTTATTATTAGTCTATTTTTTTTTAAAATCGGTGATTATTTATTAGTTTTAAAGCCTCGCTTCCAAAGTTATTGGGTTCTTTCTATTAAGGAAAATCAATCATTAAAATTCTTTTCATACCTCCATTTAAATTTTATCTAATAATTCCCTTCGTTTTATTGGCTTTTAGGTATATAGAAGTATTTTATATGATGAGGCCCAAACCATTGTTGTGGATGCTCAGTAATATTGGAATGAATGACAAGGACCTAAGAGTGTTAGGTAACCTGTATTGGAAGCAAAGGCCGAGGTCAAGATTGCTAATGATAAGACTGATTGGATAGAAATACGCAGAGGTTTTAGACAAGGGTGCCTATTATCACCTGATCTGTTCTTATTATATGGACAAAAATGGTTTAAGTAACTTGAGAATGAGGAGGGTATCATAATTAGGGGAAGAAATGTGAACAACATGCAATATGCAGATGAGACCGCGTTAATAGCGGACTCTGAAGAGAAATTACACAGATTAGTGGCCAAGCTGGTAGAATAATGTGAAAGAAGACGCCTCAGGACATACGAGTAGATCATGGGAATAACTAAAACCAATAGAAACTGGTTATAAATATTCAAGTTCAAGACAAAATTATCCAACAAGTGAAGGAATATAAATATCTGCGAAAGATTATTACGAAAAACTTTGACTGACAGAAGGATAGGAAAGCAAGAATTGCTATTGCGTAAACAAACTTTGGAAAATGAGGAAATATTTTACCAAAATCTCTACAAAAATGAACTTAAAATTAATAAGATGCTATGTATTGTCAACATTGACATATGGATGTGAAGCAAAGAGACTTCAGAAGAATACGTTAAAACGACTGAAGGCAGTAGAGATGTGGTTCCTGCACAGGATGATGAGAATCCCATTGACAGATAGAGTTACAAACAAGGAAGTATATATTAAGAAGGGCCGGTACAGAGATATATCTGTTAAGGAAGGCGAGGAGGAGGCAACTTAAATTTGTTGGACACATATCGCGAGGTGATCACTTTGAGAAACACTGCCTATTGGGAAGAATAGAGGGGAGGCAAGCGAGTGGAACACAAAGATCAAAAGCTTATGGATACGATTCATTAACACCTTGGTGATGTACGAAGGAATCTGAACCTAATCAGACTGGCGGACGACAAGGAAAATGAAGATTTATGGGCGCCAAGTTCACTTGACTGGCACTACGGTAATAATAATAACAACCAGGCAATGGCTTCGCCACTCCTCCCTACGGAAGGAGCTTGCGCTTCGCTTCTAAGATTAAAATTTAAAATCTACAAAAAAAAGCCATGGTTAAATTTTTATAAATTTTCTGAATTTCGACAATTATAATAATTTTAAAAAGGAATTCTAAACTAAAATTTCCCCTTTCAAAATATCACGTTGCTAAAATATATTTATAGAAGATATATAAAAATAAATTTTCTGAACTTCACCATTTGTAATTCCTTTAGGTTTAAAAAAGTCACAAAACTTCGATACTTATATTTATTTCTGAACTTTGATAAATAAAACATAATTCATGGCAAACTAAGATGAATTTATTATTCAAATACTCCAATAAATCCCCATCTTAAATTATAGAGTTAGTGAAGTGATGATGATGAGTAGATCTTTCTTTATAAACCGTTTAATATTTTTACCAAATATAAGTGTAAATATAAAAAGGATTAGTTCTTGATAAATTTTAGTCCTAATTTAGTCCTTTCTGTGCTACATGATTCGCTTCTCTTAACGTAGTACCTAAGATTTAGAATAATCTCTAGTTTTTTTATCTGTTTGCTCTATTTTTAGCCCCTTAAGAAAGTTTAAACATGTATGTACTAGAAATAAAATTTCATTTGCTTCTTCCCCAATAATTTGATATTTTTTGTGAATTAGTTGGCAAATATCATTGCCAAGATGAGTTATTTATATGACTGACAATGATGGAATTACAGAATCATGGTTAACACTTACGTAGAGTCGAAGATCAAGTAGATACCTAGTTTCCATTATAAATGATGAATTGCTGGGCTTTATTAATTTCTTCAAGTAGAGCGTTACTGGAATGAGAGAGTTAATGAAGCTTAACTTCGATCATATTACAGAAAAATGAGTCTACTCACGGCATTTTGATCATTCCCCAAATCTCTAAACCATAGATTACTTCCAAAATCCGCTGTAGAAATCAACACCTAAAAAAAATATCTATCGTTATAGTTCTTGACACAGTTCTAGAGAAGAATGTTTGTCGGAATGATTGAAAAAGATACAGGAGCTAAAAAGAAAATGAACTCATATGGCACTGTGTGTTATTACGTAAAACACTGTAAATGCCACAGGTCAAGATCAGTAGGTTTATGTGCTAGCCAGAGTTATAAAAGCCATATTATAATTTATGGAAAGATAGATTGAATATTATACTTACCCCACTTGAAATTAACTAAAAATCCTCGAGGTTAGTGAGGAGTATTATGAGCGACAGAGAAGATGATATATTCATCTAAATACATCAAGGACCTTACATCGTTCTGAGAGAAAGGCTACCTAAATGGAGTAAGATCTTATATATTTTCTGTAGTCTTCATATAATTACAACCTGCCAAAACCACTATCACTACACAGCATGAGCATAGTGTTTGCTGACAAGCTATTTCAGATAATAATTAGCCCCATCAATTTCAGCTAAAGGAGATATAGGTTCAGTGAAGCATCATCTGCTAATATTAATCAATTTACCAAAGGGAAGGTATGAACTAATATATAAAATTTGTTAATAATATCTACATATGTAGCGTGGAAATAAATGAATGTATGGAAACTCAACGATGTGACTTCGCCAAAAAGGAAAAAATTATGCGATTTGTTACCTTCCGGATGATACATAAAAGATGGGCGAAAAAAAAGAATTAGTGCCGTTTAAAGCAAACTAAGATCCCTCAACAGAATTACTAACCTATCACTGAATGATAAAAGAACACCCTTAGCTGACCATACTCATCTCCTTTTCTCTCTTTTTCACGATTCCTAAACATCTGGCTTTCAAATTTGGTCTTATTTAAGTAGAGTGCAAAACAAAGCTACGTATTGGGTCAAAGGAAGGAGACGACGACAAAGATTTCCAGAAATTGGAATTCACCTAAACGAAATATAAATCCTCTCAATGTCGTTATAACAAGAAAGCTGAGACCATATTGAAAAGAAATGCAGAAAAATTAAGTGCTAAACTCAGAGAAAAAATTCTTCTTAATGGTAACTTCAACGTAACAACAAAACCCTAGAAGCCTTAAACTCTAGAAGAAGAAATACAACCAAAGTGTGATCCATAAACACAAGAATGACTAAAGTTAGGGCCAATAAGGTACACGATACACATAATAAAAAATAGCTTCGTAGCTACTTATCAAAAATCTTTGTTCAAGAAACTATCTCTTGTATACTACTAGAAAATTTACTAATAATTTACCTAGCACTTCTTCAAAAGTTAAACGGCCAGTTTAGTTAGACACGAAACATGAAAATTAATATATTGTTATATGATTTGTGTCGCATTTTTAAACTAACACATAAAAAAAAATTATTTTCTATAAATATTAATCTCTTATGATTCCACGCATCATTCATGCTAGAAGTATTCGATTTCTTTCCCAATTTATTTATAGAAATTTGGGATCATCTCAGAATTTTAAATGACATGATACCGGATTTTGTAAAAGTTCGGCTATACTATTTTGTGATTTTTCGAGAGATTTACGTGTATGATAGAAAAAGTTCCTTTAATCATATTTTAAGTTCTACCTCTCTAGCACGTGTTATTTAAACTGCTTTTTAATTCTGTGCAAGTGTATCGAGAAGCAAGTAAAAAGATTCGAAATCTGCTCTCCTGAGCGCGGGCCACAACAAGGTCGACATCACCAGGTAGCTCAACGTCAGCCTGATGACCGTCCACAGGGTAGCGGAGAGGTTCGAGACATGGGAATACCTCAAAGATTGATCTCATTCAAGCATACCTCGAGTTTTCAACCGTTTGGTTGTGATTAAGGCATTTTAAAGGGCTCCGAACCGCAAAATGACTGCGCCCGCCAAGATAAAGAACATCTAGGTGAAAACAATGTCGGGAGCGCTGTCGCCACCTTCTTAACGACTTACTAGTCAGGGTAATCCAATTCTATTATTTTAATTAAAAAGTCGCGGTTAATCCGGTCATCAACAAAAAGAAAGACCGCATGGTAAGCTTGGCCAAGATGTCTCTGAGTTCCGCTACGTGTCCAAGACTAAGTACACGGCCATGGTGATGATGCCTAGAGTCGCGGATTTATACGACAAGAAGATCCCGCCAGTTTGCCTCGCGCCGTTGCAGGCTCAACGAAACCGATTAACGGGGTCATCTGTGCCACGAGAGTACTGCACTGGTTGAGAAGGATCACAAGGAAGACGGACTATGCCTTTCAGTAGGACGCTGAATAGGCCCACAAGCAAAGACTGCAATTGTGGTCAGTGTCAAAATTAAACTTCCCTTCGAAGGAATTTTGGCTAACGCAGTCAATCGACTTCAATCCCTTCGACTATAGCGTGTAAGAACATGTCGAGGGTAAGCCCTATAACGTCTACCAGAGCTAAAGTTTTTCGTGAACCGCGTTTGGCCAATATGATGATGGACTTTGTCCGCAACGTGGGAGTGGGATTCAGGTCATCAGGACTGGCCTGATGGGTGTGCTCGTAACCCAGGCTCCCCACATTTATTAAAATAAAATATTAAACACATATTTATGTTAACACAATAAAACGAGTCTAGCTGTAGCAAATTATCTTTTTCGATGTTCATATCGTCATAAGGAGTGTAGTGTAACACCACTTTTGCCATACCAACTATATTAAACTTTGCATTAATAATTCGATGTGCTTGCCAGAATAGAAAAGTAAAAGAACTCACTTTTTATACATGATAAATCTGTTTATCATGCCATTATATTATTTTCCGGTTATTTTTATTTATGTTTCCCTGAAATAGTAAAAAATTTCATTTCAGATTTGCTTACCTTCGATGTTCGGCTGTCAGCCCTTCAATTAGACTGAGAATTTGCTCCAAATTTTCAATCTTCTATGGGACAAGAGTTACTCCTGACACCGTAAAAGTGAAAAAAACGAAGGAATCTGTAATCTCTTTCTCTATGTTGAAGGATGATTTACCTTAATTTTGCATTAAATCCAAAATAAAACTATCATAGTTGAAATTGAACATATACAAGTGTTATAGAGTATAACCAAACTATTTCTTCTGAGGAAAGAATAGACAAATGTGATAACCGGCTAGAAAAGGTAATTAACTGAACGAAAATACGAATGAATATATGCAATTAGGTTGGGAGTTGCTAAAGAATCAAGTGTGTAAGGAAAGTTTAACAATTTTGCTTTGAAGTAGTTCCTACTACCTGAAAAGAAGGTATAGATATGAGATCATGAAAATGAGAAAGTAAAATACAAGTTGTTTGAAGAGAACCGATTGGAGAGTAAAGAACATTAATGAAGGGCGATACTGTAGTGAGGAGATCGTTAGGTGGAAAGAGAAGTGGTTTAGGGTCGAAAAATTTCAGGAAGGCAGAAAAAGCATACCAGCAGATTAGCTGAATAAGGTCTTATTATCGTGAATTTGTCTATTAAGAAAATACCTGAGACTCCATGTTTTTTCTCGGTGAAGAAGAGAGAGTCTAACTGAAGACTACAATCATAAAAAGAGTTAGAAGACAAATACTATTTAAAAATTCAGAAAGTCTGAATAGATAGCGATGTGAGAGTAGTATAAACTCATATATATATATAAGGGATAAAGGAAGAATTCAAGTCAAAATGTAATTGGTTTCGGTGCAAATAACTTGGGCCAGACAACTGTATCTAGTTTAACTTGATTAATACTCTAGATTATGATAAATTACTGAGAGAATTTGAGTAAACCTTGGCTTCACGTAGCAGTTTCTGCGGTGGTGGCAAACGATTTATCTTTACTAGTGACTGGTTAGTTTAACATCATCTGTGAAATTAATTGAGGGTTTAAACGCATACATGTAGCCAAAGCTTTTTCTTTACTTTGTGAATTTTAT
Organism: Ceratothoa steindachneri; assembly: GCA_963969495.1. Lineage (NCBI taxonomy): Eukaryota > Metazoa > Arthropoda > Malacostraca > Isopoda > Cymothoidae > Ceratothoa > Ceratothoa steindachneri. The sequence continues at coordinate 144,584,069 of OZ018326.1, read as the reverse complement.
CTTTTCTGAGCCTAAATATCGACTTCATTCTATTTGTTATAATTGGATGAGGAGCATTACCCAGGCGTGCCGGGTACATTGCTGCTTTATTACAGTTTAATTTATATGAAAATAAAGCTTTTCACGAATCAAGGGTAAAAAGCAAACCTAATCCGTTGACGGCAAGAGCCAATGATAAAAATATACAAGTGAAACAGCTATATTTAGGAGTGCTAGATTGGTCTTTTAATACAAACACTTGCTTGCCGGAGAGTAAGATAGTGATCGAGCGTACCTGAGGCAGTGTCGAGAATGCCTATCATTTATAATAGAGTATATCCACACTTCCCAGATGTGATATTGCTGTCCAATTCGAAAAAATATAGAAATAAATAATTAAATTAATTTACAGTGATCACCTACAACAGATTACTCCCGCATTTATTAAGGGATTTCTGGTATGAGATGGTGGGCAGGCCAGTTTAAACTGAGCGGGATGATGGTTGCTGTAAATAAAGTTTTGTGTCGCCGGTACAATAATAGGATCTTCGTCGTAGCTCTTTCTGCTAGGAAGAACTTTTAGAGAGCTGAGCTTTAATAGTGGAAAGCACAAGAGATTACATTTTTAATGATGGGGAAATTTCTCAAATGATCTTAGCTTCACAAAGTTGGATGGGTACAAAGACTCTAGTTTTACCACCTTTGGAGTAGGAACTAAAATTGTGGTTAGTTTAAGGCTCTCCCAATTTAAAAGTTATTGGTACTTGATAAAGTTACAATGAATTTTGGAACTTTTATATCAAATTGACCAGAACTAGGATGTGCTTTATTGATATCCATTTGACACCAAATCTAGGCGATGCTAAATGTTTATTTTAAAATAAATCCCATCTTTACTCAAGGCAGGAGAACAGATGTTTTAAATTCACCTAAGTGTTAGAGGATGGGCGTCATCCAAACAGAAGAATAGAAAGAAGTCCTTAATCCGGATAGGTTTGTGAATTCGCATTTTGGTAATCTATTTGGTTTTGATAAGGAGCATATCCTTCTCTATTCCTTAGAACTTAGCTACATTATGTCGATAAATACATTCAGATATATAAGACAAATATAGTTTACAGCTATGACGTACCATTGTATAGTAATACTTTATTACTTCCTACCTTAGTACGACTGTAAAGTTTAACTGCTATGTATATTATGTTTATTGTTGATATTCTCTTAGAGTTTGTAGTTTAAAGGAACAATGGGTCTTTAATTGATATTATTTCTAGATTATTTATAAATAAAAATATTATTCAACTAATGACAGTACTTTTTATATGATAACTTTATCACTCGTGACTATTGTTTCATTATTATTATTATAACGTTTTAATTGTTATCAATTGCTGTTATTATTTCTTTAATAGTTCAAATATTAATAATTCATTTTCTCTGTCTAATTAGTTAACTATCCGTCAGATTTAAACTAATCATATTTAGCCTAACATTCTAAATTTACGAAACTCTTAATTAGAAAATCGCTATAATGCTAATTAATATAAATATATATAAAACCATTTTTCATAATATCATGCCACAAGTTCTTTTAACGTGAAATAGGGCTAAAGCATGCATATATGCTTTCTACCCAGACTAGATGAGATAGCTTATTAATACCATGAAACTGATTTACCATAAACTAATGAAGATTACTAGAAATATAGAAATGAATGCAGAACCCTAAAAATAAATCATCAACTTCAGAATGATTATAGAATTGGCATTTTTCTTCCTACAATTGCTTTTGTGGGTCTTCTAAGACATTCCAGATTATGTCAAATATTTTATATTATCTTAGAGTAGATATTCCTGGTAATGATGAAATGCAGAATGAGGCGTATTACCAATTGAGAATTTATACCCACTGTCAGAAAGAGTGAGAGAGAATCAGGGGGACGCAGAGGCCTACGTAGTATCTCACAGAGCAGAAGACCTTCAATCGGTGTCTTTTTGTAAATTTGCGAAGTCCACGTCCGCTGGCCTATTCAGATAGAGTGGAACCCGCTTCCGGCAACCCTCTATAATTTTCTCAGCACGGGCATAAGAAATAAGTATTCGCCAGAATCAGCCAATTAGACGACACGCAAATTCTCAAGCGACTCCCGAACCCCAAGGGCTCGCAGGCAAGAAACATTTATTCAGAATTAACGACATTCAAGCAACGTGAAGACCCGTCCTACTACAATAAATAGCTCAGCTCCTTCTTCGATACAAACCCTCAAGGCTCACTACGGAAATTTCAGGGCAATTACGTTTTCTCTCTATCAACTTCGAAGAGGCGCGACGCTATTCGACCTCGAAAATTCAACCAGGGCCCCCTCCTCAAGTTTTCTTTCGGATAGTCGTTTGTGCATGCTCGCAGCACGTGCCGAAGCATTCATTTAAATCAATTTTGCCTTCCAATTAGTTTCGTATATTTTCCATAGTAGTTGCTTTGTTGTTAACTTTATTGTTTGTATAGTAGTAAATATCATTTTTCTCTACACTGTTTGATTCCCAGAACCACATAGCCTTTTAACTGAACGCGGAGAAAATTAGAATAAGCACTCGTGGCAATTTTGCCATTTATTGACCAGGACAGCATTTCTACTGTATGTAGTGCAAAATCAGAATGATCTTACGATTCTGCCAATCTATTAGTCCATTCACAGTTCCTTGAATAGACATATTATTTAACTCTTGAATCAGAAAAAAATAGCCTAATCGTGAATAATAAGGCTCGGGCTAAAATTCGCAATTTGATCTGATAGATAAATAGATTACTTCATTGAACAAGATTAACTATTTCAAAGAAATGATTCTCCTCAGATAGACAATTATTAAGTAAGCAGCAATATGACCAGATAAAGAAGAATATGGGCATAAATCATAATAATGCATTTGAATGATGTCTTAGGAAATAATGACGAGGTGATTACCGGCCTCACTTACATATTAAGGATTAGTCAACAATAAATGCCTGTCTCAGCCATGCATCAATAGCTGATCGCTCCACCGGCTACAAATAGACTGAACTTATTGGTCATGTTGGTGAGTTGTTGCGAAGTTTTCGAGGTCGATTGTTTGCCTTAGTGTTTCTTATTTTACTCACGGATCCGTGTAAATATTTGGTCTAAAACTTGCCGGGGTTGTATAATATTTTAGTTACGAAATCTTTTATTAACCTGCCCTATTTTCTTATTTAAACCTCAAAGATCTTGTCATAAAAGAGGTAGAATGAAATGTTTGAATAATTTTTACTGCATTGTCATAACCATAGATATCTGTATAATCTTACTAAATTTTTTAATTGGCAAGAAGACGAACGATCCCTTCTCGGTTTAAGGTGGACTAATTCAGAAGGAAATTTATTAGTAGCTGACTAGCGAATGTGTTTGTTAATTCAGTGTCAATTTGGAGACTTGGCCTCGGATTTGTGAGTGGTTTGGTTACCAAAGTTAATTTATCACCGATTTTTGTTACCACACCTGGGTAGCCCGATATTTTGGGGGGTTGGCCTTGGTAGCTAACCATTTGATTCTTCAGGAAGTGTTTTTTTCAATAGCGGACATGGTGGCGTCTGAAAACATCCAATCGATAGTACCCAAATGCCACAATATATCTTAATTCCTCAATCAAAATACAAATTCCTCTTGTGAATCATATATTAATTTGAATTTCAATTAAATATATGGAAAAATGAGATTGTACTTAGTAATTTCACTCTTTTACATCGAAAATAATTTTATTTCTGTCTTTTCTTTCTTTTTAGAAAGGTAATAAAGTTCCTAGGGTTAACTGGAAGAAAGCAATGATTTAGTTCGACGTAAAAATAAGAAAGTGATTACGAAAATGACAGTAATCTTAAAAAATATGACTATGGAGTTAATTATTTTAACGTTAAGAGATATATGAATTATAATATTGACTGTAATTAATTTTAGAAACTGGAAGGTTTACTCGGTTCGCTTTAAGAAAGAGGTGCTTGAGGTTGCAACGGCGGTTGAGCAGGCGTGGCATTTATATGGTTAGGATGGCCACCTCTAATTTGAGAATTATGAGGGCAATTGGTTTCTACGTGATCCTCTAATCCACAGGAGTAACAGATATGAGCTCTCCTGGGAAACGAAATACCAGAGAGATTAGAGGAGAAGGGTTTCATCTCACGTTTATCTGGCAGGGAAAAGAGCTTAGGCTTAGACCGACCAGTCATCTTGATGAGCTTATCCTTGTTGTGGGGAACAAATCTGAATTTATGAGCCTTTGCTTTGGTGTGGTGGTTCCGTTTTCTTCCCTTCTTTTGGATAGCAATTATGAGTAGCCGCATATACATTCGCTTCCTCGATGCAGTCTTTAAATTTTAGGGACTTGCGGTGTTTAACGAATGATCTGATCTCCAACGAAAGTGACGCCAACAGGTGGGTTTTGAGGACGAAGTAAACCAAACATCGTATTCCTGGTTAACCTTGGACGCGTCTAGGCAGAAATTTAAATTACGAGGCAGGGAATACCAAAATTGACTTAATATTTCATTAGGCTGGACCAAGCAGTGCCGGAACTTTGCACGGTAAAAGTCCGGAGTCATGTTATAGGCAGCAAGTAATTCGGCTTTTACCGTGGAATAATCAATGATTGCCCCGATGGGAACGAGATGAAAATGTCCGTGAGCTGGGTACTAAGTAAAGAAAACAGTTTAGCTACGCCGTCTGTTTTAATATCCGAATGAATCACATAAAAGTTTATCTCAAAGTGAATGAGATTTTGACCCGAAACTTTCTCCTTCCTTAAAAACAAGCAATTTTATCAACGCAGTTTGTTGCACTATGGACCTCAAATTAATTGAAATCGTTTCGTTTCTAGCCCTGGTCATTTCCAGTTCATGCACACAAAATTTCTCTCTTTCTTCTCTTTCTTTCTCTTCTGTTTCTCTTATTTCTTCATGTTCTTACTCTTCTCTTTTCATTCTTTTCGCTCTTAATGATCTCTCTTACTCTTAGATATACGCCATTAAATCCTGCCCATTTAGTCCAAGAGACTCACCTTGTGCTTTGAAAACTTCGAAAGACTACATGCTGTCGTGTTCACCAAACTTTTACGCAAATATTTTTAAAAAACAGCAAAAGAACTTAGGGGGTTGTCAATTTTCAAACCCGATTTAATTGTAATTCACTCAATTAATTTCATTCAGAAGCACTAAAGGAAATGCAAATAGTTTTGCTTAGCCTTCAAATAAAATCACAACGGGAGGGAAAAAAAACACAACTAATTTTGTCGTGTGATTCGAATTTTATCCCGTTGGCTCACTTGCAATAATTTCTGGGGTCGAGATTTTATTAAAATCCCCTAACTATGATTGAGACGATGGCCTCGCCGTCTACCCCTCAATTACGCCAAATACCACCCAAAAATGCAATTTGCTGAATCTTTGAAATATGTAAGAGTATATTGGGCCAGAAAAAAACAAAAATTCTGCTTGCGAGAATTAGTGCAGCCCAATTACCAAAATATAAAAGTCTTTAGAACCTATAAGTAAATAAAGTAAAAAAGTCAACGGGATAATATGAACAAATTTTTAATTGTAAGTAGCCTATGAAAGAAGATTGTTTCTCCACAGTTTTATGATAGCTAGAACCAAACCCCATGAAACCTTGACACCAGTTATATATATATATATATATATATATATATATATATATATATATATATATATATATATATATAATTATTCTATGTCTTAGGTCAAGTTAGATTTCATGACCTTCGCTTGCTTCATTTTACTCGGAGGAGAATTTAGTATGCTCGCAAGACACTTCGATTAGCCTTGCCCTGAATCATGCACGTTCAACGTGGGTTGCACTAAACCGTTTAAGAATGGATGAAACAAAATAATCTTTACTATTGTACAAAGAAAAATAGAATAATGGATACAACATAGAAATACAGAAAAAAACTAAGTGGGCAAATGTTTTACACACCTCAGCTCCAGGCGGGAGCCATGATTACGTACACACAAACGTACAGGATTGACAAAAGAGAAACTACCATTTGGGGTGGATCTGCTGCCCGAGGTTTTTTGTACCCGAGAGAAAGGTTTGGCGGTAGGGTACGAGCAGCACTCTAGATTGCTTTTCAACGGCACGGTCGTCTTTGCACTTGACCGATTAGTAATTGACCTGCGTAATAAACTATTATCGTAGCTTCGAGGTAGTTAGTCTCTTTGATTATCATCGCAAAGAGTGCAGTACTGTGGACATTTAACTGCGGGACAACGTCTTCCTGCACCACTGATCAGGCACCAGAAATACAGACATGAAAAATGGGAGACGACCCCTGAGGCCCATTGTGTGCATGTTATCAATTATATCATATCGCGATTCGGTATATATTAAGCCTTTACCAGATCGATTGATATCATTCTGTAACACAGTATACGAAGGAAGGCCGTCCAGCAGGCTCTGGGTATTTGAAATGGAGGAGAATTCGCAGAAAATGCACTATCCAGAAAAGGTACCCTTCGCTGTCCATGAAAGAGCTAATATAAAATAAACCAATTTCTCATCAAATTTCATCCGTAAGAGGTTAGATAAATTGGATGAAACCGGCTGGAGTAGAGTAATCTTTCCTTAGAGGGCAAAAAGCAAGCACACTATCTATTCACCAGGATCCTAGGAGGGTACTATCTGTAAAGATCATCTTACAGAGATCTAACAGAAATGCCATGCCTCGGTCCCCTAGTGTCAAAAGTATTGTATATTGAATAGTGTTAGGACCAAGGGCGAGCTCCGCGCATGAAACTGGAGGAAAACGCAAATCAAGCAAAGTAAATCTGTTATAAATGATTCTTCGCTTCTAGAAGAAAACTACATTTGGCGATCAGCACCGGAAAACGACATGCATTGAATCCTGGTGGAGCAGGATCATGTCAATGATATGGGAATAAATCGAGGTCTAATCCTCCACGGATGCGAAGTCAGAGATTGCGGTCCTTTTCTCTAGAACAGGAGCGCACTCTTGCGAGAAGTTATTGCGAATTATTTTGCCTCGCTTCCTCACCACCGCAAGAGTGGGTCTTTCCATTCAGTGAAGAAACGTATTCGCGCCAGAATGAGCTGCAAGTCTGCTTCAAAACATCCTAGAACCTAACCTAAGCTTAACGAAATGCGCCTACGGTGAAAAGTTCAGGTGCTGCTTATAACGGATGTAGGAAAATCACTTCTGTCTAGGTCCATCTCACACTCTTTCTTCCACCCAGAATGCTGACAGCGTGGAAAATGACTAGATGTTCTAGAAATAGTAGTTAGGCTCACGACAATAGGGTTATCTGATATAAACTCAACGGCCTCATCAACTGATTTGAACACATTGAATGATGGAGACAATTCAGCCTTTTCCTCAAATGTGCACAACTACGCCACCTTTAAGTAGGGTGGAGCGGATATTTATGCGACAATAGCCCAAAAAATGATCGTAGAATAGGAAAGTCGTCAATACCATGCAGGTCTTCGATTACCACCACCCAAATTCAGGCTGTGCATCCTGTGAACACATCGACTGATCGAGGTAGGCAATAATGATTAAACTCAGTCATATTTAAGACAACTATTGCCGGCTCATCGTTCATATTGGAAGGAACCAAACACCTTGATCGATCGTGTAGAACTTGCAGAGTGAGTGTCTACGGTTCAAATCCCAGGGACAGGAGAGAGGCCATAGATAACTGTGCCACGACGCAGCTGAATTCTCTGAATAGAAGTCGGCTGAAGGTGTTATTCACGCATAAATTATATTATACCTTCTATCAAGTTGTAGGTGCGCAGTAGCTACTGCCAAAAATGATATATTTATGAAAAAGAGAATGGAAATATCATTTCCAGTGTAAATCTCGGATCCTTTGCCCAGCTCCGTCTTCCTGATTTTTGGGTCTCAAAACCTTTATACGCGGGGTTCGTGGGCAAGGAGCTCGTGTCCATCATGGTCTGATACACGAAAATAGGTTACAGGAAAAGGCAAGGAAACGATGATCCGAAGCTCCTTCAAGTTGGGCCAGATTACACAGGAATTCCATTAAAGGACTATACTCTCGACGCCTCGCTCAGAGGAAATGCGGAAACCCTTCTGAAGAGAAAAACCTTAACAGAACTGACCGTCGTACGCTTCTTACAGGTACACAAACTAAATCTAGCTTAATAAAGTTAAGATGTAGAAGAGTAATTGGTTGATCAAAATGTTGATCAATATCAAATTTTCTTGGTAAGGAAGGAATGTACAGAATTATATACACGTGAAAAATAAATATAGATGTGAATATCTAAATGCCGTACTCAGTTTTATGCTAAATTCAAAATAACAATTTTGGGAATAGTAGTAGTATTATTGGTTTGGAATTTAGGGGCAAAGGGAGAGAAGAATCAATTGAGGAAAAATAGTTATCTTAAACCCTCGCACGAGTGATGGCAGAGAAAGTCAAAGAGACGAAGAATTTCTGATAGTAGGCATTCGAAAACATTTTAAGTAAATAAGTTTTACAATTCGGATATAAGGAAACGAGATATAAGGAAAAGTGTTTTATTATCTTTCAATAAAACTACCCTCGACTTCAATGCACTTGCGCCACTTGTCCCTGCGGCTTCGAATTCTCGACAACCAGAAATCTCCCGACTGCTGTTCAATCCACTCCTGGACGGCCAGCTGGACATCTTTATTATCCCAAATCGGCGTCCATGCAGTGCAGCCTTAAGCTGGCGGAATCAAAAGTAGTCGCTAGGGGCTAGAGTTGGACTGTAGGGGGTATGGTTTAGCTCCTTGAATCCGCACTTGCGCAGGGCAGCTTGTGCAACTCTGACTCTGTGGACAGGAGTATTCTCGTGGAGGACCATGACACCGAATGTCAACTTGCCGTGCCGCTTCTAAAGGATACACTTCTTCAACCCAGTCAGTTCCTCGGTGTAATAATGGCCTGTGATAGCACTTTAACGAGGCGCATAGTCCACCATCAACACTCCCTCAGAATCCCAAAAGATGGTGGTTATAATCTTCCGTCTGAGGGTTGGGTCCGGAACTTGATGTGGGTCGGAGAGCCCCTGAGCTTTCAGGCCATGCTTTTGAGCTTGGTCTCGGGATCCCAGTGATGGACCCACGTTTCATCACCTATCACTATGCGTGACTCGCATCCCGCCGGGTCTTGGTTGTACAGGAGAAGCAGCTCCTCCGAACTTTGACGACGTTGAAGTCTATCATGGGGCGTGAGGTTTCTAGGGACCAAACGGGCAGAGACCTTGGTCATGGCCAAATTGTCGGGAATGATGCTGATAACACTTCCATGTGATATTTCAAGCTCTCGCTAGATTTCTTCGACCTGCACCTGTCGATTTTGGAGGATCATCCTCTCGACACGGGCCACATTGTTCTCGTTGGTCACGTATGACGGGCGTCCTGGACGAAAGTCATCTTCAAGTGACTCACGACCGTGGCCGAACTCTCTATTCCAGCGAGCAATGGTTGCATAGGAAGAGGCGGTGTCGGTGTACACTGCAACTATGCGTTCATGGATCTCTTTTTGCATTCTTGCCTTCCTTGGTCAAAAATTTAATGACTGCGCGGTGCTGAACCTTCTCCTGTTGAAAGATTTGTGCCTGATGATCTGCAATTAGCTACTGCTTCTTAAATAGACGAGGCTAGAGCGTATGGCTGCACGTCCTGACTTGTCATAACTTGTCTTAACACCCCTAAAAACAGCCATTCGCCTTCCTCTGTTAAACACGACTGATTTGCAAAACTTATTGATCGCCCCCGTATCTTCCACGGTAAAATTTGTTAGAGATAGAGTGAGATCAGACGAAAATGTTCGGACGTGAAGGGGTGAGTTATATAATGAAAGGTTACATATTCATCAAGAAACCCCTATCATAATTCTAAGCAAAAGCTTAATGTAAGGGGTACGTGTGTTGCCTAAATTTTTTACCATATAAGTATGTTTGTCTGTCTGAAGTAGAAATGTGAAAGGCAGCCAAAAAACGCTTATATTGCTATTCTCGGCAAATGTCATAATATCTTGGGACAATTTTTTTGTTTGTTGAGACAATGTACAGAGAATATTGAAAGAGAGCCAACGGAATATGGGTGCCGCTCAATTACAGCAGTGGTTCTTGTGTTGTCGATTAACTTATGCTGTCACTCTTAAATTTGTCTTCATGCTAATTTGCTGAGAATGGTTGAGAAATACATTCAAGCAGTGGTAAGATAAGAATAGACCTTGCAAACGAGAGGTAATTTTGAACTACAAATATCATGAATCATAGAATGCCTGAGAGCACCGGATTCTTACTAGCAATGGTGTGGGGGTAAGCCACTTTTAATGATTACGCATTATGGTACAGCGGAAAAGATATTTTCTGAAAGTTCATATCCCACCATGAATTCTTTAGGGGGCCACCTAAACTTTGCTCAACGCCATTGAAAATTAAAAATAATGCGACTTTAGACTATATTTTGACTTTTGTGGATTATATTTGAAAATTAAATTTGAATTTTGAATTGATACCTCCAAACAAATAATTATTGCATTTTAAAGAACAAGTAATCGATTGATATTTAAATGTTTCTCAATGACATATTATAGCGGCATACGTGACAAGTATGTTTCAGTAGCGCGGAGGATCTCATTAAGAGTTTATGTGTGTGTGTATATGGCTCTGTTAGATGTCTATTATTTTGATCACATTCTTCTAGTTGTATTTAAGAAATGTTATTTATCGTATATAATAAATATCTATACACGTTTTATTGTATTTCAGAACTAAATAATATGTAAAGACAAATTAAAACAAAATTTAATTATGGCATTCAAACCTATAATCTGTCATGAAATGGAAAGCACTTTGTCTGTCGCACCCTGACCCCGTAGTGAAAGGGGGTTGCTAATTTATAAAGATTTTATAAAATATGTTTTGTTTGAGCGAGAAAAGGAAAAGAACCGAAATAGAAAAGACACGCCAATTAAACAAATTATCACATTAGTAGCGGAGAAGTTAATTTCTATTTGGAAAACGGCATCAATCCTTTGTGTGTCAATAGATGCCGTTAGAAAAATAATTTAAAATTATTATTCCAAATATCAGGATTTAATGGGAAATAAAGCCGGATACTTCGATTAATATTTTTCGACTTCCGACCCATCTGACACGCTCACCATGAAGGTGTATACATTATGCTGATTTCAAATAAAAGCTAACTTTTCTTCGCACGATGGAAAACTCAACCTCTTAAAGACAGTGCAATCACTGCATTGGATGAATAAACAGATTAAAGATATATTGCCCCAGCGATTCAAACGAATGCCTATTTTGCACATGCGGAAAACATCCTTCTTTGTATGCCGAAAGATGAAAGAAATCATACCCGGCATCATTCTAACAGAAATGTGATGATTTTACGAAGAATAAAAAACAATTGTTTGATATTTCGTGTTTTAAATGAAATTGCTTTGAGAACTGTTCTTATATCAAAGAAAAGATGGTGCTGCCATTGGAACAAACGTTTCTGTAAGAACAACAAACAACTAGGAAAATGGCAATATGTAATATCGTCAAATTCAATAAAATAAGAATATTCATACATAGTGCATTTCGGAAGAATTGTAAGTATTTTCTCTTTAATCAACCATCTATTTCGGCAGATAATATCGAAATAATTCTTCCTTTTTCCAGCATAGAAACAAATTCTGCTGACAATGGTAGCGACTATGAGCTTGCTTTATCCGTGAAACGCCAAGAAGTAAACTAAATATTTGGATCCAAGACTCAATCTAAAAGAAAAATTTGTCAGAATTTGTGTTAGCATGTGACCGTAAAGGTGTATTTGATCGAGCTGCAGCTTTAATAACAAGTTCAATCCCTAAGGGTTTATCGTCACTTGAAGCCAAATAAACTTCTGTAGTAGTTGACAAGTTAAAAGTTAAAAGAGAACGTGTCAAAGCACGTGCTAAACTATAGCAAGGAATTAGATGGGATAATTATATTATATTTAATTTTATGGTAGCAAAGATAGCACATTTGTTGTTGAGACGATGAACGGAACTCAGCACGAGAAGAAGATAATGTAAGAGTACATCTCTATGCTAGAAGAACCTGGTTCAGAGTAGCTTGGACGCCTAGCAAAGATGAGAAGTTCTGCATAAGCTATATGCGACGCAAGAATCTCGTATCAAGAAGCAAATAACATCGCAACTGCTGAACTCGTTGCTGTGGAATGCGATGAAACGGCAGGGAATACAGGAACAAAAGGAGGTGTGATCAGAATGTTAGAAAAAGAACTTAAAAGACCACTGCATTGGTTTATTTGCCAGCTCCATTCAAATGAGCTCTCATTGCGCCATCTCATCAACAGTTTGGATGGAAAAACACCCTATTCTGGTAGATTTGTCAGATCTATAAGGAAACAACTCGATAAATGTGAGACTCTAAGTGTTGTTGAATTTGAGCCAATTCGGACTAATTTGCCGTGTGCTGACAGTGAAAATCTAAGTAACGATCAAAAGTATCTGTTTGATATCCTTTCATCTATCTCAAAAGGTAAATGTACTGTTGAAATGGTTCGTAAGAGTACTTGAAAAATGTTGCATGCACGATGGCCTACAACAGTAAATCGGATACTTCGATTATATGTTTCGACTTCCAACCCTTCTGACACGCTGAAAACCATTGTCTTGTTCACCATGACGGTGTATGCTTCAGGCTGGTTTGAAATAAAAGCAAACTCTTCTTCGCAAGATGCAGCACTCAACGGCTTCAAGACAGTGCGATCACTGCAAGTGATGAAGAAACAGAATAAAGATATAGTTGCCCTAGTGATTCAAAGAAATGCTTACTTTGACAATGCGCAAAACATTCTTCTCTGTATACTGCAAGATGAGGGAAATTGTAGCTTAGAACTCGCATGGAGAAGAATTATGTAAGCACGAAAAGATTGTAAATGGAAATCAATAAGCTCTTTCAAGATCCCTGACATAAACTTTGAAGCTGACCACTAACTCCACCTAATTAATTGGCAGAAAACCATTGCGACTGAACCTCCGCTGACGAGGACGCTCTCTGATGATCAAATTGAAAGACTTATCCGTCAACAACCTAAATTGGATATTCCGAAGTTTCCTTGTCACACATAAGTGGTTGAGAGATTCATCAAACTGGTCACAGAGCCGTCATTAGTAGTTTGTGGAGAAGACAAACGGGACGGCTATATAGGGAGTAAATTGAGTCCAGGAGAATAATACCACTTTCATTCACCAAAACCCTACACATACGGGCTCTGGAGTTCATTTTATTAATGATTGTTCGACCAAAATCAAATTAAACTCTATCAAAACCTTACTTTCTCGCGCTTACAATCTCTCTTCATCATACCTCAATTTCCACAACGAGATCCCTTTCCCCACCAACTATTTCCATCAAAACGGATATCCTTCAAACTTATACCACCGAACTCTTCAAACTTTATCAATAAAATATTTAACCCGAAAGATCCTTCATATCACGTCCCTAAAGAAAAGGTTTTTGTATCTCTCCCATATATAGAACCCCTCAATTCACTTTTCTAAGTCAAACTCTCACCATTTCTCAAAATTTATTTAATGCAACACATTTTATAGCATTTTTTCAAAACACACGCAAAATACAACATCTTCTCAAATTTAAAGAAAAAATACCAACGTTGCTTCGATCCTCTATCATATATGAATTCAACTCCTCAAGATGTAACTCCGAGGTGTATTTAAGATCGATACAGCGCACACTACCTACCCGTATTTGCGCACATGCAGGCCTTAGCAATAGGAATGGAGCCCCACTCACTACTCCCGAATTCTTCCTTATCCGAATACACTACGAAAACAGACATCCACACCATTACCCAAACTTAAATAATTTTTCAATTAAAGATACAGCAAACAATGAAAATCAACTACATACAGGGGAAACTCTTTATATTCGATTTAAAAACCTCACTTTAAACTCTGAGACCAGCTCATTTCTACTTTTACTACAACTATAATCACCTACGAATTACACACGCCAAATCCACTCCCCACAAAACAACCCCTATTTTCCCAATATTTCTATTATCTCCCACTTTTTATAATGAAGACACCCAAAAGAATTAATCTCAGTTTTCTTTTAAAAATAAAAAAATATTTCCTATTCACTAATACGTAGGTGAGTCAAAAAGTTCTCAGACAAATGCCAGATTATTGAAATGTTCGATTTTGTACAAGTAAATACAGGGTCAAACACGACTTTCATGTCTTCTGAACAATTCCTACAAAATTCGTCATTCAATTTGTCGAGACTCTTTGTATTAGATGTGCTTCAAAAAGGTTACTTTTTTGAACCCATAAAATGGCAAATTTTGAGATAAGAGCGAACATTAAATTCCTGACTAAACTTGATTGGAAGCCTGTTAAGATTATTGACGCTCTACAACAGGTTTATGGTGACTCTTCGCCATGTAGAGCGGTAGTTTACGACTGGATTAAGCGCTTCAAGGGGGGCAGAGAAGAAGTTGAAGATGATCCACGTGAAGGGAGACCCTCCACCTCCATTAACCCAGAAAATGTCGAGCTTGTGAGGAATCTAGTGGATAAAGATCGCCGTATTACTATTGATGAAGTTGCCAATGCATGTGAAATCTCTCATGGCTCAGCATTTGGAATTCTAACTGAAAATCTTGGCCTGAGCAAGCTTTCAGCACGTTGGGTCCCAAAAGCGTTGCGAGAAGACCAGCTGAATCATAGGGCCAACCTTTCTTTGGCTATTTTGACCAAGATTGAAGCAAACGAGGATAGTTTTTTTGAGCGCCTCGTAACGGGAGATGAAACTTGGGTGTATCAGTTTGATCCTGAAAGTAAAAATCAATCAAAAGAGTGGCACCCAAGGGGGGCAGCAGGGCCTATCAAGTTCAAGACAGAGAGGTCCGTTAAGAAGATAATGGCTACAGTTTTTTGGGATTCGGAGGGAATTATTTTAATAGACTTCTTAGAAGGACAAAAAACTGTTACATCCAGCTATTACGAAGGAGTTTTAAGGAAGCTGAAAACTTCAATAGCCAAAAAACGACGAGGAAAGCTCCACAAGCAAATCTTGTTCCACCATGACAATGCCCCTGCACATTCGTCCAAAGCTGTGAGATCTCAGCTACGGGAATTTCGATGGGAAACTCTTGCTCATCCCCCTTATAGCCCTGATTTAGCACCCTCTGACTTTTTTCTGTTTCCAAATTTAAAGGGACACCTAAAAGGAACCCGGTTTCAATCATTAGATGAAGCAAAAAAGCAGGTCATTACTTGGTGCCAGAGACAACCCCGTGAATTCTACAAAGATGGTCTTTACCGTTGGATTCATAGATTAAGAAAGTGTATAGATGTTAATGGAGCTTATGTAGAAAAATGATTACAGTATTATTACAAATAAAAAGCCCTGCAATTTTATAATTTGAATATCACCATCTCTGCTGCTTACCATATAATAAATTTATAAATATCTGATAACTTATCTAAAATATTCTTATGTTTGTATATATTTAGATATATATATATATATATATATATATATATATATATATATATATATATATATATATATATATAAATATATACAAACATAGGAAATATTTTAGATAAGTTATCAGATATTTATAAATTATTTATATATTTATATATATATATATATATATATATATATATATATATATATATATATATATATATATATCAATTCGAGATGAAGAGTTAATAAAAATGTCCTTTCGGATTTTTCTCACAAGCTTACTTCATTTAAATGAGAAATAATCTTTACACCCCTTGTAGCAATAAAGTATACTCTAAAAGGTCTTTTCATTTCCCATCCAAACATAGACCCTCCCCACGCCCCCTCTAAACTTAAAATAATAATTATGGCAGAGATTCATTTAAAACAAAGACTATGTTGCTCTTACCAAACTGTGTCTTATGAAAAAAAATGGACTGCGAACTCGATCAACACTTCGCAATATCTGGCGGATGTTGAGCGCTTTTTAATATATCGTTCCACTATGAAAATTATACGAACAAGGAGAAAGAACACAGATCAGATTGCTGATTTAAATGCATCTTCTTTGGCTTCTATTAATGTTGTGATTTTTGCCTCCAAATTTTATAGTTGAAATTCAAGCTACATCTCTGTTTCAATCCTTTTCAATGAACTAAGAACCATGACCTTAAGCTCGAGGTTTAATCTTTCGAAAAAGGGAAGATTTCTTCGAAATCTAACAATTAAGCACTATGCCTTATCTATTAATCTACAAATTTTCTCGATCGTTTAATGCTAAGTTAGGTTCTAAACTATTGAAATGGTTATATACTACATTATTTCCATACAGCGATAAAACAACTAAAATGTTATATTCAGGACAATCTATTATCCAAAACACATGAAGATAAAGTTCATTGATTTAACCTAACCGTGCTACACTAATAAATTTTGGAATGTGTTGGCAATCTATTGATTTTCTTGCACTACTGTTGCAACAAATCACCTTATTCTACACGGTTAATAGAACTCTCGTTTGTATTAGAAGATGTTCCCGTGACATTATACCACCAATTATTTCTCTCAGCACATATTAGAGTTCACTCAGATGATTTCATTGCGATGAAAAATGATCACTTTTTCCTTTATTACAGCCAATCTTTACCTAAGTATTACATTTGATAGTAACCTACGATTTCTCTTAGATAGTTTATTATTTAAATCTTATTTATAAGGGGAAGGAGGGAGAAATCTTCCATATAGCAGGAGATCATCTTGATACGAACCTTTTTGAGACTATTCCCACTTCATGAGAAAAGAATATAAACACGGTTCTCCTACTCTCTTACAATTTACGGGAGTGTCCTTATCGCAGCAATTAATCATACAGTTTAAAGTAGAAATCTATCTCACCCCGTAAAAGAAACTCGTCGCTTCAAACACGACAAGTTTTCGCCCATACATAATTGGGATTTAAAAAAATATTTGATAGATATCGTAAGATTTCATTTAGAATCTTTCTTTTAAGTACCTATTTAAATAAGATAATCAAAGAATTAAAGAATAAAGTTATATCGTGAATATATTAAGCTTGATTTTATAAGTATTGTTACAGCTATTTAACGGCTTTTCCGTTAAATAGCTGAAAAGACAGTAATTACAATTTTATATTGTCATTCAATTTGATAATTTTAAATATGTGAACCAGTTTACCACGCTAGGAAAATCAAATGAAGCACCTTAAGTCCTTTATTCTCAGATAATTTACGAAGCTCCGGGACAGATTCTGCCATACGAATTGTAATTGACTGCAATATATGTACCTATATTTACGTAAAAATGGTGAGCAAATTAGGCAATCAAACTAAACCTGTAATTGAACAATCGAATATTATATTTCTACTCTTATATACAAAATTTCAGTTGATGTATTCGAGTATTCAGTTTTCATATTTTGCAAATTAATCCCAATGTTTTGCCATTTTTAAAATATCCGAAACTTGTACCACCAAATTAAGCTCTTCTATTATTGTTGTGCAAGATATTGTGTATTGTTTTGCATTTCTTAAACATTAAATGAAAGTTGCTACTATATGTAAGTGAAATTAAAGAGTGTATTTAACACGTGCTGAAACATTTCCTATCGTTTCAATTTTGGATCGTTTTAAAAATTAATTAAACTACATGATCTAAGACCAAACCTTGTGCGATAGCCAATCGTGCCAGCTACCTAGTTGGCCAATTTGTTATTCATAACTACCTTCAGCTTGCAGCTTATAAAAACATTTAGAAACCATGATTAATGACTTGTACTTACCTTTTCCTTAAAAGTTTCTCTACTAGTCTGTGAGAAGAAAAATCAAACCATTTTAAAATACAGGTCAATTACGTCTACACTCTAAAATTGTGCACTCATAAAATAAATGCGAATATTCTGTTAAACAAGAGCGATTCTTCCTGAAATCGTGTTGCCTGTTTCATAAACCATTAATCTCTGACTGGTCAACATTTTTATGCCTTTTAATATATTCAATGGATTTACCAACTTCCTTTCTTAGATTAATACATATGAAGATCTTTATTTTGTTGTGTATTTGTTGTCAGATTTAAAAAAATTTGACGTAGCATTTGCAAATTTAGAATTCCCTGAAACACCTTAATTTAGAGGTTCGTTAAAATAGGAGTAGAGTATACAAATAATAGGCTTTAATTAATTTATTTAAGATTCTTAGAAGTACTTCATCAGTCATGATTCCTTTATAAACTTTCATATTATCTATTTAAAGTGGTATTTTTGCCTTCATCACGGTAATATCATGCAGTATTATTAGTATTTCACTCGTCTAAATCTCTAATATTGGGGAGGAGGGAGTATTTATTAAAACCTCAATATAAAATCCCTCGTATTTATATTTTTTATTCAAAATCTGTCTGATATTTTTTAAGCTATAAAAAACTGACCTGTCTCGTCTTAAATTTGGTATTTAGAATCACAATTTGCTATTATTTATGTTAATATGAAAAATAGGATTATTAGAGAGGCTACAAGAAGAAGCATCAAGTACTGAAGCACTTTGGAATTAAATGGTCACTTGCCTCACCACCAACGTTTTACTCGTTTCGTTTTTAGGAACCGATGTATAACGTAATATATCACATCATTTGAGCGTGAGTAACTAGCTATTTGTCAAAATGTCTGTTTATGCTGAATGAACGCTGCATGAAGTATAACTTCCTTGCTTACTGAGCCAGGATTGACAATAGATGTTCGGGAGGCCATGGCATCCCCCTGTCGACCATCCTATCTTGCCTATCCAATAGCTATATGAAGGCAAGTTATGAGTGGGGAGTACTAGAACCACACATCAATTGTTTGGACCAAGGGGATAAGACCCTTTTGATTGCTTCTCAAAGGCTAAGGAGGGTCGATGAGTTTCACTCGACCATTAAGTGCATGGCAGAGGAAAACGAAACCACGTTCGCAAAATTTACAGATAACGGACAAATGCGTGAAATTCTTATTTTATAGATAGACGAGCAATAAATATAAATTTGTCCATTGATTATCGTACATTGACAATCAGAGCAAAATTGTCTTCGTCATCGTGTTCCTTCCTGCGCGCTCAACAAATATACCGTCAGGAGTTACTCAGGCAGAATGAATATTACATACATTAAATATACCCCCAGAATTTGAGTACCCACTGTCATTCATATATCATGATCAAAGCTTGATTATTGGTCATCGCTCGTCAGCTGGGGAAGTGATAGAGAATATGAACTTCATCTCAGGGTTTAAGCGGAGCCGTTTCAATCGCAATTTCCCCCCTCACAGCTACTTAGCACACATGAACGGTTGTGACGTAATCCTATACTTGCTTATTAAGACCAGGTCTCCAAATGACTAGAGGATGCTCTGATAGTTAATTAATCTTGCAAACTCCTTTCCCTACTCCATCATAAACTAGAGATAAAACCCTCTACCTTTTGACCTTAGGAACCACTCTTTGCAGCACCAGGATTGCACCGCATACACTAAAGGAAATCTTTCCATTGATTTATATAAGAAAGTACTAATATCTTTCGATTTAAACGCAAAGTGTGAGGTAATGTAACCTTGGAATCATAATTGATTTATATAGAGTTATATTCGATTGCTTTAAAAAATTTAACCCCTCCATATTACTCCAATAATATAATTTTCCATATCGGCTGTATTAAAAATTTACCATCTATATAGGAACCTTCTCTTTCCCCTCACTCCTGTTTGAACCGGCTCTCTATGACACTAATTGGCATCATTTGGAGAGGGGAGAACAAATGGATGCGTATCGACCGACTCCTTCTCCTCCTCCGGCATACGGAGGTGGGAAGAGGGGGACTGTGCAACCAAGCACCTAGGATAGAAGATGGATCTAGGTAAAACACCAATGAAGTAAAGAGAGCTTCATGCATACAGGGAATGACTACTATTTCTTTTAGTCAGAAGAAACGAATGATGATAAATAATATGTAACACAATTTTGTTGCTGCTCAGTAAGATTGTTTCAAACTCTTTTTATTGCAAAAAATAAAAAATAGCCATTATTTGTTTTAAACATTGTATTTCAGGCTTGTATGATAAAATATTGATTAAAAATATGCAAATTTTGCTCTTTTCATCCATTGTAGGACTTAAAACAAAAACAGAGTTAAATTTATACAATTTTATTGAAACTTATACAGGAAATATATATAAAACAAATAAAAAAAGATGCAAGTGAATAGTTTTCTCGATTTCCGTTAGTAAGTAAATCACTTTCAGGTACAACACCCAAAATGTTTTCTCCCATCCTGTTTCCTTGTATACCTCTTGGAATCTATTTACAAATTTCAGTATATCTTAAAAGAAGCACTGTCCTTGCGAAACTCAGTAGACTCCCAGATTCTTTTTGAATCTGTCCTCATCGTAATCAAGGGTCTGCATCTTCATGGACATTTTGATCCCATTTGGCCATAACTTTTCACGAATCTCTTAAACCGCCCCACATGATTGTCAGCTTTGTTGTTACACAAAAAGCGCTGAAAACGGAACAAAACTCTTTCAAGTTTCCTCTTACTTTTAGTAAGCTTCTCATGGAGTTCTCAAACTAGGAGTTTTTTATCTTTAGTCCAAAAAGAAACCAGCTTTGGCCTTTGCCTCAGAGTGTTTGGAAAAGAAATTTGAAAGCTATGTACTTGAAATAAGCAGACCTTTTGTTAAGAGCTCTAACAAATTGCTTCGTTGGATATAGTTTTAATTGCAATGAAGGGAACAACACATTTAAGGCTCTATCAATTGCTCATGGTTGACATTATGTTATTCAATAAAGAACTCAGTAATTCGTAGCCAGGCTTTTTATATTAATGTGCTGTGGTGTCCTTACTTTCTCAAAGACAAAATACATGTAAATTTGGTAAAACTTCCCTGGAGACTCACAAATATTGCTAACATTTTGAATTCTCCTATCACTTACCAGAATTTATCCTTATAATTTAAATTTTTACAAGTAGTTTCACACTTTTTAAACCTACATGATATATACTAAAATAGCTCTGTCAATGAAGAGACTCTACTCATCCGGATTACAGATATGTAATTCAAATTGATTCAAACCAATTAGACATAAGCAAAGTTTAGAGATCAAAATAAATTTCTTCAGCTACTTTAGTTACAAATAACTAAGAATTAATAATTTTAAACCAAGAACAAGAAAAAGTGAAATTTTGGAACAAAGTGTAATCATTCCATATCTTAATCCTTCTTGGTTAGCTCGCCTGACGGGGAGGAAATTATAAAGGTTCTCGAATGACAGGTTTTGTAAGAAAAATACCTATAGAATTCAGGGTTTTAAATATTAGCAACCCTCGTATTATCTAATTAAGTTCATTTAAAACATGAAAAATGGTTAATTACACTGGCCTGCCTTTCAAAACTTTTGTATCAAAGGTCATAGGTTGTCCAACTGGTATAGAATTATTTTTGCATGCTGAATTTAACAATATAATTAGTTTTCTTTAGGCAGGTCTGGTTTCTAAGATATGCATGATTGATATCAAAACGTACATTCGTTAATAGCGCTACTATCCAAACGCTTATTATTTCTGCTTTGCAAATCTAGTGATAAATAACCATAAATAACTTATTATATATATTCATCCTTTCAGGTCTAGATTTTCATTACAATAGATCGAACCTTTAAGAATTATCCGAATAGGTTTTGAGACATCCGCGGACATGTTACCATTCGAGACCCTCAAGTAAAAATCACGGATTTTTGCAAAAGATATATCATGCTTACCTTGGAATTAAAGAAGGGGACAGGATAAGACATTTGCTCAGCATATTTGCTGTAAAACATGTGTGAACAATTTACAGGATTTGAATAATTAGAAAAGGCATAGTATGCAATTTGGTGTCCCAATGGTGTGGAGGGAAGGAAAAGATCACATCACCTACTGCTAATAATGCATGACAAATTTGAAAGGCATCAATCGCAATAAAAAGCACCATGTTTAATAGCCTAATCTTCCTTCTGTTATAAAACCAGGAACAAATGGTTCCGATCACTCTGTTCCTGAGCCTGATTTTACCATGGTTTCTAGCTCTGATTCCATGGCTAGTGTTACTACCAATGCAGCTGAGTTTGATGCATACAAGCCAAAACAGGGCAAACAACCGGTGCCATTTACGCAAGACGAACTCAATGACTTAAACCATACTGACCTTCTCAAATTAATGGTCCTGAATTATGATGCTATGGAATGGAGACTTTTCTTTAACTCATCTAACATGAGTCTCAAGGTAGTTCTTCTTAATAATGGCAATGAGTTTTTATCGATCTTTGTTAGAAACTCAGCTGCAATGAAAGAAGACTGCAACAGCATGGACCGTTTGTTGTCTGGTCTCAACCAGCAGAAACACAAATAGCTTATCTGTAGAGATCTTTAAGTTGTTGAATTCATCCTAAAGATTCAAGGTGGTTACAGAAAGTATCCATGCTTTATGTGCTTGTGGGACATTGGAGCATAAGATCAGATTTATGTCAGGCAAGAATAGCCGTCGAGAAAAGGATAAGAACCCAGTCTACAAAACGTTCTGTCCCACCCTCTGGTTTAATTGAGAAAGGTATTGCTTCCACCCCTGAACAACCAACTCGGTTTTTGAAGAATTTATCAAGGCAATGGATAGGGAAGATAGAAGATTTGTTTTGCTCCGTCAGAAGTTTCCATGAGACTGCATGGAAATACGGAAGGTAGTTGTATTTGATGAAGAACTGAAACCTGCTGAGCTCTCGGCCTGGTTGTCCCTTAAGTCAGTCATTGTAAGCTTCCTTGGCAACCACAGAATTCCTCATTAAACAAGGTGGTTAATGCGTTAATGGAGAATTTCCGCGAAATCGGTACGCGTATGTCAGTGAAATTGCACTTCCGTTGGTGCCACTTGGACTATTTTCATATGAATTGTGGAGATTTCAATGAAAAATGGGTGAACGCTTTCAGCAAGATATCCGTGTGAGGGAGAAATGCTACCAAGGGCGTTGGGATGTCAAATATCTGCCTGACAACTGCTGGTGCCTGAAAAAGATTTGGTTTCCGTTAATAGACCATTCATACATGAGTGGCTTTTCTGTATGTTGTACACTTCTTGGTATATTAAAACATTCTGAAAGCCTTCTATGTATAAATAGGTTCAAAATTTATTATTGTGTGTATATTTACTTACTTAGAGATCAGAATATTGGAACTTCTGGCATGTGCTTATATCTCTAACACTTGATCTGATTGGATAAAATAAGCATTCTTTTCAGATTCAGCGCGAAAAACTGGCCTAAATTAGGCATTATGTGTTAGATATTGAAAGCAGCTTATATCAGTGTAATCTTCGCAGAGATAAAGAAAACTAACTGGATAGGATTTATAATTTATCCGGAAGAACTTCCCCGTAGCTCTTAAAAAGCTTGTATCTGGAATAATAAATTCTTAATAGAAGATTCTTTAAATGGATTAATTGAAGTAGTTTAAAAGAATAAAGCTTCTTCTAAATAACTAACTGCGTAATTAATTGAAAAAGGTTGCAGCTGTGAACGTCTCAGAAATATATGCTTGGATGAATCTTAACTGAAATAAAAGGAACGAATGGAGCTGAAATAAAAATTCCAATGGACTTGGAACGATTTGGTTAAAAGGAAGAAGGTATAAATTTTATACTTACACAGAGAAATATTGTGACGGGAAAGTTACTGGAAAAGCAGAAGTAAGTAGGGAAAGTATTTAGGCAAAGTGAGACGTTTAAATAAATTAGAGACGAGGAGCGTGGATATCTCTTTTGAACCTGACCTGAAATAAGTTACCCACGCTCCTCGTCTATAATCCCTTCAAGCTGTCCATATAAACGGAGATTTTTTCCTTAAGGAAAAGGTCTCCCATATTTACGCAATACTAATTCTATTTGAATATAGGCAAAAGGGGCTTACACAACTGATTTTCATAGCTTGAATTACTTCTTGTTTGTTATAAGCAAAAGAAAATTTTAAACACACAAATATTCATAGGTGGGATTCGAAAAATATTCAAAGAAACCGGAAGATTTCTAAATCTAAGAACAGATTTAACATAATGAAAACGTTTAAACTAGTTGTAATAGTACAGGTTTTAATGTGAATATGATGTCTTTTTGTTAAATACCAAGCAAAATTGGAACATAAAATGGCACCAAATAAGGTTGCCATTTTTAAAAAATTAGGCAAAGGCGTTCTGATCATCACGTACAACATCTCAAGTTTACGAATTTAAATGTTGGTGAGCGAATTTTATCCAGTTCCTTTCTACAAGATCGTCATATAGGTCTGCTTATGTATAAATCTGGGATGACAGCGGACCTGGATAGCAGCTGCCATTTGGCATTGTTTCGAATGGATAAGCTCCTGGATGAATGAAACAGCGAGGTTCAGCCAATATTCCATCAAAGAATTTTGCAATTCAGTTAGATTGCTTGGATTCGGTTCCAGCCACTTGACACGTTATCGATGTAGGATAATAGATTTTCAATGGCGTTTTAATCCGGCAACTTTCTGTGGTAATTCAGAAGTTTGATTATTTTTTAATTTTCATCGTGCCAGTCAGTCACAATTCTAGCCCTATGATTCAGAAATTGTCATCCTTCCGTATTAATATGAAGTGCAAACGGTAAACTATGGTCGTCTAGCAATTCAATGCAGTTTTAGTTCTCTAAATTGTTCTTCATTTCAACCAAATGGCCCATCTTCGCATAATTATAACACTCCCAATAGATCACAGAGACTCATCCAGCTTGAGTCAAATCCTGAACGCAGTCTTACATGAAGGCCTCATGAAATTTACAATGAACACAACGCCTGACATTATTCAATTAATGGCAAACCTTGATTCTTCTGACCAGATAATGTTTTCAGTCCTTGACGACCCACTGTTTGTGTCATCTAGCCTGCAGTATTCGGGTAATTTTGTTAACAGAAGTGAGCAAAAGCATTTCGCGTAGTATGTACTCTGATCCATGTACAAATTTTGATCGATGAGCGGGATCGGAACACACATCTTCAATAGCTTATCTACCTCCTCATTGAATGCTTTTCCTACGTGAATGAGGAGGGGGTACGACTTCGAGTGGATAGGTTCCTGGGTGGTGAGCCGAATATTGTGCTCGAACTGGGCAGCACAACCAGAGATATCCGAGATTAGATCAGTAAATTGGGTGAGTAGTGCTTGTAACTAAATCTTATGTGGAATCGGAAGCTGAGGCTTTTATACTCAACTCGGTCGATGGGGAATTAGAGGTATCTGGCAAAACGTAAAGAGGATATTCCGCGTCTTTTTCCACGCAGGGGACATGTACCACGACCAAGGTTTCAAGTAGGTAGTTGGACCCCACGGCGGATTCTTTGTCTGGGGCCACAAGTTAATGGCACAAGAGCGTCAATGGTACTTTTAAAGCATGTTCACGTTGAATAGTTTAGTGCTAGATGGGATTTGGATCAAATAGTCGACGGGGCCACGTCTCTTAATCCCTGGGAATGGGCCCTTCCATTGGCTCAAATGTTTGCTGTTCACCGTGGGGAGTAGAAAAAGGACTTCGTCACTAGGTTTAAATTTTCGTTCTTGTGATTTACAGTCGGAGTAGGTTTTCTTCTTGCTCAAGTTTGTTTCGGCGTTCTGATGCGCGATCTCTGCCCACTTTTCTAACTTCTGCCTCAGGTCTAACAGGTAAGGGCATGAGAATTGAATCTTCTTTTGATTTGGAGATAAGATGTTTTACAATGCTGAGGGGCTTTCTAACATTACGTCCATACACAAGCTCAAATTTAGCAAAACCTAAGATGCAATGTGGAATTTACCGGTATGCTAAAAGGCTACCGACGACAAAGGGTGCCATTCTCGGGGTTGTAGGGCGCACAGTTTCTTGGGGATGTATTTGAGGGATCCGTTGAGCCTCTCACATTTTCCTTTACCAGCTGGGTGAAAGGGGTCGTAAAAAGATATGTTATCATCAGGAGCTTGCCGACGTACTCCATCAGTTGCGATGTGAATTGGCAGCCACGATCAGATAGGATTTGCTTGAGTATTCCTTTACGTGCATCTTCTCTCAGGCGCCACGTGTAGACGTTGGGTTCTAGAGGTGGTAACCTTCTAGCTCTGACAATAATAATAACAATATTAATAATAATAATAATAATGATGATAATAATAATAAAATTAATATTAATAATAATGATAAAGATAACGTATAAGATAAAGATAAGATAGTGATAATGATATTGCGAATGATAATGATAACAATGGAACACGATTTTTGTCTTTGGGTAGTACCTGTTAATTTTTATTTGCTTGTGTCTATGTGGAATATAAACTTTGTTCTTGTATCCAGGATAATGATATTTATATGAAATTTAACTATTCTTTCTGGAAGGAAGTGGCAAATTTGAACTATCATTTGCATAAAATAGAAACAAAACGACATGATATAAAAATACGAGTTATTTATTGTATAATTACATAAAAGAGACAATTAAATTTTTAGAAATGAGTAGCTTTTCGTGATTGATGAACATACCCATTAGATTTTCATTATAGGTTTCTTGATAGTGGCGTTCAAAGTCCAGTAGTTCCTGATGAAAGCGCTTGACATACTTCTCGGATTACGATCAGATGTTCTCCTTAAATTTATCAAGATCAGCGTTAAGAATATGGATTTTCAGGGAGATCCTGCAACCCACCTTGCCGCAGTTTGTCATTAAGTTCTCAACAAGCTCAACATCGTTTTTGGCCTTGTGATTACCTAGGAAGCCCAGACCACTGCGAGAAAGCTATTCCAAGCTGCGTTGACCGTCCTAATTAGCATCTCGGGAAACTCCTTGCACTCTATGATCTTTTTTATTTGTATAGCAACGAAAACCAAGGCTTTCACCTTTGCTGCAGATAGCTTAGGAAAGGGATCTCGGAGAATCATTAAAGCGGCAGACTCCTTATCTATAACTCTGTTGAATTGTTTCATAAGGCTAAATTTTATGTTCAGTCGAGAAAAACGTACTTTTCGGGGTTCCAACAAAGGCTCCCATTTGATGATTTTCTCCTCAAACTAAACTCGGTCCGTTGTGGCCAATCCCGCTGGTGGTAGTGTGCCACGGTGTCCCTGCTGTCCCAAAGATGAAGATATCAAGGAAACCTGGTAAAAGCACCTTAGAGACCCATCAATAAGGCCATTTGTTGAAGTCTCCGATAACCTACCAACCGTACTTTTCATATTTCAATGCATCTGGCAAGGTCTTCCCAATGCTGTATTTCTCTTTGAGCTGGACCGAGTGAGCAAGGGGAAGAAATGGATAGACCTTCCTGTTATGAAGCAGCACTGTTTTGAGGCTCCTGGACGAGCTGTCAATGAACGAAATGCCACTCGTTGGGGTTACAGAAGATTCCCATTGCCTCAAAAAAACCGGTCACATTGTAACAAAATCAAGGCTTATCTTGCCATATAAAAAAGCTTTAAAAATACGGGAGACACTTTCTCTGACCTGATATTTGCCCACTGTTATCTAACAAATCCCACTGCCCGAGTCTCAAAGTTAAAATCTAGGCATTGGACTTTGTGAGACCAAGATATCTGACAAGTTCGTTGAGATCTTTTTGTTTGGGGTAGTACGGGTATCTCTCCTCAGTTGCACCTCTGTAATCTGGATCAATAACTTTATCCTCTTCTGAACTGCTTTTCCTTTCTATAAACTGCTGCTCTTTTTACAGGCGTTGGTACGTGGAGCTCAGATCTGTGTGTCACTGGTGCAATAGATGTTTGAATTGTTTCAACATGCCGAAAAACCAATTGCATGAGGGCTCAGTTGGTTCCTTGCAAATTCGTGGCATTTCAAAATTCATAGCTCTTTTTATCCTCTGTACCACTCCACAAAATAAAACGAAAACATAAGTATAAATACAGGGTGCAGTAGAACCAACTGAGCAGATTTAAGGAGTCAATGCTCGGGGGGAGGAGGAAGGAGGGAAGTGCGCGGGGTTTCGCTCTGCTCCATAGATATCCCCATTTCAGTAGCAGACATGGTGTAGACGAGAGCACATCGCGGCTTTGCCTTGCGCGCGTATTTCGAGAACAATCAATCTGTGATTGCAACGCAAAGATCTTTTCGGCGACGGTTCAATATTTCGCGCAACGATGCCGTTCCTCAAGCGAACTGAATTCGATCTTAAGTCAGGCAGTTGGAGGCAACTGATAGCACACTGACAAGAGATACACATGGCCGACGTGGGTCCATCAAAACACCCGAAAAGTAGAGATGGTGAGAGCAGCGATCATGCCCTTGCCGAGACGTTCTGCTCGAAGGCATGCTGTTGCTTTGGTAATTTCTGACCACAGTTTGAGAAGGATTCTGCATATCGATTTGAATTTCCATCTCTACAAAATAATGATGGCTCATGAAATGAACCAAGCAGACACTGCTAAAAGCCAAAATCTGTGTGAAAACTCTGCTTGCACAGATCGCTCCCGAGGCAGCTTTCTTCCTTAGCAACAAGGCACATTTTCACCTCAATGGGACTGTGAATAAGCAAAATTTCTAATACTGGGTTGAAAATAACCCCTGAATTATCCAGGAAATACCGCTATATTCCCCTAAACTAACGGTGTGGTGTGCCATATGACAATTTGGCGTGATAGGCCTGAACGTTATTTCTCAATGTTGCACAATTTTCTGCAGCCCAGAATCGAGGAGATTGTTGAAGATGCGGGATAAGAGGATGTGTGGTTCCATCAGAATGGGGCTACAGCTCACACAGTCCGAAATTTACTCAATGTTTTGCGACGAATGTTTCCCGGACGTCTTGTGTCTCTGAGGGGTGATTTAGGTTAGCCTGCGCGGTCACCCGATTTGAGCATTTTTAACTTCTTTCTTTGAGGATATCTGGAAGAAAAGGTGTTTAAACTTCGCCCTCACACCCTACCGCCATACCATGCAGTATGTGCGAACTTGTGCACGGAACTTCAGAGATATACTCCAACAGTGTGTTGCTGTTAACGGCCGCCATCTTTCTGACATTATTTTCAGAACCTAGGGATTATAAATGGTATGTACTGCTAACCTCGAGTATAATAACATTTTTCTCTATATACTCCCCTTACTTTTTATAACTCCTTAAAACTCCTCAATTGGCTCTGCCGCACCATGTATATAAATATTTTTCACTTAGTGTTATTAGAAATGTTAAAAAATAAAAATTCCAGTATCCAAATAAATCCAAACATTATATATAAATAAATATATATATATATATTGCCTTGCAGAGTTCTTTTGCAGATTTCGCCGCTGAAATGAGGTGCACATGGTTTGTCTTGATATCCGACTGGCATGCCTAAATATACCTTGTAGGCCGCAGAAATAGAAAAATTTATCTGTCGGATGTTTACAACATTTCAATGCCATTTGTGACGAATGCTTCTATCAATGATGACTGAAGATGTCTGTTCTGTGACGGCTAGAGTTAAACTAATCTGTTGAGTAGACATTCTTTGTATTTATTAAGTCATCTACGTTGCTAGAATGTTCTAGAAATTCTTTAAACCTATAAAAATTTTAGAAATCTCTACAGTCTATTTTTCTCCAAATTAGTGCTGAATCTATGTGGAATGTAAGAGAACTGCCAATGCTGTCCAGGTCACCAAATCAAAATATAAGGGAAATTATAACTATTACTACTTTATTACTCTTTCTATAACTTTTTAAATACAGTATATCATGTTTATACCATAATTGAATAAGACATACCTTTGAAACTTTTTATATATTTTTACTATTTGCTTCAAAATAATGTTATTTATCATAAATGGGCTAATTTAAAACTTTCATGTCCTAGCCACAAAAGCAAAGTTTTTGGATAAAAATTGACTTCTTTTTACTTAATCGAGGAACAAAAAAAGGCAAATAAGACTTTTAACCCAAGGACAAGACAAAAGTAAAGATTTTGCTACACAGTGTACTGATAATGAGAATAATAATAATAATAAATCTCCTAAGATCCCAAAGACCTTCCAGTTTTCGTCTCTAGCGTTAAACGCTCGTGCGACGAAATAATCGGCGATTAGAGATACAAAATCGCAACTGAATGTCCCGTCACGGTTGATTCAGTGAATAATTAAAAACAACTTGAATGACGATTCTCAACAAAATAGGCAACTATGCACATATTGCTGACACACCTACTTTGAACTTATATATATATATATATATAAGAATAGAAAGTTTCCAAAGGAAATAGATCAAGGCGAAATTTACCATGGTCTTCGACAAAATTGCATCCAAGAAAGACAGCTACCCATCTACACTTTTATATATATATATATATATATATATATATATATATATATATATATATATATATATATATATATAAGAATAGAAAGTTTCCAAAGGAAATAGATCAAGGCGAAATTTACCATGGTCTTCGACAAAATTGCATCCAAGAAAGACAGCTACCCATCTACACTTTTATATATATATATATATATATATATATATATATATATATATCGATGGGCCAGCAAAACACCTAAAACTAACACTTGACTAACTCCGTCAAATATAATTGGATATAACTGAACTTGTATTCAACAACCTATATGTTATTTTATATTATCACTTAAAATTTGATTAATATCATTTTAAGACTTTTTTACAATTATAAAATGAATATAGTCACTCAAAAACTTGCTGGCCGAATCTGCAAAACGTATGATATTTATGAATAGGAAATACTAATTCTGCATAACTAAGTTATCAAGCTATAATTAACCTTGATTTTCTCTTCCACTTCTACTCATCATTTAATCTTATAGGTTGCGTTATTTTAGCTCCTAGGCAATGGTGTTAATTTTAATTCAGAATGCAAGACAATAGATAGTATTAGGCTATAATGATCTGAATTAAATTGGAATTTTTCTGTATTGATATAATAGAGCCTCGTTTACCATTCCATTTCGCCGCCGCAGTAACCATTTGTTTTTTAGCTGAATCTTAAGGATAAATGCAGGATGGGTGGATGTCCATTTTTTGGGTCACTTTCTTAGTGAGATTTGTTTGGTCAGTAAACACAAAATTTCTTTCATCTTGGGAGGAATAACGATAAGCGAACAACTTAAAACTTGTCTTTTCTACGTTGTCTTATGTACACTCATATCATGACGGAAAATCTGGATTCTTTTTTACTTTGTTCCTTTTAATATCTGTTTCATTTTAAAATGGAGTAAAGCTAATTTACTGATCTTCTTTTTGGCTATATGAGATCCTTTCTGGCTTTTCCTCCTGAAATCAAAAGTTTTTCTACTTTCTAATTTCTTTTCTCAGTAGTGAAAGTTGTATTATACTCCAGATAACCACCTAGTAGCTTTTATCTTTTTAATTGTTTTATATGGGTACATTTACGAATCTAAATTCTATCTATAAATACACGAAAAATATTCTTACCATTACATCCTTTTTATTTAAAACATCCTTTTATTAGAATTTTATCATGTTACCTTAATACCAGCGTGATAGAGGGTAGATACCACAAAATATATATTTAAAGTTTAAATGATTTATGAATGATCTAAAAAACATGGCTAATTATAGCCTAATAACAAGGTCATGCAGACCTTTTAATTCCTATGGACGAATATCGCACGTTTTTTGATTCATCAAGCAAATCTTTGTGTGACTATATCGTTTATATCATGGAAGCAATACTATTATAGCATATTAATTAGATTTTCAGAAATAATAGAGAATACATGTAAATTGTATACATATTTATATTTATATCCAAATATATTGACTGAGGTTTTCAAGTTTCATTTTTTTTGCTGGGCCACCGATTATATATGTATATATATATATATATATATATATATATATATATATATATATATTTTTATGCGTGTTGGTATGTGTGCGAAATTTCTGAAGATAAAATGCCATTATTTTTTTCTCCTTTAAATTTATCAGCATTTCAATGGAGCTGACTTTACTGGATCACAATTGTCTGTTTTTTTCCTGTCGATAAGAAATAATACTATTGAAACCTCACCAATTAATCACATATACATAAATTTTCACATCTTAAAGTTTTTAAATTATGAAACATTGGCATTGTGTGGTAGGGATAAAACAACCACAGACGAGCCAGTGCTCCAAATGAATTAATCCCTTCAAGGTTAGCCCAGGAGAAGCAGCAATGCATGCTAGTTAGTTCTTTTTATGAGGAGGTCAATAACCAGGTGGTGTGCCTGTGAATATTTGATAACAGATCTCATAACGATAAATATATCTGTGATGGCAGAGAGTGTGTTGAGGATTTCAAAAGCTTGAAAATTAAATATTGTCAACTCCATATAATTCCGCACAAAATTACAGGCATTACAGGAGTTAGCGCCTCAGCCACCTGACTAGGAACTTCAGGTCGAATGTTTTTAAATTTGGTATTTTTATTAGCATTGGAATGGCTATTCTGAGAAAAATTATACAATTTATTTTCAAATAATTTTTTGGGGTAGATGCTGGTAGTATGTATCCAATCTTTTGTCCCTGGGTCAGAGTGTGTAGGTTTGTGCACTTAAGGTCGCTATCAGGGTTTTCAGCATTACATTTTTGTTTCAAGCAATAAAGAGACCAAACTACCACAATTCTTCATGGCGGAAGGAATTTTAAGTTTAATCTGAAGAAATTAAATTCCTCACAAGAATTCCTAAAATTACTTGTGTGGAGCTTGAGTCAAAATATATTGCCAAGATAGCTTTCATTGGTTAGAAATTTCTTCTTGGAGTTCCACATATGTACGGTGGTAATTTAGCTCTGATTAAATGTACCACAAAAGGATCGCAATGAATAATAGGTGCCAACTATTGCGACTCGTGTATCAGTTGCACTATCGAGTAAACTAAATAATTGTGGGTGGAATTTTTCTTTGCTTATTGCGAGTCTCTAAATTATAGAACGTATAATTTTGGCTTCAAATTTTCTGTTTATGAACGAGATATTGATATTAAAAAATATAATACCCGGATCCTTTCTCGTGTTCAGATATTTCCTCTTTAATGAGAGAGGAGAAAAAATGTGGTGGGGAATCAAGTGGAATATATATATATATTGTTATGTATACTACTAGTTAAAAGGTATTATTATGTAAATTTATGTAATTAGGTATCTATTTGTAATATATTTGTAATGTTCATTTGTAATGTATATATTTATGTAATATCGAAACAACAATCTCTAACTCCTTTAGTGATGCCCATAATACAACCAATTAACCTCCTCCCACACAACCAACTAACTTGCTACCAATACTTATTTAAGTTTAAATTTCCCCACTTTAGGCAGTTCACCTCCAACCACATAAAGCGCTCCTTCTGTAATTGATTTGCTCTAGATTTTGTGTAATTAGTCATATATTGTGCTCTATTTTTGTATTATTATTCAGTGCACTACTACTGCAATGTAAGTCTCTTATAGTTGTCGACTTTGGCGACTATCTACGTTAGACCTCTCCTTTAATGTGTGATAAGTATTATTAAGATTTTTTATTTGTATGTATTGTATGAACTGTATATTTGTAAATATGATATTTATGTTTCTCCAAACCTCATATATTTATTTATAACTTTAATTAAGTAAAAGAGAACTGCCAACTTATAAGCTTTGACTTACTATTTAAACTGCTCTCATTTAATATATTAATTTTCTATATTTTCTTTGTTTTGCCTTTACCAATACTAGGCTATGCTATATATGAGGGGAACACTCTCGGATTAGGAATAATCTTATAAGATTGATTGGCATAATTTGAACTCTGATTCAAGCAATTAATCTAACTTATCATTGTTACTTGACTGTTTGTACACATTTGGGTTTCTTATGACTGGCATAGAGTGCAGCTTAGCCTATAATTGGCGTTCTGTAACCTCGTGTCATAACGAGGTTCTTATTATTTTCTTTAGTGTTGTGGAACTTAACCCTGCCCGTAACAATATATATATATATATATATATATATATATATATATATATATATATATATATATATATATATATATGAATCCGGCAAACCCCAAGAAACAGAAAAACAGGATAATTTTTCTTCGAAAATGTTATTTCCTAATTCGCAAAAATTTCATACAGATGTGGGATTTGAACTGTGCGCAATGAAGCAGCGAGCAACCGCTTTGATCTCAATTAAACCGTCCCTTTAGCGCTCATGAAAGATTTATATATTGTATATTTGCCTCGTGTTCACCTAAACTCTACTTTGTCCTTTGAATTCCCTATTAGTTTCTCTCTCTTTCATAGTCCCGATCGACCTTGCGAACCGTACCTTAAAAGCTTGTTTATTCCGAAGATTTGTTTTCTTCCACGAGCTGAGTTGTCTAAGGGATGGTTTAATTGAGATCAAAGTGGTTGCTAGCTGCCTCATTGTGCACGGTACGAATCCCACCCTTGTACAGAATTTTTGCAAATTAGGAAATAACATTTCCGAAGAAAAATATCCTGTTTTTCTGTTTCCTGCGGTTTGCTGGATTCATTTCATCCTTCTTTCGTGCTCATGGATGAATTTTTTCAAAAGCCCTTCGAATTAAGAAAGACTTGTGATAAAAAATCTTCATATAATTCGGCATACATAATAGAACTTGATTATGAGGCCTTTATCATTTGAAAATCTTTTTCATAATCCGACAGCTTCTTGTAGGGAATCAAATTTTCACTCTTACTCTTAACGTAGCTCAAGGTAATTCTAAATCATAACAGTTGGCTTAATAATTCATTGCCTGTAAAAAATTCCATCTACCATCTATGCCTGAAAGCCAGACAGAAGTCTCATAAAATAAATGTAATTTATGATGCGATGATTTATAAAGACAGCTAATATTCCATAAAAATAACGTTTGTTCTATAGTGAGTCAATTATTCTTAGAAGGAAATGCTGAACAATAAAGTCTGAATGTTTATGATCTGGGTAAATTTTGAGCATTGGGCGAACTTAATCCAGTATAAAGCTTTCATAATTTATAATTTCACATTTAGCATCAAGTACCATTAGAGTACCAAACCCGCTGCCTTACTAATAGGAAAGTGATTAATTGATATTTTAATAATAAACATTTAATGAACACCTTCTTAAATTTTATTAATTTTTACTGTTCCTAAGTTTTCAGAAGCCTTTTTTTATGGTGAGCTTAATAATGCCTTCGTTACGATATATTTGAATTATTTAGAAGAGTTATAATTAAATGATATTCCAGATTATTGGAGAATAACAACATATTTCCCGTATGAAGTTGATTCTCAATCTATAGCGCTGAGGTTCATGATGCTCTTGGTTGGAACGTCGTACTCCAGTTTTTATCTTTTAAAGCAGTATTGGTTGTGAGCGGTATTAGTAGCACTTTTCTTGCAAGAGCGTCCCTCTCCACACTATATGGTAGCAAAGAAATAGCTCAATCTAATTTTGATCTGAAGAATCTGCAGAAATATCAAAAGACGCGAGCAAGGGTATAGCAGAATGTTGACATACAGCTATGAAACTAGTTGGTTATGAAAAGTAAAAGAAAGAATAATATCTTGGAATTTAATATTGACATACATTGTATTAGTTCGCATGAGTTCTACAAGCTCTACTTATGGTTCTTTTCTCTGCGTTCGAAACAATGTCAGTAAGAAAACTAGCCCATGAATCATAATGTAGGTTGGTAAAAACATGCCTTTCATTAAAAAGTTCTAATGCTTGGTAATAGCAGGAGAAATGTACAAAAGAAAATGATGGAATGAAGGCTATGAGTTGGCTTCCTTTCTTATTCATCTTCAAGTATATCGTAAGATTTTATCCCCAAACATATAGCCTTCGAGATGATAACTTTATATATTTCAATTTAACTCTTTTTTTATAAGATGTTTCTTTACTGGTAGAGGTTGAAAGGCTAGATAGGTAATCTCAATATACTTTAATAGGAACGAACGTCCTCTATCTCACTGAACAAAGTCTTGCATCCCATATAATTAAAAAGACTAGTTACACTCCTGTGAAAAAGCCTCTGAAACCTCAAGAGGTTCTCCAAGGTCAACATTGACACCTGATATGGTCCTAGCTCAAAGATCATGAGGCCTCCAGTAAAAAGCTAGTTAAGATTTAGAAAGAAACGGGTATGAACGCTTCAGCGCGCAAAATGAAGTGAGTACTTTTCGCAAAATGCATTAAGTGGAGAAGCGATGCAAAGAGTCCTGATCTTACTTTGAAGAACCCAGCGGATGGTATAACTTTTGTAGGAAATAGAAAGAATTGACTGTTAAAGACTGCGACAGAGTGATAGTCTTTCATGAAAGTCTCTTCCTCTTATTTGGAGCTTCTAGAAGATCCCATGTTACAAGTAGAAAAGGGGAGCCATTTAACGAGTCCTGTGCCGCGTCCACGGTAAAGCACCTATACACACTCCATATGTGTGGCTGCTTCTCATTTATGAAAACTGGAACACAAATTATTTTGCTCAAAATTAACGCCATGAACTCTAAATCATCCCCAAAAGTTCTTCATCAGCACCTCGTCTCCTAGGTTCCGGATAAATTTGGCGATGGTTACTTTTTATTAGCATGATGATGCACGTTGTTACAAAGCGAAAGCAACCAGAAAGTCTTTGGGTGAAAAAGAATGAAAAACTGGATGTTGTTAAACAGAACCATCGAAATAAGAGATGTTGCAGGTGCGTATTAAAAAATAATGGAGCAATATCAATCAAAATGTCATCAGAATTTTTTACCAAGCATGCCAAAACCAATTCAAGCATTCATAAAGAAAAAGGAACATCATTGTTGATATTGACTGTGCACATCATTTGGCTTGATTGAATAATAAAATCACTACACCTTTACCTTTATAAGATTACCAAATTATGATAAATTGATTTTTGCATAAGATGGACCCCTCATGCAAAGAACAATTTATCATAATTTGGAAATCTGATAAAGGTAAAGGTGTATTTATTTTAAATCATTCTGATTATATGCATAAAATGTGTACCATTCTATCAGATTTGTCAAAAATATCCGAACTTAATACAGATCTCATTAATTATTATTCCGTAAATTAAGAATAAAATTGATAATTTTCTGCGTTTTTTTACTTAAAGAGACATTTTACCTGTTGTTTATCATAAGCTTTTTGCTTCTGATACCTCTCGAATCATCTATGGTTTACCTAAAACATATAAAAATCGAATAGTTCTCAGCCATATTTTATCTGCAGGCAATACTGAGAGCCTTAACTTGATAGAAACAATTTATTGTTCTTGTTGATCCTCTGACACCAAATCATTTTACTTTACGTTACTCTTTCGATTTCGCAAAATATGTTGGTGAAATCCACCTTGGGAATTCTTCTTTTATGGAAAACTTCTATGTGAACTTGCTCTTTACTACTGTTTCAGTACAAAGAACGATTAATATTATTTCAGATTCCCTATTTCGAAGTACGAGAGAACTATTGAGTTTATCAAACAAATGATTCCTTAAGCTTTGAATTCTTGTTGTGATTGATACCATGTTTCTCTTCATCAACGTGTTTTAGTTACAACATGAACGCATGGCCTCTGTTCTCCATTGGGTCCCTTCTTTCCCAACATTTTTTGGTGCCATTTTGAAACACGGTTGCTATAAATCAGTCTTACACGTTTTAACCCATTTTTATTTACAAGATACATTGATGATTGTTACCTGATTTAAAACAAAGATCATTCTCCCTTTTTTCTTAGTTTTACTAACTGACAATATCCCAAAATAAGGTTTTCACTGGGAACAAAAACGTAAAGCAAAATCTTTTTTAGGGATGTTAAGGTTGTTTTGGTGATTTCAAATCGTAATACATCTATTGATAGAAAGCCAAAACCAGCAAATTGGGTACGGCTTTTTTCGATATCTCTTCCAATCAGTTCAAGTGGAATGGTCTTAAAAGTAGAATTTTCAGAGGTTATGATATTTGCTCAAACTGGTTACCTTTTCATGAAGAATAACTTGGTTAAATATATAATCCAGGAAACATTATAACTACTGTACTAAAGGAGAGGGTTTTACTAAGATTGCTCTATCTCGAACATTAAACATCTTGTTTCAATAAAATATTTTTTTCTACCCTCACAAACCATTTCCCCTAATGTAAATTTTGTTAATTAATTCCAACCCTGTTTCCAGGTATTCCTTGTTTCCCCATAATGAGTCAATTGCTGTTGGCTTGCGATCCTGCATAGTTTATAAGTATACACTCACGACTTGCCATAGTCGTTATGTGGGACAAACTGTCTTGCATCAAAAATTCAAGATCGCTAATCACTTATGTTTGTCCCACAGGACTGACATTCTCATTTTCGATCTAGAGGCTTCATCCATTAAACAGCACCGATATTCACCAACATCTCATCAAATGAAAATCGTTTAAAATCTTTTCTTCAACCTCAAAATCTTTGGATTTGAAAATCATAGAGTCGTTGCTCATCCATAAAATAAACCCGTATGTAAATAATTAAATCTATTAACTAAATTAATCACTGTATAACCAACCAAAAAATATCAGCCCAAAGACCAACCAGAAATTGTTCGCTATTAGTTTGCTAGTGCTAGTAAGTTGCTATCAAAACTAAAACGAAAGAGGTCAGTCCCTCCTTGGAATTCGTTAACGTTTGTCTTTTTGATTTTGTATATGAATAATGGAATATTATATCCTTATATCCATTCAGTTTACTTTATTTTTATTTTTTTTCATAATTTTTGCTACCCAAATTAGTTTGTATTAAATTTTTTAAGTCTTTCCCGTTTTTGCAAAATTTCACTAAATTATGTTAACTAATTTTACGTGATACTTTTTTGTTTTACATACCACTCAATATTAGTCTATTTTTCTAGTTTGTCATTTCTTCCCTAACTTTTAATTTAAAACACTATTTCATCTATTTTTGAAACTCTTTGTCTAAATGTTTTTTGTTTTCTATTTAGTTGCTGATGATGGTCCTACTTTAGCTCTGAACGAGCCAATAAATTTTAG
The DNA here is from genome assembly GCA_963969495.1 of Ceratothoa steindachneri. Taxonomy (NCBI): domain Eukaryota; kingdom Metazoa; phylum Arthropoda; class Malacostraca; order Isopoda; family Cymothoidae; genus Ceratothoa; species Ceratothoa steindachneri. The sequence continues at coordinate 144,544,903 of OZ018326.1, read as the reverse complement.
ATCTATTTCCTGAGTCATTATATTCTTGTTACGATTCAGATTTCCAAGGAACATATCAATTACAGTATATATGCATATATATATATATATATACATATATATATATATATATATATATATATATATATATATATATATATATATATATATATATATATATTGCAAAGTTTAAGGGCGACTGTGAACAAAGAAATTTCTAGTAAAGGCTTCAGTGGAACACTTTACTTAACTGATGCCTGAATAATTGTGCAACTAATGGAAGCCTGAATTTTATGTTTCTCACCTTTGCTTTTTTTTAACCCTAATGCTGATTACAAAATATATACTTTTTCCTGAGGAAAGATGACCCTATTTTAAAATAGCTAACCCTTCCAAAAGGGTAATTTTTAGTATAAGGGCACATAGCGTTTCTCTTTTGCGTTCACCGTTTTGAACATAAAAGTGATTGAAACTTAGTTCACGTTTTCTCACATAATCGTCAGAAGAACTCGAATTACAAATTACGGAAGCGGCATCAATGGTGCCAAAGGTAGCGTATCATATCCAATTCATTTCTTGAAATTAGAAAAAGAAAAAATAATCTTAGCACACAAGTAAAATTATTTATTATGTTGTATAGTTTGGGCTTGGTAAGAAAAAGTAGGGATACATTTTTAAAGAGCTTTATCGTTGGTGTTGTTGTTATAATATCATTAACTTATCTAGTTATAGCTGGGTCAGGAATAATTACACCAGTATCAAATCGATAATTTAGTATATATATATATATATATATATATATATATATATATCTATATATATTTATATATATGATTTACGTTGATACTGTAGACTTTCATTCCTTCAAATTTTATATCTTTCTTTTTAGCACCAGCAATATATTTTGGAAGATTTTTCTTTTCTTTATTATTGCTTATTCCAGCAATGATGATGTTATCAAGATAATGAATGCAATTAAATGGTTCTCTTCCTCAAAGCACTGGTCAATAGCATCTTTGGAATACAGCAACTCTATTTGCATCAGCAGATGGCAGATAGATGAACTGATACACTCAGAGATTGGCTTGAAAGACTGGGAAAGGCTTGTCTTAGTTACGAATTCCCTTTTCCTCATAATTACTTTTAAGGCTAAATGTTGAAGGTATTCTATTTATTACATCCAATAAACCATAGTTTGTAATGCTGAAATTGTGTACGCAGCAAGCTCACTATATCTTTTTATTGTGAAATAGTATTGTATATTAAATCGCTTTTTGTGCTGTCGAGAGGGAGTCAAAATGCTAAAACTGCTTTCAGAAAGAAAAGGGCAAATCCAATAGCAATAAAATTTCAGTCAAAATAATTAAATTACGTAAATCTCGTAGCTCTTGGTAAGGCGCCCTTGAACGGTCACATATGCCATTGTTAGCACTAACCAGCACAATTAAAAATATGTAATATGGTTTCTCAGTAATATGTAATTTAAACCGATGAAGAAGGTTTCTAGGCTCCCTTATAAAGAATAACTTGAAAGATTTCGGCATAATAATAGTTAATTGACTGTAATGTATTTCATCAATATGGGATTCTTGGTGATAAGCCACTATTTAAATAATAAAGCATTTAGTGTTACTTAATAAACAAAGGTTGAAATTCGTTTCCTATTAATGATCACTCTGATATTAGAGTAATGTAGGTGTTGCGGCACTCTAGCAGTGATCCAACAGAAGGATGAAATAATATAAATGCCGTGTTCACTTAGGAGCTTTGAACTGCCACTGGGCAAATCAAACCCATGAGGGCCAGTCAGGTCTTTGAGCTGGATATTTGGTTCTACTATGGAAAGTTCCATCACCGACATCCTATGATCTTGGTCAAAACTATGTAGTTGTAGCAGAATCAAGCACAGAATCTATAACATGTTTATCTGAATGGACGCTTGCCTACATTTGGGCAGAGATGGTTGATAAGAGTTCCGTAGCTGCGTTGAATCGACCAAAAATTATATATGCTTTAGAATACTGTTGAGCTAGATTAAATGCCTTTGCATGGACCATTTAATATTTAAGAGATAAAATTGCTTGTCCAGTAGATGTTTTCAGATTATAGAAAATGATACTATATTGATAAAGGCGTAAGAGAAGAGTTACATTCTGTTTATCTTCAGCTAATACAGATTTTAAATAAATCTTTGCCAATTGGTTTATATCTTAAAAGTTCATATGATGATTCAGAAATCTGTTGCGGCTTTTTGCTAACAGACCTCTAGCAAATATTAAATTCTTTATAGTATATTTCTCAACTAATGCAATGGAGACATTAACTCTTCAACAATAAGATCATTTACTAGTAGATTAGCTATTAAATATATAGACGAACAAAGGAATTTTTTAGAGGCTCTATTTTTACATTCCCAAAGAATGTTTGTATTTTTTTTAGTTTTTAAATACCATTTCTACATTTTAAGAATTTGTAGCAATATCTAATCTTTCAGGACAAAGAATACGTTATTTCTTTCACTTTGATTCAATTAAGTGAGGAAATTTCTTAGATTTGATTTACTGGAATAAATGAAGGTAAATAAGTGTATGTAAATGAAATGAATAGAATTGCAATAAACGTAAAAAAAGCAGCCTGAAGAAGCTTCTCCACAGTCCTTTGGGTGCTCTTAGGTAATAAAAATGCCACAGAAAGTTTATGGGCGTGGATGAGATTGCGTTAAAAAATTTCCGTTTCTTAGGGTGAAAAAATTACAAAAAGTCCATCCACTTAACATTCATCCTAAGTGACATTGACATATTGAAAACATGAGAGTGTACACGGCTAACCAAAGGAAAAGCTTCTTTGGTGATATTCAAGAGTTTAAAGTGAAAACCAAAAACAGTGTAAGTAAACTTATAGAGGGTTAAAATTGGGAGCTAATTCCTAAGGGCTATATAGGCTTTAATCGTAAATCTCTAAATCTTTCGGATATAAGTAATTTTAAAACATTTTATAAAAGTTTTTACCTACTAGTTTATTTCATACATAAATTTGTTAGTTGCTAGCAGTTATTCTAAAACTTTCGATAAGTTGAGGAAAGTTATCGTTTTATTGTCAGGGCCAAAATTATACATATTTAAATAAAATAATTCCCCTATTCATTAAAATGCTTGGATAATAAAATTCCCTGGGCTTCAAAGCTACAACAAATTCCAAGATATTCTAAAGTTCCTCATTATCAGTGTAATCATTCACACGACTTAAATGTAAAAATCTGAAAAAAAGGATGATTTGACTGATTTCGGTATGGCAAGTAATAAAGATGTTAAAAAGATAGGATAAAAGGTTTTTAAGTTATCAAGAAAAAGTACCCCACCACGCCCGTTTTCCGTTTAACAACGAAGTTTGATTGTTTAACAATGACTCGTGTTTACTTACAATTGAAGGTTATTAAGGGTTTTATTATAATTTAATAAGTCCTGATAACAGCTACACTTAATTCCTCTCCAACGAGAATTCTTTTTGAAATGTGTTAAGTTCGTTCATACTAACCATTGCTTCTTTTGTAGGTATCATATTGGAAAAACTCACTTTTTATCATTGATAGCATTTCTTCTCCACTAAATTGAAGAGATTATTAGGTCCTCAGATTGATATCCGTGATATCTCTTCATGATTAATTTCTGGGCTGCAATAAATTGAGGGCATTTTCTTGTGATTTTTGCTTTGATCTTCTTCAAATATATTTTAAAGAATTGCTCCATTAAAATCGGTTCTCCAAATTGAAAAGTGTATTAAAAAAGTAAGATTCCGTGAGTAAAATTTTAAAAAACATCTCTGGTTTAACCATAAACTCACTGATATTTTATCAGTGCAAGTGGATATTTTCTTTGTTGCATTTGATAATGATAAACCTTTTTGAAAATTTATAGAGCACTACGAGTCTTAATTTTGACATAGACACTGATTTTTCCAAGTTATATCAACTGAAATTCACGCAATAAAAAATATTTTTCAAAGAAAAGAGTAAACTTTAGGAGCCCAACATCTTTTTCTACCCTGACGAGCTAAAAAAGCGATAGAAAAATATTTGGAACGTTTTCAACTGAGTGAAAGTACAAGCAATCAGTGTACATTCTGCTTATTGTCCATTACAGGAAACTTGTGTAGCCACTTTCTCACTGCGTTATAGTCAGAAATCTCTGCATTTGAGATGAGTTCACAAAC